>CM059042.1:29175777-30375777 GCA_030279155.1 Forsythia viridissima
TATCTAGAAGCTTCTCAACAAATGTGGAAGGGAGACATTTTTAAGAGAAAATTGTAGAAGAATCTAGAAAGGAGAAGAGTGTAGAATGGTGTAGAATGGTATATGAGGACTATAAATATCCTCCATTGCATTTGGGTTAGATATCCTCCAAAAACATAAGCATTTGTAGTGTTAGCTTGAGTGTGTATCTTGAGTGTAAGTTGTGAGCTCCCTATTGAGTGTTTATTTTTCTTCAAATTGTGAGTGGTCTTTGAAAAGTGTTGTAGTGTCTTTTATTGTGGGTATAATACAAGTAATTTGTTTACTTGTTTGGATCCAATATTAGTAAGTTTAGAGTTGTGTACTCTAAATTTTACTCAACAATTGTACAATTGTCTCTTGCTTGTATGAAGACAGAATGTGACAGACTTTTTGTAATCAAATGCCCAGTATATATAACGACGCTAACCATAGTTGTGGTGTTACTATAACTGTGTTAGCCTACAACTATTTGATCCAATTAATTAATCTAATTAATTAATTTGGTTCATAAATAATTAAGTTCGACCCGATAATTTGGATGTAACGAGAAAATGTCTTGTCATATTTATAATGGCTGAACGAAAAATTGACTGAGACCTGATAAACCTCTGATACCTTTTGTAGGGAATATCCTTTAAAATGATTGCTGCAGGTGCTGAACATACAGCTGCTGTAACAGAAGACGGTGCGCTTTATGGTTGGGGGGGCTGGGGTCGATAAGGTAATCTCGGCTTAATCCCTGAAAAATTTTCAACTATTGAGGTGTGTTTGCAGTTTTGATTATTTAAATATTGTCTCCCCAATTCAACTATTGAGGTGTGTTTATAATTAAGTACATAGTTTTTCTTATGATTCGTGTTTCAGTGGTTCTTACGTGTCTTTTTTTCTCAGATATCAGGTGGTTGGAGACACACAATGGCACTGAGAAATGATGGAATGCTTTATGGTTGGGGCTGGAATAAGGTTTAGAATTAACAGGAATTTCTGGAATTTAATTTCACATATTATGCAATTTCTGGAATTTAGATTACTCCTTCTTGGTACTTAAGAATTGATTTTATATACTCATATTTTTCCATGTTCACAGTTTGGACAAGTTGGTGTTGGTGACAACGTTGATCATTGCTCACCAGTACCATTCAAATTTCCACACGATCGCGCACATTCTTGTACTCTATTCGTTCCATATTGGTCGACTCGACTATTGAGAACTTTATCCAGTTCTTGAAGGTTACTTTTGTTATCCAGTTCTAATAAAATTGTTTCTTGTTTGGGTATTCCATTTTTTCATGTATGGCAGAAAGTAGTTCATGTCTCATGTGGCTGGGGGATACACTTACCATCACTGACAAACAGAATGTATTTTTCGTGGTGAAGGGGTACAAACAGTCAGCTTGGCCATAGGGATTCTGTCGACATAGCTGCTATCTCAGTCAGTCCATGTCCATTAATGCAAGGTTCTGATCGGCTGCTTGGTCTAACTTTCTTGATTTCAACGCGGATCTTCTCTCTTCTTACGTCTGGAGTACACCAACCGAATTGGTGGCCTTGGCATCATCCTATCAGGTTCTTCGTGGAAATGATATCATAGAACATGTGGTCTAAGTTTGATTACCGAGGGAAAAAATGTCGCCGTAGTCTTATAGGTCCCTACTGCAATAAGTACCCAATTATCCTTAATTCAACTTCATGATATTCTCTATTCGTCATACATCTAGATTGGGTTGGCTACCTCTTCATGCTTTCGTATCAGCTCTAATAATATTTTTGTCGTGTCCTACTATTAGACAACATGAGATGCGTGCTATAAGACTTATTGTTGGACTGTGTGGAGCTTGATTGTACTGAAGACACATCCTCTCAACCGCAAACTTTCTAGGTGCATTTTGAGTTAAGGATTATATTAGGCATTCTATACATGTAGTATTAAACGTCCTTAATATTCTTACGTATAAAAATGATTATTTATGGGGTCGTTTCTATGAGAAACAGACTAAGAGGCTTGAGATCACCATTATAATCTTTTCTGCCATCATAGTGTAATATACAATGGCTAGGGACATAGCTATCACATTGATGGTGAACCAATGTAAATATTCGTGTTTGCTTGCATGTGTTTTTGACTTTGTATTTCTTAATATTGCTCTTGTAATTGGGATAAGGGCTTAATCCTTAACATTATTGTCAAATATCATGGCCGTCTGATATTATTTCGAATCTTTTCGAAATGTCCCAAAGATTATAGAGGCAAGCATTAAATATGGATGGATCAAATGGATAGCAGATAGAGACCTCAAAAGTTGACATTTCATCAGGTTTTGTTTATGCTTTCAATTTTGAATTTTAGCAGTTACAATTGTTTCAGTTTTGACTTGTCGTTCTACAACATGACCTCATTATAACAATGGTTTTATCATGACAGCAAAAACTGTTGGAGGTTTGTCCTCTTTGTTACACAATATTAGCAGTGATGGAACATGCATTGTTTAGCTTTTGGTTTCTGTTTTGTTCACAAAACTTGCAGAATATAAAAACTGAAATGAATGCAGAATATAAAAACTGAAATGAAAACGAAATTTGCAGATTATAAAATTAGCATAAACTATAGCATGACAAGAATTCGAAATAATAACGATCGAGGCGAGAACTAGGCTCTCTGTCCTTAAGACGTTTTTACCCCGCACTCGGTGCTAACGGAATGTGGTAAATCGCCTCCCAAGATACAACGACCGGCACTTGCAGTAGCAGCACTAATACAGCAAGAACAACGAACCAGAAAATTGATGAAACTTTCTGAAATAAATAAAATGGAAGAGGAAGGAAGCAGGCTGCTGTTTTCATTTTTCTGTGTTTCAGTATGAAAACCGAGGACCTTATTTATGGATGAGAGAAGAGCGGTTGATCAGATTTCAACTCACCACTTACCCATGGCCTCTTACCACGTTTTCCACTTACACACGCATGTAGACATGGATGAACTGTTTCTTTGGAGGGAAGTTATCATACTTAATTTTGAATAAGTTTTATCCAAAAAGAAGATAATAATAATATTTGACAAGCCGAGCCCAGCCCAAGCCCAGGACCCGAACCCGTGCCCGTGCCGAGCCGAGCCGGCTGGCTGGCCGGCCGGCGGCGGCGCGCGTGTGGGCTTTGCTCGATTATGAGCATGCCTACGTCCTCTCCCCTCTAAAAACTTGCGGTGCCCCTTGGGGCCCAAACCCATTTCCAAAATTGGAGTATATTAAGTGGTTCAATTTTAAGTTTGCAACCAATGTGGGACAACCACTTTCCAATTATCTCCTATTTTATTCCTCTTTTATTGTCCAACTTTCAATGATAATTTCTCATTCATAATGGAATGGTTTAGCACAATTAAATATACTACGTTCATCTACTCGAAACGTAGAATTTAATCGACTATTTATTTTGACAAATCGACGCTTGGGTCCCACCCAATTATTATGTCAAAGTGGTTCATTTTCAACAATACCCTACATGAATGGAAATTATGCTAAATGCAATGCAAACTGGATTCAGAGAGTACAAGCGAAATGCTTATTGCATCAGGAAAGGTAGCTTTTGGCTTTGAACCTGCCTTAGTGGAATACTATCGAGTTTACTTAGCTATTTAGTGAACTTGATGTCTTGAACTGCTCAGCTGTTAATGTAAACCAAGACAATAGTATCCACACAATAACCTTTCAATCATTTCTTTGGTTCTCATAGTTGTGTTCAATTTTGGCCCTGAAAAATTCTTGGTATTCATAAGTGCTCTAGAGAATTTAAGCCTCAAATTCTCATAGAAGTGGCCTCACTTCACACTTATATAGGTGATCTCCTATGAACAGTATTCTGCTATACTCCACTTGGTTTATCCAAGCTATAGGAATCATTAAAAGTTATAACTTAACCTTTTACCTTTTGCAGACAGCACTTTTATAAAGGAATGGATAAGTGCTTAACTGAGTCTTAATAACTTAGTTGTCCCATTGAACCAAGATCTTGGGATCTCTAGTCAACAAGGTTGGGTTACCATCATTAAGATTCATGCATATTAGGCTTTAATCCCATTTCCTTTGATAGATAATATACTTGATCTCTTGGTAGGCCTTTTGTAAGCGGATCCGCGAGATTCTCTTTTGATTTCACATAATCAATGGAGATAATACCATTTGAGATCAACTATCTTATGGTATTGTGTCTACGACGTATATGTCTAGACTTACCATTATACATGCAATTTTGTGCCCTTGCAATAGCCGACTGATTGTCGTAGTGAATGCTAATTGCACGTACCGGCTTGGTCCAACACGGAATATCCTCTAAGAAGTTACGAAGCCATTCTGCCTCTTCTCCAGCTTTATCTAATGCTATAAACTCCGATTCCATTGTTGATCGAGCTATGCAAGTTTACTTTGAGGATTTCCAAGATACAGCTGCACCACCAAGTGCAAAACTGTAACCACTTGTGGATTTAGAATCTTTCATGTCAGATATCCAATTTGCATCACAATATCCTTCTAATACTGCTAGATATCTCATCTAATGTAATCCAAATGTTATGGTATGCTTCAAATATCAAAGTACCCTATTCAATAACTTCCAGTGACCATTGCTTGGATTACATGTGAACCTACTCAATTTATTAACCGCGAACGCAATGTCTGGACGTGTACAGTTCATTAAATACATCAGACTTCCAATAATCTGAGAATATCTTAATTGATGTATAGGTTCACCTCTATTTTTGGCTAAGTGTGGACTTGTGTCTACCGGAGTTTTGGCAGGACTTACATCAAAGACTCCAAACCTCTTTAGCACAGACTCAACATAATGAGATTGTGAGAGAACAAGGCCATCTGACTTTTTAGAAATTTTAATTCCAAGAATTACATCTGCTACACCCATGTCTTTCATATCAAAATGTTTTGTTAGCATTTTCTTAGTAGACATTATAATATCATGATGAATTAGCATATCATCCACATATAGACATACTAAGACATATGCTATGGGAGTACTTTTATTGTACACACATTTGTCACACTCGTTAATTTTAAATCCATTTGACAACATCGTTTTGTCAAACTTTTGGTGCCACTGCTTTGGCGCCTGTTTTAATCCATATAATGACTTAACGAGTCTACAAACTTTTTTCTCTTGTCCATGAGCAACAAATTCCTCATGTTGCTCCATGTATATTTCTTCTTCTAACTCACCGTTTAGAAATGCTGTTTTAACATTCATTTGATGAATTTCGAGATTGTGTATCGCAGCAATTGCAATGAGGATTCTTATCGAAGTAATCCTCATTACTGGTGAGTAAGTATCAAAGAAATCAAGACATTCCTTTTGTCTATATCCTTTTGCTACCAATCGAGCCTTGTATTTATCAATAGATCCATCTGATTTCAACTTTTTCTTGAAAATCCACTTGCAACCTAGAGTTTTATTTCCAGGTGGGAGATCAACCAACTCCCAAGTGTGATTTTTCATTATTGACTCAATTTCACTATTGATAGCTTCTTTCCAAAAAGGAGCCTCTGGTGTTGACATTGCTTCACTGAATGTCTTAGGTTCATTTTCGATCATGTACGTTAGAAATTCAGAACCAAATGATGTAGACTTTCTAGCCCTTTTACTTCATCTGGGTTCTTCTTCATTTTCACTATCATTTGCAGTATTGTAAGTTCGTTTTGTTACACTTACATCAATTTTGTCTTTACGAGGAAAGACATGTTTGAAGAAACTTGAATTTCTTGATTCAATGATAGTATCTTCATGTATATCAATGATCTCAGACTTGTGCACAAGAAAGCGATATGCACTACTGTTATGAGCATATCCAATAAATATGCAATCTACAGTTTTCGATCCTATTTTTATTTGTTTAGGTTTTGGCACTTCTACCTTTGCCAAACACCTCCACACTTTCAAGTATTTATATGAAGGTTTGTGACCTTTCCATAACTCGTAAGGTGTTTCATCATTGACTTTGTGTGGTATTTTATTAAGAATGTGATTTGCCGAGAGGATAGCTTCCCCCTACAAATTCTGGGTTAGACCATAACTAATCAACATAGTATTCATCATTTCTTTAAGCGTGTGGTTCTTACGTTCCGTAATACCATTAGATTGAGGTGAGTAAGGAGCCGTTGTTTGATGAATAATGCCTTGTTCAGAACAAAATTCTTCAAACGGCACTCCATATTCTCCACCTCTATCACTTCGAACAATTTTTATTGTTTTGCTAAGTTGATTTTCAACTTCATTCTTATAATGTTTAAACATTTCCAAAGCCTCATATTTGCTTCTTAATAAATAAACATAGCAGTACCGAGTGCAATCGTCAATGAAGGTAATGAAATACTTTTTCCCACCTTTAGTTTGTACAAATTTCAAGTCACATATATCGCTGTGAATTAATTCCAAAGGTGAAGTATTTCTTTCAACAGAAGGAAACGGTTGTTTGACTAACTTAGCCTTAACACAAGTTTCGCATTTGTGATTAGGATCGAAACTTAAAGAAGGTAGCAAATTTAAGTTCATTAATTTGCGCACAGATTTAATGTTTGCGTGTCCTAATCTGTTGTGCCATAAATAAGAAGATTCAATGATATACGCAGAAGTAGAAGCTTCATTAATCTTGTTCAATTTGGGTACAATAGTAAGGACGTTCATCTTGAACATCCCACCAGTCATATATCCCTTTCCCACATACATTCCATTCTTAGTTAGTACAAATTTGTCAGATACAAATACTAACTTAAACCCATTCTTGCTAAGAAGAGAACCAGAAACAAGATTTTTTCGAATATCTGGTACATGCAGTACATTGTTGAGGACGAGTTCCTTGCCAGATGTCATCTTCAAGGTTACCTTTCCTTGTCCTTCAACCTTTGAGCTTGAGGAATTTCCCATGAACAGTTGTTCTCCATTGATAGTTTTGTAATCAGAAAACATGTTCTTTTCAGCACATATGTGGCGAGTAGCACCAGTGTCCACCCACCATTCCCTGGGATTTCCAACAGAATTACATTCAGATATTACAGCAGAAAGGTGCATTTCTTGAACACCCTCAGTCAGATTATCAGTTTCAACTACATGTGCACGATCATTTTGCTTTTTAGGCTTGCAACAGTCAATTGAGCGATGTCCAGGTTTGCCACAATTGTAGCAATCCCCTTTGAACTTCTTGTTCTTCTGGTTGTTCTCAATTTTCTTAGGAGCATAACTTGAGTGCTTCCTTTTCATGTTCTTCTTTGAACTCGATTCAGCAATGTTTGCCTTACCTTCCATGCTTGGTCCCCCATTCCTCCTTTCAGACTTTTTAGTGTCTTCTTCTATCCTCAAGCGCACAATCAACTCCTCCAAGTTCATTTCCTTCCGCTTGTGTTTGAGGTAATTTTTGAAATCTCTCCATGACGGTGGGAGTTTCTCAATTACAGCTGCTATTTGGAATGACTCACTTACAGTCAATTTTTCAGCATGTAAATCATAGAGGAGTATCTGCAAATCTTGAACTTGGGAAATAACAGATTTAGAGTCAATCATTTTATAGTCCAAAAATTTACCGACAAGAAACTTTTTAGTTCCAGCATCTTCTGTTTTATATTTTTTCTCTAAAGATTCCCATAATTCTTTTGCAGATTTCATTACGCTATATACACCATATAATGAATCATTTAGTCCATTCAGTACATAGTTTTTGCATAGAAAGTCAGAATGTTTCCATGCGTCCAAGGCAGTAACCGAAGCTCGATTATTTTCTCCTTGTTGAACCAAAGGAGGATCCTCCGTGAGAAATCTTGACAAGTTCAGCGTGGTTAAGTAAAATAGCATTTTCTGCTGCCATCTCTTAAAATCGACCCCATTAAATTTTTCAGGTTTCTCCTCGTGAGGAACATGAGTCGAAGCAGACGGACCAGCTACAGTAGGCGTCACAGTAGGTATCACAGTAGGCATCACAGTAGGTGCCACAGTAGGGGGAATTGCATTAGTCCCAATAGTGTTAGCCATTTCTGTTTCAAAACAGAAGTTCAACAAATCAGAATTTAAAGTTATAACCTTTAGTTTTGAGACGAATTCAATATTACAAACTCTAAAGCACTAAGACTTTTGGTATTGAACAGAAACCATGCATATCTTCAAATTAGATATTTTCCATGCAGCATTCAGAACTCATGCACATGCCAAATAAAACAAATTAATTACTCATGCACATGCTAAATTCGAAACTTCACAGAACTCATGCACACATTAAATAAGTAAAATTGGTAAGCATATAAACTGGAATGTAAGCAGTAAACATGTCTAACAATATGCAAGTCAATACCAAACTTAACTGTACTGGAAGCAAATAATATCAACCTGGACTGGAATCAAAATGCATGTACAAGCGCATCAATAGAATTATACTGTAACATGATCAGAATTTTGAAAATTCCAGGAGCATGCATAGCATTACAGATTCAGTATATGCACGGCAATACAGTTTCATAATTTTGCAGAATCAGCAACATTATTATTTCGAAATATTGAGAGAATGTGTGAGGCAGCAATCTTGTGGAAACAAAATTTAAAACCATAAAAGTAAAACTAAAAACGTCTTAAGTTGTTGGAGGTTTGTCCTCTTTGTTACACAATATTAGCAGTGATGGAACATGCATTGTTCAGCTTTTGGTTTCTGTTTTGTTCACAAAATTTGCAGAATATAAAAACTGAAATGAATGCAGAATATAAAAACTGAAATGAAAACAGAATATAAAAACTGAAATGAAAACGAAATTTGCAGATTATAAAATTAGCATAAACTATAACATGACAAGAATTCGAAATAATAACGATCGAGGCGAGAACTAGGCTCTCTGTCCTTAAGACGTTTTTACCCCACACTCGGTGCTAACGGAATGTGGTAAATCGCCTCCCAAGATACAACGACCGGCACTTGCAGTAGCAGCACTAATACAGCAAGAACAACGAACCAGAAAATTGATGAAACTCTCTGAAATAAATAAAATAGAAGAGGAAGGAAGCAGGCTGCTGTTTTCGTTTTTCTGTGTTTCAGTATGAAAACCGAGGACCTTATTTATGGATGAGGGAAGAGCGGTTGATCAGATTTCAACTCACCACTTACCCATGGCCTCTTACCACGTTTTCCACTTACACACGCATGCAGACATGGATGAACTGTTTCTTTGGAGGGAAGTTATCATACTTAATTTTGAATAAGTTTTTTCCAAAAAGAAGATAATAATAATTGACAAGCCGGGCCCAGCCCCAGCCCAGGACCCGTGCTGAGCCGGCCGGCGGCGCGCGTGTGGGCTTTGCTCGATTATGAGCATGCCTACGTCCTCTTCCCTCTAAAGACTTGCGGTGCCCCTTTGGGCCCAAACCCATTTCCAAAATTGAAGTATATTAAGTGGTTCAATTTTAAGTTTGCAACCAATGTGGGACAACCAAATTTCCAATTATCTCCCATTTTATTCCTTTTTTATTGTCCAACTTTCAACCATAATTTCTCATTCATAATGGAATGGTTTAGCACAATTAAATATACTACGTTCATCTACTCGAAACGTAGAATTTAATCGACTATTTATTTTGACAAATCGACGCTTGGGTCCCACCCAATTATTATGTCAAAGTGGTCCATTTCCAACAAAAACTTCGGCCTCACCGGCTGTGCAGTTGTTCATAATGAGAATATTAGTTGTTCTTTGTTTTGATTCCCATTAATAACGAATGACCTTAATTAGCACAAATCTTTTTGGTTCATAAAAAGAAACAGTTGGAGAGGGTACAATTGGCATAAGTAAATTTCTAGACGATTAAAAGCTGGATTCGGGGGACTAAAAAACGGTTTTATGTTATTTTTGTCTTGTCAGGTTTAAGGACAGCATGTCGTCTTAGTTGACAGTGATGGAAATGACATGTGTTCCTGAGAACGATGTGAAAAGGACACGAACATGAGATAATCGGCATCATGATGCGAACTGTCTGCTTGTTGCTTCAAACATTCTCCATTGGTCTTAATGCAGCTAGTAGCTATCAGCTATCAGTAAAGACTTATTATTCTCACCATTGTAAGTCAATTTCATTATTTAACTATTCGTTGGATTAATCTGTAATATTTAGAACTATTTGGTTTTAAAAGCAGTTTTCCACGACATAGTGATTAATTAAGTTGAGAGAATCAAATATATGTCATTATAGCATGTTTGGTACGCTTGATTGAACAATACTATACATGAGTTAAGAATTGAACAAGATTGGACACGACTATTGAATATCAAATATAGAATATGAATCTATTATAAGAGAATTTCCAATATCTGTATTTAAATGATTTCAACTTCAAACTTTTCCATTCTGTACATCAATATTTCTGACAGGACCTTTGAACCATTTCCTAGCATCCAGAATCCACCAAAGCAGTATCAAACCTAAACCCACACCAAGAGCAACTGGTGCATAATTGAAAGTATTCCAACTGATAGGATAGTATGTTGGCAAAAGGAAGACTGAGCAGGTGTAACAAATCCATAGAAAGGCTATTAAGCAAATAGGCCTCCTTGCTTTGCCCAGATAAAATGGTCCGGGTTTAAAGTTTTTCTCGTCCATTACTAATCTGGCGAAGATCGGAACAGCATAGCCACCGACCCAGCCGATTGTACATATGGAAGTTATGGCTGTGAATACTACATTCACCTTCAAGATGGGGAGTCCGAGAAGAATGCAGATGGCAGCGCAAAGCCACACAGCATTCGAAGGAACTTTGTGCTTTGGGTTGAGTTGTCGCCAGATGGATGAAAATGGAATTCCTTTATCTCTTGATAGAGCATAAACCTTGAGAAAATAAGATCATGTGATTAAACTATATTTTAATTTTGTAAGATGAGAAACATAGGATCTAGAACATGTTGCAGCAGACTCACCACTCTGGCTGCACTTGTAGTTATTGAGAGTCCACCAAAGAAAAATGAACCCCATATAATAAATAAAAAGATAATTGCTCCGGTTGAGTTATGATATCTCCCATGAAATGCATCATAGAGTATTTGTGCTGGCACAAATGCTCCAGCAGTTTCGTTAGATGGATCATACAGATAGCTTGGATCCTGAAACAAGAGTTTAGATCCTTCACAAGTGAATAGGGATGAGTTTAGCTAATAGGCGTGGAGCGACCCACATAGAAAGATCTCTCCTTTATGTTCAAGGGTTCTAAAGTAGAACTTCGATCTACTTCAAATTTACTTGTAAAGAAATGAGATAAATTCTTTTTCGTATTTCTGCCACAAATATAATAAAACAGACTGAGAATTAAAGGATACCTGAATGCTGAAAGTAAGAGCCAAAATATATGCCCATCCAAATACTGAAATGATCCCTATGCTTGAAAGAATAGATATGGGACCATTTTTATCTGCACCTTTTGTTTCTTCAGTTAGATGCGCAGCAGCATCATATCCATACAGTGAATACTGACTCACCAGAAGAGCGAGAATGGCCGCATATGCTTTGCTTGATATTCCTGTCGACTCCGGTGCCAGCTGAAATTCTGTGAATACATATGAAGCTGACTGTCTAGTGAGGGCTACAAGAGGAAGCATGATAACTATTACTATTCCCCCAATCACCTGCAAACAGGAATTGCATGTCACTGAATAGAACTGGAGGATTGCTCCATCATAGTAGTTGATCATAAATGACTTAATATATAAATTAAGATTGATTAAAAAGTAAAAAATAATCCTGTGGAGTGAGATGGAAGCACCCTTATCCTCATTCTCCCGAATGGTTGGCAAAGTCCACCTGGTGTGCCAGGGACGATGGCCGAGAAATGCTAACCCAAGGCAGCACAAGAAGTTCACTAACTAGCAACTTCTTTATGCAAAAAATGCTCAACTAACCATTACACTGCCATCATTAGTGCGCAAAGACAGAAGATTCCATACATCTACAATGACTATCGAGTTTCATGACTTACAGAATCCCACATTGCCTGAAAAATTGCTTATTTATTTTCAATTTTTTCAAATAAAAAATTATTTAATTTAAAACTTATTTACTTATAAGTAAACTTTTTAAGCTTAGGCAAACATGCTCTTATGAGGAATAAAGGTTGAATTAAGATTGTTGGATTTATATCACAAATTTTAATCCCTTGTTTCTCACTCTCCTCAGCAACCAAACATGTCAAAGCTGAGATCTTTTTGGCATTGTATCTGTAGGGGAGCAACAATGCCTCTTTCGAGCCCATGGGTTGGGGTCATAAAAGCTTTAACCTTCCCCTCAATGAACACCAATTGGTTTTCAGTGAGATGGTTAAAGCCCGATTCAACACTATCAAATACTCTTTCTGCATTCATTTTTTTTCTTTTTTTGGGCTGCATGATTGGCAAAATAAAGGATTGGGAAAAAAAAAAAACAGAGATGAAAAGGTACCTGCCACCAAATTGATATGATATCAATAAACGCAATAACTTCCAGTGCAAATGTATTCAGCACTGCCCATATAAGTGTAAGGCCAATGTACATACACAAGAATAACCATTTTGGAGCAAAATATCCCCCATCTTTATTTGTACCAGTGCATAGCAAGATTATACTCTGCAGAGTCTGAGATCCTGCATAAGCCTAACAGAATAAAATGGGATTAGAAATCATCTGCATTTTCCATGAATCGCGCTTGTTGTTAGCTTGAAATAGTAATACGTACCTGTGTCCCTATGCCGGCTATTAGGCCTATTGTCTCGAGCCAAGCACAGCACCAGGATGCGAAGGGTCCCCATTTGGGGCCAGCTAAATGTGCAGCCCAGAAATACAGAGAACCAGTAGTCTGCAAATGCGTAAGGTGAATTCAGGCAATAGAAAGCTTTAACATGGATTGAGAGACATTTATGAAGAATTGAAGATATGCCCTTCTTCTCTGTGGACATTTTAAAGTCGAAAACGATCTTGAGAGGGAAGAAACTCATTGAGAAAATTGTCTGGGAAGAACCGGACACACGAATTAATGTAAAAAAAAAAAAAAAAAAACCTCATATGAATGAGTGGCGGCGAGAGACATGAGCCAAGGGTATATGAATACTCTAATATACTGAAAATTTAAACTTTCAAAGCGGAATAACAAAGATAGCCTAGTGCTTATAGACATCATTTGATTATTTCTCTTTCTTCCTTAATTGTGTGTTTGCTTAGAAAAGGTACTACTAATAGTTAACAAAGTTTATGAGACAAACCGGGAAGGATGAGCAAATTTCAGCCATTGCGAGTCCAACAAACCAAGTGAAGAATGATACTATAATCCAGCCCCAAACAAGAGATGCAGGCCCTGCATACTGAAGACTCGAACCATACAGAGGAGTAATCCCAGTGAATAGTGTCATCGTTGAAAACGATATCGCAAGCGTCTTAAACAAAGTCTGCAACAAATCATTGAACACAAGATATTTTCCCTTTAGTATGCAACCAAAAAACCCAATAAAATTATCACAATTTTCTGTACAGAAAAGTCCTTCTATGTTTTTGATAGCCTCTTTGAATCCAGGGTAAAGAACATAAAATTATCACAATATGCAGTAGGTTAACAACCAGTAAGTGCACGTAAAACTTTTCAATCCTTATTACATGAAAGTTTTCCATTATGTTTACTTTCAAGCCTCGATAAAGGAGTATTATGTTACGCTGCAGGCAGCCAAAGCACGTAGAATTTTTCAAATCTTGTGACATGAATCCTAATTTAAAGTTTTTGTACGGGATCAAAAGTTATTGCACGAAAATAGGGCGACCGAAGTACATAAAACTTTTTCAAATTTTATGACATGAATCCGAATCTTACAGTTTCTATATGAGATTTTCTAAAAAAGTATTTAATGGAAAATGATTGAGGGATCAAAGCTGATTTACTTACCATTTCTCTTCTAAGCTCTTGCTTGTATCCTAGCTCATTTAGCCTCTTCTCTCCCGAATCCATCTGTTCCATTCTTGCCAACTTTTTCCGGCCGGTTGAACTTCAGAAAATCAAGATACTATACAAATAACAACTCAACCAAGATGAAACGGCTTATGCAGCTGGCAAGGGTGGTGGCGGCCTGGGGAGGAGTAGGGCGGTATGGCCGACCTGTATGGTGGAAGGTGTGTGTGTGTGTGTGTGTCTAGGAGGATGGGAAGGCAGGGCAAGCGGCAGTTGACATATTTATATATGATTTGCTTTGGTTATTTCCAGTATGAAACTGGATAGGCCAATAGCTAGTTTTGTATTGCCATGTTTGAATTCAACTTCATACTAGTCTTCCATGCGACTTCAAACATTTAAGTAGACAATGCTTCAATATGAAGCAAGCCGCTTCAGAAAACAAGAATATCACCAATTTGAATTTCCCAATATTGTTGGTGACAGACCTACAAAACAGTGCACCTCGGTCGATATTAGAGTTGCTCAACACAAACCCTCTAATCTAAAGTTAGTCAAAGTGTTTAAACCACGCTATAATAAATTTATCTACGTGAATTTAATATATGGTGCATACGAATTTGTGTTTTTCACTATTTATTTCGTCCCACAAAGATATCCTTACTTTTTTTATTCATTCGTCTCAATTTATAGTTCACTTTCTTTGTTGCTAGTATAGTTAATTTCTTAATTTTCCAATATACTCAAACTTAATGTGATTGTTATCAATAAATCTGAATTACCATTAATGTAAGGATATATTAGGAAAATCGTCAGTAAAATTTATTATTTCAACTATAATAATTAAATTTTTTTTAATCTTTATAAAAATAAAAATAAAAATATTTTTATAGTATGGATAGAGTATATAACAATTCATTTATATACAATACGTCAAGAGGTATTTAAATAAATGGCTCAAATTCAAAGTTACAAAAGCTAATTGTTGTACAAACAGCTGGACAAAGCCCCAAAAATTAGTAGTAGTTTACGGTTACGGCATGTATTGACTTTGAGATATTTGCTGACTGTTGACCAACTTATCAAGATTCTGATTTATTTCCTCATTTTTTATTTTTCTTGTTTTCCTGATAAGGATGCTTTGAAAGATTCTACTCCTCCGTGAATTAAGAATTAAGAATATGTTTCATAATTTTTTTTAAAATTATATATTTAATAAGATTCATAATTTTTATCAATTTCTCAACAACGTATTTGATTATTTGATTAGTACTCTACCAAACAAGCACATAAAATAAAAAATGATTATAAGTGTCACCTTGACTATGTGTAGTGAATCGACAGAAGGGTTTTAAGGCAAACTTTGACTAGTCATAACTTTGATTGGGAATTATTCCAAGGAATTTGGAATCACACCACATGCATGAATAGGGGTATTTTTTTAAAAAGGTCTTTTGAAACAATTCAAATTTTTTTAAGGTCTAACTTATTCTTCATATCTTTTTAAAGCCTATTTTGTAGAAAAAAATCTATAATACCTTTACTATATTTTTATAATAACTAAAATGTCATTGACACAAAAGACCCAAAAATTCTCAACGTTGATCTAACTCCGTTAACGACGTAAAATTGGTAAATTGAAGAAACCCCACTCCCTCCAATTTCTCCACTCTAATCTTGGGTTTCTTCCTTCATTTTCTGTGGGGGAAGAGAAAGTCTTGCCGCCATTTGTTGTTGCCGAGAAGAGAATTACTTCCCACTCTATTTGTTGTTACAAATTCGTCATTAGTAATATATTGTCCTCCCTTTGATTATTTCATATGTACATGACATTTTTTTGTGTCTGTTCGAAATGGGTGTGGATGAATGTTATTCATCTGAAATGGTGGAGCTGGGGAAGAAGTTGCATTATTTCTGATTTCTGAAACGTTTGAAACTACTGTGGAACGTTTTAAACTATTGTAGTTTTGTTGAACGACAGTGGTCGTTTTAAACGACGGTGGTTGTTTTATGTTGAACGACAGGAGTCGTTTTAAACGACGGTGGTTGTTTTAAGATGACCATCTGTCGTTTTAAACAACGTAACACATTTTGAACTACTATTACAACGTAGTTGAGGTTGTTTGAAGTACAATATTTGATTTTTTGATAAACAAATTTTTTTTAGATTAAGTAATCAAAGTTTTAATGAATTGCAGGAATGGAGTCACCATTATGGATCGCTGTATTTTATTTTGGTGAGTTTGTTAGGGATGATCAGGGAAAGTGGAATTGGAAATGGGGTGATAGTAATGTTGTGGAAACGGGGTGATAGTCATGTTGTGGATGGTAAACTACTGGACTTGTGCAATGTTGACTCTTCCTTGCATGAATTGGAGATGAGGTTTCTTCTACCTGGTGATGCAATGTTTGCAGAGCCAATCCAGATTACATTAGACAAACACGTGCACTGGTATGTAGGTCTCAATAAACAAGGTCAGCCTCGTCCTATTTGCATAACCTATGTGAGCAAAGGTCCAGCATTGATTAATGATAAAACTGATGCAGTCGAACCGGGTTAACTCGAGCGTGAAATCGAAACGGAGACATTGTCATTCAACAATATTCAATCACAAGGAAATGACTATTGGTAAGACTTAGAGATACTTCCAGAAAATGATGTACGATTGCAAGCCAACGACAATAATGAAGTGGATGAAAATGTAGATGATTATCAGGATGTGATGGATATAAATGCAGATGATCAGAATGTCGAAAGTCCAGTTAGAAATTATAAGAATACTGCCAGTAGCTATTCTTCTGGACTTGAGGTGGTCGAAGACAATCAGTTCACAAATGAGCAACTTCTGGCTTTATCTTCACCTTTACAACGCATGTAATTCCAACGGATGAAGATGTGCCAGATGACAAAGTCTTTAAGTCAAAAAAAGATCTAATGTTGGAATTGCACTTGCTTGCAATGAAGTATGACTTTGAATTCAGAGTGAAGAAATCAAACAAGCAGACATACACCATTGTTTGCTTCGATCAGAATTGCAAATGGCGTTTGCGAGCAACGAAGTTCGCACAATGTGATTACTCTAAGGTTCGCAAGTACAAACGTAAACATACCTGCTCTCTAAGCATTCACGGCAATGATCATAGACATGCAAGATCGTGGGTTGTAGGGAAACACATAGTGCCAAAGTTTCTAAACCCCAGCATGGTGTACATCCAGCAGATGTCATTAATGACGTGCGAAACGACTTCGGGGTAGTCATGAGCTATCGGAAGGCATGGAAGTCTAGAGAATTTTCCCTTACAGATCTAAGAGGTTTACCTGAGGAAAGCTACGCTAAATTGGCCTCATATGCTCACAACTTGTCCGTTAACAATCCTGGTACGGTAACACGTCTACAGATTGATAGTGATAGCAGATTTCTATATTTTTTTTATGGCTCTCGGACCTTGTATTCGTGGATTTCACAATTGCATGCAACCAGTAATTATTGTAGATGGAACATCACTAAAAGAAAGATATAAAAGTACGCTGATTGTTGCTACATGTCAAGATGCGAACATGTAGATATATCATATTGCAAGGAGAATAGTTGATTCGGAGAATGATGCATCGTGGAACTGGTTTTTTACACAGTTGAAGGAAGTAACTAGTGACCAATCGGACCTTGTTTTGATATCTGACCGAGGGCAGAGTATCATCAATGGAGTCGAAGCTGTATACCCGAACATGTACCATGGCCACTGCATCTATCACATAAAGGACAACTTGAGACTGAAGAGGAAAAATTCTGAGGTTTTTTTCACTGTTCAAGAAAGTGGCGGAGGCCTATACTGTGGAAGAGTGTGACAATTATATGACTCAAATTAAGAATATACATAAATGTAGTTGGGATTATTTACAGAAAGCAAAGTATGAATGTTGGGCCAGGTCACACTTTAAGGAGAACCGCTACAACATCATGACATCGAACAATGCGGAGTTAATCAACTCATTGTTGAAGAAAGATCGAGAGTTACCAGTCCTTGGACTGATTGAGAACATCCGAACAAAGTTGCAGAAATGGTTTTACAAAAGACGCATGATTGCACAAGGTTGCACTAGCACTCTAACTCCATCAATAGAAGAAAAACTCATTAAGAATCATGGTAAGGCCAAAAAGTACATGGCGGATCCTATTGATCTAATAAGGTATGATGTGAGCAACGGAATGTCGAGGTATACTGTGAACTTGGACGAGAAAACATGTACATGTAGACGGTTTCAGTTGGAGCGCTTACCGTGCGAGCATGTAATTGTAGCGGCGAAGGTGAGTGGGCATTCGGTTTATCTATACTGATTATTGGAGATCGGCGTATGCTGAAACAATATTCCCTGTGCCTAATGAAGTTGATTGGGTTGTTCCTGAGTATATCAGGACTTTAATAGTCTTGCCGCCAGTAGTTTAGCGCCAAGTTGGACGTAAGAGAACATCGAGGATACTATCTGC
The DNA here is from genome assembly GCA_030279155.1 of Forsythia viridissima. Lineage (NCBI taxonomy): Eukaryota > Viridiplantae > Streptophyta > Magnoliopsida > Lamiales > Oleaceae > Forsythia > Forsythia viridissima. The sequence goes on from CM059042.1 coordinate 29,194,204, forward strand.
TGGAGAGTTTTCCAAGAGGCATAAATGTAGCAAGTGTGGAGCAACCGGACACAACTGTCCAAGATGTACACACCAGATTCCAATTGGTGACACTAGAGCAGAAGAGTAGTGTAGGTCTATGGTTTTGTTTTAATTTGTTCTATGGAAAACAAATTTGAACGTAATATATTTGATTTATCATTGTGTCGAATGCAGATGTTGTGTTTATATTGTTTATCTTTATTTTGGACTACAGATGTTGTGTTTTTTAGCTGTTTATTATCCCTTCTGTGTGTTAAAAATAGCATAACAACACTAGTCGTTTTAAACAACCATCGACCTTTAGCACCAGTGGCGGAGCTAGAAGTTTGAAACTGAGGAGGCACAAATTAAATTACAAAAAAGATTGTAGACAAAAATAATGAAACTATTTGATAACATATTACAACTGTTCTCTACGTGTTTTCATACTTTGATAATGTTTTATAATTATATCATTATCAATACTGTTAAATACATCCTTCTCAATATACAAAATCAAACTATCATTCAACAATTTATCTCCAATTCGATTTCACAGTCGATTCTTCACATAATGCATTGCAGAAAATACTCTTTCAACTGTAGCAGTAGCCACTGGTAGAATCAAGGCTAATGTCACAAGCTTGTAAAGTAATGGGTACACTTCACTTTTCTTTGTCAAAACCAACTTTTGTACAATATCACTAAGTCCCCGTAATCCTCTAAAATCATTGTCGGAGCGCATATCAATAATATATGTCTCAAGTTGTTCCTTAATTGCCAAGATATCCACTGCTGAAAAATCTCTGGGATAATACTTACACAGACGAATTAACTTGTTCTTGTCAAAAGCAGAAAATGAATTATCTAGACACAAGCATGCTACACAAAGGAGTAAGCCACTATTTACCTCAGAAAAACGATTATTGAACTCATGAAGTTGCATATCAATTACGGCACAAAACAAATCCAGACGGAAGTGATGTAAATTTGTTACCGTGTTACGACGTGAACGGCCTAGAGGTACAAACATGTCATTCATGTTGGGGACATCAACGTTGAGCTTACCACAAAAAGAATAAACCGTTTCTAGAAATGAATCCCATTCATTATCCCTCATCCCTTGGAGTCGTTATTTACATATTTTCACTAATTTCATGGCAATGACAATGTCTTGATCTTTCCTTTGTAATGCTTTTGACAATTCATCTATAATTCCCAAGATCTTTTTCATGAGATGTAGACTAAATGAAAATCTAAATGTTACAATTGAGCCCAATAAAACACGTGCTTCTCCTCTTTTTCCTCCACTACTTGTATCATCCGTAGCAATCAACTCAATAACATCAACTGTAGATGAAAACATGACAATCAAGTTAAGTAAACAATTATAGTGGGATCCCCAACGTGTATCACCAGCACGCTTCAAAGTAATTTCTTGATTCAGGCCCCGTCCACTTGATAGTTCGCCGACATTAAGTGCTTCAAAAAATTCTAGTCTTTGTTTCTCTCGAAGAAGATCAGCCCGCTTAGCATTGCCTCTAGCAACATTCAATACACTACCAACTAAATGAAAGAACGTTTCAATTTCTGGATGCTTATTTGCCACAGCTACAAGAGCTAGTTGAAATTGATGAGCGAAGCAATGAATATAGAAAGCACTCGAGTTCTCATTCAAAATAAGTGCTTTAAGACCGTTGTACTCACCTCGCATATTACTAGCACTATCATAACCCTGACCTCTCAATCTAGATATACTTAAGTTATATCTAGAGAATAAATTATCAATAGCAGTCTTAAGCGAAATAGCCGACGTACTAGAAACATGTTCGATACCAATAAAACGTTCAATTACTTGCCCATTCTTCACATAACGCAAAACAACATACATTTGCTCTTTCACTGAAATATCACGAGATTCATCAACTCGAATAGAAAATAACCCATCTTTACCAATATCATTGATAATAACATCAATTGTTTCAGAAGCGGCAGCGCTTACAATGTCCTTTTGAATAACTGGTGATGTTAATTTGAGATTTTCAGAAGTATTCTTCAAGGCAACAGACTTAATCTCATCGTTATGATCACATAAAAATTGCAACAGTTTAAGAAAATTCTCTTGATTTTTAGAATCTTCAGATTCATCATGTCCACGAAAAGTAAGTCCTTGATGAATAAGAAATCGAATACAATCAATTAATGCAGTTAAATAAATTCGGTACTCATTTCTTGTTTGTTATGACTGCTTCAAAAGACACGTTGCAATACATTTTTTCTTGATTATTGAAGCATTCATATTTTATCCGAGCTTGGTTGTGTGCACTACCTGATTTTTCAACGTGCCTTTGAAATCGCACTTTACTTTTCCAGTTTGAAAATCCGTTGCGAACAAACGAATCACCACCACCTGATTTGAAAAGATAGCAATAGAAGCAAAACACGACATTTTTAGCTATACTATATTCCAACCAACTAAGATATTCATTAAACCAATAAGGACAAAATCGTCTGTCTTTTTGTCCTATTTTTGTTGGTGGATATGTATGGTTGCGAGGTTGACAAGGACCCTTTTTTATATATATTCTTCGAATTTCATCCATATTATTAACATCATATTCTCTAATTAGAATTCTTAATCCAGGATCTGAAGGAAGTTGTGTAACATCAATTTCACTCCGAACATCCTTTTCATCCCCTTCATCCATTTCATTCCCACCCCCTTCATCAATTTCATCTCTTTCATTGACTACATATTGAATATCCTTTTCATTACTTTCATCGATAACATTAATTTCATCACTAACATTTGTTTCATCCTTTTGATCACTTTTATCCCGAATCTTCTTTCCATTAATTTTTTGCTCATCGAAAAAAGTCGAAGATTTGCATTTGTAATATTTCTCCATACCTGTTTTACATTGAATTCAACATTATCATTCAGAATATAAACAATAATCATCAATTAATATCAGTTATCAACAATAAACATGAGAAGGGACTTATCTACGATAAAAAAATTATCAAAAAATTATCAAGAACAAACTATGTCATGTGTCTTGTGTCCATATACTAAAATTAACATTTACAATACCTAATATATTTTAGCAAAACCCCTAATATAAATTATTGTGGCAGAAAATTTAGTTCATTACATTTGCTAGATGTGTGAATTAATACTCTGATATAATTTTGATGACTTTTGATGAGTGAAAGAACAATTGATTGATTTAAAAAATTCGCAACATGCAAAAGAAAGAAAACTAAAAAGTGAGGAAGATTAGGATGCAGTGAGACAAAAAAGTTCTAAGCATCAGCCACAAGTTTTTCAATTTTTACATTAAACATTTGAAGCGGGCCGGCCAACGGCCGACGGCGTATATCATTAAGAGAATGTAAACAAGTCTCTTCCAAAATTGAGTTCCATATTTATCTACAACCATTCCATGAGTAAGTAACTCACCCGTTTGCCGTGTCGTAGAGTCGATTTTCTGCCTTTCCGTGCTGTGTCGTTGTGCGCCTGTGCTGTCGACTGTCGTAGTCTCGTAGAAATTAGAATCGTTGAATTTTTCTTTACAATGGAGCCATAGTTGGTGATGGAAGAATTAATTTGAAGATTGGGAAAGAAATTAGGGATTTAGGAAAATGAGAGGTGGAGAGAACAGGGATTACGGCAGGTTGCGGAAGATTGGAAGAAGGATGAGAGTGTCTAAGTGTGTGACTTCAGAGTTTAGTTTTCAGGTCACAATAGTAATTGGGCTTGGGCTTTTGGTTAATAGATTTCAATTTTGTTTCAAAGTAAAAAATAATAATAATAAAAATTGTGATAGGAATTTTTTTTTGGAAGGCACGTGCCTTCCCATGCCTACCAGTGGCTCCGCCACTGTTTAGCACATAACAAGTAGAGTTGTTTTGAATGATACTAGACGATTTTTGGTAAAGTTGACGAACCAATGAATTGAACATCTTGTGAAACGTATACTGTTATTGAAAACAACCAACGACATTTAGTATGTTAATATAGATGAACATAACAAGTATAGTTGTTTTAAACAACCAATGCCGTTTAATATAGAACGACTGATGTTGTTTTAAACAACCACCGACGTTTAGTATAGAACGACTGCAGTTGTTTTAAATGTCTATAGACGTTTTAAAAAAACCCTTCGATGATGTACAATCAATTGTACATTACTTCAATCGTCAAACTCGATCGTGTCGATCAATCAATTGTATATGAGTTCGATCGTTGAACTCGATCGTATCGATCAATCAATTGTACATTACATCGATCGTTGAACACAATCGTGTCGATCATATAGTTGTACATTACTTCAATCGTCGAACTCGATCGTGTCGATCAATCAATTGTACATGAGTTCGATCGTCGAACTCGATCGTGTCGATCAATCAATTGTACATGAGTTCGATCGTCAAACTCGATCGTGTCGATCAATCAATTGTACATTACTTCGATCGTTGAACTCGATCATGTCGATCATATAGTTGTACATTACTTCGATCGTCGAACTCGATCGTGTCGATCAATTAATTGTACATGAGTTCGATCGTCGAACTCGATCGTGTCGATCAATCAATTGTACATTACTTCGATCGTTGAACTTGATCGTGTCGATCATATAGTTGTACATTACTTCGATCGTCGAACTCGATCGTGTCGATCAATCAATTGTACATGAGTTCGATCGTCGAATTCGATCATGTCGATCAATCAATTGTACATTACTTTGATCGTCGAACTCAATTGTGTCGATCAATCAATTGTACATGAGTTCGATCGTCGAACTCGATCTTCTCGATCAATCGATTGTACATTACTTTGATCGTTGAACTCGATCGTGTCGATCAATCAATTGTACATGAGTTCAATCATCGAACTCGATCATGTCGATCAATTAATTGAATATTACTTCGATCGTCGAACTCGATTGTGTCGATCAATCAATTATACATTACTTCGATTGTCGAACTCGATCGTGTTGATTAATCAATTGTACATGAGTTCGATTGTCGAACTCGATCGTGTCGATCAATCAATTGTACATGAGTTCGATCGTCGAACTCGATCTTCTCGATCAATCTATTATACATTACTTCGATCGTTGAACTCGATCGTGTCAATCAATCTATTGTACATTACTTCAATCGTTGAACTCGATTGTGTCGATCAATCAATTGTACATTACTTCGATCGTCGAACTTGATTGTATCGATCATATTGTAGAACGACGTAGTTGTTTTAAAATGATTGATGTTGTGTTGGAAACATCTCTAGATGTTTTTGAAAAACTATAGTGCAGTTTACGATGACATGTATAAAATGACACCGTCGTTTTATAACGTCTCTAGACGTTTTTTAAAAACTACCACTTTTATACTTATATTTTACTTTACTATATACGATACATTCACCCACTCACTGAACCACTATTAAAAAAAAGGAAAGTTCACGATGTAAAATCTCGCCGTCAGTCGCACGCAACTATACTATTGAAGTTCCACACTCTAACTCCCACTGTCAAGAAGCAGAGTCAGGTGACTGGATTGTCATAAAGATTCCAAATCTCCACTATTAGGGTGGTTGCCAAATTAATTTTGAAATTAGGGGTTATTTGTGTAGTTGTTTCAGAAAATAGGACGTGTTTGGTAAAGTTGATTTTAAAATTAGGATTTTTTAGGTAAAATCACAATGTCTCAATGTTTGGAAGGTTGTGGGTTCCAAACATTTGTTGACATTCCTTTAAGAAAGTCGTCCCAAACACACATTTATGATGAACGACGTTGAGTGGTCCACAATATTCTCACTTGTACAAGTTTACAATGTGCGAATGCATTTATTTAACACGTGATTGTATTTGTCACTGAACAACTACATGACGTTACAGAACGAATGTTATTGTTCCAAAAAGTATGTGGTCTTTCTAGAACTATACTTGATATTTCACTAACTGATTGTGTTATGTTATTTGTAGGATGGAGTATTTCGTAGATAGAAATTTTGTCACTGAATCTAAGGTGTCATTGAGATCCACGCTATTGAAAATTGATGCATTATACGATGCATTAGATGATGAACACATAGAGCTATTCCTCAAATCATGTTTTGCAAATTTGTACAATGTGAGGTCTATGCAAATATCTCTAAAGCTAATTCACAACCTGTTAATCAGAAGGGTACGTTCAGAAAATGCAGACGAGCTCTGATTTTATTTGAAGAATGAGCAAGCTGCCCGGTTCTCTTTTTTTGAGTTTACGCTCGTGACCGGCTTTAAGCCAGGAGATGAAGTTGAGTACAAAAATAGGATAGTGCAGAGTGGGCGATTGTTTGAGAAATACTTTGGAGATAGGGATAAGAGCACCCATAGTCGTTTGTATGAAGCATTTGACAATGAGGAAGACGATATAGATGACAAGTACAAGTTAGGACTGGCATGTATCTATGAGTCAGTGCTGAGAGCCAAAGAACTAAACACAAAGATAGACAATCACATATTGGATTTGGCTGACGACTTGGATTTATTTAATGAATATCCATGGGGGCGAAAGATTTATGACCTCACAATGCATGCATTTATGAGAAGTTAGGAAGAACAGAAGGATAGGTATTCTTTGTGGGGGTTCTTATTGGCGGTGCAGGTAATGGTCACTGAATCTAAAATTTCCATTAAGTGAAAAAATTAGATATAAAAAATTGGTAAGTAAATGACAAGTATAACTATCTGTAGGTTTGGGCATTTGAGGCAATACCACGCATATCACACTTGTTCCGTGCTCAGATGCAAGAAAGGAGACTTCTGAGGATGTGCTCGTGGAATTCACGCTTAACGCCTGAATCTAGAGACATTGCAGAAGTCTTGGACGATCCACAGCTATGCGTCCGGTGCACATTGCATGCTAGTCCCGAGGAGAGAGAAAAAGAGTATGTGAGATTGTTTGTCTCCGGCCCTAGAAGGGAAGATCCAATCCTCGATGCCTATCTTCACGAGGACGGAGCAGACGGTGCTGTTGGAGATCAAGAGCCCGATGATATATTCGAACAAGTGCGAGAGGATGACCCCGTACGCTCTCCAGTTACACATGATGAGCATGAGGTATGTATACTATAATAAATTAATTGCATCCAATCCTGCCACTTGCATTCGTTTGTAACGTTATGTTTTTGTTATTCTTTGTCATGTCCAGACAGGTCAATCATCACCCACTGTAGCACCTCGTGCACCTTTACGGAGGAGCCGTCCGTGTTACGAACACAGAAATATGCTGAGGCAAATACTTGAACAAATAAAAAAACTGACGAATCAAGTTGACGAGCTGAAGAGGAAGGTGGACATGTCAGAAGAACGGAGGTAGCGTAGCTCACATTTACATGGAGAATATATGGATGACGACAGAGGAATGAATTGGGATGGGGCTGACGTATCATTTGGTGATCAGAGACAGAGGGGTGCAGAGGAGGCAGATGATAGAGAAGTGGATACAGGGATAAATGGAATGGGGCAGGAGAGTGTGGAAGAGCTGGTAGATGCAGGTGTAGAAACAACGGTGGAGGATGCAGCAGATGCGACCGTAGATACAGGGGTCGGGACAGATCGTGTCGAGGGTGAAGCGGAGGCCCCGGTAGATACAGAGATCAAGACAATAGTGGAAGGTGATCAGGAGAAGGCCGTAGATACAGGTGTAGACACAACGGTGGAGGGTGAACTGGTGGCGACCGTAGATACAGGGGTTGGGACAACGGTGGAGGGTGATGCGGAGGAGGTAGATCAACCACGTAGGCAGACTACGCGATCTGTCAGATGGAAGGATGTACAAGAAAAATCTAAGGTATTCTTATGCAGGAGTAAGATGAAAGCCGTAGAAAAGCTTGACGTAGATAAACAGCCGCGGAAAACGAGAGTTAAAAAGCCTTCAAAGTAGGTGACTTCTCCATACACGACTGAAGGTCAGTGGAGAAAGCACGTTGTTGCTACGGCGTTTCATATTTTCCGATGTTGACCCTGTGAAAGATAAGGAGTTTTCTACATGGTACAACCAGTTAGGTGACGGGTAAACATCGTTTCCAACTTAGTAGACTTATTATGCAGCTGTAATTTCCATTTTTGTTTTTTCTTCATTCATATTTTTTCCATTATTGATTTACGCCCAGTGTCAGCCACCAATTGGACCATTTAAAGTTGAAGGATTCAAAAAAAATGGTTCCATGATGTATTCACGGAGGGAGCTTGGCTTTCAGATGAGGTAAGTAGCCTCAATGTGTGAAATATGTGTTCAACATACTTAATTACTTTGGCTGACACTTGCTTATTTTGAAGCACATTGATTTGGCAATGCAATTGCTGCGTCAGCAGACGATAAAATATCTTAAATCCTTCGACCGTCTGCGCGTCATATTGGACGTCAACTTTTACGTCAAATGCATGCTAGCGATGCTTGAGTTAGATGCAATAGATCATCTGACGGAGCTGCCAGAAGGGTTCGACAGTTACTTCGAAGGCGAGTTTCCAAAACATGGTCAGAAGTGGGAGAGGTGCACCCATTTATATTTTTCAGTCTACAGTCGTAGTCACTGGTATGTTGTCGAGGTGGACATCGCCAAATCGATGATGTTCATATACGATCCAGAAAGGAGTTGCTCTACAGATGATCAAATTAGAGCTGACTTGAAGCCCATGACAACGATTCTTCCTATGCTTCTGAAGAAAATCAACATTGTCATCGATACTCTAGCAATAGAATGGATAACGAAAACCTCGAAACAATCCAACTCGTAAGTTTCCTATAACAATAAGCAACTGCTCAACTGCGATAATCTATTTTAATTTGTACTATTAATGTTCAACTTCAAAACTGTGTTGCAGGGGTGATTGTAGTGTTTACACCATCAAATACATAGAATTTTTGAGCATCGGTAGACAAGCAGAGCTAGTTAACGGATTCCAATGCAGAAGTGGAAGAGAAAATTGGCTGTTGAATTATACACCCTTGATTGTACTCCATAAAAATAATTTCTCGTTTGTTTTGGTTATTTATTTTGATATGCTTTTTGTTCAGTTTAATGATGTTGATATTAGGGTAGGTCATTTGCAAACGTTGTTTAAAATGTACATTTTAGGCTGATAGCATACTGAAACGACTGCAGTAGTTTATAAACAATGGCAGTAGTTTTAGAACAACAACAGTAGTTCAAAAAAATGTGTTGTTGTTTTAAAACTCCTCTATGCGTTTTAAAACATCAGTACTCGTTTTAGACTTTCGTGAACTAACTTTGGCAGATTCTTTTGTAAGTTTTATGTACTAATGGGATTACGACTTTTGTTGGTTAATTAATATTGTGTTTGGGATTCAATTTGTCAATGAGATTCTATAGAGTTTTTATTTTACGTTATATCTCGTGTTCATTGTTATTACACAATTTTCACTACGACCATAATTGTGTGAAACTCTAATAAGAAATTGATGTTACTATTATTATTGAAAACTGATTTTACATCCATTCAAACAAAACTGTAAAATAAAACCAAAACTTCATCGATGCCAAAATACTAAAAAAAAGCAATACAAAAAAACCAACGTACACATAATTTCTTCAAAACAATACAAAAAGAAAAACTGTAACAACCATTCCAATCAAACTTCACAAGCGACCAACACAAACCCTCTTCTCCCTGACTGCTTAATCTCCTTCCTCTGAACCCTACTGCTCAATCTTGTCATCCATCTCATCAGTCTCCAAATAGCGAGAGTAGACTTCATTAAAATACTCATAAGGGTGCAAAAACATGTCAAGCAAAGCTTCTACTTTCCAATGCGCAATAATATTTGGTGGGTATTCCTGAACTTTCCACTGGCGTTCATGCTTGTCAAGAAAGACATCAAATATGCGCTCGTTTAACTGCACCTTAACTGTAGCTAATGAAATATGAGGGTTGAAGAATAAAAGATCAAAATGATCCCTACCACCAATGGACACTCTTACCACATTGTCAAGACAGTTTTCATGTGCGAGAGATGGACGAATTGTGTGGCATTGAAATAATTCTGGTGCCTCCGTTTAAGCAAATGGAGCTGATGCTCCCTGGGGTTGAATTGGTTGGAGAAGAGGTCCGTTACCTGCCATCAGTACGATAGAAGTAGACCACAAGAAAATACCAATAGTAGCATGTAATGATAAAATAATTGAAAAACATGCGTATCTTATAGCACATAAAAGAGCAGACCAAGAGTCATTAACACAGCAAGAAGGGGAAAAGTCTCAATCTAGGGTGATCAATTGAATTATTCTTTACCAAAATTTTTTAACACAAAGGGGATGTGAAAAGCCTTAGTGTCTCATTGGTCATTCGATTTATTTACTGCCATATGTTCAAATGTTAAAAAATTAGCACTGTTTGTTCCATGACGAATTGATGCAGTTTCACATATCGTTTTGCACATCTGGGTTTTCCATAAACCACACCTTCAACAGATATCCAGCATCAGGGGCAATTGCATATGGCTAACATTACCTATGAAGTTCCAACTTAGATCAACGATAAACAGTTAAAAAAAAACTTTACATAGTTTCTAAAAAAATCAATAGCAAATATACAGTGTACATCAGCCATATAAATTAGTATCACATTCTTTTCTGCGCCTCGAGGATTCACAAGAATGTTGTCGAATTTGAACACCAACGCCGTTGTAATTTTTCCGCTTCTTTGAATGGGTCTAACGTTGTGAGGAAAGATGGACGTTAAGTGGATGAAGATGAAATATGGGAATTAAAATCACGTTGAAAGTAGGGACAAAATGGAAAAACACAAACTAAACAATTTCTTCCTTTTTTTTTTCTTTCTCTTTAATTCTAGTCAAAGGCCTCAAAAGTCTTTTGACTATTTTCAAAGGCTATTTGTAGTGATTCCCACGGCATGAATAGGCCATGATTTCAGGTTTACTTTTTGTAGGTTTCTAATGTAAAGATGGGAATTTGGCGCAAATGGTCCATAACTTTTGTTCTCAATATAAAAATGGTTCTTAATGTTTGTTTTTTGGCACATAAGTTCATAATCTATGTGTTTTTGTGTACAATTGGTTCTTATTTTATGAAAAAGATAAATATGCCCTTAGTTGCCCTTAGAAAAAATTGCAAATGGAATCACAACCTTTACAAAAGGTACAAATGAGTCCAGTACATTTATTAAATAATATTTAATTGAACATATTAAATATATCACTGTAGTCGTGTCAATTAAATTTTTCATAAGAGAAAAATATAAAATTATTATTTTTAAATAGATTTAATTCCTATATGATGTGAAAAACTTGAATAAAAACTAAATTAATTAAATAACAAAATAGTGTATATAATTTTATGACATTGAAATAATTTTATTGTGTTTTTTCCTTAATATAAAAATACCAGGAAAAATTAATTACACGTTATGTGTTTTTTATTTTTGAACGCTAATAAAATGATAAATTAAAATATGAAGAATACAATTGAAGCTCTAATATTTTTAGTTAATAAACGAATATCTCTATTAAATAATAATATTTGAGCATCAAGTTTGTGCCAAAGTTATTTTTTTATGTTGTAATAATATAATAAAAGTTTAAATTTTAAATAATATAATTACTTAAAAATAAAAATAATTTATTTAAAATGTTTGTTAATAATTATGAGATTAAATTTTAGTTATTTTATAATAGTTCGTAAAATATACAAAATAATTTAGTATATTATCAATTATGTTAATAAAGTGTTAATCAAAAAAATTTGTTAGTTTCCTTTAATTTTTTATAAATAAATAAAAGTATTGGATTATTTACACTTTTTGCAAAGGTTAAGAATCTAATTTCTATTTTCTCTAACTAAAACTAAGGGCATAATTGTTTTTTTATTATATAAAGGAGCAATTGCACACCAAAACACAGAGGTTAGGGACTTATGTGCCCAGAAACAACATTAGGGACCATTTCTGCACTAAGGGCAAATGTTAGAGACCATTTGCGCCAATTTTCCTATAAAGATTGATTTCTACAATTGAAATGAATGAAAGTTGGGCCATCAGTAATTTTGTTGGAACTCAAGAAGTGGAAACAAAAAATAGTTGAAGATTATTAGGTAGATACCAGTGTGGTGCTGGTCGTATGTTCTCCGACAGTCAAGTTAGTGATCGATTTAGCGAGAGAAATCATATGCAAAAAGAAAGTGTATTCAGAGTGTGTAAGTGAGCATATCTTGAGCTTTGAATGGTGGTGGTATTTATAGGTGGTTACATGCGGATGAGTGGTTTGTATTGGTTATAGACGAAGACTGTTTATTTCAGCGAAGTTGATAGGTATGCGGGAGAAACACGGTAACATTGGCTATTGGACGATAAAGGTTAACTCATAGTTGAAATTATCATGTGGTGTGTGTTGGCAGAATTCTGTGGAAGTGACCCAAAACAATAATCAAGAACCGAAAATATCGAAAGGATGAATTAACCGAGGCAAGAGTTGAACTCTTTGTCCTTAAGTCAATATTGCCCCGCAAGGTGCTTTCGGTCTTTGGCAAATGACTCCCAAGATACAACGGTTTCGCTTGAGTTTTGTAGCACAACAAAAACTCAAGTACAGCGAACCAATGATGGTTTTGTACTCCAACGGATGAATGAAATGGAAAACCAGATTTTGTGCAACTTAAATGCAATAAATTGGTTCAAAGATGAAAAATATGAGTGCTTTATGTTTGCAATACGTTTCTGTATCAAAATCTCTGCAGAATGGACGTCCACAGCCCTTTTTAACGTTGGAGAGTTGGTTGGAAACGAAAAGGAATGAACCAAATCGTGCAACCCTTCAAAAGGACATGTCTGTTCACGCAAACCTATGCGATTGCATGGTTTAACCGAGCTGCGATCGCATAGCACAAAAAATAGAACAAGACTTCATCCAGAATAACCATGCGATCGCAAGGCTTTGCCTTATGCGATCGCATGGGAGGACCAAAATACATTCTGCTAAAAAATTAAGCAACTTGCGATCACAGTGAAAATCAACCATGCGATCGCATGGTTCAAACTTTGACCCGATTTTGTCCTTTTTCGTAATTTCTCATTCACTCGATATTGGTTTCGAGATGCCAAATATACCCTTTAAACATACAGATAAATCTGAATTTTTTTTTGTCCAGGGGCGCTGCCCCCTCGACCCCCGCGACCTGACCGGGTAGGTCGATCTCCGTTCCGGGGGCGTTGCCCCCGAAGCGTGCGTCGAAGTGGCAAAAAAATTTGCCTAAACGGATTGGGTCGGGTCTTGTATATTTGGCCAAGTTGACACGGAGTCACTTAGTTAATTTCTCGACATTTTAAACCAATTTCCAACAGTGTGCATGAGAGATAACTATATAGTGGGCTTCATTGCGTGATAAGAAGGGACGCACGGTAGGAGTACCACGCGACAATAGGAGATGTCGAGCGGTAATTGATCGTGTGAAAAGTATTGCATGAAAAGTGGCATGCATGCATGTACTAACTGTGGTACTAATGGTGCTCGCACGCATTATATTACCGCGCAGCAACTTTTGTGGTGTAGTAATTACCACATTTTTTGTCCTATTTTTATTTTGTATTCTTCCCCCCGCCCCCCCTCCCTCCCCCTCATTTTTCCTGGCAAAGCCAAATGGAATAAAGGGTGCCAAGGGATTTTGGTCCCCAGGCCGAACTGAGTAGAACCGAATAGTGACAATGCCTTTAGGCGTCAGCCGAGTCGTGAGGTTCGAGTGCACTTGGTGTACTAACTATAAATGGTATATGTATTCATTTACTGAACAGTTGAGCGCTCGCCTTTAGTTAAAAGGTTGTTCGCCTTTTGCATTTTTTTGGAAGCCCATTTCTTAGTCTCGTTGAGCATGCCTTTTATGGAATTTAAGGAGGTGTTGGGCACTTCATTTCTCATATCCCATTTTTCTGGAGAAAAATTGGAGAGCTTTAGTGATTTTGGTGAGTTTCTTTTCATTTCCTAGAATTTTGCTTTGACGTTGGAATGTTCTTTAATGTTTCTAGAATGCTTTTGAGTTTCATTCAAATATTCTTTCAATGCTCTTGAATGGTTTACATGGATTTTGATTTGCTATTTTTGGATTTTGATCCATGTGAAAGAAAGTGAGGTCCCATATAAATAGTTATTTGTATGAAAAATGGATTGCAATGATTTCCATGGCGATCCCGCAGCAGAAGGTAATGATTTTGGTGATCGATTTGGATTTTGGCCAAACAGTGGCATAAATCAGTACTTCATCTAAATGATGATTCTTGGTTGAACAATTAAAAACGTTCAGTGGTCTGTATGAGCCGACGCTTGTGGGTTTTTTGCGTAGTGGTTCCGTACTTCATGCAAGGTTGATCTAGATACTATTTGTATATTTAGTGATCCAACTAATCATGGCCTTGCTGGTAGTGAGCCTAATATTGGTTACTATAGATGAAGTCGATCGGGCTCGAGCAGTCATTTATTCAAAGGGCATATTTAAATTAACTTGGCTGAATACAACTTAGTTTGAATTCAAGAAACCTACCGTATTCCCTATGTCCATTTAACTCAGTCTTCCCTGGTCGTACGAAAGTGTGTTATGGAATGTGTTGGGTTGGACATTCTTCTATGAGTTATCTTCTAAAGAAGGTTTCCAATTTCTAATTCCCCAGATGGTCAATATGGTGTTTGAATATTATGCAATTACAACAATATAACTCATGCCCAACTGCTGGCGACTTTTCATGGTTTTTTATCTTGACTGAGCGGCATGGTATTACCTGAAATGTCAAAGCTAATACATAATTAATATATGAGGGAGCACAATATGGAAAAGGTCGATTTTCTTTCATGTTGAGGAAAAACACGAGGCAGTTGATAGATGACCTTTGCTCTGGAGATAAGGATTGTAAAGGATCATATTTTCTTATGTCGGGCAATTTGGTTCTATCGGTCCCTCGGCGTGGTCATGCGTTGAGTTTTATTTATGATTTCCTAGCATTCTAATTCATGGTTCTTATTCAATTTTTCTACACGTCATCGCCTCAACATACAACCTATTCTAGGTTTGCTTGTAGAGGAACATACCTCACAAAGCCTAGCATCGAGTAGTTTGTGGACTCACATTTAAAAGCATCAAGATGTACTCATCATGATCTTACCAAACAGTTAGTCTTAGTTTTAATGATTAAAGGGGTTTGGAGATGATTGGTAGTGACATTTCTTTGTACGGTCTACTTGACCTAACTGAATGTGCAGATTGAGCCATATCTAGAGTGGTAGGAGCTTTGTTGGATGCTTTTGATAAGAAGAATGCAAGGGCGAAGAAGAATTCTAAGTTCGACCGGTCTTCTATCTGGTTGGTCGAAATAGTAGTCACACAGCAAACACGGTTGCTCGAGGCCGTCTCTTGTAGATGATAGTTTGATTTAACTTTTTCTCGTGCCGATTCATCGACATTTTCTGACCCAGGTATGGTAGAATTAGGTGAGGGTCTTTTGTTTTCCGATGATTGGACTCGTTATGAAGAGCTTGGATAGGTGAGGACGACTGAGAACATGATGGCCCAAATCTTCTAACCAGTGTTTGAAAAGGCGCTGCCTAGAACGTAAGGCACAAAGAAAACGCCACCATTAGTACCACGGCAGTTGTTATAAGTTTAAAAAAAAAATTATTTCAATTCTCCAACAAGTAACTGGGTAGTTAGCATAACATCTGCATGGTTTAACACAGACAACTTAGTTCAAATCACATGCTCATATTTTTTTTAAAAGTAAATTTTTAATTTTAATTTTGAGAGTTATAAACTGTTCAACTTCCAACTTAAAGCTTATTAAAGGGAAGAAAAAAATCATGTAATAACCCCCTTCCCCAGAAATATCATTTATAGGAGAAGTTACAAGACAAGTAAATAATTTAAACTCCATTTCTCTCCTCAAGAAAAATCGGCCACATTTCTATCTTTTTGCTCTCTACATTTTGTTCTTTTCAACTTACATTCTAGGCAAGAAAGTGAGATTTTATTGCAAGGTTGTGATGGAGCAAAAACAAATCAATTTTCCTTTGTTCAAGCAAGGATTTTTCATCACCGTATCAAGTTCGAGGTAGGAAAATAAACGTGTGTTGCGATTTTTACCTTTTTCTTGATGATTATATATATGTGTAATTAATGATTTTCATAAGCAAAGCTAAACGAATGCAATAATATGGTCATAACCGGCAGCTTCTATGAGCAATGTAATTCTTTAAAATCACAGATTTTGCCGGTAATCCGTGTTATGAATCCATGGTACAAATTCACGTTACTATATGTATATATCATGATTTGGACAACAGGTGTACTATGAGACGTTCTTATTGAGTTTTGTTATACTCATTTCTCCTACGTTTCTCCGATTAAATGGCCGAGAAGGGGATAGCGGATCGATTGGTCGGTGGCATAAGTACGAAGAGGAGGAAAGAATCAAGATTCTAATATGTTTCAAAGGTTCTAAAAATTTGTTTAAATACGTTTCGATGGCAAGTTGTAGCTTGTTTGATGGAAAAGACTGTGTTTTATTATTATTTTCTCGAACACA
This sequence comes from Forsythia viridissima, assembly GCA_030279155.1. NCBI lineage: Eukaryota > Viridiplantae > Streptophyta > Magnoliopsida > Lamiales > Oleaceae > Forsythia > Forsythia viridissima. Next base: position 29,210,796 of record CM059042.1, read on the forward strand.
TTGAAGTTTATGTTGAACCCACATTATGATGGAGATTTATGTTTATGGAATTGGATAATACGAATTGATTTAGGTTGAAGATGTTTAATTTATGAGATTTTCCGTCATATGCTTTGTATGTTCAATATGTTAGGAAAGGATTTTGAGTTTCTGCTCGATTTTTCTAATTGATCTGTGTGATGATGTATCCCAGTTTTTGGACAAGGCTAGTGGATTTTGATAGCCCTTTGAGTTCTCTGTCTATGTAACTTAGAATCACATCAATCGAAGGTTTGTAGTGTTAGAAATATTGTTTTTCGTATGTTGCGTTGTGTGTACTCGGGAAGAGTATTTCTTGTGGAAATAAAAGTATTTTTGTTTGCCTAAATGAAAAGGTTAGCTTATGAAATTTTAGTATGTTGAGCATTATAAGTTTTTATGTTTTAGTTCAATTTATGCGAATTTATGAGGTGGTTTGATAAGTCAAATAAATTGTGGCGTAAACTGGTACGTTGAGGAAGCACTCTATGGAGCAACGTACGATAGTTGTTTTCCGGCCCTATCTTCATTCTTATTAATGTAAAATGTGGTGGTTAGCAAGAGTAACATACACATGATTATTAGAAGTAATATAAGGTATAAGACTTTGTGTTAAATCAAAGAAATTAGAAAACGAAAGTGAAGCCACGGGCAAACCAAAACCAGCCCGGAAGGGCTAGGCCTTGCGGCCGTCCCATGAGACTGTCTACTATCATTTTTTGTCTTATTCTGTTTGATTCCATTTCTATCCTAGTTCACTTCCGGCTTCTATACAACATGTTTAACTTTTATCGTGTTCTAATACTTAATGTTTTAAAAAAAAGTACCAAGTAATTTTAAAAAAGCTCGATCGAGGCTTTAATTGTAAAGAATGAGTCTTGTGCCTTAGGACTCAGGGCATTAAGCTTGGGATTAAAATCATGACTTATTACGTGCCAATTGTGGATCCACGTTTAAGTGCAATATGTAATTATTTTTCTTTATGGGACATATGCATGTTTAGTATCATGTATATGGTTATACATTATTTTAAAGATGCATGTAAATGAGGGTTTCAACCAATAAATTCCAACTATATGCTAATGTGCAATTGAATATGAAATAAAATAGAGTTGAATTCTCATTGGTACTATGCATCCACAATCAATCGCATATATTAACCCAGGTACGCAAAAGATTATGAAATACTACAATCTTATATTTATGAATTCAAAAGTTATGATTTTCCCGCATTTACCTTTCAGTTGATAAATGTTCAACTGTTTTATGAGCAAGAGTGGAATAAACTAGAATTTATGAACTTTTTAGTAAGTTAAATTTGGGCTAGAATAACCATGAGTGATAGATGGCTAGGAGAAAACAACCAGCTAAAAGAATGAATATTGTCGGTGCCCAAGAAGCTACGATTCGTGCATATCTAGACTTAGAGATAGATCTTTCTCTTAGCCTAGAAGATCATATTCGAAGTGTACATGAGAACTGGATGAGGACGAAAAATACAGGTTATGAGATAAGCGATGGCAAGCCATAAGGTAATGTCTTGATACTTTATCACTTCATGAAGATAGCATTGACAAGATGATTGTAGGATATGGCATCAGTGGTCTTGTCAGAGAATCCTGATGACGTCAAGTTCTTGGACTTTTGCAATGCTCTTATAGAGCATTAGAAAGCCTTCATTAGAGATGTAATTTCACATTCCAGTTTCTATTCAGTGTTAGGTCAGGCGATGAGGTTACTCAACCAATGAGAAATCATAAAGGAGTAGAGAAAGAAGACTCGAAAGAGGATCCAAAGGAAGGTTAAGATGAAGATGGAAAGAGCATACATATAGATTAGTTAGAAGAAATTTTTCATGTTATATGTATTTTTCTTCTTATCCAAATAAAAATGTACCTGTTCGTTTTTAATGAGTTTGTGGCTTGTGATTATGAATGGAATTTGCGAATTTCCTTTATTTAGATTATGTTTTGCTGATTGGTGTGCAAGCATCTAATATATGAGGGATTTGTTGCAAGCCATTCAAGAGCTTGGAAGACAAAATCAAGTACCAGCCCCACAGCCAAATCGTGCACTTGGCCCGACCTACGCTTTAGTTATAGGGACTTTCAGAAGGTACAAACCGCATTCATTTGATGGTGAAGGTAATCCATTAGCTGCCTACGAACGGCTACGAAAGTTGAAGGGCATCTTCTGACTTATAGCCCTTACGAACAAGCAAAAGGTTCAATGCGTAGAGCTTATGTTCACTAGAGCAACAAGCCACTGGTGGGAGTTAATGTTTAGAACCAAAATTGAGACGGAGCAGTTTACCTTGAATTGGGACCAATTCAAGGAAGAGGTCACCGAGAAGTATTTTCCACATGCTCTAAAGGACTTCAAAGAGACAGAGATCCTACAGCTCAGGTAAGGGAGTATGTCCCTCATGGATTATGAAATAAAATTTGACCAACTGATGAGGTATGCTCGACATCTGGTGGACACCAAACTTAGGAAGGTCAGAAGATTCGAGCAAGGGCTTCATGCAGACATACACATGGTTCTCATGTCCCATCATTTCACTTCATATAGTAAAATGTTGGAATGGGCTCATGACATTTGGTACTAGAAGACTGGTTCAAAATGGTATGGTCAGAAGATTGGTTTAGATGAGCATGGTTAAATCAATAAGTAGAACAAAGATTTGTATGCGAAAAGAAAATATATCGGCGAGGACAAAGAGAAAGAAAAGTGGCAGACTAATAAAGCCATCAGTAGATGCCATCAAGGATGGGGATAATTCCATTCCACCATGTCGATTTGTATGGGAAAAGAAAATAGATCAGCGAGGACAAAGAGAAAGAAAAGTGGCAGAATAATAAAGCCATCAGTAGATGCCATCAAGGATTGGGATAATTCCATTCCACCATGTCCTAAGTTTGGTAACCAGCATAAATAAGAATGTTTGTGGTGAAGAATATTTGCTTCTAGTGTGGTAAGCCAGTCCACACTGCTAAAAATTGTAAAGAGTTTTCCTAAACGAATAATGATGATCAGGACAAGAGTGACAAGTGGAAGGCTCGTGTCTTTGCTATGACTGAGTAAGAGGTAGAGCGGAACTCCAACATTATCACATGTATTTTTCTATTAGCCAATATATATGTATACGTTTTGTTCGATTTTGGAGCAACGCATTCTTTTATTTCATCGTTTGTCATAGCTAAATCCAGTATTACATGTGATGAATCCGATAGCATACTAAAAGTTAGCATTCCTCGGGTAGAACGTTAAGTAAGGATAAGATAGCTAAATTCATAAAGACGAACATTGAGAGTTTTAGAAGCAGACTTATATATTATAGATGGAAAAAATGGCGCGAATAGTCCCTAACATATACCCATCGTGTGCAAATGGCCTTAAGTTTTCAATTTTGGCAAAGAGGTCCCAAACCAGTCTTTAGGTGCTCAAATGGTCATTTTAGACAGAAATGTTTGTTAGTTTTGCGCGTGATTTATACTCTCTTTTAATAGTAGGGGAAAAATTGTCAATTCTTAAATAAAATAATTAAAAACAAAATTTTTAAAAAGAGTTAAAAAAATGAAAACAGCATCTTCTCAACCCATCCCACTTTCCACCCCACCACACAAATAGCCACTACCAAATCTCTTGCATTAAATGGAGCCGGGCTCTTTGAAGGCCTCAATTGCGATGGAGGATAAATGGTGGCGTAGGAGAAGAGAAGTGGTGGTGTCGTGCTCTTCGAGAGGCTCGATTGTGGTGATGAAAAAGATGAGCATTAAAATCACTTTTCATTTTTCTCCAACATTGGTTGAAATTAGCCTTAAAATCACTTTTAGTTGATTACTTTTCTAGCTTTCACATAGAATCCTTTTTTGTCTTCATAAAAATTATAATGTTGATGCCTTATTGATAAAAATCTATTATCATTTGGACCAAAGTGATGAGCTCATGATTCGTGATTGATACATATCATTTACTAGTTTGTGGTCTTGGAAATCCTTAATTTCTATGAATTTAAAAGGTTATATATACACAAACATGTAGAAATTTTGAATGCCAGACAAAACATGTGAAGGTGCATGTGCTACCATGCTTTTGTGGCTGTGGCATGTATATATCTTGGAAGCTTACAAGTTGCACCTACAATTCCACCTCCTCAAACTCATAATCAATATTAGAAAAAAATGGGTGGGCAGAGATTTGGAGAGCGATTTCTTCTTCCCTCAAATCTGAGAGGGAAGAAATATTTCTCAAATCAGCAGTTCAATGGTGGCTTGGTGTGGCTGAGGTGGCTATTTGTGTTGATGGGTGGGGTGGGGTGGGGTGGGGTGGGGTGGGTGGGGTGAAGAAAATGTTGCTTTTATTTTTATTTTTAATTCTTTTTTTAAAACTTGTTTCTTATTATTTTATTTTTAGAATTGACAAATTTGCCTTTATTATAAAAGAGAGTGTAAATCATGCACAAAACTAACAGACATTCTACCCAAAAAGACCATTTGTGCACCTAAAGACATAGTTTTAGGACTTCCATGCCAAAAATGAAAGATTATGGACCATTTGTGCACGATGGACATATGTGAGAGACCATTTGAGACAATTTTCCTTATAGATATGAAAGACTTTGATGTAATCTTAGGCATTGATTGGCTGGATTCTAACCAAGCCACCATCCGATGCTGTGAGAAGGAAATATCTTTTCAAAAACCATGAAAAAAAATTTAGGATAAAGACCAAACGTAGACTTTAGTTGGTGTCTATGTTGAAAGCTAAAAGGATCTTTAGTAAGGGAACATGTTAAAGGTTCCTAGTTAGTATCTCTGGATCGCAGCAAGGAATTAAGATCAATGAGATACTGGTAGTACAAGACTTTGAAGATGTTTTATCAGAAAATCTACCGGTAACCCACTTGATAAATAGTTGGAGTTTTCAATAGATCTGGTTTCTAGAGCGACGCCAGTATCTAAAGTTCCATATAGAATGACACCAAAAGAGTTGCAAGAAATGAAGGTTCAAATTCAAGAGCTTTTGGATATTGAGTTTATCCGACCGAGTGTATCTCTGTGGAGAGCACTGGTTGTGTTCGTTAAGAAGAAATATGGTACTATGAGAATGCGCATCGATTATCGGGATTTGAAAAAGCTAACTATTAAAAACAAATATCCATTGCCCGTGATAGAAGACTTGTTTGATCAATCAAGGGGGGCAAATGTACACTCCAGGATTGACCTACGATCTGATCACGAGTTGAAAATAAAGTGAAGTGATATACCGAAGATAACTTTCAGGACCTAGTATGGTCATTATGAGTTTACCTTTTATGCCTTTCGGTTTAACTATCGCTCCGACAGTGTTCATGGATTTGATAAACATGACGTTTCATCAATTTTTACACCAGCTTGTCATGGTCTTCATTAACAAAATTTTGATCTATTCTCGAGATAAAATTTAGCATGAGGAGCATTTAAGAACTGTACTAAAAACTCTATAGAAGGAAAATTTGTATGTCATATTCAAGAAGTGTGAATTTTGACTTGATCGAGTACAATTTCTCGATCATGGTTTGTATGTTTAACTAGTTAAGTGACGAGCCTTAGAGGCTTGGCCCACGTAAGAAATAGAAGCCCAAAACATTAGTTCGATTTTAAGCCAAAAAAGTTAAGTTGTTACAAGTCAAAGAATTTTATTTCAAATTCTCGAACAAGTTGTCATCATAATGGTCATCTGGATGGTTTAACACAAACAACTTAGGTTAAAATCAGCATACACATATTTTTTAAAAAGTAACTTTATTTTTAGTTTTGAGATTACCCTCGATTGGCCTTACGAAGAAGAAACGTTTCTTCCATCGATTGTTGGAATTTTTCTATAATATGGAATATGAAAAAGGACTCTTGTAGTTGAATAAACATAGGTGTTGCAAGATAATAGATGATGCAACTCGAAGACACACCAGAAAAGTTCAAGATAATGTTATATGTAGTAGAGCAGACTCATATACAAAAGTAGAATGCAAACCTCCAAGCATTTGGAGAAACTTGGTTGGAAGTGAGATGATATTCATTAAAGAAATAAACAAAAAGGGGGTGAAGGGGAAACTTAAGTCCACCATCAATGCTATCTTTGTACATAGCAATCTCTAAAAGGTTAGAAACTGGAAGCTGCTCAGTAGGGTTGGGAACTCTATATATGTGATCCTCAAACAATTTAAACTTCCCCAACATCCTATCTAGTTTCGTCTTAGAGATATGTATACTATAGCTCTTAGGGATTTCAAGTGGCACCAAGTCATCTAATGGAGACCTTTCGACTTGAACATTTTTAAAAGTAGACCTAGTAGATTTAACACTCCCAATTGTCCTATTTTGGTCGACCGAAGAGACTGTAACATAGATTTTGGATTTAGAGGCTGTGCAAATATTAAAAAAAAAGGCTCCTCAGACTAAGGATATCAATTGAAAACTCAGGGATTGTTGGGATTTTCATGACATTTGGGCTATTTTTCGTCCTCGTCGACCTATTGCCAGAAGAAGTAATTGTATGATCGGTTGATCGGCTAGAAAAATTACCACTAGACTAATTGAATAATTAAGACCGGACCGATTAGATGACTTTCTACCATAAGTTAGAACTACCCTATACATTCGAAAGATGCAAATTAATAATAACCTAAAAAATGGATGGTCGATCGATTACAAAAAGTTGATTGGTTGAGCACTATGTGAATGCTTAAATTCAGTCGATCGAGGAAGTTTTGGAAGAAGTTCAATGCTCTCAACTTAGATGAAAAGTTAAAATGAAATAATTCTACACCTGATTATAGGAGTCATTTGTGTAGGAAACAAATTGTCCAAATGACCTATTGAGATTCGCCATTTGGAGCACCACACAGTTAAACATTTGGGAGGTGACATGTCATCGTCGAGATAGGTCATCCATTTTTTTAAGAAAGAAGAAGAAGGACAAGAATATAATATTAATAATAATAAATGTTGATTAAAAAGTAAGACTGCATAAATCAAATGTACACGCCATAGTCTTACATAAGTAAATGGGTTCTTAAGACAATCGAACTTGCAAGACTAGTCTTTAATGGTAATAATCACCAAAGAGTAGAGGGATTTATGATGCTAAACACTAAAGTTAGTTTATCTTGCACAATTACGTCTTTTCACCTAAGTCATCAGTTAATCGAGTCAAAATAAATAAGTTGATTGACTACAGTGTGACTAAGAGAATAGGACTGATTGAAAACCCATCAATAACCACCCTCACATCAAGCAAAACATTTAGGACTAAGTTTAAAAGATTGATCACCTTTGAATAGGTCAATCGATTGACACAATACACATGGGTCAATTGACCCACTAGACAAAATGCATTTGGTCAATAAACCACACATCACATACTTTTGAAAAATGTTCCTACATTTCTCATGTGTTTCAGGTGGTCATGACTAAAAGATATTTGTCTCATATCAGCTGTGATTTTGGGAATGATGATGCGCGTCTTCCTAATCTACAAGGATGAACTCCACATGGACAGAGAAAATTGTCTATGAGTACATAAGCATTGATCACGAAGTTTCCTTTCTTCATCTTCTTTACATACCATTGACCACTAAGATTGAAGCCAACAAATCCCTACCCACCTCCTTACTTGGAAAAATAAAGGGTTAATTACACTAATGGTCTCTATTCTTTCAGGTTTGTAACGATTTCATCCTCATTCTTTTTTTTTAGCAGATATCATTTTCATTCTTCCATTTATACTCACAGATGGTCTCCAAATCACTATTTTTCACTATTCTGACAATTCTTGGATAATTTTGCCCCTTGACTTAAATAAATTAAAATAATAGGCAAAGAAAATACAATGAAGGCATTACAATTGGGCCTTTAATCTTTTTAAAAGTACAAATAAGTCCTAAACTATTTTATTTTGTACATATATGTGTTCTTCTCCAACAAAAAAAGAATCACCTTTTCCCACCCACCCACGCACCTACCTCCAAAATTTTGTGTATGTTTGGGACGTAGTACTAGACTGTATCAAAAAGTACATTATGCCATCTTATTATGTTAGCATTTCATATTTGTAGGTTCTATAAATAGGGAAAGATGGTGAAGATCTGTTGTATTGGAGCTGGATACGTAGGGGGTCCAACAATGGCAGTCATTGCCCACAAGTGCCCATCCATTGAAGTGGTTGTCGTGGATATATTTGTTGCTCGTATCACTACTTGGAACAGCGACCAGTTGCCTATATACGAGCCATGCCTTGACGTGGTGGTAAAGTAATGTAGAGAAAAAAATCTTTTATTCAGCACCGACGTGGAAAAGCACGTCTCTGAAGCTGACATCATCTTTGTTTCGGTGAACACTCCGACAAAAACTCAGGGCCTAGGTGCTGGAAAAGCTTCTGACCTTACGTACTGGGAGAGTGCGGCTCGGATGATTGCTGATGTATCCAAGTCTGACAAGATTGTGGTCGAGAAGTCGACTGTTCCAGTGAAAACAGCCAAGGCAATTGAAAGAATTCTGACGCACAATAGCAAGGGCATCAACTATCAAATTCTTTCGAACCCGGAGTTTCTTGCCGATGAGACTGCGATTCAGGACCTTTTTAGGCCGAACCGCGTTCTCATTAGAGGAAGAGAAACCACTGAAAGACAAAAGGCAATCTAAGTCCTGAAAGAAATTTATGCTCACTGGGTGCCAGAATGAAGTATCATTTGCACCAATTTGTGTACAATGTCTTGATTGGAGGGTTATGCAAACAGATTGTGGGGGGTAGGGTAAGGGTGGAAAAAGATGATTATTTTTTAGTTGGAGAAGAACACTTATTTAAATAAAATAAAATAGTTTAGGATTTATTTGTACTTTTGAAAAGGTTCAGGGTCCAATTGCAATGTTTTCATTGTATTTTTTTCCATCATTTTAGTTTATTTAGGTCAATGGGTAAAATTATCCAAGAATTGTCAGAATAGTGAAAAATAATGATTTGGGGACCATCTGTGAGTATAAATAGAAGAATGGAGATGATATCTGCTAAAAAAAGAATGGGGATGAAATCGTTACAAACTTGAAAGAATGGAGACCATTAGTATAATTAACCCAAAAATAAATCAACCCTTTTCAATTACCACCTGAGGAATTTGGCTAAGGTTTATAATTGTTCTATCTTTTATTTGATTTAATTTGCCCTTTCCTGACTTTTAGTTCATGTGCAGAGGTTATAGCTTTCAATATTTTACCTATTTTAGGTGTAGGTTCGTTAGGCGAAGTTCTAACGAGGAAGGATTTAGATCGAATGAGATCTGGTGGGGGGGTTTAGGAAGACAAACCTTCATCTGGTGGATGAACCCATATCTCAGGGATCGAACTAAGAGGGAGAAGAGGAGAAGGGGCTAGTGAGATTTTTTTCATCCATTAAATCGAATGAACAGTTCACCCGAATCCAAAACCTTTATAATATCTCCAAAGAAATAGAGTTAATTCTCATTCGTCTCCATGAAACCGTTGATATACCTCCCTCCGACTGCGTAGCAGATCATGCCCTTCCGCATGCCTTTCCACCATTTCTTTCGAGAGCTTCTTAGTGAATATAGGTTAGCCCCCACTTAATTAGGTCCTAACAGCTGGATGTGATGACAGCATTCTTCCTCTTATGGAAGAAGGTTGGCCTGGACGACGAACTCAAGTCTGAGGCATTCTGTTTCTTTTACCATCTTGTACAAGCCAGGAACAACAAAAACCCTCAACCCGAATACTATAACTTCATACCCCGATCCAAATGGACCCCAAAACTAGTGGCGACTCCAAACAAATTTAAAGACTGGAAAGAGTCATTTTTTAAGAGTTGGAACTGGGAGTTCCGTCTAGCGAACCTTAAACATCTTCATACCTCGCTTCTATGGCGAGCTCTGTGAGTCCCACACCATTTTTTTTAAAGCTATACTTTGGGCCAATTGTTTTGTCTTCTCTTTCCATTTGTTTTTTTATTCTAATTAAATTTAATTTCTATCTTTATCAGGCAAAGATATAGGACCTTGATTCACTGAGGATCAGATAGCAAGCTTTATCTATCGAATCTAGGGTCATATTTTGGACAATACGCGTCTATCGAAAGAGACAAAAATGATCCTGCAGCCAAGCAATACAGATTTCTACAATACCGGCTTAGAAATGGCTATTTCGTAAGTCATTTTTCGTTCTTCATTTCATTCATCATAATTTTTTTGTTTTGAAATTTTTTTCTATTTTGTGCAGCTAAGACTAACTTTGCTCGGGCCAAGAAGAACCCTGTTGCCACCTCTGAGGCTTCTCCTAAGGTCATTCAGATGAAACTTTCTCAAAAGGCCAAGAGCCCTCCTTCGGCCAAAGCAATTGTGATAAAAGAGCCTTCTCCAAACACTGGCAGGCCCACTACTGAAGAGGTGGTAGGCAAAGGTAAAGGCAAAGCCGATGAGCCACCACAGAAGGCAAAGCATACCTCTGTCTTTCATCCATCCTCCTCTCGAACAAATCAGTTGGGGTCTTCGGTCAGGGAAAGGAGGCCTTTGGAGGAAGGTCCTGATGGCAACAGGGCTAGCCTTGTGAAAAGATAAAAAATGTCTTTCTCCTCCGAACTCCTACTGGCGGACCTCTTCTGAAGCCGTTCAGAGAGCTTGAAGACCTCACTGGTGAACTCGCTCACTAGCTTCCTATCTCGGGTGTGTATTGCTATCTACAGGTCTTTCAACCCAATGTAGAAGACATTCTCAGAAATGATGAAGGTTCGTCAGAGGTCGCACCTTGTCGAGAGCTATTTTTCCTGAGCCTTTGTCCGAACCGAACATGCGAGGCTCTGTCAGCAACGGTTGAGCGCTATGGGTCCAAAGTAGAGGACTATAAGAAAAAATTTGATGCTCTAACATCTTTGGCCGAGCACCTTGTAGCCGAGGTGGAGAGGCACACAAAGTAGGTTGAAGCTTATCAGAAAGATCCTGAGGCCGAAAGGCTGATGGTTGACTTTCACCGTTTGGCAACTGACCTTGAGGCTTCTCGCACTCGGACCGAGGAAATGGAGAAGAAGCTCAATTGTGAGCTTGACAATAAGAATGAGGAGATCTATTTGTTTTACGTCCAACATAAATCATGGAAGAAGGGTCTCGCTTTGAAGAACAAGGAGCTGGACGTGTTGAATGAGAAAATGGAGGCCCAAGGTCTCACCTTGGCTGCGATAACATCGAAGGTAGAGGCCCTTCAAAATAAGTTGCTAAATTTCAAGGATTTTGTCGAGTGGAGGCAAATTTTGAAGATAACAAACAGGCTGGAGGGACATAGCTTCTAGAACTAATTAGGGACGAGCATCCTAACTTGCAATTTTGATTTTACCTTTGAGAGAGGAGAAATTGCTGAGGATGCTCTACCCCTTGTTGCCAATAATACCGAAGCTTCTGGGCCATCGACTACTTCTGAGGCAAATGCTTTGGCTCCACCCAACCAGGGTGCATAATGGCTAATTATAATCGTTCGTAATTCTGCTAAGCATAATGGCTCATAACATATCACCGAAACATCAATCGTCAAAAACATAATTGATCGTAATTTTTCTAAGCAAAATGGCTCGAAATATATCACCAAAGCATAAATCAAAACAAACATAATTGATCGTAATTCTTCTATGCAAAATGGCTCGTAACACATCACCGAATCATCAATCATAACAAACATAATTGTAAAGTACAATGGTTTGCAATACGTCATCAATTTTGCCTGTTTGTTTTAAAGTACAATGGTTTTGCACTGTCTGAACTTCGTAAACTTAGCGACCCTGTAATGACATAATTTCTACATTGTAATCAATATTTAAGAATGAATGGTAAGAGACTTCGCTCAAAATCTGAATATCATCACTTCAGAATATATCTGGGTGATAACATTTGAATAATCAAATAGTTTAGGTAGGAAATTGCTCGGTAAAGAGTCCAACTCTGTTTAGAATGAGGTCTGAGTGGTAATTGGTCTGATCAAGATCCCAACCCTATTGCCTTTGATTTTAATTTAAATGACCTTTTAACTTGGAACAAAAGACATAAGGACTTTCAATTGATTCATATCGATAAACGTTTGCTAGAATACATTTTTTGGCAATATTGCCTTCTCTGAATTAAAGATAAAGAAAATGGAAACATTCTAGGTCATTGGTAGTACTTTCGTAGATGTTGAACATTCCATAGATTCTTTAGGGCCTTTGCTGTTGACGAGCCTATAGGTCCTAGGGACAATGACTTTATCAATAGGGTATGGTCCTTCCTAATTGGCACCCAATGTTCCAGCCCCAGCTTCTTTGTTAGCCTGGAAAACCTCTTCAACTCTGAAAGCTCTAAGGCGAACTTTTGAGTTATAATATTTGGCCATTTTATTTTGATAGGCCGCCAATTTCAATTGAGAAAAATACTGCTGCCTTTCTTCCAGCAAATCCTTCTATACCTCCATGGCCTGATTGTTTTATTTTTCATCAAAGTACTGCCTTCAAGAGGAAGGCAAGCCAACTTCAACCGGGATCATGGCTTCATCTCCATAGGCCATTGAGAAAAGTGTTTCTCCGATCGGAGTGCGGGTAGTTGTATGATATGCCCATAAGATTTGTGGCAGATCATCTGTCCATGTCCCTTTCGCGTTGTCTAACTTTCTCCTCAAAATTTTCTTGAATGTTTTATTTACGGCCTTCACTTCGCCATTGGATTATGGATAGTTTGGAGTGGAGAAATAATTGTGAATGCCTAGTTCGTCGCACATATTATGTAACTTCTCCCCTTTAAATTGTGTGTCGTTGTTTGAAATGAGCGATTGTGCTAGTCCAAACCCGCATATGATATTTTTCCACACAAATTTGCAGGTGTTAGCTTCAGTGATTTTTTACAATGGTTCTACTTCAACCCACTTAGTGAAATAGTCAATTGCTACTATGGCGAATTTAGTGATTGCCCTGCTTCGAGGCAAATGGCCAATGAAATCTATTCCCCATTTGGAGAAAGACCGAGGGCTATACAAAGTGACGATTTCTTGTGCATGTTGCCTCGATACAGTGGAGAACTTTTGATATTGTCACATTTTCAAACGAACTCGAAGAAATCTTTCTACATGGTAGGCCAGTAGTAACCTTTTCTAGTGCCTTTTGCGCGAGGGAATGGCCTTCGACGTGGTTATCACAGATGCCTTCATGAATTTCTTAGAGTACATATTCGACTTCATTTTCTCCAACGCACCTTAATAGGGGTGAGGTATACACTCATTTGTATAAGATTTTGTCAATAAAGATGTACCTAGCAGATTTCAAGTAGATCTTTCTAACTTTATTCCTCTTAGTGGAAAGCTTCTGCTCGTTTTAAGTAATCAACTATTCCTTGTACCCAAGGAATTACTCATTTAACCCATAAGGTCTCGCCAACCTTCTCAAAGATGGAGGGATTATGGAGCAACTCAACAGGGATATTTTTGAATAGCTCAGTATCCTGCGAGCTTTGACAGGGCATCTATGAACGAGTTGTCAGCTCTTGGAATCTATGTTAGTTCATATTTTTCAAAATTTAATAGTTGGTCTTTGGCTTTCATGAGATAAACAGCCATATTTTTATCTCTAGCTGTGAATTTACCAGTTACTTTACTTACCACAAGCTGAGAGTCACTATGGATTTCAATTTCGTTGGCACTCATTTCTTTTGCCAGGTAGAGGCCAATCGGCAGGGCTTTGTATTCTACCATATTATTTGTGACTTTGAAACTGAACCAAATGGCACAATTGAGCTTATGCCCCTCGGGACTTATTAGTAAGATTCTTGTCCCAGACCCAGCCTCATCAGATGATCCATCTATGTATAGCTTCCATGATTGTAATTTGGTAGGAGTGAGGTTGGGCTAATTGTGGCCTCATTTACAAACTCAGCAACGAAATCTGCCAATGTTTGTCAATTGATGGCTACTTTGGGCTTGAAGGTTACATCAAATTGGCCCCAACTCAATGGCCCATTTCATCAGATGGCCCAAAGTCTCGGACTTTTGCAGTACTTGTTTCAAGGGATAGTTTGTTAGTACCGTGATTTTGTGAGACTGGAAGTAAAGACGAAGCTTTTTAGAAGCTACTATCAGGCCAAGAGCTAGCTGTTCTATTTCTGGGTACCTAGTCTCTTTGTCCTAGAATACATATATTGGTAGCTGTTGCTGGCCCTCTTCTCTTACCAGCACCAAGCTCACATCTACCTCTGAGATTGCAAGGTACAAGATCAAGTTTTCGCCCGGGTTCGATTTGGAGATAAGGAGAGCTTTCACTAGATGGTTTTTCAACTCATCAAAGGCAGCGTCACATTCTTCCATCCATTCAAACCTCTTCCCGGCTTTAATGATTTGGAAGAAAGGAAAACATTTATTAGTGGCCCTCGAGACAAATCGACTTAGGGCGGCGACACTGCCTATGAGACTTTGGACTTCTTTAAGCTTGCTAGGGGGTCATATGTCAAGTAAAGCTTGGATTTTCTCTGGGTTGGCCTATATACCTCACTGGTTTATCATGTAACATATGAATTTTCCTTATACGACTCTGAAAGCACACTTTAAAGGGTTTCGCTTCATTCTGTACTTTGGAAGGATAAAAAACATTTCATCTAGGTGTTTAAGGTGATCAACAGCTCTGAGGCTTTTGACTAACATGTCATCAATATATACTTCCATGGTTTTTCCAATTTGATAAAAAAAACATTTTATTAACAAGTATTTGGTAAGTAGCACCAATATTTTTTAAACTGAAAGGCATTACCCTGTAACAGTAGAGGCTTCGATAAGTGATAAACGAGGTGTGTTCCTCATTAGGAATGACATGGGTATCTGGTTGTATCCGAAGTATGCATCTATGAAACCTGGCAGTTCATGTCCTGCGCCGTGGCGTCTACAAGTTGGTCGATCCTAGGCAAAAGAAAACTGTCTTTTGGGCAAACTTTGTTCAGGTCCATGAAGTCTTGGTAGGTCCTCCACAATCTGCTATTCTTCAAAACCAGAACAAGGTTGCACACCAAATTGGATAATGGGCCTCGTTGATAAACCCATTTGCTAGTAATTTATTAACCTCTGCCTTCAATACCTCATATTTTTCTTTGATCATCTGCCTTTGCTTCTGAATCATCGGTTTGACCTGGGAGTCAATTTTTAATGCATGACATGCCACACTCTGATCTATTCCAACCATGTCGGAGTGTTTGCACACAATAACATCAAGGTTCGCTTTTTAGAACGCCTTCAAACTTTTCTTCAAATTCGACTCTAACCTGCACCCTATCTACAGTTGTTTAAACTGATCCTCATCGCTTACTGAGAAGATCTCAAGTTCTTGCACCATTGTTGCCTCAGTGTTGAACTCAATATCCAGAGATCGAGGCTATCATCCATGCAAATTTAATCATCTTCTTCGGGAACTGCCATTTCGTTCGTGGCCAAATCAACCATCATAACTGCATTTGTGATGGGAGCTCGTGGGGATTCCTTTCTCAAAACATTGAGGTAACAGTCTCGTTTTGACTCATGGTTGCCTTTCACAATGGCCACCTCTTCTGGGGTAGCGAATTTCATAGAAATGTGGTTGATCGACATGACAGCCATCAGCTGCTTTAATACCGGTCGTCCTAAAATTCCGTCGTGAGAGGACCTTCAATCTATGATTAGGAACTCCATTTAATTTCTTGCTGCTAAAGGCTCCTTCCTTACTTCCACTGCAAGGGTGATCCTACCCTGAAGGATGATACTATCTCCTATGAAACCATACAGTGATTCAGACATGGGTGTCCATGAATGGTTAACCTCCATTTGGTTGAAGGCACTTCCGAATAGAACATTAATCGAGCTTCCATTGTCAATCAACATGCGTTTGACACTATTTGGAGCAATCCCCACTTGGACCACCAGAGCGTCACAGTGGGGATAATGGATATTAGCAACGTCCTTTTCTCCAAAGGTTATCGTGGGAGCCTGTGACTTTGTCTCCCTTCGCACCCAATAGTTCTCCAACATGGGCATCCTTGTCGCCCTTATGTAATTCATCTGGAAATTGTTGCTTGCTCCTCCAATGTGGAGACACCCGATGATGGGTCCATCCATGATGGTATTGATTTCCCTAACGTGGGGCTAGATTGTAGGAGTTGTACATTTGGTCTTCCCTGATTGGCCTGTTGTGGCGCTCGGGGCATCGGCGGTAACCACCACCCTTCGCCCTCATACAACATCCCCGGTTGTATGTATAGTTCGTCACCCGTGCTTGTGAAGGCTGTCCAGAATGACTTCTCCCAGTAGGCCGGTACCTGTTTTCTACTGTCCTGTCGATCGTGGCCCTTACATCAGGGTACTCTTCTGTGTCATGACTCTCTGACCAGTATATTTTACAAAATTTTGACTTGGGCAGGGGCGCGGAGGTCTTGTTTGGAACTTGTTTCTTCCTATAGTGACTTCGTTCACTTCTGCCTTATACCTATGGTTCTAAGGTCCAATCTGTCGACTAGGGTTCTTCTGTCTCGAAAACACACCATTCATCTCTCTTTGAGTCATCATCCCTCTCTCGCTTTCATGCTTCTTTCTGTTCTCAATCGTCTCTTCTGTCTGAATCTCAGATTTGATGAAGTCTACTAACTGATTGTATGTCTGGGGTCTCTTGTTTCAAACATCTCGCCAAAAATAGTCTCCATCCTCGACACATTCCATAAGGCATCCAATGTTTTTTCACCTGAAATGGATTCCATTGCAATTTACTCATTCTGAAACCTATTGAAGTAGCTCTTCACGGATTCACTCAATCCCTGCCTGATGTCGTTCAGCCTCGTGGCAGGGACTTCGCCTAAGGTGTAGCCCACAGAAGCACTCATGAATGCTTTCTTCAGTTGTTTTTAGCTTCGAATGGAACCATGCTTCAACTTCAGGTACTACCTTTTAGCCACCCCAGTGAGATTCATATGGAAGACCATGCATTTCACTGAGGACGAAGCATTCTTGAGCTTCATCTTAGTCTTATAATCTGCTAAATGATACATGTGGTTGCCTCACCGAGTGTATTTTTCTAGCTTGGGCCTTACGAAGCTTCTGAGGATAGGAGTGCTCTGTATTTCGTAGGAGAACGGAAGATCATCATCGTCATCATCCTCTTCGAAGGATCTGGTGGGCCATCTCCTTCATCGTAATGGCCCCTTCATCGTCATAAGAATAGCTTGGTTCATATAGGGGGTCCCTTGGAAGTGATCTTACCCTCTGCATCTCATGGAATGGGGTCCATCTTTGATGGGAGTCTGCCTCATCACCAAACTGATTGAAGACACTGGTAGACCTTGCAGGTCTACCCTCTCGCTCCTTAATTAGGTCAGTGGGTTGGTAACCCCTAGAATTCTGAGGTTCGCTATAGGGGTGAAAGTGGCTTGCTGTTGGGGCCTTAGCTTCGGCTCCACTCTTTTCTTCATCTTTGGTCTGTTCGCCAGCCACAGCGCCTCTTGTTCTATTTTTCTCTACTAACATCTGGACTTGCTCTGCTAAGTTAGACACGGTCTTTGCTATAGATAACTTCTTATGTCGTCTGTTTCTCTTTTTCCTTGGAACTTCTTCCCCTTACTGACGACTACCTCCGGGACCTCCTCTCTCTACCTCTTTAGATTGAAGTCATTATCCTATGGGTGCTCACTCTGCCTTTCCAATTCATTCTCGCCCATTTTTCCTTCCAAATCGATCATCTTTGCACAACAAGAAATCCTAGTTTTCTTCAAACACTCAAGACTTTTACCTATGGTTTCTAAATTTAGTGGAAAATTGTGTGTTTTCCATCAATTGCGCCATTTTGTTGACCGGTAAGATTGAAGCCAACAAATCCCTACACATCTCCTTGCTTGGAAAAATAAATCAATCATTTTCAATTACCGCCTAAGGATTGAGAATTCAAGAAGCAAGAATTTGGCTAAGGTTTATAATTGTTTTCTCTTTTCTTTGATTTAATTTGGACTATTTATAGATGTTACAGACATTTGGACTTTTTGGTCTTTCTCCTTTTTATGCCACGTGTAGCTCTCCTATTGTAGGGATCATAATTCTAGAAGATTCTATGACACGTGGTAGGAGGCTATTGATCGAGCCATCTTATTCACTAGATTTTGTGGTTATTATTCACACATGGTTTTTTTGCCACTAACTTTGCCACGTGGAGATTCACCATGTGGTCCCCTGAGTATTCTGTTGTTTAAGGTTAGCTGATAATGCGAGAAATATGCTCAGAACCTTCGACGAGTTAAGTTGAGTCTAAGGCGAACCCAATAGTGCTACCTAGCTAGAGATATTTTCAATGGTCCTTCGTCAAGCGAGCTTTATTTAGATGACGAAGGGATAGGCGGATACCCGAAGGCTTTTGGGTGGATGAGTTCGAAAAAGTTTCGGCCGCACTTTCCTTGTGTAGTCATTTGTAAGTTCTTACCTTTTCTTCTCCATAAGTATTCTTGTGAGCCCTACCTGTCCCGTATAAAACGAGGCATAACACATACAACAATCTATACACTGTTATCTTTCGATTATCATTTTTGATGATCATATCGAGTTAAAACTGGAGAAGAAGTCCCAACCTAAATTTGCAGATTTCTCATACGAGCTCTCCGTTGTCCGGAACAAACAATGACCGAATTGTTTCAGAATTGAAGCAAATAAAGTTGTTAAAAGTTCCGTTTGTAGTTTTGATTTCAGAAACTTGTTCTAGTTGGTTTGTTCATCTTATGAGAATTGGTTTTTAATTAACTGTGTTTTTTATGAACCCATTTACGATTTACTGGAAAATCAACGCCATTTGCCAGAAACTATCTTTTACCGGATGAAGAAAGAGAGAAAAATTTAATAGGAAAAATTGCACCATTAGTTTTCAATTTAATTATCAAACTTTCATTATAAAAAGGTGGAACCCCAACCTTGAGGAGCCCAACCGCTCCTGTCCTAGAGCCTTGGTGGAGGATGTAAATCGCAGGATATGCCTCAGTAGAGCAGAGTTGAGAGCTGCTTTTTAACTGCGCTTACAAAGGACCAAATCCATACCAAAGGCATGACTCACATTGCAATCAAACTTTCATTATAAGTTGTATAATTGGTATGTGATGACGAAAATCATTTAAAATTAGTAAATTAAAGTGAATTTATTATGTTTGATAGTAGAAATTATAAAGTGATATAAAAAATGAAAAATATTTAATATTAATATATTATTGTATTGTTTAAAAAATTATTTGTGGATAACTTTGTCTCTACTAAATCGAAATCTTGGCTCTATAATTTATACTGTTGCTCTCCATGTGGTGTCTTTGTTAGAAAATGTTTTTAAATTTTCTTTTTTTACTTACTTCTTGCTCTAGGTTTTGCATTGCAGGTGCTTCGAATGATTTAGAGGTCAAAACAAAGGGTTTGAGGTGTAATTGACTAGGATGTGATACTTTCTCTCTCCACAATTAATTCTAAAAAAAATAGTTGCCAAACGAGAAATTATAAATTATATTAAAAATTATTATTTTTGTTGTAAAACTAAGATAACAAGAGAAAAAATAGAAGAGAATTAAGAAAGCAAGTGTGTAAATTTATTATAATAATGATCTTTATTTATAAGGTTCCAATAAGAGTTACAATCTGAATAGAATACACTCTTTTGGAGTAAGTAGATAATTACATAAATATCTAGATAAAACTTAATAGTCATTTATCATTAACTATAATTTTATAGCACTCCACCTTGAATGATTTATTTACACAATAACTGTTTCGTTGTTTGGCAAAAATCCAATGGAACAAAAATACCAATCGAAAGAAAAAAAATTATCAAAAATTTGGAGTAATAAAATATTGCCTCATTAAAATTTTGTCAGAAAACTCAGTGGGAGAAAATCTGAGCTAAGGAAAAATAGTACAGCTACTTCCCATGATTTCATTCAATGAAAAAGCTTGTATCAATCTATCAATATCTTGTGCGTCAGTGTCTTCAATGCCACCATCTTCTTAAAACTTGAATAAAATAATTTTGGTGAAATGCGATCCATGTTATAACCTCTAGACAATATCATCTTCATAGACTATCTTTGGTTGATTGTAGTTAGCATGATGGTCTAATACAATTATATTAGAAACATATCTTGTTGTTGTTTCCTTTAGGAGTCTCGTATATAATTTATAATACAAGAGAGTATAACCATATGATTATGATGAAGGTAAATGTTTTGTAGGTTATGGACATCCATAACTATAAGATTTATAACACTTCAAATTGGATGTCATTTACACACAAAAAATATTTCGTTAAAACCTTACTAGAAAAAACCATGTGGAAAAAATCATAGTGAATGAAAAGGGTGCATAATTCTTTTGAATATGCTAAGAAAGTTGTCTCATTAAAAACCTTATCAGGAAAATCCAATGGGACAAAATCTTAGCCAATGAAAAAAGAGTACAACGCTCACCCTCATGATAATATCACTTCAAATATGTACTTTGATCAAAAAAACTTAAACTAAATGCTTCAGGCATATTAGGCATATTAAATCCTCCAGGAATTTATATACATAGTTTTATTAGTCATACCAGATGAGTTGGTTATAATAATATCCATTTTATGCATATATGTCATACATTGACAACCAAACAAGATATCGACTTGTGATTTCTTTACATAAGCCTTTGCGAAATTCATAATGTTAAGAGTCGTACTTTACATGTTATGACTTCATTTTTTTTTCATTTCCTTTTCACATAAGCATACACCTTTAGGTATTCGGACTGTAGGTCTAGAAACTCCAAGTTTTTCTAGTAAGTTCAATTTATTTAGATAGTAAATTTATACAGAACGTGTTTAACTACATAGTCTAAAACTGTAAACTGCAGAATAAAGTAATAAAATGAACAGAAGACAGGAAACTGCAAATCGAGGCTCGTGCAAACACAATTTTCTTAAAACATATTCGCTCCCCTATAGTAGCTTCTTGAGGGTAATGAACGCCTGCGTCCCAGGATACAACGGAAGAAATGGTAGCACGAACGTGCTAAACCAGTGAACTGGGCTAATGCCACAATAGTATCACCAGAAGGACACTTGGATATTTTGGAACAGAAATGAAGGAGTAGAAGACTGAATTCGTATGTTGATTGTGAAAATTAGGACCTGTTTATATAGGCTCTCAAGTAAACTTTCAATCCCACCATTAATAGGTAAGTTTCATGTGTTATAACATTAATCCATCATTAACCCACCATTAATAGGTAAGTTTCAGGTGTTATAACATTAATCTACCATTAACCCTCCATTAACAGCACTTGAAATTAATTGAAAAGTTGGAAGGTCTGGAAATAAATCAGAAAAATGGAAAAAAAATGACAAAACGTAGGCTTGACTATGTGGCCAATTTTGGTCCGACATTCGTGTACGTAGGTCACGTTTGCACATGAGTTCTATGGCCCGAGGTGTTAATCGGTCCGTGATTTGCCCCCTCCCTGACGGTGCGCGCAAGAGAAAGCCTATATGCTATGCATGATTACACATTTCATTAAGTGTGGTCATATATATACTAGTCCAAGTTTTTCTATATTTCTGATGTGGGATAGAACCAATTTCTATTCTTTTAACCATTTCCAACTCTATCTTTGAGCTTCAATTTACCATTCACCCAAGCATCATTTTGGACAAGTAAATAAATGATTTCGATGTTCTCGCGGAAGAGAACGCGAATCACAACTTTTGTTTTCATCAAATAGAAAACAGGTCCCACGTAAAATCATGCTCAAACAATGCACAATTTTTATAATTTTTCAAAAAATTCCCCACATGAATGGAAATTGACCGAGACACAGAAGATTTGGTAATAAAGTTCAACGTCCGAAACCTGCATAGGTTAGTTAGGTGTTACCTTTGAACCTTCCATCGTGAAAGTATATTTACTATACTAGGTGACTAGTAGACTCGATGTCCTTAAACTGTTCTGCTTTTTGCATAAACGATGATATACCTTACACAGACTTCTTCCTGACATAGTTCATTATCATTGTTATGTTCATTTATGGCCATGAACATATGCCTGGTTCTGCGAGAGTTTTTAAGAATTGCGCCTCACACAATTCTCTTAGAAGTGGTCCCCACTTCTCTCTCACATAGGTGATTTTATAATTAAGAGTAGCATGTTCTACTCATCTCGTAAGAATCATTAAAAGCCTATCGCTTATCCTCTCTTCTATGGGTTTCACTGTTTTTATCATATGAATGGACATGAGATAATCCCCATAGTGATCTAATTAAGTATTTACAATTAGGTTGTCCATTTGAACCTAGATCTTAGGATCTCCAGTCAACTAGATTGGGTTTCCATTGTATTAACTTATTCTTCCAAAGGCTTAAGTCACATTCCTTTCGACAACTTTTCAACTAACTCTCTATTCAAACCTTTAGTTAGTGGATCTCCAATATTATCCTTTGACTTCACATAGTCAATAGAGATAATTCCAGTTGAGAGTAGTTGTCTTATGGTATTATGTCTACGACGTATGTGTCTAGACTTACCATTATACATGTTACTCTGTGCCCTACCAATTACAGATTGACTATCACAATGTATGCAAATTGCTGGCACATGCTTTGGCATCTAGGAATATCGTCTAGGAAGTGGCATAACCATTCAGCCTCTTCGCCACACTTGTCCAATGCTATAAAATCAGATTCTATAGTGGATCTAGCTATAACTGTTTGTTTAGATTATTTCCACGATATAGCTGCACCTCTCAGTGTGAACACAAATCCACTTGTAGATTTTGAGTCTTTTATTTCAGATATCCAGTTAGCGTCACTGTATCTTTCAATAACTGTCGAATATCTGGTATAGTGCAGCTCGTAATCACGAGTATATATCAAATACCTTAGTATTCTTATTATTCCTTTCTAGTGGTCAGCTCCTGGATTATTCGTGTATCTACTCAGTTTACTAACTGTGTAGGCTATGTCTGGTTTTGTACAACTCATCAAGTAAATCAGACTTCCGATAATTCTAGAGTATTCTACTTGAGAAATACTCTCACCTCTATTCTTCAATAGATGCTGACTGGTATCTATCGGTGTTATAACCATACAAGAATCATCCTTGTTAAATTTTTCAAGAATTTTGTCCACATAGTATGACTGATTTAGGACAATTCTATCTGATGTTCTTGAAATTTTAATTCTAAGTATCACATCCGCTAAGCCCATATTCTTCATGTCAAATCTTGAATTTAACATGTCTTTAGTAGATTTAATCATCTTATCGTTGCTTCAAACAATAAACATGTCATCAACGTAAAGATATAAAATGACATAGCCATTTTCAGTGTCTTTGATATAAACGCATTTGTCACACTCGTTGATTTTAAATCTGCATTCCATCATGACATGATCAAACTTTTCATGCTATTGTTTTGGAGCTTATTTCAAGCCATACAATGACTTCACTAATTTACAGACTTTACTTTATTGCCCTAGAGCAGAAAAACCATCAGGTTGTTCCACATAATTTATTCATCTAAATCTCCATTTAGAAAGGCCGTTTTCACATCCATTTGATGTACTTCGAGATTTCGCAAAGCTGCAATTGCAAGTATCATTCTGATGGATGTTATTCTCGTTACTGGAGAATATATATCAAAGTAATCAAGGCCTTCTCGTTGTCTATATCATTTTATAACAAGCCTAACTTTATACTTTTTGCTTGTTTCATCTGCTTTCATTTTCTTCTTGAAAATCCATTTGTAGCCTTGTGGTTTGCATCTCGGAGGAAGATCCACTAGCTCCTACGTATGATTTTGTAGAATAGAATATATCTCACTTTTAATTGCCTCTTTCTATTAAGGTCCTTCTGAAGAGTTCACAGCTTCTTTAAAGCTTTGAGGTTCACTTTCTAGAATATAAGCCAGAAAATCTGGACCAAAAGATTTTTCAATTCTAGCTCTTTTGCTACGTCTTGGTTCAACCTCCTCTTCTTCTTCTTGTTCTTGGTCTGTTGTTTCATGTGTCCGTTTAGAGGAGATTGCTTCCTCTTTGGATCTGTATGGAAATATATGTTCAAAAAATGAAGCATTTCTCGATTTCATTATCGTATTTTTGTGTATGTCTGAGATTTTAGATTCATGCACAAGAAACCAATAAGCACTACTGTTATGTGCATAGCCAATAAAAATACAATCAACAGTTTTTGAACCTATTTTCACTTTTTTCGGTGTAGGTACAGCTACTTTGGCAAGACACCCCCATACTCTCAAGTATTTATAGAAAGGCTTCATTCTTTTCCATAACTCGTATGGAGTGTTCTCTTCTTTCTTTTGAGGCATCTTATTTAAAAAGTAATTAGCTAATAAATCAGCTTCCCCCTATATGTTCTACGGCAACCCAGAACATAATAGCATTGCATTCATCATTCCTTTTTAAGGTACGATTTTTTTTCCAGCAACGCCATTTTGTTGAGGTGAATAAGGTGCTGTGGTTTCATGTGTGATTCCGTTTTGTGCACATAATTCAGCAAATGGTGGTTCATATTCACCACATCGGTCACTTCTCAACTCCTTAATTTTTTTGTTGAGTTGATTCTCAACTTCATTCTTATAAAGAACAAATTTCTCTATAGCTTCGTCTTTACCTTTAAGTAGATACACATAACAATATTTTGTGCTATCATCAACAAAAATAATGAAGTACTTGTTGCCACCCATTGTTTGTACAGATTTTAAATCACACACGTCAGTGCGAATTAGATCAAGTGGTTCAGTTCTTCTTTCAATAGTTTGAAATGATAACCTTATTAGTTTTGCCTCAACACAAGTCTCGCACTTATGATTCGAATTAATATGGAATGTTGGTATACAATTCAAGTTAATCAATCTACGTAGTGTATCATAAATAACATGTCATAGTCTACCATGCCACAAATTAAAAGACTCAAGCAAGTAAGTAGAAGTGTTATTCATTTTATTCATCTTTGGCTTCTTTGCCATTACATTGAACTTAAAAAGCCCATCAGATACATAACCCTTTCCAACAAACATTTCACTTTTAGACAAAATCATTTTATCTGACTCAAACAACATGCGAAAACCGTGCTTGTTCAGCAGTGACCCAGACACCAAGTTCTTGCGGATCTCTGGCACATATAGCACATTATTTAAAGTCAGCTCTTTCCCAAAAGTCATCTTTAGAATCACATTTCCTTGACCTTTAATTTCAGAGGTAGCTGAATTTCCCATATGCAACTTCTCCCCATTTTTCGTTGCCTCAAAACAACTAAACATCTCCTTATTTGAGCAAACATGTCGAGTAGCACTAGTGTCGATCCACCACTCTCTTGGATTTGAACCACCAGATTAACTTCAGAAATGATAGCTACAAGGCTCATTTCAGACACATCGGTTGCAATGTCATCAACCATATTGGCTTCTTTCTTGTTGTTCTTCTTCGGCAACCTGCACTTCGAGGATCTGTGACCTAATTTGTCACAGTTGTAGCATTTTCCAGGAAATTTCTTCTTGGACACACCTCCTTTTGGTCCCATATTAAGCCCTTTGCCAAACTTATTTTTGTTCCCCTTGGAGCTTTGACCATGCTTTACCACATTTGCTTTGGCTACAGCAGAATTGAACATCTTCCTTTTAGAACCCTTGTTGTCTTCTTCGATACGAAGTCTAACAATTAATTTTTCAATGTTCATATCGTTTCTCTTGTGTTTGAGATAATTTTTGAAATCTTTCCAGGCCGGATTGGTTTTCAATCAATATTCTCATTAATAATTCGCATCATATTCATCTGGGATGGTCGGTTACCGATCATGCCAAACAATAACATTTCGAGGTATTGAACTTTTGGTTGAATACAATTTAGCAAGTATATTTTTTCATTTATTTGGGAAACAAGTTTATGTTCATTATCTCACAAGAATGGATAAATAAAGAATGAAAAATTGTCTCACAAGTCTATTGTACTTCTTTATTGATACGAATATCAATACTCTAATATTACACAACATTAATATTTTAAAATTGTAAAGTTGTGCTTCTTCCAAAGCAACAACACAATATTTTTTTCTAGAATATTGATATGTATAAATTTATGCTTCTTCAATAGCAGTCATACAATATTTATTTAATTAAGTTGTATTTCTTCAGGAGAAACAACACAATATTTTTTTTAGAATATTTCTATATTTTGTATTTCTTCAGAAACGAAAATATTATTTTCTTTTAGAATATTGATATTCATAACATTATACTTCTTCAGGAGTGTTAATATAATATTTTTATAAAATAATAGATCTTATAAAATTACGCTCTTCGAAAGTAAGTAATATTCTATTGAAATATTAATATAATATTGTACTACTTCAGTTGCAACAACATTTTATTATATAGGAATATTAAATTATTTAAAGATTTACTTTTCATAAGCAAAATCATAATAGATGTTAGATCTTATACAATTATGCTCTTCGAGAGCAAGTATTATTATGCCATAATATTAATATAACATTGTAATTTTTCAAGAGCAACAACAAATAATTTTAAAATATTAAACTTTATAAAAATTTGCTCTTCAGGAATAATAGCTTAGTATTGAATCTTATAAATTATGCTATTCATGAGCAATAATATTCTGCCAGAATATTAAAGTAACGTTGTACTTCTTCAAGAGCAATAACAAATTGTTTTGAAATATTGAACTATATAGATATTTACTCTTCAGGAGTAATAGCATAATATTCTTATAAAATATTAGATTTATAAAATTATGCTCTTCGAGAGCAATAACTTAATAATAAATCTGATAAATTACGCTCTTCGAGAGCAAGTGTATTCTATTGATATATTAATATAATATAAATTTGTACTTCTTCTAGAAGATCAATGAAATATGCTTCTGGAAAATTTATTTGTATAAATTGATATTTTTCAGGAATATTAAAATAATATTATTTTAAATATTGATATGTAATAATTAATAATATTCAAACAATACTTGTCTACTACTTATCAATACAGAAAAATATATAATCAAAGATGATAGCAAATAGAATACTAACATTTGTTCATGAACATAAAATAAAGATTACTTTGCTAACTCAATTGACTTCATCTTCATATACACTTGGAATTGAAACATAATAATTGGATGAAAGGAGTTTTTAGATCTTATTGTATTTTTTTTTACATTAAATTACCAATTCAAAATTTACTTCTATTCATGTAGTAATTTCTCACGAATGAATCGTCTGATCTTGATCGTAGCCGTTGGATTTAAGAACAATGAGATTAGAACTTTTTGTTCAAATTTCATGAAAATCGGACCACGGAACATTGATATATCAACGTTTGATCTCGTTGCGCAGACTGCCCAAATTCTGTGAATTTCACAACTTTTAGTCTCGAATTTTCTCTCTATTTTGGGTGAGATCGCTCGTGCTGATAACGTGTTATAAAATTAAAGAAAAAGAGAGGAGAAGAGGAGAGAAGAGAATTGAGAGAGTTAAGTCTATAATACACTCTTCTGGAGTAAGTAAATAGTTATAGACATTTAAATAAAACTAAATAAATTCATCATTATTTATAATTTTACAACAATTTTCTCATTTACCTCAATTTTTTCAGTCTTGACCCCCCAAAACTTTTGAGTCCAACTTGCCCAAAGAACCTCTATCTATGATTCAACACAAGAGCCGGACCACTTTTTTACATGAAATAACATTTTTCGGGCTGGTTGAGTCCGTTGATTTGCCATTTTTGTTTTCTTTATTTTTTCCATCATTAAAACTTCAAAAGACTCCTTTATCTACTCTCATTTAGAGTTGAACACAGTTTGATTCGGGTGGTTTTGAACCTATTTTTAAACTTAATTAATTATTTAAAATAATTTCAAATTTTCAAACCAAATTAAACAAATACATTTTTTGCGATTTTATTTGATTTCAAACTACGATTTTAACACATAAAAATAACGTCTTTAAAATAAGGGACAATATGAAAAATATTGGTCTAAAATATTAATACCACGTGTAAATAGAAACTTTATTAATATAAACTTTACAATAATAATATATTTGACTCAATATAAGATTAAAGCAATTAAATAATACATAGTTCAACCTTAAAATAAAAATTTCAAATTCGTTCTTTGTAAAATAAAAAAAGAAAAAGAAAATATTATCATAAATTATTATTAAATCCAAAAGCACAAATAAAAGCCTCGTTTAAGTATAAATTGAAGTATTAAACTAATAAATAATTTTTTTTTTTTAAATATTGGATTAACGGTTAAATATGGTTTCAAATGGTTATTAACTATCAAAATCTAAATTGAACAATTTTTAAACGAATTGGTTCAGCTCAAAATCGAAACAATGACGAATAATGTTGACCCAAATCAACAGTTTCGATTAGTTTTGCAGCTTGGTAATTTTTTTTTGGTTCTAGACTCTAGTTGTAGTTTATATTATTAAGAATGGCAAAATACCCCACTTTCTCATGCATCGCATTTGTTCCGCCCTGAATTCTTCGAACAGACTCCTAGATTTTTTTTTTTTTTTACATTAAATCGTATTTAAAAAAATAAAAAAATAAATTAATAAATAGATAGATAGTAAATTAAAATATTTTAATTCCGTCCAACTTTGTCCCCATCCTAGTCCCCGCGCTAATAGTCTCGAAAATTGCTAAATACATGAGTACTAGACAAAAATCATAGAGAACTCGCGTCTTGCTCATAGCTACATATCAAAGTTAGATGACCCAACTTGTAAGTCTGACTAGTCGGACTCCTTGAAAATCCAACTATTATTTGATGCGACAAATCTTATCTATATGATCTATCTTTTGACGTTGAATGTGTAATAGCAGAATTTTTCGCCTATTGTCAGGCTTTTAAGAGAAATTTGAAAGCTCTTCTCGTTAAAAATCAGAAGTCTTGACCAGTTCTTCGGAAGTGTAGAAATTATGTGACATCATGGTTATAAAAAATGTAAACAAACTTAGAAAGTTTTTAAATAAATTCATCCCATTTACACTCCTTTGGGAAATATCACTAATATTTTATTTTACCGTTAGACAAAATAATATATGATCACATTGTAAAGATAGTAAAATAGAGAATAATAACTTGTTTTTATTGATGTACAGTGACCGAATATATATATACACTTAGAAGTGTCAATTCGGGTCGACGGGTCGGGTCGGCCCGCCTCCGATGAAGTCCAGTAACGGCCTGTATTAGGAAAAGGCCGCGCCATGGCGGGTTGCGGGCATGATCAACCCAGCCCACAAAAATTGAATATGAGCCCAGCCCACCCGTCGGCCCATTCGGGTCAGCCCATGTGGGTTGCGGTTCAACCCAGTTCGACCCGTATAAATAAAAATTTAATTTTTTTTTGAAATTACTAAAAAATTTTAGTTACCTATTGTAATTTTAAAAAAAAATGTTTATATATATATAGCAAAAAATGTGTTAAATTACTAAATAAAAAATAAATAACAATGATAAATTCACATTTGTTAATTTTTTAATTCAATTTCTATTTTTTTATATATATTTAAAGACTAAAACAACACGCATTTGTCACATCTTCCATTTTAAACAGTTCTCTGCCATTTATTAAAAAAAAAATCAAAATAGGCCAGCGGTTAAAGGTCGAACCGTCCGGGCTGTAAATAGCCCGCCTAGTTCACGGGCCGGCCGGCGATTTTCGGGTCAAGATGGGTGGGCCGATGCGGGTTCGGCCGGCCCGCTCGTCTTGACACCTCTGTATACACTTGTAGAGATTTACAATTGGTAAGAAATTGAAATCTTCTAATTCAAGGAAAAGTATAATACAAGAATATCATAATACAAGGAAATGTATAATACTTCAGATACAAGAATATCATACTATAAATATAAATATATTAAACTTGAGGACCAAGCAACCGATTGGAATGTTCTAGAGTTGGCTCGACTTGGGCTCCATGCGCGTGATTGGTGGGCAGACCATCATTATCCTTAACATGCTTCCACAAGATGGAGCTCCCATCGGAGAGTCCGATCTTGGAACGAAGATGACAAAAGACAGTACTAGACAATGACTTAGTAAGAATGTCGGCGAGCTGGTCTTTACTGGAGATGTAGGAGACAGAAAATGATCCATTGGAGACATGATTATGAACGAAGTGGTAATCTATGGCAATGTGTTTCATACGAGAGTGAAACACAGGATTGACAGATAGATTTGTGGCATTGAGATTGTCACATAGAATATTGGGCTTAGAGGGTAAGGAGACACGAAGCTCATGAAGAAGATTACGAAGCCATGGGACTTCAGAAGCACAAAAGTGAGAGCACGATATTCAGCCTCAGTGGAGGACCGTGCAACAGATTTTTGTTTCTTGGAGCACCAAGAGACGGCATTCCCACCAAGATAGATGATATAGGCGGAGGTGGAAGTGCGATCATCAACATTGCTGACCTAATCGGCATCAGTAAAGGCAGTAAGAGACAAAGTGTGAGACTATTTGAGAAATATACCATGATAAATGGTGGATTAAAGATAACGCAAGAGACGTTTGACTGCAATCTAATGAGTTTCAATGGGTTTGTGCATAAACTGGGATAATAGTTTGTTAATAGCTTAAGAGATATCTGGAAGAGTGAGAGATATATATATTGTAAAGCGCCGACAATTTGGCGATAAAGAGTAGGATCCGTAGCTGGCGATTCATCAAGAAGCCGGATAGGTGGGGTGGAGGACATGAGAGTAAGACATTCTTTGGCACCGGTCATGTTGGTGCGATGAAGTAGATCATGAATATATTTGTGCTGAGTTAGGAGAGAACCAGAGGGAGTAGGAAGTAGTTCAACCCCAAGGAAGTAGTTCAAGAAGCCGAGATCCTTAATGGAGAAGGTGGCGTACAACTTGGTAAGGAAGGAGTTGAGATCAGATTGATTATTACTGGTGACGAGTATATCATCAACATAGACAAGTAGATAAAGGGAGATAAAGTTACTGAAGTAGAGAAATAGATAAGTGTCGCTTTGAGAATTTTGGAAGCCATAAGATACTAGAAGATTCTTAAGTGTAGTATACCAGGCACGGGGTGCCTGTTTCAGACCATAAATGGCCCGTTGCAGACGACAGACATGAGATGGATATGTAGGATCGACAAAGCCATGGGGATAAAACATAAACACTTCTTCAGTCAACATGCCATGAAGAAAGGTATTGTTGAGATCAAGTTGTTTAATAGGTCAATTACGAGGAAGCTAAGGTGAGAATGACTCGAATTGTAGATGGTTTGACGACGGGACTAAAGGTATTATGATAGTCGACACCGGGTCGTTGATGAAATCCCTTCGCCACTAGACGAGCTTTGTAGCGGGAGATAGACTCGTCGGGGTTTCGTTTGATGCGAAACACCCATTTACAACCGACAACATTTTGAGAAGAATGAGAGGGAACCAAAGACCAAGTATGATCACGAATAAGAACATTAATTTCCTTTGACATGGCTTGGCGCCAATCAGAAAGTTTGAGTACTTGAGATACGCATATATGTTCGACAGAATCAGGTAAAGGATGACGTGTGACGGCAGTGAATAGACGTTTAGGTTTAACAATATTGTTCTTACCACGAGTTTGCATAGGATGAGAATTAACTAGAGGAGGACGAGGAGCAGGTGCAACTAATATAGTATTAGTAGGTTGCTCATTACTAGAACCAGAATCAGAAGTAAATTGAGTAGAAGAAGGAGAAGAGGATGCTGCTGATGATCGGGCATTGCTAGAGGAGGCTGCCGGCGAATTTGATACAGCAGCAAGTGGCGATTGCAGAGTAGCAGTAGATGGAGAGTCGCGGGTGCAACACTGGTCGAGCCCGAAGTTACACGAGAGACATCTATGAGTGACCGAGGCTGTGAGAAGGAGGAGATAAGCGAAGAGGGATGCTGGTTTGCAGCATCTAAAGCTGGTCGTTAGCAGCTAGGGGCTGATTTAGAGGAAACTAGTGGGGAGACAGAGCTGGTGACTCGGCTATGGAAGGTAATGCAAAGGAGAATGTAGACTCTACAAAGAAGACGTGACAGGAGGTGTAAGTTCTATACGTTTTGGGGTCTAGACAGAGATAGTCGTGGCTTTGCTTTACGTAGCCAAGAACGACACATGGAGTTGATTTATCATCAAATTTTTTGTGCGTATAAGGCTTGAGCCACGGAAAGCAAAGGCATCCGAATGTACGAAGGTTCATATACCTAGGGGGATGCTTAAGGAGAACCTCGAATGGAGACTTGAGATCTATGACTTGAGTTGGAAGTCTATTAATAAGATAGACGACTGTTTGAAAAGCAAATGGCCAATAAGAGTAGGAAACATAGGAATGACGAAGCACGGTTAGTCCTGTCTCAACAATGTCGCAGTGCCTCTATTCATCTACTCTATTATGTTGGAGGTGTGTGCGACGGTGTCTTAAGATGTTGAATGCCAAACGTCTCAAGAAGAGACTTTAGAGCAGTGAATTCACCGCCACCATCGGTGTACATGGTTGTAATTTTTTCTTGTAGAAGATTTTCAACATGAGTTTTAAAAATTTAAAAAGTACTATGAACATCAGATTTTAATTATAAAGGATAAAACTAAATGAATTTGGAAAATAAATCAACAAATATTAAATAATGAAATCCTTCGAGAGAAGGTAGAGGACTGGGTCTCCAGACGTCGGAGTAGATGACATCAACTCTAGAACATTCCAATCGATTGTTGGGTCCTCAAGTCTAGTATATTTATGTTTATAGTATGATATTCTTGTATCTCAAGTATTATACTTTTCCTTGTATTAGAAGATTTCGATTTGTATGACAGAATTTAGAGACAGACAATATATTGCGCTTCATGGAAAGAACAAAAAGAACATTTGAAAGACAGAATTTGGTGAGAGAGACGAATTACCTTTGTAAGAAATAGAGTGGGCGGAACCATCGTCTAGAATAATGTCATCTGGGCCTTCATATTGTCTGGTGAATGAAAGATTGGATATGTCAGAAGTAAGGTGATGAGAGGCACCCGAGTCTACAACCCAATTAAGCTGACTAGATGAAGCATATGTAGTATTAATTGAACCACGACACAGCTTAAGATACGGGAAAAGATCCCAGCATTCTTTGGCTGTGTGGCCTCTTCGAGTACAGTATTGGCAGTACACGAGTTCGACATGAGGATGAGTGGTAGCAGCATTTGGATAGGAGAACAGAACTAGCACAGACGAGGCTGGCGGATGCTGTGAGCGGCCGCCGCTGTTTCTATGATTGGACGAAGGCGGACGGTAATTTGATGGTGCTCGGTTATGAGAGAAGGGCCGAGCAGCAGTATCATTAATTTTAGTGGTTGAATGGATGGAAACACTATCAAGGTCTCTAAGATAAGTCTCATGATCAATGATCTTATCATAGAGTTCTTTAAACGGAACGGAATCATCTTTAGAGTGTAGGGTTTCTTTGTAAACGGGCTAAGCCACGCATACAATATATGAGAAGATCTTCGTTAGAGGGAGGAGCTCCAAAAGTACTAAGCTCGTCGGCTATGGTTTTGACTTTTAGGAGAAAATTTGTAACGGTTTGGTTTCCACGAGACATTTGGGAAAGCTTATCCTTGAAGTAGATGATGTGTGACTTGGACCTTTTCACAAAGTATTGATGAAGTCGATTCCAGGCTATTGAACTAGTGGTAGAAAAAGAAACGAGATGTATAATTGACTCAAACAATGATGATAAGATGGCATGTAGAATTAGTTGGTCTTAGCGTTTCCAAGACAAGGCGGCTAGATTTAGGGACGAGGTGCCGGCAGTTGTGATGGTTTCAGCTGGACAAGGGGACGTTCCATCGACATAGCTTAACATATAGAGACCGTAGAGAAGGAAGGTGGAGTGAGCTTTCCATGAAAAATAGTTTGAAGACGTAGGTTTGAGAATTTGTGTGGTCGAGTTTAGTTGTACAAGCCACTGGACGGCGGTTTGAAGAGCAAGATCGGTAGTTTTGATAAGATCAATTTCTTCATTGGTTTTGGTTGTGTCTGCCATTGTTGAAGTAGCAGAGAGGACAACTTGTTATTGAAGAAAGAGGGGACGACTTTGCGGAGGAAGGGAAAAAGACGACTCGTTAGAGGAATGGCTCTAATACCATGTAAATATAATAAAATGGAGAATAATAACTTGTTTTTATTGACGTACAGTGACCGAATATATATACACACTTGTAGAGATTTACAATTTGTAAGAAATCGAAGTCTTTTAATACAAGGAAAAGTATAATACAAGAATATTATAATACAAGGAAAAATATAATACTTGATATATAAGAATATCATACTATAAATATAAATATAAATATACTAGACTTGAGAACCAAGCAACCGGTTGGAATGTTCTAGAGTTGGCTCGACTTGGACTCCATGCGTGTGATTGATGGGCGGACCATCATCATCATTAACACCCATTTGACCCAGAAAAGACTGAACATGTCATTGCCCAAATGCCAACATCACCTTGCAAGTCATATTTTGGGATGGTTATAAGTGTATACACTCATTTGGACAGATAATTTTGTGCTTTTGTTGTTTCTTTAATTTGGGATTTTGTTGATTTTGTAATTTTTTTTTTGCTTCGTATGACACATCACGGTCGTGGGACGAGACTACATGTTTTGGTGAGTGGAACAGAAATCGACATGCAAGGCTAGGAAAAATCACGCTACCAGAGTGAACGGAATGGAGCCGAAGTGAAGAACAGCTGGAGAAGACCAAGTAGGCAGCGCAAATGTGCTGCCTGGGAGTGCAAAGGCAGCACATCGAAAGGTAGAACATGCTGCATGGCAGTGCAAGAGAAACTCACTTCAGTCTAACGTAGGTGCGCCAGACCTATGGCACACCTGGTTGTTATCTAACTTCGACCGACTTTTGAAAATTAATTTTTTAAGGGCAAATTTGGTACTTCAAGGCACAGAATTTTGAGGAGCAAAACATAGCATATAAATACATGAAGATTAGGGACATTAATGAGGTTCACAATTTTGGCTTTGAAGGAGACTAGAACACAAGATTTCAACTTAGCGTTTGGAAGAAGAAGAGAGGTTGTTGCAATCGAAGCTTCGGCTATGGATTTCATCGTCTATCATCTTTTTCTTTTACTTTAAATCCAGAACTCGGTGATGGATTTTTTTTTTATTCAATAAGTGTTTCTCTCAAACGATGTGTAACTAAATTCGATTGTTAGGATAATCAATGTAGATTAATTTGGATGATTTAATTTTAATTACTACGTTTTGACTTTAAGCTTGAGTTTGTGTTAAATTTGTATAGTGGTTTTGAATTTCTTTTTATATTCCTGGCCGGTTTATGGATTATTTGTGAATTGTGTTGAAATCGAGAGGTAAAATACATATTTAATACGTGCAATATGAATCATAAATTTAGATAGAAGATAGAGATATACTCTTATAGTTCATGCGATATTCTTATAAATTTCTTGTTTAATTCACGCACTTGAATGTATATAAATTTGGATAGAGATTTAGTAAATTCTCACATTTAGCATGATATACTGGACTTGTAGATATACATGGGTAAAATTGGAAATACATAGTTAGTTTTTGACTTATTTGGCTTTAGCATGATATACTGGACTTGTAGATAAAGATTTGATTGTTACACCATAACATATGTTTTGAAGGGAGTCTTGATGCTAAGTTTTTGCATCAGATTCTATCCATTCTATTTCGGAGGCTGGTTGAACCAAAGCTCTATATTCTGACTCGATGTTTGATCTTGTTATAAGACTTACTTCTTTGATGACCGAACATAAGAGGTTCACTAAAATAAACATTAATAAATTTTCTATCATCTTTTGAGCATGCCCAATTTGATTCTGAATAATCAACTAGTCTTGGTCCTTAACTTGGTTTAAGATGCAAACTTTGAATAATTGAACCCTCTATCTATTTGATTACTCTTTTAATAACGTAATAATGTGTTGATCTAGGCTTCAACATGAATTAACTTAATTTGTTAACTAAGGCCCCGTTTGTGATTGATTTTGAAGCCCAACTTCTGATTCTCAGACAATCAAAAGTTGATTTAAGCGTTTGACAAAATTTTTAAAAGTGATTATAAAATAATCTGACTCACCTGACAGCAGATTTTGAGAAACAGCAAAATGGCAGCTTTTCAGATTCTGCTTTTAGCTTTTTCATTTATATATTATTAAAATTCTCCTTTTACCCCTAATTAATTAAACTAATTCCTTTAATAACCATTTGAGAAACCGAATTGATGCGAGTTGGATAATAACAAATAATATAAATTTAATTAATTTTTGCATTATATGATTGTATTTTTATTTTGTAATTTTTATAAAATTTGAAATTTATTAAGTTTTTATTATTTTTATTTTAAAAGAATAATAATGAATGTATTGTCTTGTTAAAAAATATTTGACTAGGAAATAAAATGAATTTTACCACTCGTGATAATAATAATAATAATACAGAATAACATTATTATAATCAATATTCTTTTTAGTAATTTAATACTGTTACAGCAATAAATCACATTTGTTTACCAAACGCTCAAATGCTGCTTTTAAAATATACAGCAATTTTGAAACAAGAGTTTACCAACCACTTATCTGATTCTTCCCACAACTGAATCTTTCTGCAGCACAGCAAAAACTGATTCTCTTAAAAGCACAGCAATACCAAACCAAGTCTAAGTAATATAACATCGATTCTATCTTAAGCATTGGAGTGTCCCTATCATGTATCCCCTTCCAAATTTCAAGAGATCTTGAAGACTGTTTTCGAAAGATCGAAAATTTTGACCAGTTCGTGAGAAGCATAGAAATGATGTGACTTCATGGTTATAAAAAATGTAAACAAACTTAGGAAGTGGTTAAATAAATTCATCCCACTTAGACCATTTGGGAAACATCATTAATGATTTATTTTACCATTATACAAAATAATATGATCCCATTTGACCCAAATAAAAGCAAAAAGACAGATTCTAAAGATTTGAATTTAATGGTGTCCACATAAGGGTTACTTCAATAAAGACACTTATAATAGTAATTAATAATAAAAGTTGAAGGCTTGATCTAGACACAGTTATTTGAGGACATTGACAGGTTAATTGGGTGGTCTTTGAAGTTATAACCAAGCAGAGTTATTTGAGGACATTGACAGGTTAATTGGGTGGTCTTTGAAAGTTATAACCAAGCAGCTTCTAGGTTTCCAACATCCTTATATAGGTAAGGTCATGGAACATGTCATGGTCATGATGCCAAAAATACATCACCTCTAGTCTTCATTGTGGCCGATCTCTCTAATATCCATTACGCGTAATGTGTTCTTGAGTCAAACTTAGAGTCCGTTTAATAGAGTTTATAAATTAGTTTATTTGACCAAAAAATTTACTTTAATAGCCTGATATTTTTTACTATTCTTAGTCAAATAAACTATTTTGGTCAAATAAACTAATTTATAAACTCTACCAAACGGGTTCTTAGTGTAGATTCTTAGTTTGAGACCTTTGTTACGCAAAGTGACATACGTAAGTTCATTATTTGTGTTTTATAGATACTTCCCCACTTTCTCACGAAATTCTCCTTGCATGATTTTAGGATGTAACAAGTATGTGTAATATTTAAAATTATTTAATAAACTTGCAATCCTATTTAATTCAACTTCTTTATAACTGTTATTTATAAACAAACAATTTGATTTAGTTAGGTGACGAAAGCAGTGACATATCCTCCACAGATCCTATGGCTCCACGTGTCGTTCATTTCAGTCTTCTATATGTCGAGTAAATTTCATTAGCGGTCACATAACTTTAAAAAAAATCTCAATTTGGTCACTATCCTTTAATTCATCTCAATTGAATCATTTAACTTTATTTAGTTTTAAATTTAATTACTTGGTTACATTACGCCACCTATCATTCACCAAATAGACAGAAATAACTTAGTTGACAATCATATCTAATTGATTTTCTAGCTATGTAGCAGTTTAGAAATAAAAATAGTAAAATAAAGTTAAAACAATGTATTTAGACGAAATAGATAAAAGACGGGATTTTTTTCTTCATTTTAACACTTTTTATGGCGTGGCATAGTAGTGAATTCACACGCCATATAGCGATTAAATGGAGTATCGTTTGTGGTATGACTGCGAATTAAGTAATTTTTATTAATTTAAGAGATGGCATGTCACAAGATGTTGAATTTGAAACTAAATTGATATTCAGTAACCTAATAGTTTCAAATTAAAGTTTAGTAACACAATCGAAATATCACCACAAATGAAATTTACCCTCTATTTCTCAATCTCTTTGGCCGCGGTCAGCATCCTCATAAACATCTTGCCCACCATGCAAATAGTCCCCCCACCCACCCCCTTGTATAATAATGAAATAATGCGTTTGTTTTTACAAGCAAATCCATGTATATATAGACATAAGGTTCCATTTATTTGTTTCAAAGCAGCCTTTGAGAGTTGGGGAAATTGAAGTCAACTGTGAAAAGTGTAAAGTAATTCTAGAGTGAATGAAGGGTGGTGGCGATCAAAATCAACAGTTGGAAATGCCGGCTGGGTTCAGGTTTCATCCGACAGACGAGGAGCTGGTGGTGCATTACCTGTGCCGGAAATGTGCGGGACAGCCGATTGATGTTCCGATTATAACTGAGATTGATCTCTACAAGTTTAACCCTTGGGACCTTCCAGGTTACTTTTTAATATTAGTGAAACAGATTTTTTCTCTGCCCTTGCTTTGATTTTTGTTGGTTTATTTGGCTAAAGTTTGTGTAAAAAAAGCAATATTCTAAAAAGCATAAAGCGTCCACTAAGCTTGAAGGCCGCTAAACGTGAAGGCCGAGCTTCAAGTTTTTTTGGGTCTAAACGAGGCCTCGGCAAGGGTCTGGGCAAGACGAGGACAAAGTGTGATGCGTAACTACACGAACTTTTTATAACAATGCTTATAAGGGTGGGTACTTAAATAATTATGAGCTTACAAGTTAATGCATTTTTAACGATATGGACGCAACTGGAGTCGTTATAATCCACTTTTCATTTCATATTCAAGGTTCACGGCTGTCTATATTCCTATCTGGACGACTTTATGGAATCAATCTTAATGGAAATAGCCGTCCCAAGCCCCTCCACCCCACCCCCACCCCCACCCCCTCCACCCCGATAGGGGTCATCCCATATAAAGTGTTTCGACTACGAATAAATAGAACTCACCCTTCAAGCTCGCTTGTAAGGGAACGGTCTAAATAGTATATACGCACAAATTAAGTTTACCATATTCGTGTTGGACTCAATCAGAGTCGTTACAATTGAGGTCAATGGGATTATTTTCCTCTCTGTTTCCAAATGAAAAGTTTGATTGATTTCTAAATAATGGTTGATTTTACAGGTATGGCACTGTATGGTGAAAAGGAGTGGTACTTCTTTTCTCCAAGAGAACGGAAGTACCCGAATGGTTCTCGGCCAAGCAGGGCAGCCGGAACAGGATACTGGAAGGCCAACGGGGCAGATAAACCTGTGGGAAAGCCAAAGCCACTGGGAATAAAGAAGGCTCTGGTGTTTTATGCAGGAAAAGCCCTTCAAGGAGTTAAAACCAATTGGATTATGCATGAATATCGCTTGGCTAATGTGGACAGATCCGCTAGCAAAACAACCAATTTGAGGGTACTTACTCTTTACTTTTGTTCTATAGGACGGATTCGACTATATAAAGAACAAGATTTTAACCTTTTTCTCCCTTCGTACAATCGAGTCACTAAATACCGCAATCGTTCATTGAATTAATCATTCTGCTTTTTGCTGATGCAGCTTGATGACTGGGTATTGTGTCGACTATACAACAAGAAAGGTACTCTTGAAAAGCATTACAGTGTTGATCAGAAGACACTGCAGTTTTCAGATGGTGAAGAACAAAAGCCGAGAATAGACACAGTCACATATAATGGAATGGTAAACCCGGTGGTGCTACCGGTTCAAGAATCACAGTCCCTGGCATTACAAATGACGAATGACTTTCTATGTTGCAACACATT
The DNA here is from genome assembly GCA_030279155.1 of Forsythia viridissima. Classification (NCBI taxonomy): domain Eukaryota; kingdom Viridiplantae; phylum Streptophyta; class Magnoliopsida; order Lamiales; family Oleaceae; genus Forsythia; species Forsythia viridissima. The sequence goes on from CM059042.1 coordinate 29,250,951, forward strand.
CGAGTCAATTCCTAATTTGCACGATAATTCAAGTAGTTCCCAGCATATGTTATCACCGGAGTTCATGTGTGATAAGGAGGTCGAAAGTGCACCAAAATGGAGCGATTTCGAAAAATCCATCAATTATCAACTTAATTACACGGACGGCTTTCAAGATTACGATTTTGCTACACAAATGCAGTATGATGATCAGCTCTCTCTGTTTCAAGACATGCTAAGACATGCAGAAGCCTTCTGATTGTGGGATCAAATTGATTTGATTTTGTCCTCGAGATTATAGTATTAGGTGTAATTATAAGCCATGTAATTCATTGATTGCATAGTGAAATTCAAAACCCTGATTCATCTATTCATTTAGATGCAGCCAAAAGTGCGTGAAGCAATAAAAAAACAATATCAAGTACACATTAATTCAAACGAATATTAAAATTTGTTCAATTTAGCGAAAGTGAAAATGTGGTAGTATTTGTTCAATTCGACATCGATGAACAATCCTGAGACCTTACACATTACGTCAAGAGATAATATTAAGTACGAGGAAGTAGAAAATCGACTAGTCAAATTTGATGGGTGTGTGGTTGGTATGGGGGGAAGATTGCCTTGTGATAGAGATGGTTTGAGTCAAATAAATATAAGAGAGATGGAATTTATGGTGTTATGATTGGGGTGACCTGAAAATGAAAATGATAACAACTCATTCTAATCAAGCTGTAAATTGACATATGCCACAAGGCGTTCTTGTTATGAAAAATTCCTTTCTTAATGCCAAGAAACTGTTTGAGAACAGAAAAACAGAAAGAAAAAAGAAAAGTGTCCTTGACAGAATGATTAAGGTTTACTAAAATGCTTGAATTTAGAGTAATGATATTCATAGTCGCTTACTATCTGTAGTCGTCGTACGTGGCATTACTCAATTGAATAGAATTATTCATAATTAATGGCTATAAATACAGGAGTAAATAATTCTTCCAATTGAGTAATGCCACGTAGGACGACTATCGGTAGTGAGCGACTATTAATAGCATTATTCTTGAAGTTATTAATAGTAAGTGATCAGAATTTATACAAAATACAAATCAACGAATAACGAAATAAAGCTACAAAAACTCTCACATGATATGGATCATACCTAAGCAAATAAAATCATTTTAAAAGTGTAAAGAAGTGTTGGGAAAAAATCCCACCAAACGCACTTCAAAGAACAAAAACGAGCTAGAAAAAGAAGAATACAGATTGAACATGGTTGGACAAACTGTTAGAAAAATATGTGTCATATTTTTATAATTTTTTATATTGGCTCGCTTAATTAATATTACTGATTTTTAATGACAAAAGAGGAGGTTAGCATTTACGTTCTTGCTGACTGTGATAGTAAGCAGATTATTTTCAAGAAGAGTGAGTTGCAATTTTATTTTGTTTACTTATATAAATCAACACGATTATGTGAATTTCAGGAACAGCCCACTTGTAAGTTAAATAATATTTTCTTATTCTCTTGATTTTGTTTAGTAAGAAAATAGTTAAAGATAATCTTGAGTTTCCTAAATACATTCCTTCTACAAATCTAGAATATCTTTTTATATATTTTTTCCTACTAATTGTTTTACTATTCTTATTATAAATTTTTAGGCAAGAAATAATTCCTAATTTGATTACTACTTTACCCATACGTAAGAGTACAAATCAATAATGAATTAAGCTTTGAAAAATATTTTTGTGTTCTTGTTCTTCAAGCATTGATGTGACCGAATCCATTGAAGGTGAACAAGACATGATGTTTAATTGATTAACTTTCAAAGCCAACGTTTTCTTCAAACTCATTAAAGAATAAAAAATAAATTGGTGCTCAAGAAAAAATTTCATATATTGTTTAATCTATTTAGCGTGAAGTTAAGAATGTGGGTTCTTAATCTAAGTGGTGGTTGCGGTTAAGTACAATAAGAAAGTAGTGATAAAGTCAAGACCAGTGGGTTTGATTCTACTTCATCAACAAATCAAAAGAAGAAGTATTAAATGGAGTTGATCTATATTCTTTTGATTGTTATTTTGTTAATTTTGCAAAATTACAAAAAATCGAATACAATTGTATTTTTAATCAAGATTATTAGTAGATTATTTTTACCCATGGCATGGGGGCCGTAGATGTTCCCCTTCGGGGATTTACCACGTTACATCTTGTGTTCATATTTAAATCTTTAAATTCTGCTCTAAATAAATTAGGTAAATGAACACTGCTTTGATTTGTCAGTACGCGTCAAAGCTGTTTTTCAATACAACGCGTTAGTTCTGACTGCATTCTGTCTACTACTCATTTAATTAAGATTAAAATTGGACTCAATTACTCTAAATGAAACAAATGCTATGTGACTATGGTATTGATCAGGATTCGATTACTATATTTTTTGATAACACTAGTGATATTAATATTTCTAAAAATCCTGTTCTGCACTCTAGGACCAAACATATTGACATTAGACATCATTTTATTAGAGATTTGATTGAGAAAAAAGTAATTATTTTAGAACATATTCAAACTGAGTATTAGTTGGCTAATTTGCTCACCAAGGCCTTAGATTCTACTAGATTTGAGACTCTACAAAAAGATGTGGGCATTTGCTTGGTGCATTAATAATATTTTTTTTAAAAAAAATGTATACTTAGTAGAAGTAGCATTTTTCTTTTTGTTTGAATTCATCATGTGTGTTTGTTTTGTATTTACTTACCTTTTTAGTTCAAAATAATAATAATAATAATAAAAGAGGGAGTTCTTGCAATAGTATATGAAATAATTGTATGATTGATCTATGAATATTGGGATTAACTTGAATTATCCAATCAGTATGGTATGCTCATTAAACTTATGGTAAAATATGCTTAGATAAGCACACTTTGAAGACATATTAACTTGTTTGATTGTGCCTTACTACTGACTAGATTGTTATCTTTAAAGTAGTTTTATATTTTGTTGTGGATCTATGGTCACTATCTATGTCTCTTGGTACTATAGTATGTTATTGTGTTAAATAGACAAATTCATTGGATGAGAGGGCTACCACCATAGATGTGTGCAGTCGTCCTTGATAATGAACATACATCATGTAGAAAATGGCTACCCCTATAGCTATGAGAAAGTCAACTCTATGAACTTATAAATTCAGTGCTTTGACAAAAATGGTCAACACTCTGAGTACTCAAAAAAAATTTGATATGGTACTCTTGTTTGGAATGCACATAATTTTTTTTTAAAGAGATATGTTTAGATGATGACTGGTTTGAAATACATCTATGTACTTATCTTCTTGACAATGTTCAATTTAGTTTAGTGGGATAAGTTATGATTGACTGGTCTAGTATGTCCTATCACACACCCACGTATGAAATATGACAAAATAATCGAATCTAATTATGCGCATATATCTGATTAGAAGATTCATGTTTATCTTAATATTTTTGGACTGATTGTATAATTTGTGGACTATGAAATTTGCCCATAAATAAAAGCTTTACTTTTATCTCATAAAATCTTCTCATTAATTTTGTGTGATTAACTTGTGTGGGCTTTTTCGTAGGATTCTCAATCAACAATCTAATTTTGGTAGTATAATCATTATCAACTAAGCAAAAATATGGATGATTAATTTACGGATTTTTTTTGTACTGATTATTAAATTGATCTTCCTAAATTAAAAAATTCGTTTTCCATAAAATAGGATTTTAGGCGGATAAATTCGAATTTCAAATATTTGGTTAAGGAGGATTTTTATGTCTTTAAGTGCCAATTAATAGTTTATTTTTGGTAACTGCTCTGCATACGTCAGAAATAAACTGTTCCTCTTTGTGCAATTTTACAAAATTTCTCCTTTTTAAACCATGTCCTAGGGTTTGTTTTCATCCTACACGTTTGTGTTCAATTCTCAGAAATCAATCTTTTTCTCTTACACTTGATTTTGGAGTTCTGTTAAGTTTTTCTTTTTAGAATAAAACATGGTGAAAACTAAGATGCCCAAATCAAAGAAAAATCCCAGTGGTTTATCTAAGAAAACTATTGCTTTGTTGTCTGCTGCTGAAACTGAGATGGGGTCACAAATATTGCCAGTGAGGAGTCTTTGGCGAAGTGCACGAAGACTAGAACCCTCAAGTTCAGACCCTGACACTCTTCCAACTGCTGTTGCACCTCAGGCTGAACCATCTATAGACATTGTTGCCTATCAGCCACCTATCAGCCACTCTAAATCACAGTCCCGTTAAACATATAAAGATTCAGTCACTTTTCTGAGCAAGAAAGTCTCCATAAGTGCTCAATAATCTGATGAAGAATGAGATGACGGTGATAGATCTGGAATTGATGATAATGGGTTTGCAAATCATGAATGTGAAAAAGACAGGCGTGAGGATGAAGGGACTGGAGATGGAGAGTATGAACGTCCTCTCCTAATTGCTAAAGGTTTAAGTTAGCCATCTTCCCAAAAATCTGATTCTGATTTGATGTTAATGTTGAAGAATCTTCGGAGTCATCTCCTACCTCTCCTCCACCAAGAAGAGCCACGAGGTCTGAAAAAGAAAAATGTAAAATTGGAGAGGGCGCTGAAGAGCCCAATCTTGCAGGTCAGAACTGGCCACCCACTGCCTCAGGGAGTGCCTACAGATTACTACCTACTCCTAGTTCAGACCCGCAGATGTTCAGGCTTGAAACCTTAACTAGAGGTAGACACTCTGTTAACCCCATCAATTACTGTTTTGTGTCTGAGGCTGCTAAGAGCCTAATTCTTTCATTTACCTCCTATTGCAATTTCATCGTTGAGTGCATGGTGGCAATTCATGAATTTGGTTCGTTTGATTTGGTTGAAATTGTTGATTTTCATAAACTGCATAATCTGTTGTGTTTTTCTAGTCCGTTTAATGAGACTCTTGTCAAAGAATTCATGGCAAATGTTCTAAAAAATTTGGGTAAGGCTAGCAATGAATTTAGGTGGCAAGTATATGTCAGAGGAAGACATGTTACTTTCGGTCCTAACTTTCTAAGGGAATGGCATGGGTCGAATGCCGTGACTGTCACAAGTGATGATGAATGAAATACCCGAAATCAAAGACTAACAACTGAGAGTAGTGGTAGCCATTAAAACTAAAAGACGCGATTGACATTCAAGGTAAAGGCGATTTTCCACAAGGGTCAGAATGAAAATGGGCACAAAAGCATGGGCCATTAGAGTAATGGGCCAAACAGCAATGGCTTCGACATCATTGGGCTTAGCAGCCTTATAATCTCCACCTTGAGCCAAATGTATAATTTCATAGTACAAGAGAAGACAATGCTAATTTGATTATTGTCTCTGGTACCTGCAAAACATTAGATAATTTAGAACAACACACATTAAAATAATTTAAAATATTTAAACAAAGATACACTACAGTATTTAAAACAATTGTCTTCAGAAACTTAATATTTTTAACCTGGGTCAATGTTAAGCAAACTTGAACATGACTTAAATTTATTTAAGAAAAGTAGTTTAGTTCCCATAGGGATTAGCTTATAAAGGGATTTTCTCAAGATTAACCAATTTTGTGGACACAATATCTCTAATGAAGTGTAGATATGCTTAGTTTTGTCATGAAAGACATGGTTCTTGTATAGCTGAATGGCAACTGGCTATCACATTATACAATAACAAGATTATGTAGTAAGTTTAACTTAGAGAACAAACCTTTAAGCTATAAAGCTTCTGTCACAGCTTCAGTTATTACCACATACTCAGACTCAGTTATAGACAGTGCCACAATATGTTGCAATTGAGATTTTTAGCTAATGCAAGAGTTACATAAAATAAAAACATATGAAGTAGTAAATTTTCTACTATCTCTATCATTAGCATAGTTAGCATCCACACATCCGTTTAATTTTATCCCTTCGTTACAGTGCATGAATACTAAACCTACATCAACAGTACCTTTCAGATACTTTAATAATCATTTTAATACCTTACAAAGTATGCATTATTAGGCCTTGTACGGACAATTGTATACATAACAGAACCAATCACATTTGAATATGACACTTTATTCATATACCCAAATTCATCATCAATTTGAAGACATTGGTCTCTACTAATCATACAATGATTAGCTAAAGGAACATAAACACTTTAAAATCAAGCATTAAGTTTTGATGTCTCTAATAATATCCATGCCTAAAATCTTCTTGGCATTGTCAAGATCTTTCATATAAAATTCAGAACTTAAAATTTTTTTATTGTTACTAACTATATCAACACATGAACTAATTATTAACATATTATCAACATATAGCACTAAAAACACAGGAGTATTACTTGGCAGTTCTGATTTAAAGTAAAGACAATGACAAAAATCACTTATGGTAAAATCTAAAGGTAACATGAAAGCATCAAACCTCTTATTCCATTGTCTGGGTGATTATTTCAAACCATATAATTTTTTTAAGTAAACACACACAATCAGACTTGTGTTTATTAACAAAACCAGTGGGTTGATTCATATAAATCTTTTCTTCAAGTTCACCATTTAAAAAGCCAATTTTAACATCAAGTTGTTCCATTTCTAAATTAGAATGAGCAACTAAAGCAAACATGACTCCTATAGTGGTGTATTTGACAACTAGGGAAAATATTTCATTATAGTCTATACCATATTTTTTAGTAAAATCCTTTCCCACAAATCTGGCTTTGAATTTAACAGACTCAGTATTACTATTACCTTCTTTTACCTTATAAAGCTATCTGCAATCAACAGGGGATTTATTCTTTGGTTTCAAAATAAACTCTCAAGTATGATTATTGTATAAGGAAGTCATTTCTTCCTTCATGGCAGTCCACTAAAAGTCTAACTGCATACTATTTATAGCTTCATCATAAAATTTAGGCTCATTTCCACTTAGTTCTTCATAAGAACTAACAACTAAAACATCAAGATAATAATCAGATAACCTAGAGGGCAACTTTGTTGTGCTTCTATTTGTCTATAGCCAAATGATAGTCTTCTAGACCTAATTTTGGAATTGGTCTTTCCCTTCATCTATAATTTGATTTTGATCCATTTCATCATCAGAATAATTAGGTTGAGGTGTATTTGGTTCATATTGCTCTCTCAACATGAGTGATCACAACATGATCACTTATCTTTTCAAACTCCACCTTACTCTCAACACTATTGGGCTTGACACTACTAGCACCAGTATCAATTGTTTTATCCAAATAAGGCATTTCATCTTCCTTAAAAATAACATATCTACTAACAATTATTTTAAAACTCGCTAGACCTCTAGGCCAAAGTCTACACCATTTAGTCCCATCAAGATAACTCAAAAAAATACACTTCTAGGATATGGGATCAAGCTTATCATCTTTTTTTATGTGAGTATACAACACAACCAAATATTCTAAGATTAGGGTAGTCAGATGGCCTACCATATCACATATCCTCAAGGATTTTGCCATTTATGGTAGCAGAAGGAAATCTGTTTACCAGATAACAAGCTGTAACAACAGTTTTACCCCAAAAATGTTTGGAGAGATGAGAACTAGAGAGCATGCATCATACCCTTTTAAGAAGAGTCATGTTTATCCTCTAGGTGTAACAAAAAGTTCCGTGTCTTTTTATTCCAGATTGATTTCAAAAATCACCAAAAGTTTTATTCCAAAATTCAAATCCATTATTTGTTCTCAAACATTTCAAAATTTTACCTGTTTGATTTTTGAAGAAGAGTTTTCCAATTTTTAAATTTGTCAAAAGTTTCAGATTTATTTTTTAACAAATATATCCGTACTTGTCTTAAAAAATCATCTATTATTGACATAAAGTACTTGTTTCTTCCATGTGTTGGGGTTCTAGAAGGACTCATAAATCAGAGTGCACATATTCAAGAATGGTGGAAGTTTTATGTAAGACATCATAAAATATAACTCTATGTTGTTTTCCCAAGACACAGGTGTCAGAGAAAGGAAGGTTGGTAATTTGATCTTTTCCAAAACACCTCTGGTTTTGTAAGATGCTTAGCTCCCTATTACTTAAATAAGCAAGTCTTTTATGCCAAAGATTAGTACAATCACCCTTAACAGAGTTTTCCATAGCAGAATTTGTAGGCATTTTATCTGTTTTGGTGAAGAACTCCTTTAGTAATTTTAAAGGCATCATCTCCAATCTTGCCATCAAGTTTGAATCTTCAAGAGATCCAATCAATATGAGATTTTTGGCCAAATCAGATAAGTGTCTCACATTTTTAAGAAAATAAACATAACTAGTATCAAACATAACTCTAATATTTCCTATCCCATGGATTTTATAGAAAACATTATTCCCCATACCAATCATCCCAATATTGACTTTAGTATAGGAGCAAAACATATCAAATGTTGGAGTCATGTGAAAGGTACACCCAAAATCAAGCAAACACTCGTCAGGCTGACACCTAGAAGAAACAGAGTTCACTAAGGGCTTAGTTTTTTCTTTCCTTATGGCTACATACAATTAACCTAGGGTCTCATTATTAGTTGTAGCAACATTACTTTGCTCAAGTGGCTTGTTCATCTGAGCATTGTTATTCAATTTGTAGCAATTTTTAATATAATACCCTAATATACCACAATTATAACACTTTCTACCATTTACTTTATAATTTGATCTAGACTTACCCTTTCCGTTCTTTTTGTGACTCCGAGCATTACTCCCTTTCTGACTATTGGACTGCCTATGCTGAGATCTACTCCTTACATAAAGACCTTCACCACTACTCTTGATTTCTTTTTCATTTTTAAGCTCCGGGTTCTTACTTCTAAGGGCATTCATAACCATATATGTAGTGAGATAGCACGTTTAACATCTTTGTAGGCTTCAGGGATAGAGTTAAATAGAATGATGTCTTTATTTTTATTAATACCTTTATCACCACAGTTCTTTATGTCTTAGATCAACTTATTGAAAACATCAAAGCTTTCATCAAGCTCCTTAGAAGAATCAATTTTAATACTATTTTTTTTCCAATAGGAACAATTTATTTGGAAGAGATTTTTCTAAAATGGTTGATATAAGAGTTTTCTATAAAGATTGAGCATTATAAAGAGTTCTAACTTTTCTGAGCACAAAATCAAACAAATGAAGTATAATAGAAGTATAGGCTAACTCGTCAGCCTCTTTCTTTTGATCATTAGACATAGTATTAGGATAAGATTTGTTAATGGCTTTTGAAACTTTTTATTGAACCAAAATACCTTTCATTTTTTGTTGTCAAATGGAAAATCACATTTTCCATTAAACAGGTCTAAATAAAAATTTGAGGTTACCATTTTTAAATAATTTATAACAGTTATCAACACAGATAAGGATGAAGAGGCACTTCTCTCAATTAACAAAGTCAATGTCACAAACATACAACTTTACATAAATGCAATGATGAAAAAGACCTACAATCAAGAAAATCCCAGAATTCTGGGAGAATCAAGTTCTCAAGTCAAGGGGTAAATCAAAAAAGTCTTAAGGGAGATTTTATGACCACACTTTGGAAGAATAGATCAAAAATATACTTTCTTAACGTTAACACCCACATACAGAAAACAAGTCACAAATATTGTATTTTAACAGGTTATACTTTTATTTGTAAAAACACGCATTTTAAACAAGAGAATTTAAGAGAAATAATTTTTTCCTAAACAAAATAAGCCAAAAATAGTGACAATCCTTAAATTTGTCTCAGTAACAGAGGCGAATGAGGGTTTATCGTCAAGAGAACATTATTTAAGCTCTAATACCACATGTTATGATGATTTATCCACAGATCCAAGATTTACCAAAGCAAAAAACGTGTAAATGTTGAAGAAAATAACATATCCAAAGAAAATAACACCAAATATGTATGTTCCTTTAACAGGCAATTCGGCCTTATGCAAATGCTTACTTCTATCTTTAAGACTCTACAAATGTAGAACAGTCTCTAATGCACTATAAAAACCAACAAATGGCTAAGAATGTAGTTTAAAATCGGTAACCCACTCAGGAACACCCAAGAATCTCTCATACGCACACTTCTTCTTTGATTTACATAAAGTATCCCTTACACAACAGATTAGGGACAAAAGATCATATATCTACACTAATCAATGAAAGATTACTGTAGTAATACCCTTTTCATAGTCTTTTGGAGAAACAAAAGTTCACCCAGAAAAGAAGAACAAGAAGATCAGAATAACACGAAGAAGAGAAAAGAAAATTCAAAAGCTGTGCACCAACAATACTCACTCTAACCCTAATCAGTTAAAAGAGCCCTTAAATACCCAGAATCACAGGCCTGGATCAAGTGTAGCAAATCCAACGGCTCAGAATAGTGGCAGCCATTAAAACCATAAGGCACGTTTGGTATTTAAGGTGAATGCGCATTTTCACAAGAGTGAGAATGAAAATGGGCACTACAACATGGGCCATCAGAGTATGAGCTAGCCGCAGTGGGTTTCAACATCTTTAAGCTCAACAACCTTATAAAATCTGTCATTTAATGGCCAAGATGGAGGGAGTGATGAGTTTTTCTACATAATTGAAAGATTGGGGATGGATTATGCTTTAAAAAAAATTGAGTGTAGATTTGTTACATTTGGCAAAGGTTAAGGATAAACAGTGAAAATTTCTCTTTTTTTCTTCTACTTTCCCTGTTTGACACTCACATATTCTTACTAATTTCTCACACACACACACACATTTCTTACCTTGATTGTGTGTAAGTTTTACTTTGGTGCAAAATATCCTCAATTGTGTATGTCTGTCTCTCTGTTGCATGTACGTTTGTACGTGAGTTCATGAACTTAATTGCACTTGAGGTCTTTATCTTAATTACATTGAGTTACTTTCTGGGTAATTAACACTAAGGTTCCTGAACCTTTGAGCGTTGTAACGATGGGGTCCTGAACCTTTGTTTACTAGCAGCCGAAGTCCCGATCCTATGAAATTTTAGCGCCTGAGGTCATTTTTTGACAGAAACCGTCAGTTTGACCATTAAATGGTCAAAATTTTGTTAAATAGACTATTTTACCCTTAAATTGAATGATAAAAAAATAAAAATAAAAATTACAACTAAACCCCAACAAACAAAATTACAACTAAACCCCAACCCAATTCTACAATTCTGCCAGTGGGTTGGAGATTACTGCCATTGAGTTGCAATAAAATTATGGCGTGCTCTGGAACTAAATAATTTGGAACCAGTCGAAGAGTACGATGTGTGGACTGGAGAAAGATAGAGGTAGAGTGTAAATTATTGAGCTGGAAGGTCTGAGCGGCAATGACGTGGTGGAGATCGGAGAACTAAGAGCGTGCTTGGTGGAGCGAGGATTGGAGAGAAGATAGTGAGGAGTGGAGACATGAGAGGGAGGATTCAGAGGCCTTGAGAGAGGAGAGCTGGTGGAGGAGGTCCTGGTGGCGTGAGAGGACCTTGTGGAGGAGCTAGTTGTCGATGAGGCGTAGGCCTTCCTGGAGCTTTCGATACGGGAGGCTACAGAGTCGGAGGATAGAACTGCGAAGGAGAATTGAAGAAAGATCTGCCATGTACAAAACCGTCGCATCTATCAGATTACTCCATACAGCTAGGAAAACAACTGGTATTCTTATCTTTTTTTTTCATACCATGCTGAGTTTCACTATTCGATGTCGGCGCCACCTCCTCCGCTGGCGGTGGCGGCTGATGATGGATAATTATTATCATTTGCATCATTGCTAGCCACCAAAGGGAAATTTGTTTTGTCATTCTGGCCATTCATCAAAACTTCAGCCTCGTTGTAGGCTCTCGCCGCCTCCTCTACGATCTCGAAAGTCCCCAACCACACCCTTCTCTTCCTACAAAACAACAATCAAACTTCAGCTGCAATCCACAAGGATTTATTCGTGTTTCTCTCTGGATCTTCGTTTTTAAATTTTTTGCTTCCTCGGTTGTGGATCTGATAGTGACGATACCAGCCAATTGAAAATTTATGGTCCTTTTCATTCTACCAGTGGTTTTGTACACAGTGGCGGTGGCGGCAAATTTGGAGAAGAAGAAATGACTGGGTTGGGGTTTGGTTGTAATTTTATTTTTTGTTGGTTGAGATTTAGTTGCAATTATTTTATTTTTTTTATCATTCAATTTAAGGGTAAAATGGTCTATTTAATAAAATTTTGACCATTTAACGGTCAAACTGACGGTTTCTGTCAAAACAGGATCTCAAGCGCTAACGTTTCATAGGTTCGGGACTCTAGCTACTAGTAAACAAAGGTTCAGGACTTCATCGTTATAACGTTCAAAGGTTCGGAATCCCTGGTATTATTTACCCTTATTTTCTAGAGTCATTGTCATCTTATCAACCTTTTTCAATGGGAATTTGGTGCAAAATGGTGGATTTAGCGTGGGGCAGCGAGGACAACTGTCTCCACGTTGATTTTAAAATTTGACTTTTATTTTTAAAAAGTTATATTTATAATTTTGTCCTCACCAAAAATAAAAACTATAAATATAGACTAATAAAAAGAAATTGCATCTAGCCTAGTAACAAAGATTCTTATTTGTGACCGGGCATATTTGGGTTTGAATCCCAACTACTATGTTATTTTTTTTCTTTTATTTTCTTTTGAGAAATTTCTACAATCAATCTCAAACCTTTAAAAAATGACTTTTAAATCCCCATTTGCATATTTCATTTTTTTACATAATTCTATAAGCCTCAGCGTTAATTTTCTCATGTTTTAAAAGGGTAAAGTTGACAAAACACTATGCTTTGAAATTAATCATTTAGACCTTAACGTTTTCCTGATTTTCAATTACAAAATCTAAAAAATAAAATGAAATATTATTTCCTCTTTTATGTACAAATCTCGTGAAAATATGGTTAAAAAGATTTTTTACCTAACTCGAACATAATTTTAATTTTTCTTCAATTATTGGAATATATATATATTTTTTGTTTACTTCATTTTCATATTTATGTGCATGAGTAATTATGATTTTCATTTTTTTTTCCACATTTTTTGTATTTTCAACTTTGGTGCAAAATCTCCTCAATTTTGCAATTGTCTATCTCTGTGCTTCATATACATTTGTACGTGTGTGCTTGTACAAAGCCGGACTTTAGGTTTTTATCCTAATTCAGTCATTTTTTAATTGCATTAAGAGTCATTTTCATCTTATATTTTTCTTTTTATAATTGAATTATGCCATGACTATTGTAATATTGGTCCCTCAACTTTATACTAATATTTATTCTAGTTATTCCCAACAAGAAGATCACTGCAGTTATATAAGGAGATGATGCTCATGTTGATCCAATTGATTTAGAAGAGATTATTTCTTATCATGCCCTAGCAAGATAGGTGTTCGATCAAGAATACTAATCCATGCCGAGAAGTGATTTTGATCAACAAATCATTAATTCGCGCATGACTACTAAGTTGGATCGAAAAATTGGAGAAAAAAGATCTCAAAAATTTTATTAAGCATATGTTTGGTAGTGCTGAAATTATTTTCTAAATGTGTCGATAAAAAGTGAGTTGTAAGTTGTGGATCATATGAAATGTGTGGATAGAAAATATGTTTGACTAGTTTAACCAACTGAAATTATAATTTAAGCAATGACAAACATGTGCTAATTATCAAAGCCAAAAAAATAAAAATAAAAGAAAACCCAACATATTGTTCACGTGGCTATTAAAACAAGAGAAAATTATTGGAAATGCCTCTTTTCAAGTGTGCATTTTAAAGTATGGAAGATTTTAAAAACATTTTGTCAGATGGTCATTCAAATTTATTTTGTCAATTACTGAAAATCAAATCCCATCATATTCAAAACCATTCAAATCCATATCGACAACTAGATCCTACAAGAAATCAAGCTACTCTCTTTACTACACCACAACCTTTAGTGAACAAATATCTTGTCGCGCCACCGCATCTGCAACCACCGCACGCAAAAAAGAGAACTCATTTAAAATTCGATTCGTATCTCCTCTTTACACCAGTTTTCAAGATCTAGACATAATAGAGTACATCATAATGGACATGTTGAATTTGAATAACTTCTTACAATGCCCTAAATTTAATTCAATTGAGTTTAGATTTATGTCTGTGATTCGATTGGAGCAGTCATAATAGAAATGTAGAATTTTGATAACTTCTTACACTGCTAAATTAAATTCAACTGAGATTTGAATAATGTCTAAGAGAATTCAAGTGTCCTAATGATTATTTAGAAATAAAGGGTGCAATAAGTTGAATTGTCATTTTAGATAGTTGAACTAACGTTTTATGAGTTGAACTATTGAAAATGACAATTCATGAGGATGTCGTTTAGACAGTTCATCAATGAACTACATCAGTTCCTCCAAAGGAAGGAAATACATAATGACTACTGTTCACATTCTTGAAACGTCTATGGCAGATCTCCATTGAAGAAAGCTTAAATCATTCGTTTGTGGTTTGTGTTGAAAAATCTATTCTTCAAACTTTGTCGATGTTCGTCTGATTTCTGGTAACCCAAAAATGTGATTTTTGGGAACCCAAAAATGACGCTAGTATTCTATAGTACACTAAGTTTTTCTACCACCAACACACCCTTAAGATCACTTTTGAGAAACATGTAAAAATTAGTTAAGTAGATGATGGTTTTGAATGTGAAAAAAATACATTTAGGGACACAAACTGAGCCAATTGTGGAAGAGGTTGAAGAATGATGCAATGAATGAATTTCTGAAGTTGAAAGAGAAAGGGATTGTTCAATAGATATTGCAGGAAAGTCAGCCATTGTCGGGTTCACACCCTCCTGTTATATCGCAAGATGATGGTGGTAGTAACAATGAATACACAGAAGAAGTAAGGCAGTGGGAGGAGATATTAATCAGTAATTAGGACTTTGGAATTTAGTTTGAGGATCTATTAGACTAGAATGTGGGGATTGATGATCATGGTGTAGGAGTTGATGATCAACTAAATGAATAATGTGTGGTTAGACAACATGGTGACCAACAGAATGAAAAAGGCAAATTTGGATAAGATGTTGAGCAAAAAAAAATGAAGAAAGTGAGGTTGTAGGAGATGGTAAAGAACATAATGAAGAAGTCGATGTTGGAGATTTTGGTGAACAATAGAACGAACAAGCTAGTGAACAACAGAATGAAGAAGCTAATCGTGGTGTTGATCCAAATGACTATGATACCTTCAATGACTTGACCTATGAGCGGAAAGTTCTAATTCTAAACGATGATACCAATTTCAAGACACATTACACTTGTGATGATGACAGACCGATAGTGCATGAAGGTAGTGACGATGATGATTTCGATGAGTTGTGGAGTTTAGACAGAGATGAAGAAGGAAATGAGAAAATAAAGCAGCGTGATAATGTCGTGTAGGGCTAAAAACGAAGACCCACAATTTAAAGGTATCTAATTTTCAATTATTGTCCCAATTGTTTTACTTCTTAACATTTTCAGTCCCTACTTAACTTACATACTAGCATTACATTGTTCATTGAGAGTTGATCATATACATACATGTTTGAAATTTGAATGCAATGCACAGTCGAAGAGCTTGATCAAACAATATTCGGTGCAGGATGGGAAAGCTATCCAGTTTATTTAGGATGACAAAATTCGATTAAGGGCTAAGTGTATTAAGGGTTGTCCGTGGGTGTTATATGCAAGGGTGATATCGAAGACATCTACATTCTAGATCAACACATTAGATATAAATCACAATTGTGACATGGTTTTTTAGAATAAGTATGCAACTTCAAAATATTTTTCGACAAAGTATATGGACATGTTTATAAATCAGTCCAATTTGACATTCAATAGTATGCATCGAGGTCCCAATTTTATAGGACTCGAAAAACATGTTTGAAGGCAATAAGAAGGTCCAACAAAGAACAAAATGCTTTTAGATTATATGGTGGAGTTGCAGAAGAGTAATGATGGGAGCACAGTAGTTTTGAAGACGAAGATGGTTAGAGATAGTAGAGAATTTAGAAGGATGTATATCTACTTGGGAGCTTTGATGGAAGGGTTTAGAGCAGGGTGTAGACGAGTAATTGGGCTAGATAGGTGTTTTTTAAAGAGTAAAAATGGTGGGCACATGCTTACTGCTGTTGGGATTGATGCGGCAAGCAAAAGGGTTTGGTGGATGCATTGGAGACGTATTGTGAAAATGACGAGCATCATTTTTGAGTAAGGTATTTGTACTGCAATTTCAGGGCCAGGTTTAGTAGGTTGGTTTGAAATGGATGTTGTGGACTGCTGCAAGATCAACTACAGAGCTGCAGTAGAATTTTGAACTTGAGAGAATGAAGCTTGAAAATGTGGACGCATACAATTGATTGATTATGAAGCCAACCATGCAGTGGAGTCGTTCACACTTTAGAGAAAGAAACAAGTGTGACATCCTTATGAATAATCTATACGAGTCATTCAACGCAGCCATTGTACAAGCTAGGGAAACACTAATAATTTGTTAGCTGGAGAAGATAAAGTATTATCTAATGACGCGCTTGGCTACACAGAGGGAAAGTATTATAAAATGGGCTAAACCTTTTGGCCCTAAAGTTTGAAAATTTTTGGAGAAGATGAAGCTTGAAGCGAGGTACTGTCAAGACACATATGCAGGAAACATACAGTTTGAGGTGAGGGACATTCTAATGGATTCATTCATGTCGTTGACTTACGAAAAATGACATGCACATGTAGAAGGGTTCAACTTTTAGGTCTGCCATGCTCCCATGCAATTAGCACCATTTCAGTAGGGGTTTACAGTTTCAAGACTATATGGATAGTTGCTACAGTAAAAATTCATTCATGAAGGCATACCATCCAGTAATTTTTCCAACGGTAGGTCCAAAATTTTGGACAGACAGCAATCAAAATCCAATACATCAACCACCACATCGTAACAATATGGAAGGCCGAAGAAAGTGAGAAGTACATAAGCTGACGATGCACCATCGTCGAACAGTAAAAGCCACAGGTTTGGTAATTGAACTAGCTGTAAAAATTGTAGCCAAGCTGGACACAACAAACGTACTTGCAAGAACACTTCAAGAGGCACCACCAGTACCAAGAGAGCAGCAAAAAAGAAGAAGAATAATTGACTTGTTACCTGTTTGTTGATCTGTGGAAGAAGTTAACATTTTTTTTGTTCAATACATTATCTAAAGCTCCAATTGTGATTGGTTTTTTAGTTGTTTTGTTGTAAGTATTTGGTTGTAGGTACATAGGTGAAACATTCTTGTTTTTTGCATTGTTCATATGACATCCTTGTGATAACTACTGCTGGGTCTTTTTTTTGTTGTTGATTAATGCAAATTTGTTGTTTTTTACTTCTATGTTGATATATTTTGATGTAAAATAGCTGGATTTTGTGAATTGTGGGATGCCATCGGATGTGCGTGGACATGTTTAATTTTTTCCTTTGAAAGGTATAGCAGTGTAGGTCTCCATTATTTTACAATTTGGTGGTGTATGTCCTCAACCTATATAAGCAGACACAGCATAGGTCTCCATTTTTTAACTATACTCGCAGCTAGCATCCTCATCCTTTACATAAAGTCACAGCATAGGTCCCCAAAAAGTGATAACAACTATAACATGTTTAGTATTACATTTTGTACATTCATTCCATTGAAAATTGGTAAATAACATCATGTTAAATTCATTTAATTCACTCTATTCAAAATTGGAACATAACAGCATCAATTTCGTACATTTATTCCATTTTACTACATCTATATAACCTAATACACCAATATCAAGGCTACAACCAACAAAAATATAGCAAAAATAATCCAAGTTCGACTACAACCAGTGCCGACATTTCTTTTTGTGCTCGGATGTCGATGTTTCTATTCCTATCTTGTAGTGTTATGTTCTGAGATTGAAATATTGTATTATCATCTTTTAATTTACTGTTTTGTGCTGTCAATCTTCTATTCTCTCTTTTTAATGTAAAATTCTCTACTTTCAATCTTCGCGTTGACCTCAACAAAATCGAAATTAGTTTCTTTGACTGGTCACACATGGGTGGGTCATACCACACAAAGCATTGGCAATGATATCCCTAGAAGAAGACACATTAACTTCAATCATTTGTGCTAAAGGGTACCTTTTGGTCACAGTCAAAGAATCTTTTTCCTGTCTTCGCATCAGTCCAAGAAGTCTTCAAATCCATGAAATTGCCACATGTTATACCTTATATATCTTTGTTGCAATGGCACAACACTGAAAATAGAAAAAAGTAGATGAGAGAAAAAGATAAAAACAGAAAAGAGATGAGAGGGGAATTAACAAATCTGAACTTGGACCCATTAACATAAAGATTTTCATTCCATTACACGAAAAATAGAGGGAAGTAAAAAAGTATTTTAGGTGGCTTGACTAAAATGCCCTCATGTTTAAAAATTAAAAATACTACATTTGGCCTAGTTAATGGCGATTTTGGACGGTTTTCGTGAGTGGGGACTATATGCGAGAATTAATGAAAGGATGGAGACAATATCTACGAATAAAATTGAATGTAGATGATATAGTGATAAAGTTGAAAGAATAGAGATTGTGAGTGTACTTTATCCAAAATTAAATAAAGCCATTCGCATGCCTATGTGTTAAACTGCATCATTCTTCTCAGGTTGGAGAAGATTCACCCTCAAATCTTGTGTTGTAACTTTATATAGTGTCTCCTATAAATCACTCGATAAATCAATATAAAAAATATCGTCAAACTCACTAAAAGAAGTGTGAGTAAAACACATGTACTATAGTTATTGTTGTAAAACATATTTAACTCCGATTTTTAAGCCAATGTATTCTTCTTAAGCTTTCTGAATTAGTAGTGCAAAAATACGCCTCATTTTCATTCCAAAAAATTACTCACACTAGCCTTGCAAGAGATAAAAGTAACGCAACCATAGAACTAACCCCATCCAAATAGAGAGAGAAACCTCAAAAACACTACAATAAATGTTCACTTCTTTTCGAGCAACAGGAGGTCATGTGCCCAAAAGAAGGTCGTCTAATATGGTACAAAAACTGTCTAATAAATGAGCTAAAACTACACAAGCTCAATTCATACAAAAAATTAACAAGTTATTACACATCTATCCAATAACAAGTTTAAATATTAGGCCCAGCATCCGACACATCTTAAAGACCCAAAGTATAACCCGTGAATACTAAAAACACCCTCAAGGGTCAAAAGAAGTGGAAAATTAGTTAGTTAACTGTTGAGGAAATTAGACAATTATAGAGTGGTTAAGAAGTAGTGCCAAACGCACTCACCTAATGAAAGAGCGAAAAGGAAAAAATGGACTAGAAGTTGAGGAGATGAAAGTCTATAAAAAAAGGGGGGACAATCACAATTTTTATCTTATAAAGCCTATACATCCTTAACCAAATTATCTAATATCATCTTCAGATTACTAATTTAAGCATCGAAGGGAGAACGGACACTATCTCATTCTCTTTGCATGTTCAAAATGAATGAGGAGAATTTACTATAAGATGAGGAATTATAATCCATAACAAAGGCGACGTTGATGGATCGTTTGGGCAGGGGCAGACCCACATGGGGTCATGTGGGGTCAACTGACCACACAGAATTCTCCAAAAAAACAATTATTTCATTTTATTTTTTTTACCTTCTCTCTAATGTGCCATTACCTTAGGCCCAATGAAATTAAAAATAGATTCCCATTAAGAATCGTCCAATGAAAATTGACCATTCCATAAAAATTGGTCATTTCATGAAAATTGGTCAATTCATGAAAATGGGACAATCCCCACCTATTTTGACAACTCTATTAAACACTACTATTTGGGTGTTCAATAATGTGTGATAATTTAAAATGATTTCCTTTTTTTTTTTTTTGAAGAGTAAGTTGAACAAGATTCTACACAGTGGACCTTGTAAATGGTTCCAAATAAATCCTTTTAGGTATTTTTGATATTGACTTATAAGAGCAAGTTTTCTCATTTAAGAGAACACCATAGATCTTTTATCTTTACAGATGTAATAAATTGTGAATGTGATAGTTATATATTGGGTATTACTTTTTTAATCCATATTCGTATTGAGGTCAAATGATGTTAAAAAATTAGTGCAAATAGTCCCTGAAGTATTAGCCTATGTGCACAAATGGTCCCTACTCTTCCATTTTTAGCACTTACCACCTCCAGATATTATATTTGCGTGCTTTGAAATAAGAAAAAAAAAATTTATCTCACTTCTGTATTTATTGTTTTTTAACAAATATGATAAGCAAATAAATCGTTTTACGCCCTCCCAACATATTTTTCTTAATGAAACTATTATCAAACACAAGATGTGCTCTTTAATGAAAAGTTGAGGATAAGAATACGATAAAAAAAATTAGGGACATGAGTGTTACAATGAAAAAAGATCGAGGATGTTAAGTACAATTGAAATGTAGTGAAACAAATAAAAAAGAAAAATAGTTTCATTCGTCCCTAACGTTGAGTCTTTTGTAATCTTGTCCCTATCATTTAAATTTTGGCAGCGGCATCCTTAACCTATGTGAATTGGTGTGACATTCATCCTTTCAAATAGAAACCGTCCACTTTCACTGTTAACCCCCCATATGAGTAGCGCATGATCATCTTTGAAGGGATATTTTCGTTCTCACGACCCTGTCATCTTTGCAAGCAAACTGAACGTCATTTGTTTCATCAAACTGAACATCAAGAAACTTCTGGACCCAACTACCTTAAGCACAAAAGCCCTAGAATTCCTTCCTTGTAAGATCAAAAATCCTTAATGTAGTTGGAGAAATTAGAGTTTCCAGTCTAAGGTATGACAAACTCATGATACAAAGCCGTCAAATTAACAGTTTTTTTTGTGTTTTCTGGTTATTTATGTGAGTAATTAAGGGTATCATATTGATGACTAAAATTTTTCCTATCTGGTATTTGCGCTGATCATTCCAAGCATCACAATGGCCCACAAAATACTCTCCAAAAAATCAATTATCTCCTTCTAGAGGAATCAGACATGGCCTAAGTTTTATCACGGATGAGACCTTTTTTCGACTATGGACAACATTCAATATCTACATGGTAAGATCGACTATTTGGATTAGGTAGATCTACAATTTTTCAACAAATATACATTGGATATGTTTGTAAGAGTACTAGGATATGAACTTCCAATCGATAATCTATATAAAAGGGTGAGTTCGTCTTTGAAAAATGAGTTGATTAGGATTAAAACTAATGATGATGTCATTGACATGCTCAATCATCTTGCTGATTCAAGTGAGTTAGACATATATCATGTACCTCATGTACCAACATCGGAATTTTCATGGAATGGCCCCATCGCAACTCTACCAGAAACAAGAAAGGGATTGGTGCTAACTAATGTACAAAGTGCATTGACACTAGAAAGGCTAGATTTGCCTAACGAAAATAATAAGCGAAAAATTAAACGAATAAGTGAATTCCATTCCACTACAGATTCAGACAAAATAAAAAATTGTAATTGCAGTCCAAACAAATCCAACTCTAGTGTAGTTATAACAGGAATATGAGTAAAAATTCATCCAGAAATCCAACGACTTCATGGCGATTGACCTCCAGTTGAAACTCAAACTGAGCAATATGGCATTCCTGAATTTAGTTTTTATGATGATGAGGCATTATGGATAGAGTGGGAAGAATGATATGTCTATTGTTTTGGGAATGAGTTTGGAGCAGTTGAAGTAGATGAAGTGAATACAACACCGATGAATACAAATGAACCAAATGAACTGAGAGAAGCATATCACCATGCAAATGAAAAAAAATGAATGCAACACGAGATGTTGAACAAGAAGATCAACGTGCAAAGTGCAAACGAATAAGTGGTTGGTGATCAAGTAAAATTGAAACTAATTTTGGGTTTGTAGACTCTGATTATGATATTAATGAAGAGCAAGTTACTAAACAAAAAAAAATGATAGTCATCAGTGTGCCATCAACTTGAATATTGGGTGATTGTACAAGTACACTGCATCAAGAAGAAAATAGAACTGACTAGAGAGATTCAGATGAGTTACAAAGCTTGGATAGTGAGAATAAAGACTATGTGCCAATAAGGCCCAAAGAGTACATGTTTAATCTAAAAACTGACATGGAGGGCTCACAATTCTACACTGGTAATTTGAGAATATATTTGTTTCATCTTATGTACTATTTTGTTATTTGAATTAATTTATATATTGGATTTTTTTTTAGCAAACTTGTTGTTTGAATCAAAATCAATTTTAAAGAAGGCCATAGGTGAGTGTTCAGTTAGGAACAACAGAGGCACTAGACAAAAGAAAGATGATAAAGGTAGGGTTAGAGCAGTATGTGTTGATTCTTGTCCATGGATACTATATGTAATAGCTCAAGAAGATAAGATAAGCTTCAGGATCAAAACATACTTGTAGGATAGTTTTCAAGAATATGAGGATAAATTCTGCATATTTAGCGAACAAATACATGAATGTTTTTAGATCTAATTCTGATTGAATGAGTGGGTTTAGTGAAAAAAGTCAAGACAGATTGTTCAAGTGACATTTTACATAACTAGGAAGAAGTGTCTTGAATCTATTAAGGATAGTATCAATGACCATTACAGGTTGTTATATCACTATTGTGAGCAACTAAAGATAACCAATGTAGGTTCTACTATAGCTTGGACATGGAGAGAAGTTTAAAAGGGTATACATTTTCTTCGGGGCCTTGAGAAATGGATTTAAAATTGTAGGTTCTACTGTACAGTTGGTTGAAGGACAATTATTGTCTGCGGTTGGGATCGATGGAACTAATTCAATGTACTCTATTCCATAGGCAGTAATGGAGTCTTTGAGAATGTAGAGAGTTGGACTTGGTTTTTAGAATTATTGGCCAATGATCTAGGAATTATAAACTCTTATCATTAGGCATTTATATCATATAAGCAGAAGGGGCTAGTTGAAGCTATGCATACTTTGTTTGAGAATTCAGAACATAGATTTTGTGTGAGGTATTTGCACAACAATTTTAAGCTGAGGCACAAGGAAGTGGCATTGAAGAATGTTTTGTGAAATGTTGCAAGTAGGGGTGGCAAAAAAGCTCGTCGGCTTGTGGGCTCGTTAGTTCGACCCATAAAAGCTCGTCCCAGCTCCAGCTCTGGCTCGGGCTCGGGCTTGGGCTCATCGAGGGACGAGCACGGGCTAAGCCGAGCTCGCTCGGCTCGGCCAAAAAACGAACCGGCTCATGGGCTCGCCCAACGAACCAACTCGTTTGGGCTAGTTCCCACGAGCCATGAGCCGACTCAGCTCATGGCTCGTATAACGGTCACTTAATCGTGACTGTTGGCCAACAGTCTCACCATTTTTTTTAATTTCATTATTCTTCTATAAATACTTATATTCTAAACTCATTTTATCACACTTCAATCTCTTGTCTCTCATTCAATTATATACTCAATCCATTAACAATTCTCAAATTTCATTCTCTCAATATTAGTGTTATAATTGGGTTAATTTCACCAACGGTCAATGAAGTTACCTTCAAATTACAAAATGGTCATTGAAGTTCAAAAGTTTCAGTGGTGGTCACTGAAGTTAAAAATTCTTTCACTAACGGTCACTCTATTAAATTTCTAATTTAAAATAGTGATGTGGCATGATGATGTGGTATTTATTTATTGTATAGTAGTCCATGTACTTTATATAATATTCACTTTAGTCCCTATATTTTAATTAAGTCCTTCAAAAATTGTATCTTAGATCCTTAATCTTTTATATCTTTACACTTTAGTCCCCAAATTTTCAAATATCTTTTAGTTAAGTCCTCCAAAAATTGCATCATAGGTCTTTCAACTTTTTACATCTTTATACTTTGGTCTCCAAATTTTCAATTATCTTTCGGTTAAGTCCTCTAAAAAATTGCATCTTAGGTCTTTCAACTTTATACATCTTCAAACTTTGGTCTCCCAAATCCTTAATTTTAGTGACCAAAATAAGTGTAATTTTAGTGGTCCAAAAAAGTGCACTTTCAATAAAATCTTTGACTTTACACTCGAATTTTCACCTAAACGAGCAAAATAATATTATAGAGTCTGACCACTAAAATGTCTACTCTTAGTGGTCAACTCTAAGTGATAAGTGCGAATTTTACACTTATTTTGACCACTAAATAGTTTATTATTTAATTATATTATTTTGTTCGTTTGGGTAAAAATTCGAGTGTAAAGTCAAAGATTTAATTGAAAGTACACTTATTTTAACCACTAAAATTGTACTTATTTTGGCCACTAAAATCAAAGATTTTGGAGGACTAAAGTTTGAAGATGTATAAAGTTGAATGACCAAAGATGCAGTTTTTAGAGGACTTAACTGAAAGATAATTGAAATTTGGGGACCAAAGTTTGAATATGTAAAAAATTGAAAGACCTAAGATGCAATTTTAGAAGGACTTAATTGAAAGATAATTGAAAATTTGAGGACCAAAGTGTAAAGATGTAAAAGATTAAGGACCTAAGATGCAATTTTTGAAGGACTTAATTGAAATATAGGGACTAAAGTGAATATTATATAAAGTATATGGACTACCATGCAATAAATAAATACTACATCATCATACCACGTCACCATTTTAAATTAAAAATTTAATGGAGTGACCATTAGTGAAAGGAGTGACCACTACTGAAACTTTTAAACTTCAGTGACCATTTTGTAATTTGAAGATAACTTCAGTGACCATTGGTGAAATTAACTCGTTATAATTAGTATCTAGATATTACTCTATAATTTTAGGTTGTAATTTTCTACTTTTACTAATTCTCTACATTTCTATTTTCTAGTTTCTAGTTTCTACTACATCTTCATTTTCTCCTATTCTCTTTATTCTATTATTCCAAATGGCATACAATCGAAGTGATGATGATTTTAGTGGTCTTAATGATATTCCAATTCCAAACGATATTATTGATCAGTTTGGTGGTAGCACTGATCCAATTGATTTGAAAGACTTTCAAGAAGATGTCGATACACAAACTACCATCGGATATAACACTAAACGCAAAGCCACCAAACAAAAGCTTAAGTGCTGGCAGCATTTTGAGTTGGTGCCGACTGGTAAACTAGTGCACGGAGTCCCTGAGTTCAAAGCACAGTGTAAACACTGTCAAGAGAAGTTAGCTTGGCAAAAGAGGATAGGCACAACCCATCTAAATAGACACTTTAAAAAGTGTCAATACAAACATAGAGGTTTAGATACAAATCAAGCACAACAAACATGGATGTTTGGATACAAATCAGGCACAACTCCAGTTTGAATCTTCGGGAACCGGGTCCAGTAGTACCAATCTCAACAACTAGATATATTCACAAGAAGTCATGTACCGCGAAGGATTGCCGAAATTGATAGCAAATGTCGAGTTTCCACTATGCTTGGTGGACAATCCTCATTGGACGAAATTCATCCAACGTTAATATTTCTAGAAATACACTTCATAAAGACACTATTGTTAGATATAATACAAAGAAAGAAGCTATTTATAATAATATTAATAATTACAACGGTGTTGTATCTTTTACATCAGACTTATGAACATGTTGTAACCAAAAAGGATACATAGTTGCAACTGTACACTATATTGATAATAATTGGATAATGCATAAAAAAAGTAATAGTATTTAAATAAATAGACTATCCTCATAATAGAAATAATATTTATCATGTTTTATTAGGTGTGCTGCATGAATTTAAATATGATTCTAAGGCTCGTAGTTTTACATTTGATAATGCAGGTCTAAACAATATAGTAATTGAGAAATTAATTCAACATTGTAGTCCAGAATTTGATAGTATTTTATTTCACATTCGTTGTGTATGTCATGTGTTTAATTTAATTGTACAAGATAGATTAAAATTTATACAACCTCAATTAGAAAAAAAAAAATTAGATATGCTATTAATTATATTTCGGTCTCACCATCAAGAAAACAAGTTTTTACTACTCTATGTATAGAAAATAGGCTGCAATCAAAATCTTTTGCATATGATGTTGCCAATAGATAAAATTCAACATATCTTATGCTTGAATCTTGTGAAGGTTACGAAGATTGTATTACTATATATTATAATGGTCGACACTTATACGGCTCAGAATATGATTTAGAATTATATGACTGGAAAATATGTGGTCATGTTAGAAAATTTTTAAAGTTTTTTACAACGCAACAACTGCATGTTCTGGTGTGTATTATCCAACTACTTCACTTGTTTTAAATCATTTCTATTATATTGCTAACAATTTTAATATTTATAAGAATTTTGCTCTTTTTTCTAGTATTATATAGGTCATGGAAGCTAAATTTAGAAAATATTGGAAAAATTTGCCTATGTTATTTCCATTAGCATGTATTATAGATCTTAGACTTAACTTATAGGGTACAAAAGTAATAATAATGGCAATTTTACAAAAATTAACTTACGGACATCTAGTAACGTGTGGTAATTTAGAACAAACTTTATGTTCTATGTAAGAGGTCTATGCTGAAAAGGCCAGTACAAACGTTGTACGACCTCCTATTCCAACATGTACATCGTCATCAACTGATGACATTGACTTGTGGTGTTACGTGAGTACACATAGGAATGGTCAAGGTCAACAATCAATTGGTTCTTCTTCTAGTTCTTCTCTTCCCCGATCTAATGATACATCTGTAGAGTTAGTTAGGTATTTTGTACATGACGTGCTTAGTGTATTAGATGACGAAAAGATAAATTTTTTTGATATACTACGATGGTAGAAACAACATCAACGTAGTTACCCAATTCTTTCAAAAGTGGCACATGATCTACTAACACCACCGGTCTCAACTGTAGCATCGAAGGCTGTATTTAGTACAAGTGGCAGGATTTTATCTCATATCAGGTCAAGACTCAAAGTCGATATTTTAGAAAGATTACCGTGTCAAAAGGATTGGGATAACGCCAAACTTCGAATCCAAGACAAAGTGGACAGAATAATGTCTGAAGAACTTGAAGATTTGAATATGGATTACTCATATTCATAGTAAGTAATATTTTCCCTTATTATTTGATATTTTTTCTTATTTTTATAAAAAATTGTACTCGTAACATCTTGTTCGTGTACAATTTTAACTCCACTTACTTTCAAAGTAGTCGGTCCCAAGCCTGAAAAAAGGAGGAGGGTTTTCAATCTTTAATTTTCAATATAAAAGATTCTCGATATTGTATTTCTTTCTCATTTTCAAAATTTAAAAAAAAAATTGAGGGCAGAGCTGAGCTCGCGGACAGCTCGGTTTGGCCTGTTTAGCCCACGTGCTCGTGGGCCGAACCAAGCAATCATTTTGGAGACGAGTTGAACTCAGGCTCAGCTCGTCCATTTGGGCGAGCCGAGCATGTATTTTAAGGGGCCAGCCGAGCATTGCCATGCCTGGCTGCAAGAGCCACAACTGTACCACAGAGGAATGAAGAAATGGACAAACTTATGGCATTTAGATGCTGAGGCTTATGACTAGGTTGCTTAGAAGTCAGCAAAACACTTGAGCAAGTGAAGTGTGATATTTTGTTAAACAATTTGTGTGAAGTTTTCAATAGTTTCATTATTAGTGCGAGGGATAAGCCTATCATTGTCATGCTTGAAAAAATAAGAGTGCATTTGATGACAAGGATATTAGCTAAAAAGAGAGAAGCTGAGAGGTGGGACACATACTATGCTCCTAGGATTATGAAAATTATTGATAAGAAGATGAATGAGTCAAGATGGAGTTTTCCTACGTTTGCTGGTGCAATAAAGTTTCAGGTAAGAGATTTTTATGGTTTTATGTTAGTGACAGATTTTATCCAAAAGACTTATTCTTGCAGACGATGGCAACTTACTAGAATCCCTTGTGGTCATGCAATGGCATGCATATCTTCAAAGTCCTTTATCCTAAAAGAGAATGTTGACATATGCTACCACAATGAGACTTATATTAGTCCTATGAATAGACCTAGACTATGGCCTAATCCTAGTATCCACGCACTCATACCACCTGCACATAGGAAAATGCTCGAGAGACCAAAGAAATCTAGGAAAAGAGAGCCTGATGAACAACAACGATCTAATAATGGAAAAGCAACAAGATGGATGCAACAAGAGGACATGCAAGAGCCCAATGTCAAGAACAAATGCTGATGCAGAAAGATACACTCAGCTGGAGAACAAGGATTTTTTGTTGAAGAACATGAAAGACTATATTTTTTTGTTCAATAGTCCAATGTTGAAGATATAAATTTTTTTCTTTAAGGCGGAAGTGTTTTTTATATGCTGTAACTTCTTTTCAACTCAGTACATAAATGCAATATCATAGAATCATGTTCTACACGTTAGGAGTGTAACATTATATCTTTGGTATGTACCTGATGTTATGGAAGTTATGTTATGAATGAATGATTTGTTGTTGTGATTTGTGCTTGCTTGGAGTGTGATAACAGGTATTAGGGACCTTTTGTGCAAGTAGTGTAAAAGGTTGAGGATTATTTTTGCTACTATGTAAATGTTTTGGGGATCAACGTTGTACTTTTTAAATAGGTTTGGGGACCAATGTTGCACCATCTCCACTTCAAGTTTTCAATGATTCTTAGTACAATACATGAATGAAATGCAACAAAAAAAAATGAGATTTTCATTAAACAAAATGAAAACTACACATTACAATTTAACATTTCACAATCAATAAAAATTTCTCATAATCCAAAATACAATAAAATCACAAATAAACCCAAATGTCCAACTCTTGCAAAAACTTGTTGTGTTCTGCTTCTTTTCTTCCTCCAGTGTGTAAATTTTGCATAGTAGACTTGTGATTATTTTGTTTAGATGTCTCACATATAGGTGGGTCGCACCAAATGCATAACCCACAACCCCAATCTCCTATAATTTAAAAAAATAGAATTTAGAAAAATACAAGGAAGTAACTCAAAATCTCCATAAGAAAGTTTCCCCGCGTAGTTGGTATGCAATGAAGCTTCTTCCAAATCTGTCCATGGAGTCTTTATCTCCATTGAAAGTCCACAGTTGCAAAGTGTAGGTTCCATTCTCTCTTTTTTAATTATTAAATGTGTTAGTATCACCTTCATGTTATAGAATACAAAATATGGAGGAAAAATGTAGTAATTGTACAATTTGGAAGAAAAAGATGGTAGGATTGTGAGAACGAAAATACTTCTTAAAAGATGATCATGCACTGCTCATGTTGAGAGTTAACGGTGGAAGTAGATAGTTTCTGTTAAAAATGACGAATGCCGCACCAACTCCCATAGGTTAAGGATGTTGCTCCCAAAATTTAAAACATAAGGACAAGATTGCAAAAGACTTAATACATTAGGGACGAATGGTGATATTTTCTCAATAAAAAATAATGTGTGAATATAATTACACAACATAAAATTAAACACATATATTAAAAAAGAATAAATAAAATATACAAAATATGAAAATGTTGTCTTCTACATTAGCATATACACCCATCACCACATTTCCATTCTAGTTGGCTCTAAAGATTGCACTGGTGAATCCGTGTCTGAAGATGGCCCATAGCTCTACCAAATCCATTTATCTTTTTGTTCAAATTAATATTGATATAAACACGAAATCTTTCAATTGATGGATTTGGGTTTCAAATTATGTGTCTTGGAGAAAATATGAGATTTTCAATTGGATCACAGATTGTAGATTTGAATTTTGATTTCTGAATTTTTGGTAATGCAAAGGTTACATTCCAGCCAGCAATCAAATGCTCTGTTTATTGGGTCCTATAATCGCTGCCAATGACGGAGTTTCAATTGTAATGTCCTTTTTCTCCTTCTTCAACTCTGGAAACTGCCTTTCTTATTGAACGCTATGTCTGCAAAGTTTCAAGCTCCAGCGTGTATTCTTCTCATTGGTGCGAAGCACACAATGGAGAAGTTACCTCCGACTTCTCTGGTTACTCAATACATGATTGAGCCATCTTTTATCCTTAGGGATGCATTGAATAGGGAGAAACAGTTCTTTTAATTATAAAATTGTATTCACATTATATTGCCTCGTATTAGAGCATCCCCAATGCAACAATATGGATTGTTGTACACATCGCAAGTAAAATAGAGAGTGGAGAGAAGTGCATCTCCAATGGGTTGTGGATTCGAGACATTGTGGCCCACATGTACAAGAGGGATGATGTAGATAAATTATAACAAATTAAATAGAAAGTACACATTTCGATATAATGAATTATAAAAAATTAAATAGATGATGTCAGTACACCGTCAACTAGATATCCTCCACATCTTTCCTTGACATGTAATCATTTTGGGGTGATGTCCTCCCTCAAAGCCATGACCTCGACGTCCTCAGTAGAAAAAAACCCAACCATAAGTATTAACCAATTACGTAATTTTTGTTCTATTTTAGCTACGCTGACTTTTAAGCTCTTCATTATAGTTTGTTCGTCTACAAGTTTAATCTCTTTGCAAGATCCAGACATTGAAAATATAAACCTTTTCAATCAAGAATTTAATTAGTAAATAAATTTGAAAATTTTCTAATTCTAGTTTAGACTGAGACACCACGTTGGAACACCTAGGGATAAACGGGCTAACTAACACCCTAATTAATTCTTAAAATTTTATCTACTTTCTTAAACTTCAATTAAACTTTGAAATTTAACTTCGTATTTAAATCTTCTCAGTTATTATTATTTTACACAGTAGCATTATTACTATCTATTGTCATATGCATATTTACTCTCATGTGTATGTGATGTAAGCGGAAGCGTAAATAAGAACAAACACATGGGATTACGAATGCATATTCACGCACAAATTATAGATTGGGTGGATAATTGAAGAATAATCTTCAATGCTTTAATTAATATTCATAAACAACCAAGTTAGAATAAACATTAATTCTAGCTTTTGAAAGGAAAATAAGAAACCTTAACTTACTCACTTAAACAAAGACAACCTCTAGAGAAACTAATCCAAATCTAAAGATGGGCTTTGACCCAGATCCACCTCAACTTAATTTGGGCTGTAGATAAGGTCCATTGGTCTTTAAGTAATTGGGTCAAAATGGGCAGCATTACCCAAAATACTCCACATTGCTGTCCTTTTGCCATACCTTAGTAATTGAAGGCTACCAAACCATTTGTTGATTTGATCCTTACTTGCTTTTTAGAGAAGAGAATTAGCTATAGTCAATATTTAAGAAAGACAAAAAAATTCTTAAACTTGTTTGAAGGAAGAATTTGGTTCCCATATTAGCTGGATTGATCAATTTTGAAATTTTATTCAACTTTATAATTCCCTTTTCTATTACATCTTTGATAAAATGAAATTTTACCTCTATGTGCTTAGTTCTATCATAGAAAACATGATTTTTACGTAAGTGAATTGCACATTGGTTATTAGAATGTAATATAACATGTTTGTCAATGAAGCCTAACTCATTAAGTAAACATTTGAACTAAATTCCTTCCTTTATACTATCAGTGGCAGCAATGTACTCTGCTTCAGTAGATGACAGAGCCACCAACTTTTGAAGTTGGGATTTCTAGCTTATGCAACAACCATTTATGGTATAAACATAAAAGGAAGTAGATTTTTTGTTGTCCCAATCTTCAGCAAAATCAGAGTCAACAAAAATACTAAAGCATATACCATCTTTCCTCTTTTTAAACTTTAAACTCAGACAAGCAGATACTTTTAAGTATCTAAAAAGCCTATTGCATTGCTTCCCAGTGATACTCACCAGGATTTTCCATATAGATACTTAACACACTTATAGCATGGGAAAGATCAAGTCTTGTACAGACCATTAAGTACATAATTGATCCTACAGCATAGCATAAGAAATTTTTGCCATTCTCATAAATTCTTCTTCAGTACTGAAGGACTGATCAGAAGAGAGTTTAAAATAATTTACTAAAGGTAAATATACTGAATTAGCCTCAATCATATTAAACTTTTCAAGAATTTTAGTGATATAAGAGTGTTGGTTCAAAAATAAGGAATCAGAAACCATATTCCTTTTGATTTTCATGCCAAGAAATTTTCCAGCATCACCTAATTTTTTTCATTTCAAACTTATTATTAAGTTTTTCTTTTACATACTGAATATCTTTCAAATCAGAGGCAGCAAGTAACATGTAATCGACATAAAGCAACAGATAAATAGAATTTGGACCACCATTACCTTTAAAATAGAAACGAGGATCAAAACTATTTTTATTGAAACCAATACTTTGTACATAAAAATTAAATTTCTTATACCAATGTCTAGGGGCTTGTTTTAAGCCATACAGAGACTTTTTAAGCAAGCAAACCAAGTTATTCTTTTCATATTTTTCAAACCCTGCAGATTGAGACATGTATATAGTTTCATCCAAGTCATCATATATAAAAGTAGTATTTACATCTAACTAGTCCAATTCCTAATTGAATCGAACCACTAAGGCAAGCAAAATCCTGATGGAAGTATACTTGTCTACAAGAGAAAAAAATTCATTGTAGTCAATACCTTCCTTTTGGGTAAAACCCTTTGCTACTAATCTGGCTTTATATCTAGGAACCCTACCTTCAGTTTTCCCTTCCTTAATTTTGTAAATCCATTTACAGTTAACAATTTTTGTAATTTTGGTTTACTAACCAAAGTCCGGTAGAATTTTTTATTAAGGAGTTCATATTTTCTTGCATTGTAGCAAGCCAGTGTTTATAGTCTTTAGACTTCATAGCCTCTTCATAAGAGGCAAGCTCATTTTCAATTGAGGGCTGAGCCTTAAGAGTTAAAGCAAGGTCAGCTTTAGCTAACCTAGAAGGGGGCTTCACATTTGTTCTTATCTCCCTATCCCTAGCAAGCTGATAGTTGTCTAAGTTAGGAGGAGCCATTTCTTCATCTTCCAAAAGTTCATTTTCAAAAGTAGTTTCACCAGTTTCCTGATCAGAAATATTTGTTTGCCCATCCTCATCAAGAAACTCCACGTCAACTTGACTGAAGTTTAAAGAACTTGTTTTAAGAAATTTTTAGATTGTTTTTCAAAAAAAACTTTCATTTTGAGAAACAGGAATTTTCAAATAAGGTGTGTCTTCTTCATTGAAAACAACATTTATGCTAATTATAACCTTAAAACCCCTTATTTCTTTAACTAATAACATGTAACCCTTTACACCTTCCTCATTACCAAGAAAAACACATTTCAGATCTTTGGGCTCAAGTTCACCATCAACTTGATGAGCATAAGTAACACAACCAAAAAAATTTGGGTTTGAGTAATAAGGATTATAGCCATTCCACATGAATTTCATCAGGAGTTTTATGACTTACAGCACTAGAGGGGCACCTATTTATTAGGTGAGTTGCTGTTTTCATAGCTTCCCCCCAAAACAATTTTGGAAGACCAGAACTATAAAGCATACAACTTACCTTTTCTAAGATAGTTTTATTCATCCTCTCAGCAACTCTGTTTTGCTGAGGAGTACAAGTGGTAGTCCCATGTCTAAAAATGCCAAAATTCTTGCAGAAATTATCAAATTCAAAATTGTAGAACTCCAGGCCATTATCTGTCCTTAAAACTTTTATTTTCTTATTTGTTTGGTTTTCAATTTGAGTTTTCCGTTCTCTAAAGACTTGAAAAGTTTCAGAAGGAATGTCCAACTTTTCTTGAGAAATCATTAACCACTAACAAATAGAACCTGAAACCAGTAAAAATATTTAGAGAGGCAGGACCCCATAGGTCTGCATGTAAATACTCTAAGACAGAATTAGACTTATGAGTCCTAGTTTTGAAATGTAGCATGTTTTGTTTTCCAATAACACATTGTTCGCAGAAAGTTAATTTCTCAATTTTATCTTTGCCAAACACAACTTCAGATTTAAAATTTGAAGGCATTTATCACTTACATGACCAAGTCTCTTGTGCCAAACAATAAACTTGTCATTTTGAGGGGTTAATTTCATAAACGGTCACTCAAGTTTGAGCAAAATTCCAAAACGATCACTAAAGTTCAAAATTTACTCCATTGGTCATTAACATTTTGGGTGCTTACTATATTGGTACCATGTTAAATCCATTAACCTCCGTAGCTGACGTGGTACCGTTTAATGTGAATGTGGCATTCACTCCGTCAATTTTTTCGCCACGTTGGATAAGTTGCTCAACATGCTGTCGAAAAAGATATTCTTACCCTTAATTTTTAACTAAAAACAATAAACAAAAGAAAAAGACAAAAAAAAGAAAGAGAAGAGAGAAAAAAAAGGTTCATCTTCTTCACCCCCACCCCCACCCCCACCCCCACCCACACCCACACCCACACCCACACCCACACCCAACAAGGCTGCTACCATCAACAGCACCGTTGAGTGGCTGAAGAGCACGCACCGTCGAGCGGCTGAAGATCACGCAACCACCGTCGTATCCTCGAAAGACAAACATTTCACCGGTGGTTCAAGCCAAACTATACCTTCCAAAGATTACAGACCCCAACCAAAAGCTCTCCATTTTAGTCTACTACCATGGTGGTGCATTTTGCGTCAAATCCGCCTTCTCTTTACTCCACCACCGCTTCATTAACATTTTAGCTACCGAAGCACAACCTTTAGTCAAAAGAGACAACAAAGAAAAAGAATTGGATTGAAGGGTCCCCTTGTTGAAGCATGCAAATATGGAAGATCTTGTGGTTGTGGTAGCCGATTGTGGTGGTAAGAAAATTTGTGGTCCCCTTTTTGTTGTGGTGGTTGTGGTGGTCAGTGAGAGAGAAATCTAGAAGATCTAGATCTATGATCGTGGTGGGTGATTGTGGTGGTAGGAAAATTTTTGGTCGCCTTTTTGTTGTGGTGGTTGTGGTGGCCGGTGAAAGAGAAATCTGGAAGATCTAGATCTACGGTCGTGGTAGCTGGAAAATTTTGGGAGAGGGGGCGTAGCGGTGGTGGCCGAAAAATTTGGAAGATCTAGATTTACAGTGGCATGGCAGTGGTGGTGTGTGTTAGATGGGTGCTTGGCTTGGCTTGGCTTGGCTTGGCTTGGCAGGGCGGGGCGGGGCGGGGCGGGGTTAGGTGAAAAAAATGAACTTTTTTTTCTCTACTCTTTCTTTTTTGTCTTTTTCTTTTGTTTATTGTTTTTAGTTAAAAATTAAGGGTAATATAATATCTTTTTTGACAGCATGTTGAGCAACTTATCCAACGTGGCGACCATTTGACGGGGTTAATGCCACATTTGCATTAAACAATGCCACGTCAGCTACGGTGGTTAATGGTGTTAACATGGTGACCATTATAGTAAGCACCCAAAATGTAAATGACCAATGGAGTAAATTTTGAACTTTAGTGACCGTTTTGGAATTTCGCTCAAACTTGAGTGAACGTTTGTGAAATTAACCCCATTTTGAGTGATAGAAGTAGTGAGAGTAATGCCTTTTAAAGATAGTGCTTGCAAAGTATAAATGTCATTTTCTTTTGAAGAACTGATTATTTCAAAATTATCCTTACTCATTTTCATCTTATCATTGGAGATGATAATATTGTAATTTTGATCATCCAAAATGCCTAAAGAAATTAAGTTTCTTTGGAGGTCAAGAACATGTTTTATTTTTTCTAGAATAATGACGTTGTTGTTAAGTTTTTACACGACTTTTCCAATCCCTTCCATAGTTACTTGTCACCCATTTATCTTACAGAATTCACAAAACTAGATTTAATCAGGACACATATGAAAAGAACATCTAGAATCAAGAATCCAATCTTGAATGATGGAATTTGAGGCCACAAAAACTTGACCATTGATAGTAGCAGCTCCATTGTAAGTAATGGCAGTTGTCCCTTCAATGGGAGTATTCTCTTTTAATTCAACTATCCTCTTATAACAATCTTTTATAAAATAACTTGTTTTCCCACAAAATAACACTTTTTTCCTTTTGCACTTGACTTATTTTTAGGTTTAGACTTCTCTTTTTCATCAGAATCCTTCTTCTTGGTATTATTAAAAGACTTATTATGATTGTGCTAAGTATGACTTTTTACTTTAACCATTAAACTTTCCCCAACCTCTTGATCTTTTTTGATCACTTTTGAATTCTAATTCTTTATTCTTAAGGCAGCTAGAGATTATTTCAACGGTAATATTTTTTTTTACCATATTCAAGGGTATTTTTAACATCTCTATACCTCTCACCTAGAGAATTTAAAAGTGCAATAACATTTTGACCCTCTCACAATTTTTCATCACAATCAAACAAGTCTTTTATTATCTTATTAAATCTATCTAAATTTCCATATAGGCTGACATTAAGATCAAACTTAAAACCATAATACTATTTTAAAATATATCATTTACTTGGGAGTTTAGATACAAAAAGAGACTCTAACTTTTCCTAAAGATGAGCAGCAGTTTTAGTATCCCCAACTTGCCTGAAGACACTGTCAGAAAGATGGGGGGAAAATAGAACTCCATGCTATCTCATCCATATCCTTTCTCTTACCTTCATCAAGATCTTCAGGCCAAGACTCATCAACGACCTTAGCACATCACTGTTGAAGTAAGAAAACTTTCATCTTCTGGCTCAAGAGACTAAAGTCTCCAATGCTAGACCAAACCTCTAACTGAAACTTATTGGAAGACATTCTATCTCTTTTCTTTTACCCAAACCACCATACAAAGGCAACAAAAGAATTTAAAATAGAAAAGATAAGACACCAATAAAAAATAAAAGCAAATTAGAGTATTCCGATTTTTCTTACAAGAACTAACAAAGAAAAAATATGCGACAAGTATTTTTACCACATCAGACAATATTCAGGAACCACTAAGATTATTTTTCTCTAAGGTACAAAACACTAAACCAAGCAAAACATCACTCAGATTCCAAGATCTTCTTAGGAGAACTTAAACAAAGGAATTTTTGCAGTTAAAGTGTTTACCCATTTACAGAAATATTTAGATCTAGCAAGAAGGATACAAGATAAGAAAGATGTTACTGGATTTTCTCAAAATAAATGAGAAAAATGCAAAGGTACTCAAATAAAAAATCCCTATTGAAGAGAAAAATAGTGTTTTGAAAGATTTTCATCAAGAAAACTTTTGATTTAGGCAGATCCAACCTAGTTCAAAACTGATATAAGACTTTCACAAAGAAAAAAACAAATCCAAATTAGATCTGAAGGCTTTCTTTCAAGGAGGGGTTTCCGGCTCTGATACCACTGTTGGATCTTATATAACCCCAACCAGTACCAAAAATATTAAAGAAAGCAATAAAAGTAGAACACAAGAATTGTTTTGCCACAAAAGGCCCGGATGTTCAGTCAAGAATGACCTACATCACCCGTTGAGCATCCCAAATGAGATAACGTTCCAATCACTAGGCAAAAATGTCAAGAACAGTGGCAAAGTATAGATACAAGACTAGCATTCTCTTGCTCCCTCTTAGAAAATATTCCGAAGTATACAAGAATAACCTCAAATGCAACAACCAAAGTTACTGTTCACAACTATGAACCCAAAACCTTCCTTAATCAAATCTATACACCCAGCATACATGAAAACCAAAGGTTTTCATCTAAAAACAAAGAAAAAGAATAAGATGAAGTTTTTCAGAGAAGATAGCCTTTTTTAAAGAGACGAAACGCTGGACAATTCTGGAAAAAAAAAAAGCCAAGAGCCTCAGCTATTTAACATCAAAACCTAGAAGTAATAAGATCAACCGTCCATTCACCCACGTGTAACCATCTAAGGGAAGATTGAAGATGAATCAACATTCCACTCATATAAGTAACAATTTAGGCTGCAGATGAATGATCCAGCAGAGGTGGGCTTTGACCCGCATCTACCTCAACTTAATTTGAGGTCTATTGGTCTTTAGGTAATTGGGCCAACATGGGCAACATTACCCAACAGCCCCCATTATCAACCCTGCCACCACGACATCTAATCTATCGTCATCGATTCATTGCTAAGAGTGTAGATTGGTCTCTGATACCAACTGATGTAGGCGAAATTGTAAACAAGAATGAACACGGGATTACAAACGCATATTCGCACATGAATTAACAATTGGGTGGATATTTGAAGAACAATCTTTGATGTTTTTATTAATATTCAAAAACAACCAAAATACAAAGAACACGTTATAGTCTTCAAATAGGAAAAAGTAGGAAACAAAACCCTTCAATCTCTAAATTTTCATTTGTTATTTGTTAGAGAATATTGTCAATGTTATGAATTTAGATCATTTGATAAGTGGTTTGAGTTGTTAAGAGGATCGTAAATAAGAGCATATAGAAAAAATTCGGGTTCATGTGCAAATTGGGAAGCTTTTTACTCCAGCGTTTCTTACTGGATAAAGATGTTCAGTTCGAGTTTTTTACTCTTAGATTTATTCTGCAATGACAAAATAAAAGCATTCTCTAATAATTAATCCATCTTCATTGGTGTTCCAGTTAGCTTCTTTTGTGTACTGTGCAAACAACATATATTTTATTCCGTTGTATTGTGGAGGCGTTCTTGCTTACTCTAGTATATCTCATTATAGTGGGAGGCAAATAACTTCTTAAACAAAACAACGCAGTAATGTGCTTTGGAACGTGTCTTGTACCTTCAAGGTTTTGCAAGTTTCTCCAATTTCATAGTTCGAACCATATGTTTCAACAATCTTAAAACGTTATTTCATCTACATTGGCACCACCTTTATCTTCTCTTCAAGAATAAGCATTAGATTTTGTGAAGTTGGAATGGTTTGATGGGACAAATTTCAGACTAGGGCAAAACAAACTTCATTTACTATTGACAACTTTGAATGTAGTGTATGGAGTAACTACTACAAAGCCCGATGAAACTGAAGTTGAAACATTGGCACAATAACAAGCACGTCAAAAATGAGACCCAGATGGCTACGTTTGCAAAGGTCACATCTGTCTAATGCTCTATTTGATCAATATCACAACAAAACAATGGCCAAGGAAATAATGGGACGTGATAGAAACAAAGTACATGTCCAAAGATGCAACAAGTAAGAAAGTTTTGTTTTTTTAATTCCAACAATATCGCATGGTTGATAATAGGAAAGTAATGGAACAATTTCATGAGTTATTTCATATTTATATTCAATTCCAACATTATAATATGAACATGGATTAGTCAATTGTTTGTATTTTTCATTATTGAGATATTTTCTTCATCTTGGAAAGACTTTAAGAAAATTTTAAGCACATGAAAGATGACACATCTATTGAAGAATCGGGTCGCCATTTTCGAAAAAAAGAGGACTTTGGAATGAACACAATGACCAATCTGTTAGGATTAGAGCATTAAGTAAAAAGGCGAAAAAATAAAAACGAGGATTTATACAGGTTAGTCTCAATGTGAGACCACGTCCTATCTTCGGCCGTTGCAATATTTTTACTATAATGAATTATGATTATTGTTTACAAGAGATTAATCATATATATACCAACCTAATAAGAGTTCTCTAATTATAATGAAACTCTAAGGCAACCCAATTAAAGTTTCCTAATTATAATGAAATATTAGGACAACTTAATTACAAAAACAAAATCTCAAAAACACTTGGAGAGTAATTAGGCTCCACACCTTAACAATCTCCCACTTGGAGACTAATCCATCATCAACTCCTTCCTCTACAGCGGCCGGTACACTTACACCTCCTCCAATCTTCAATGAAGAAGACCAACTGAAGTTGCACACAACTTCAATTTCTCAATTGTAACAGTCTTTGTCAACATATCGCTGGTATTTTAACTATCCTAAATCTCGTCAAACACTAAGATTCCATTCTCCAAAATCGATATGATAAAGTGATAACGAATCTGTATATGCTTCATCATCGCATGCTAGACAGGATTCTTTGCTAAGTGAATAGCACTTTGACTGTCACAATACAAAACACTCTAACCATCCTTGTGACCCAATTCTTCCAAGAAAAACTACAACCATATCATCGGTCAAGGTAATATACTCTATCTTAGTAGTGGAAAGAGCAACTATCTTCTACAACTTAGACACCCAACTAACTGTTGTACCACCCAATGTGTATACATATCCAGTAATACTCTTCCTGCCATCAATGTCTCCAACCATGTCAGCATCTACAAAGCCCTGTAATCCCAAGCCTGATTTTTTCAAACACAAGGCTGAATCTATACTACTTATCAAGTGCCTAAGAATCCACTTTACTGCCTCCCAATATTGTTTTTCAGGATTACTCATATATCTACTCAAAATTCCCACTACATGAGCTATGTCCGATCTCATACATACCATGGCATATATAAGACTCACAATAGCAGAGGCATTAGGCACCTTGACCATGTAGGCTCGCTCTTGCTTTGTAGAAGGTGAATGTTCATTGGATAGCTTAAAGTGACTAGCCAAAAGAGTACTCACTTGTTTAGATTCATCCATCTTGAATCTGCTCAGCACCTTCTTCACATACTCTTTCTGTGACAGTTTTAAGATATCGATATCCCTAGTAATTCTCATCTCAATGATTTTCTTTGTAGCACCCAAATCCTTCATTGCAAACTCCTTGGACAACTCCTCTTTTAACTTATCAATCTATTGTTTACAAGCTCCTACAATCAACATGTCATCAACATATAAGAGTAAAATAATATATGAATCACCGAGGTTCTTTATATAGCAACAATGATCTGCCTGGCACCTCAAGAAGCCATTACTACCCATAAAGTTGTCAAACTTCTTATACTACTGTTTCGGAGCTTGTTTAAGGTCTTACAAGCTCTTTTGAAGTCTGCACGCCATTTCCTCATTTTTTTGTACTTCATAACCTTCTAGCTGCTTTATGTAAATTTCTTCTTCTAAATCACCATGAAGAAATATTGTATTTACATCCAACTGTTCTAAGTGCAAGTCTTCTTTTTCCACTAGTCTATGTATTGTTCTAATTGTAGTTAATTTCACCACAGGAGAGAAAATTTCAGTGTAGTAAATGCATTCTTTCTATTGAAATCCTTTTACAACCAGTCTTGCTTTATATCTCTTGCTGACATCGTGTTCTTCTATTATTCTATAAACTCATTTATTTTGCAAAGCTTTCTTTTCTTTTGGTAACTTTGTTAGTTTCCATGTCTGATTGGTCAATAATGAGTCAATCTCATCCCCTCATGGCTGACTCCCACTTGATTGATTCATCATCTTGCACGGCTTCACTATAGCTTTTTGGTTTACCTCTGTCAGTTAATAGAATATAATGCAATACTGGAGAGTATCTCCATGGAGGTCACAGGGTTGCTCTGATTTTCTTCTGGTACTATATTTTCTCAATCTTCACCATCAGTGTTCTCTACCTCAATCACTAGAAGGTCTTGCAACAGAATCACCTCAGACTTCTTAACTTCAAGATTTGTACTTTTAGGGTCTGTTGTCAATGTGTATTTACATATAGCTGCTTAATTGAAGATTGCGTCTTTACTCATGATAATCATGCGACTTTGCTCATACCAAAAGCGATAACCAAACTCCAAATCACCATATCCAATAAAAAAATATTTTTTAGATTTGGAATCAAGTTTACTTCTAGAAACAGAATCAATGTGAATATAAGAAACAGAACCAAACACTTTTAAGAATGAAATGTCTACCTATTTCCCACTCCAAACTTCTTCTGGTATTTTGGAGTCCAATGGTGTTGAAGGACTTTTG
Source organism: Forsythia viridissima (assembly GCA_030279155.1). Taxonomy (NCBI): domain Eukaryota; kingdom Viridiplantae; phylum Streptophyta; class Magnoliopsida; order Lamiales; family Oleaceae; genus Forsythia; species Forsythia viridissima. Next base: position 29,292,662 of record CM059042.1, read on the forward strand.
TGGATCAAATATGTCGCAGTACTAACAACCTCTGCCTAGAGCATCTTTGACAGTCTTGCATGTAATTTCATACTTCTTGTATGCTCATTTAGAGTCATGTTCATCCTCTCAGCTACACCATTCGGTTGAGGTTTACCTGTAATAGTCCTCCTCATCTTGATCCCATTTTCAGCACAGTACATCTAAAAATTTGCATCTATGTATTTACCTCCATTGTCTGAATGCAAGCACTTTACCTTTAAATATGTTTCATTCTCAACCATCGCTTTCCACCTCTTGAAAGCATCAAAGACATCAGATTTCTTTTCAACAAATAAACCCATACTTTTCTACTTGAGTCATCAATGTATGTCACATAATAATTTAAACCTCCAAGGGAAGTAACAGTTGAAGGTCCTCGTACATCTGTATGAATCAACTCCAATTTTGCAGCTTTTGGCTCATTTCCAATTTTAGAGAAGCTAACTATTTTCTGTTTGTCGAAAATACAGCCTTCACACAAACTGTGTTCAACATATTTTAACCCTGGCAGCTTCTTTTTAGACTAAAGTACTTTCATTTTCTTCTCGCTCATGTGTCCGAGCCTATAGTGTCACATATAAGAATTAGCAGCGGATTCAACAATAGAAATTGTATCTCCGGGATTGGTAGTCATGTAAAGTGTTCCTCGTGCAACAACCATGGCTCCTTTCGTTACTTTCCAACGGCCAACACCAAAATTCACATCATGCCCTTTATCATCAAGTTGTTCAACAGAGATCAGATTTCGCATCAATTTTGGTATATGCCTCACTTTGTTAATTTTCTACAAAGACCCGTTTGGCATCTTCAATCTGACATCACCAATATCAATGATGTCCAAAGGTTTTCCATCAGCGAGATATACCTTTCTGTGATTTTTAGCAACATAGTTATCTATGTTGTCACTGTGTGCAGTTGTGTGAAAGAAAGCTCCAGAATCCATCACCTAAGAATTGATAGAACTATCAACTAACAAGAGTAAAGCATCTTCTACCTCTTTAGTCGTAACATTCGTAGCATTATTGTTCTTTTCCTCATTCTTCTTAAGTGTTCTGCAATTCCTCTTCAGGTGACCAAACTTACCACAATTCCAACATTCAGCACCCCATCCATTTCTAGACTTGCTCCTGCCATTTCTCAACTTTCCTCTACAGTTACCCTTATTAGAATTCTTCTCATAACATCTGCTCCTATTTTCAATATTTAGGGCAGAATTGGATGACGAGACTTCTCCATCATCTTTTCTACGAACTTCTTCAGCAAGAATTGTATTTCGAACATTATTAAGTTTCAATTTCGCATTCTCCATAGAATTGTCGTCAGCCACTCTTAAAGACTCCCAACTATTCAGTAGTGAGGCCAAGAAAATTAGGGCCCGAACTTCATCCTCAAACATAATCTCCACATAGACCAATTGATTGACGATTGTGTTGAATTTATTGAGATGCTCTACTACAGAAGCACCTCTACCATTCAGGTTGAATAGCTTCTTCATCAAATGAACTTTATTACACACTAAGGGCTTCTCATACATGTCAAATAATACCGTCATCAATTCTGAAGTGGTTTTCTCCTTTGCAACTTTATGAGCCACATTCTTCGACAGTGTTAGCCGAATTACTCCCAACACCTGTGTGTCAAGAAGGTTTTAGTCATCATCATTCATAGTTTCTAGTTTCTCATCCAACAGTTGATGCATCTTTTTACTCTAAAAATAATCCTCTATCTGCATCTTCCAGAGTGAAAAATCTACACTATCAAACTTGGTGAATCCAAGTGTTGATCCTCGATCATCGCCAGTCATCGCTCTCAATCAGAACTTCTATCAAATTTGTCACTTTTCAGATAATTATTCCTCTCGAAATAATCGTGTAATCTTGATCTTAACCGTTGAATTTGATCTTCAATGAGTTATTGCTATCAAATTTCAAGACGATTGGACCACGAAAAGTTGAGATATCAAGTTTGATTATTATTGTGTTGATTGTCCATATTCTGCGAATTTGCTATAGTGTTGCTCTCGAATTTTCTCTCTATTTTTGGTGAGTTGGGTTGTCTCCTTCATGCACTCACACATGGATTCCAATCCCCAGAACCTCATCCTGATACCAGTTGTTATGGTTAGAGTTATAAATAAAATGGTGAGAAAATAAAGAACACAAAGATTTATACATGTTCGTCTCAATGTGAGACTACGTCATGTCTAGCCGCTGCAATATTTTCATTATAATGAATGCTAATTATTGTTTACAAGAGATTAGTCTTGTATATACCAACCCAATAAGAGTTCTCTAATTATAATGAAACTCTAAGGCAACCCAATTAAGATTTCTAATTATAATGAAATACTATGGCAACATAATTACAAAGACAAAACCTCAAAAACACTTGGAGACTAATTACGCTCCACATCTTAACACAATCTTCTAGAGTTCATGTGGTAAAAGATGGGAAATAGCCCAAAAAGTACAATGAGGCAAACCAACAAAACACCAAGAAGAGAGCATGGTTCAAACGACGAGAACTCCAAAAAGAAGAAAGTGAATTGCTACAATTGTGGTAAATCCATACACTACAAGAAAGATTGTTGCCTTTTGAAGAAGCAAGGGCAAGATGACAAGGAATTTTTGTTGCTTAGAATATATCTCGTCTCCGGAGGCCTACTTTGTAAGCATGACATCAATCTTGGCTTTTATTTTAAGTCGTATTCTCTAAGAATGGAGTGTTTGTTGGAAAAGAATTCTTGAACGTGGATTTGTTTAAATTTAAATATTATATTAAAAAAAAATACTTACATGTTATGTGTTTATGTTTGATTCTTTTTGCATTCTATTTAAGTTATTAGAAGAATGCACTATATGAATGAGTTAGAATAATTCCCAACTATAAACGTAACATGCAACTATATTGATAAAATGCCATGAAAAATTCTATTTATTATGAAAAATGCTAGAACACGATATTCTGCTCGAGCTGAGATGATTAATAAGTGTATTCAATACACTAATTAATTTCGACCTCATAATGAAGGCCTTCGGATAGTATTCGGAGTAATTGTGAATTAGATTGTTGTTGATTTTTCTTTGTTTCTTTAATGTAGTACTATTCCCAAATTAGGAGAACATTGGAGGGAAAGATGAAGTACAACGAGAAAATTTGATTCATTTTGAAGGGGAATAGGAGATTGGATATGAAGAACCGAGCTTCGAGGATCAAGCAAGACCATAAAATAAGGTGGAAAAAAGGGGTGGAAAAAAAGGATTTACAAGTGCCCCGCTTGAGCACGAATCAGCCTTGCTCGAGCAAGACCAAGAAGCAGCGAAAACTGCTTCTCTCTGTCGCACGAGCGGACCTTTGAAGATTTTTTCAAATTGTTGTCCGCTCGAGCGTCATTTCTGCCACTCGAGCGGCAGCTACGTGTTTAACTTCGTGGCATCTACTTTTGGGGCTTTCTTTGGCAAGTTTATACATGATTTTGAGCTCTAATTCATGCATTTATGAGGATCCCTTGGACTTGAAGGTGTAGACACTTTTGGGAGCAAAAACACTAAAAAATCTCATCCATCTCGGATTTTCTTGAGAGTTCAAGCAAGTATAAGAAATTCATGAGTCCAAGTTTAATCTTCTATTTTTCTTCCATTACTCGAAATCTAGGTGACATATTCTATAGTAATTGTGTTTTTGTAAGTCAGGGATGACATGGTAAACTTTTTGATACTAGAATGACGATGTAAACTTTGTATGAAATTTTAATTCGATTTTCTCGTTTTTGACACAAATTCGTGTTTGATTGATTATTTGCTAAGTAGTTATTCATTTGAGTAATTAATCAACTTTTAAATATATTTGTGGCTTATATTATTGCTGAGAGACTTAATATTACTTTATTCATAGAAAATAATACAAGGTCCAACAGGAGAACATCTATATTTTACTCCTATACTTTGCACAATCCTTCTTATGAATGATCGTCGAAATTGAAAGAGTTGAACATTTTTCTTACTTGCAATAATAAATTTGACAGTTGATTGTCATTTCAAGAACGTATTGATTAAGTCACAGGGAATTAAAGTGAACTATAATGATGGTGTCAGAATCCTAGTTGTTTCATCTCTTTAAATTCTCTCCAAAATTCTCGCATCATTTATATTGCTTTCTTTAGAATTTTTAGTATACACATAGTTTTAAAAGATCGAACTCAACAATTGATTATTTCTGCTTCATAACTAGATACACATTCCTCGTGGGACAACTCCAGCAAGCACACATGCTGAAGTCAAGGGTATTCCGGCAAGCAAACATACTTGGTCCTTCCCTAATATGAATAACTCCAAACTCCAGAATAAGACTATCAAGATCCTGCTAATTTCATAAAATAGATATACAAAGTAAATTAAAGAAAACAAAGGCGCAGCAGATATTCATTCAGTATTCTTGCTTCTAGTTTCTTTACAGAAAAACTTCACTGGGCAGCATATGCTAAAAGTACAAATAATTATAGATTTTCTATGAATAAAACACTAGACTGGTAAACAAAATAGAAATGTAACTATACAGTATGAATTCGTGGAATGCCAATTTCTACAGCCATTAATGATACCACCGCGGATACGGGGAATCAAACCAAAATAAAGTCGAATTATACTCGCCGCAAGCTATTTGCAAGAGATCTAGGGACATGATCCTTCATCTGCATCCCTTGTAAGACAAAATCTACGGGCTTGCAATTAGGACAATGGGTCAAAAAATTTGGTTCATCTTGAATTAGCCTGCTTCAGCGCAGTATATAATCTCAGCTTTCGTATTCAGGAACGTGGCCTTGTTTATCATTGTCTTGGAGCTCCAGTTCCATTTCAACTTGAAATCCGGGTAAATTCAGCATGAAGAATTCATCCCCCTTCAAGTCAAGTAACTGCAGCATTTAAAGACAACAATGAATCTTCTGTCAATAGACAATTGGTTTCTTGAAAATTCATTTACAGACGTACAAAAGTTATATCAATATTATCTAAATTAAATAGACATTAAATCCATAGGCTTCAAAATTTCATGTGCTCTATCTGCGCTGAATTTCTCGCCCATAAGGACAAGCAAAATTCTTTCCGACCCCTAAACAATGTTGTGCATTCAATATGTGGCTATAATATGTTACTTTTGACTTTAATTTTCAAGATTAATTACTCTTATTTACTTAATCAATTTATTTGGTCACTCATTAGATTCTGTAAGTATCTAAAATTAGTTCAATGGCCAGAAAAGCAGGGTCCAGTTTTATTCATCAGCCAAAAAGAAGGAAAATGGAATGTTCACTTCATTCATCCACATGCTTGAAGTTATGTATTCATAGCTGTCACCAAGGGTCAACAAGTATATCTATCTATTTCACCATAAATAAAAGATCGCGCTGGACTATAATTGCAAAGATTCATAGCTGTCACCAAGGGTTACCAAGTATATCTATTTATTTCACCCTAAATAGAAGGTTGTGCTTAACTATCATTGCAGAGAGTCACATTTGCAATACCAATTAACAGTATTTAGCAGATAGTCAAACCCTGAAAAGGACTTGTGAATGCTGCTTCTATTGCCATTGCATGCAAGCTCCCATCACACAAAGCAACCAAAGGGAGGGGCAAACTTGGGCCAGGGGAAGCCACCATCTCCTTACCCCACCCCTACCCCCAACAAGAAAGAAGAAAACTGTGCCAACAGAAAACCTACGAAGTAGTTATTATAATGTATTATAACTAGAAAACTTCTGAGAAACTTTACACGTCACGGCACAACTACAGTTTTGATAAAAACATTGAAATACTTCTATGGCCTTGAACTTTTTGGTTAGAAGTTAAAAATGACCAATGATTTTACACAATAAATGAAATCACCCACTTTCTCAATTTTGATTTTTCAAAATAAAAAATGTTCACATGGATTAATGGGTTACAAACCTCTCTGAGAGAGAAAAATAAGGAACTCAAAAGTTACACTGGACAAAGTGGGATCCATTTTCTTCTCAAAATCTCTCATTCCTTCAAAATTTTTGTAAAGAAATATTATATTTAAATATTAGTTTCATCGCTTCTTAAAAGTGAAGATCTATTCTTTCCCTTCTTGAGGTACTGTTACTTTTTTCTTGCACTTTGTCAATTGAAATTATAATCTTACAGATTTGAATATATCAGTAGTTGAATTGAATTCCTTATATGAATTTAAGACTTGTATGCCCTTTAAATTATGGCTTATTAAAACTCAATTATCAATCGATCGATAAATATTTAGTTTCATTTAGCATCCTGTTTATAGAGGTTAGGTTAGAAGTATGATTTTAGTAATAGTACCTAGTTACTATTTTGTTGTACAGAATCCATCATAGGTAATTTGAAACTTGGCGCAGAATATATAAAAGATGCGTTTAGGAGTTGGTACAAAACCTGTCATAGATGGCTTTTGAGATAAGACCAAATGTTTGGTTCAATATAACAGTATTAACGTCGGAATGGTGACTGATGTGTACCAAAGAATGAACATAAAGATGACAGTCTTTTGTTTTTCACCTTTCCCTTTTTTGTTAATTAATTGGTTATGCTTTAGCATCTATTTTTTAGGGTAAAACAAAAAATAAACAAAGAATGAACATAAAGATGACCGTCTTTTGTTTTTCACCTTTCCCTTTTTTGTTAATTAATTGGATATGCTTTAGCATCTATTTTTTAGGGTAAAACAAAAAATAAACAAAAATTGAACTTCCACCCATCATGGCTTGCCCCTGAGAGCAATGAAATTTATTATAATAAAATATGGAGGACCTTTTTTTACAAAAAACGTCCTGATTTATTCTCGTCTCTTCATTGAAACTGTAAATAACTAAAACCGCTCAGACAAGTATGCATCATTTGAATGAATAAGAAATTTAGGAGAAAATTTGCCAACAAAAATGAAATCAGATTTAAACTTTATGACACTGCACATCACACCACCAGAAATTAACAAAATAAGCTGAAAGACAAGACTCTTGCAGCATTTGCAAAATAAACATAAATAACCTATTGTTCTTAAACATATGATGTCAAAGCAACGTCATCACCTTTTAGGTTGAAGATCTATGAAATTTCCGTCTTCTGAACGATTTCTAGAAGGATTAAAGCAATAGCATAGGTTCATAGAAGCAAAACCTTAGAAGTACACTTGATATTACCTTAAAGGCGCCTTGATTTCTGTTGAGGGTATCCAGTCATCCCCATTCCTGAGTCTTTCCTTCTCATCTATTCAAAAGAAAAGAATACGAATCTCCATGAGGAAAAACAACCATAAATAGTCGACAATCTTATCATATGAATAGACATACCTGCTGTTGTTGATGAGATTGCGGAGCCACACCTCGCTGCATTGGAATGCTACCAGGATTCATTCCACCACCCATTCCTGCCTGGGAAAGGTTATAAGCTGGAATACCTGGAGGTTGCATCCGCTGCATGCCAACCATGGGCATTGGTCGAGGCATGGATCTTGTTTGCATTACATGGGGACCTTGCATTCCCCCGGATACAGAATTGCCAGATGATACCTGATTGTAAGATTATGCATGGATGAGAAAATACATTGCTTGCAATAAATTATCATGTAAGTTAAACCATAAATGTAGTTGGTCTGAGCCGTACACTTCATATTACCATTTATTAATATTATTAACACTATATAAATGGTGCTCTAGAATCTACTGGATTTGAGTTTTTGAACCAATAATGCACTTTAATCAATACTACTCTTTACACTGATCCCTACGACTAGTTCCTACTGCAAGTTGAACCTTTCCTCATCGTATCAGAACTTCTACCCATCTGGATTTTCTCGTCTCATTGCATTTTGATGCTATATCTAAGTACATATCATTACACAGTTAAAAATCTGGTTAGTCCCTGAACTCATGGGCATGCTCGCAAATGGTCCCTAAGCTTTAAAATGTCAATATTTTGTCTTTTAACTTTATAATGTTTACAACTTGTCACTCAAAACAATTTCAGCCACAGAAACTAACGGCATGACTGATTTGGCTAACAGTGCTTATATGGCGTGTCGGTGGACTTTCATTGTCCAAAAAATCATGGCTAGTTCCCTCCAAACACCTATGGCCAACCAGAATGTACATGACCAGACAAGACAAAATAGATATTTTTCGACCAAAAATAACTTTGTTCATATAAAACACCCTCGAGTTGGACTATTAATGTCGACCGTTACGCCACATGAGCATCCCGTGAGCCAAATGAGCATCACAGTTAGTTTGTACTCGTGGAATCGATTTCAATGACTAGCGGGGTGAACGTTATAAAGTTTGGTGACTTAATATTGACATTTTAAAGTTTTGGAACCATTTAGGAGCACACCTAAAAGTCTTGGTTACTAACCAGGTTTTTAACCCTATCAATATATGGAGGTTTTATTGCGAAAAATATAATCAAGTCCATCTAGATCTCATTTCTCGAATCTATGATTAATAATATTGGATTTCACCGTATAATTAACAACCTAGCAAGATTCTAACTGAATCAAATAAGACTTCCCAAATGAACTTTCCTCCGTGAATTAAATTGAATGCCAAGCCAAAACATAGAAGATCCTAACAAATATTCTGCTACACTCTACAAGTAATATCATGTCGGAACTTCAAATAGAGGTTAGACAATTTTATCCCCTTAACTTTTTATCGTCATTCAACTATACATAATTTATTGAACTTTCCATCCATTGCATTGAATTTAATAATCATATTATCTTTAATTACAGTTGATTTGAGTCATTTGTTTTCATTGTAATTTCTAGATTGTATATTAATAATGTAAGCCGGAGGAAGATACATCTAAGTAATACCATTCTTGTGTAGGCAGGTATTTAGAATTTATTAAAAGTACTTTTAAGTTAATTATTTTAGTCCCCATAAGAGCTTCAAGTGTTTGCCTTTGCTATAAGCTCAAAAATAAGCAGTTAAAGTGCTTATAATCCATTTCAAGAAAAAGGTACCCCCACCTTTTTTCTAAGAAGTGCTTCTTAGGTTATGCAAACTACCCTCTACGAAGGCCTACTATCAGAAAGTGCTTATAAGAGGGCCTTGTGCTTATATATGCGGCCTTTTTTTAAGCAATACTAGACAGGCTCTACAATTTGTGCAAGTTAATGACAACCATATTCAAAGATTTATAATGATAATATAAAGTTAAATATATTAATTCATATAATGACGAAGTCAATATAGGAATGAACATAAACAGAAACAAAGAAAGTGACTCTTGACGGCCAAATACAATCTTACGCATGACCTAGAAATCTGAAACATTACCATTACAACAATACACGTAACACAAGTAGTTGAACTACAATGTAAGCACGAAATCCATCTTATTTGTACCACTAGTTGGAAAGCACAAGACATCGCAACTTAAGAGCATGTCAACTAAGAAAACTCATTTTTATAAAATGAAAAGTTATTTTTCTTCTACATTACAGTCAAGGTTATAAAAGGCATGAAGCCTGGCAAGGCAGCAAGATCAAGTCTCAAGCCTTACAAGTCTAGGCATAATAAGGTGTTTCCCTATTTTTAATATTATTTATTATAAGACCAAGAATAATTATTTTAATAAAACGATTATATTAAATATTTAAAAACCATTAATAATTATTCCTTCTATTTAATTAATTTATTTAACCTTAAAAAAATAAAAAATAAAATTGGAAGAAAATAAAAAAGGTGCGCGCCTATGCCTGCATTAGGCGGACAATATAGGGTTGACCGCCTTTTTCTACGCCTTCCCCACATGCGGGGCTTTATCCTCACGCCTACGCCTCGCCTTTTACAACACTTATGCATGTCATTTTAGGATCAATCATTTTACGTCATATCACGTTTAAGTTACAATAAAAAAGAAATGAGACTTTAGGTGTACACATGAATCCAATAAAAATTATAAATACTAAAAGGTGAAGCTATTAGAAGATCTAGTTAATAAAGAGATATTCAGATTTATGGTTTTGATAATTCCAGTTAATATTAAAATTTAAAATTATATATAGTGAAATATAATCATTTGTGCTTCCGTAAGTTTGACAAGGACTAAACGAAAATAAAAATCATAAGTTCACCCTTTTGTAACTATTTGTTGTATTTTACCCTTACTTATGATGATTTTACAAAATACATTTATGTGGAAACTTTTTATAACCCATATTTGTGTTTCTTTAAAACCGATATTCTAAGATATAGAGGAGCATCTTTGGGAATCCTACATACTAAGGCCAAAAGAGGGACAAGATCAATTCTATTTTAGAGAGAGTGCCAAGCTATGTGCTTTACTTGCTGATGATTTTTATTCATTACATCTACGTTGAGAGCAACAATACAGCTCTTAAACCCATGGGGTTGGGTCACTCAAATAATGACGGTCAAATGCCATAAAGGATTTAGCCTTTCCCCACCAAACACCAATTGGTTTCAGATGAGATGGTTAAAGCTCGATCGAACAATTCGTATGGGAGCCAAGGTCATAGGTTCTAGTCGGCCATAAAAGGTTTAGCCTTCCTCGTTAGACATTAATTGGTTTTTAGATGTGATAGTTAAAGCCCGAACAACGAAGAATATTGTTTTCGCATTAGCCCAACTTAATAGTCTATTGAAAACCAAACATATCCCATAGTATAGGTAGTCTATCTCATTTATGTATAATGTGAAAATTTATTTATTATTCTGTAATTAATAAGACAAACAAAAGAAAAAAGAGATTTAAAAGGTATGGCCTTTATTACACTTGCATACTCTTTTCATTATTATGAGGAAAAAATATTACTCTTCCTCGTCTCATTTATTTCAAGTTTTCTTTGCATGAAACAATCATATAGATATTTTTATCACTTTTAACATATTAAAACTTGTTCAACCAACAATCAAAGAACATCTACATAAACACCTGTATTACATAAACACCAGTATTAAATAAAACTGCTAGTACAAAAGGTCTAAAAATTATTTAGATTTAAAGAAGTTTCTATTTTAACTCTTTTCATTATTATGAGGAAAAAAGTTTACTCTTCCTCGTCTCATTTATTTCAAGTTTTCTTTGCGTGAAACAATCATATAGATATTTTTATCACTTTTAACATATTAAAACTTGTTCAACCAACAATCAAAGAACATCTACATAAACACCAGTATTAAATGAAATTGCTAGTACAAAAGGTCTAAAAATTATTGAGATTTAAAGAAGTTTCCATTTTAACTCCCCGCTCCTTGCTAAGCACAAGGGTAGCAAAAGAGAAGAGTGACATTCTTTAAGAAAGATTCGGCAAAATCTTAACAAACATAGCATCCATCTTCGCCTAGATGTTTATGGGATGTTAGGCTTTCTCAACTCTATTAGAACACAATGTCAACCTTAGGAACCTACAATAACTAAGGAAACTCAAATAGGTACCCTGGGACTACTATAAAATCTAATATATCAGAAAAAATTAATTAAAAACCATAATTCTTACTATAGCCCACATCATGAGGAGACCAGAGTACCTTGCGTTTTAGCCCCCAATAAAGGATTGAATCATTAAAGTCTAATAGCTTTATAATTATTAGATAAAAAGAAGGAACAAAAATCAGCATAAACTTCAAGACAGCAGTTGTAAATCCTTCATATAAATCCATGTTTGTCCTTGGTTGAGGCATGAGAGATATTTATTTGTTTCCATATGTATCGAGTTTTCGAATTTCCACAACTAAGAAGATTCTCAATCCAATGCAGGTCAGCAATGTTTCCACAGGCTTCCCAAACACATTTTGGTGCTAAATGTGTCCCCCACCTCAGGCATGGCTCTTTGTAAGTATGGTTCAAACATAACTCACCTCGTTATAACCTGGAATGTGGATCATTGGAATTGCCAAATGAGAATCGGCAATGATATTCTAGGAGTAACTTCTTATTTCATACCATCAATATACGTTTTAAAGCTTAAAATAAAGGCTACTCCTTTCTAAGAGAGATTTTTTGTTTTAACGTAATGCATATTAAGCAACAAAAAACCTAGTGTTACAGCAGCAGGCCTATATTTCTTTGCAGCAAAATTAGGACACGGGTGACATCTTTCTGGAACACTCAAACTGGAGACACTGAAAATATCAGTAGCAATTTGCTCTTCACAACATTAGCATTAAAATATGTGCAGTTTCAAATTTAAGCAGTCAACAAACTGAGCATAGGTAGACATACCGGTTGAGAGGGTTGAAGACTAATTGTTCCTTCAATATCGGTGCTTGTGTCCACTGGTCGAGTTGGGTAGTTTACAACTTTCTCTCCTGGTTGCGGAGGTACCAGTGCACTGAGACAATCAACTAATTACTCAAACAAAATGTACATGGGCATGTACTATTGTAACTGAAGCAATGAACAAAAGTTTATGTGCAGGTAATCAGAAATACAACTTCTATACAACGCGATCAAGAAAGTAAGAAATATGACTACATACTTGTATCCTGGCAAAGGTTCCATCCGAAAGTACCTATGAAATAGGAAAAAAATTGTAGGCTTAATAAATTGCAAGGCCAACATTGGTGATTGATTATATACACTAAAGTCCATCATGGTCATTGCTAAAAGGCATTTCATGACATACCAAAAAAAAAAAAAAAAAAAAAAAAAGCACAACTGCACAAGTGAAGTCAAATTAGCGCCCATTTGGTTTAGCTTAAGAAGTTGCTAAAAAGTTGAGGTCAAAGTGAACAATTAATTTTAACCACACATTTATAGAACCTAAATTTTTTATCAACTTTTCAACCACACATGTAATCAACTTTAATCAAAAGCTTGGTCAAACAGCCCATAAAAAAATATGATACTTGAAAGCAGAAATGCAACACAAAATTGAATAAGAAAAAACAAAAACATAAGGAACGGATCATGAAGCTTTCACTGCCATATTTAAAAAGATGCAGGTTGTGACCAATAAATTGTGTCTGGCCACAATATAAATTGGATTGAAAACAAATATAAAGAAATTGTACTACAATCCACAATTACAGGAAATAATTTTTGTCCATGTTTTAACCACAACAATTGCATCAAAAGTTTCATTTCCTTCAGTTGGTAACATAACTATAGGAAGTCCTAGTACTAATGATTATGGAAAGAAGAGCACCATCCAGTGACAAATCTTACTTAAAATTGAAAAAAGAATAAAGAATAAAGAAAAACAATACACTATACAACTAGAACTGAAAATAAGCAGAGTTTAATATTATTTGACAGGCCAGCTTTTTTAAAGAGTTAAGCCCCGAACATGGTTCAAACTAGACTCCTAATAGCCTGTCAGGCTCAAGTTTGGTTTGGCTAGACAACTGAAGAAAAACCGACAAGCCCAACACTGATTTCTGTTTTTGGAAAAACAACCCAACAGATTATATACCCCATTTATCATAAACCACCCTTTGCCCAATTTACAATTGGATAAGTTAATTACCATCTCACTTCAAATTAAAAGTTCAAATTATCCAAAACACATACATGTATTGCTCACTTCTGTCATATCAAAACTCTTAAGACTCAATAGAAAGACCAGCAAGTATCAACTAAAAATTCATTGGCAATGTTTCCTGATTTGGGGCACTGTTCCATATTATGAGCTAAGGATCAGACATGCCTATATTTTATTAACAGGAATACTTCAATTACAGGAAGGCAAGAGGTCAACTTATTTTCCTGGGGGCTTGTTTGTTCATAAGTTAAGAATTATTGTCCTGTAGAAGATGCAAGGATGGCACGGTGAACATTAAAAGTTGAAATGGAGGAGCTTCTGATGATTCATCGCATCTGGGCTGAACAAAGGGTCAATGGTTATTTGACATCTTTAATGATTTAAAAGTAGATATAAAGTACTTTATCATTTCATATACCGTTAATCAAAAGCTTGCATTGAATACAATGGACCTTTTTTGAAAAAAAAATTACTCAAAGTAGAAGCCAAGACATTTAATTTCAAATAGAGGGAGTAATAGTGACCAAAGGTAAAAGATAATAGGAAGAATGTGATGAAATTTCTGTTTGAGTGAATTGTGAAAGTTTCTCAAACCTCAGTACCCTATTGTCAATAAACTAATATATAAACGTGCTAGTTCGCAAATTCTAGAAAACAGTGCATTCTAAATATTTAACTCAAGCATCAAATATTTGCATCAACCTGAAGAAACCATTTCTCAGCTCAATCATCAAAGATGCATTTATACTAGAGGTGAAAAGAAATTAAAAGATACAAAACTACAAGAACTAATTACCGCCAAGACCCTACCATCAAGCCCGATTCAATATTTCACAAATCCAGCACTCAAACAGGTTTAAAAAATTCATAGCATTATAAAATTTCCCAAGCTGTACATTAAGAAAGAAACAAATATATATTAGATGATAATCAAAGGTAGAATAAGTTTCTATACTAAATTTATGCTAAATTCAAATGCTATACATCAGAAATATTTGAAGCATCCATTATTAAGTCTAAAACCTCTCTGAAAATCCAAATTGAAGCACAAAAAGCAAGGAGACAAGGAACAATCAACTGATGTTTGATATATTGGAATGCAATCTCCTATAAACCAATTCAGGATCATACGAAAAGTGAAAGTGACTCCACAGAATGACATGTGAGTATCATCACAACGAAAAGAGTGGATAGAAGTATAAATAGTTAATAGTAAATCCATCAATGAATGTTTTAAAGACTCTCCAAACAGGGGGCACTTCACTTTTAGATACATGATGCTTACATCACTTTGTACCTTCGGGGGAGTAGGGGGCTGGTGGGATGGGGAGGGATGGGATAAGAAGGAAAGGTCGATTACATACTCATGATCAAGAGCCTGTGCAGCTGTTAGTCTTTTCCGAGGATCATATCTGCAAATAAAAGCCACAAATTGTGTGTCATCGATCTCAAAATAAATCAATAACCTGTTGATTATGCAAACTACCAGATGTGGTGCGTAAAGAAGTACAAGTGAATATAAGAAAGGAGACGTATAATCTGAAGAAAGGAAGCCATCGAGTATCAGAAAAAATAGGTTATTAAGAATAAGAACACAAGTGGCATTTCATGCAGCCTACAATACAGCTAATTTAGAATAATAAGCATATTTAGGATGGAAACAGTTCAGAATTTATCATTACAAATTCTAGGAATGTATAAACGGAAATACAGTAATGTTGTCAACTAAATGCTGTCCTGATTTTAGACATAGCATGAAAGATACGGTTGGTGGAGCTATGGAGCTGGTGAACTCCCTGACATATTCATAGTTTCTATTAAACTCTGTTCTATTTAAGGGAGGTTACTACTTTGTCAGTCCTGAAACTATATATATTGTTCACAGATGTGATACTGAATGGCATAGTTCAGGACAAACGAAACTGTCATAGTTGGTGAACTCCCTGACATAGTCATAGTTTCCATTGAACTCTGTTCTATTTAAGGGAGGTTACTTTGTCAATCCTGAAAGTATATATATTGTTCACAGATGTGATGCTGAATGGCATAGTTCAGGACATATAAAACTCTTTGTTATTGGGTTCATTGAAACAAAGTTGTTACAAATTGAAGAACTACTGGATCCAAAATCTAATTTTCAGCTCCTGAAATACTTTTTACAGAATAAATTTACAATTCTAGAGCCAAATACCTTATATAACTTACTATCTTTCAGCAGACATCATTACCAAGTATTTCATGGCAAAGAAAAAAGAAAATTGAAGCATGCGAACTGAGAGATAAACACGTACTCGAGCATCTTGGAGAGGAGGTCATATGCTGGATTTTTGGGAGAGAGATGAACTACATTGTAGAGACCAGCAGTTTCACTGAAAGAAGAGGTAAAATAGAGTCCCAAGAAAAGAAGGATGGTGAAGCCATTAGCTAAAGGTTGTTTCGAAAATTGACAGCTGACGAACGAAGACTATAAAAAACACTAAAATCCTAAACATGGAAGAAGCTGAATATAACTTACTACTTGTGGCCTTGAATGTGTTGTAAATCAGACTGCCAGTGTGGAAGGTTCACAAGCGTAGGCCACTTCTCTTGTGTGGGATGACCTAATGCCACAATCAATCATCAACAGTTGTTTCCAGAACAAATTTGAAAAAGAGGATGACTAAAGAACCTTCTCACCTAGGACCTTAAATATTTTGTCAAGTTGATCAAGCTGCATCACCAAAAGTAATTTTCAGACAAGTAAAAGACTCGAGAGATAATGCTAACTGATAAGCAAAACGTTCATTGAAATACTTCTTTTTTGTGAAGGTTACAGACATAAAACAGAAAAGAATAATATCATACCTGAAATGGGTTAGGAGTTCCTTTTACTTCTTGCCCTTGAAATAGTGGTTTCAGAGTCAAAAGCTCAGCAAATATGCAGCCAACAGCCCACATGTCTTTTTGATCAATTAAAAGATATCGTAAATTAGCAAAACTCTTAATTGTCTAATTAAGATGAGTATTTTCTATTGCAGAATGAGAACCAAATTTTGTCAATATAATGGGATGATAATAAGGCAGCTATGAGAATGAGACAAATATGGAGCCAATCATACCAACAGCACTTGTATAGTGTTTTGCCCCAAGGAGTAACTCAGGTGCACGATACCAAATGGTTACAACAACCTGTAATCCATGATAGATACAAGCTCTGAATACAACAATAATAACAACAGTGATGAAGAAAAAATCTGAGTAAGAAAAACTATATTTCCAAAAAGCAAAAATTCGAAGTAGATGACCAAATTTTTATTACAGTAAATTTTGGCCCATGAAAACACAAACAATGAGTTATTTCCTTTATGGGGGACCGATAAAAATTTGTCACCAAAATATTTCAGAGCATATTACATCTTTTAAAGCCCATTCATACCATAAATTCTTATATCATATAGAGAACAGAACATAGTAAATGCAATAACTAATATTGCAAGTATTCTAGCCCAAGTTACTCGTACCCTATGTTGCTTGGACTCGGGTACGAGTATCTGATACAGGTAAATAGGTGTCGGATCATTTTTTTCTAAATCTATGATACGAGGATACGGTTTAAAAGGATCCAAAATATAGACACGAATACGTGGATACGTCTTACGAACTTCAATTTTTTAATAATTTATATACTAATAATTTTATATGCATTTTTTAGGGATGCATATATATATATATATATATATATATATATATATATATATATATATATATATATTGAGTTTAAATTTTTTTTTAAAAAAAATTGAAAATCGTAATACTTCATTTGATTTTTATTTCAAGTCTAGAAATGTAAAATATAAATTAGAAATCATTTTAAATCCAATACCAAAATAACAAAAACGCTATAAAGGATCCTCTGTTGATTTTAAAGAATCCAACACGGATCCCATACCCTTATCCTTGTCCTTTAGACACGAGTACTTGCTCCAAAATGAAAAGTCCAAGCAACATAGCTCATCCCTCCAAATTTTAAAATTCCATTTATCATTTTTAATGGATAAGACAAACCACCAAGTTTGTTCTTCATTGCAAACAATACATGTCCCACCACCCATATTTTATCGTGGAAACTTGTGAATTAATTTTGAGATGCCATTGTCCTGCATCGAATATTTGGGATGATGTTTTTGATCTTTTAAGTCGTAATCTTTAGGTTTTGGATATTACTATCATTATTGAATGTGGTTGTTTTCTATTATTAGTTTAGGTAGATAGTAATTTCCTATGATCTCAGGGACATCATCATTCTAGATATCTTTTCGCTCAGCCTCTTAGTTCCTATTGAGTGATGATATGTGGAAAGTGTAAAGCCTGGGTTATAGAGTTCCTAATAAATCCTTCTCTACTCCAACCTGAAGGAATTTCCAGGTTAGAAACCCCAAAGAAAGTGGCTAAGGAATTTCCACAAAAACGACAACAAATGGAGTAGTTGCAAAGGATTTATTTTAATGGATCAAATGGATAGGCAAAAAAGATTCCTGTAGGGACCCCATATTCATTAGGGAAAAGGCCTTCTTTGTTGTTGTTGCTGGGATCCACCAACTAGACACATCACACATTCATACTGTAGCATGTTAAAACTTAAGTGTATACATGCAGTTCAAGTTGCATGTGAAAGAATGACGAAAACAAAGTCCTTCAAAGATGGAGCACGCTACAACATAGGAGTAATTAAATAGCCTGAAACAAAGTATAAGACTTAAATCTATCCAAAAAAGAAGAAATTTCCACAAAGGGAAGGAGAAGAAATATATATTAAAAAAAAAAAAAAAATTGCAGAGGGAAGCAGTGTGCACATGTTTGGTAGAGTTTAAAAAAAAAAAATTAAATTTTTCAAATTCATTTTTAACCACATATTTGGACCTACAACTTTTATCAACTTTTTAACCACACTTTTCATCAACTTTTATCAAAATATCCTAAAAAAATACTTCTAAACTCCACCAAACAAGTTCTAATTATGTCTTACCCCATTTTCAGATAGTGGCTTTAAAGGAGCTTGGTATATTCTTGCGAGGCCAAAATCGGCAATTTTTACTAATCCTTGTTCTTCTCCATCACCCATTACCTGGTTAAAAGTTGTTAAAGGAAACTTTTTATCAAAATTTTAGCATCTAAGGTATTTTATACACATCTTCTAAATAATATAAAAGGAAGGAAAAATAACGTTGCAATGTAGCTCTAAAATGTCATAACCCTACCAAGATATTCGACGGCTTTAGATCTCGGTGAACAATCCAGTTACTGCAGCATTAAGAATTCAACAAGACTATGTTATGAGTGATAATAAAGCAATATTTTCATGTAAATGATAAATCCTACTATTCTCCCATAGGATCATTAAGCCCTGCAATTACTATTCTAAATATCTGTGCCAAGTTCAAGAAGATATTCTATAAAAATCCTGAATCCTGTTGGAAGTCTTTTTTCTCTGAAAAGCACGTTAGATTAAGCTAGAAATATTGTAGTAGTAGTAGTAGTAGAGAACAAGTAGCCTCCATCCCCAGACAAAAGAAAAATATGATTAGTTTATTATAAAAATCAATATTCATTCAACTAGATCGAATCAGGAAAACAGAACCCCACACATCCCAAAGAGACGTGCATTCTCACAAAAATGCAAAGGTAGTTATTGGGCTTTTGAAATTCCGGCATTCCACTCCATCCGAACAATAGACACTAAGGTTTACGAACACGAGACACTCAAAATGTAACCTTTCTTACTCCTACCAAGTACACCTCATTAAAGGAATCTTAACCCACTTCTGCCCTATTGTATTTATTAATCAATATAGACACAGTTTACTTCTACTCCAAAATCATTATTTGTTTTTACTTCTTCATTAACAATGTATTTAACATTGTGCTTTGAGTTTATTTTCTATTTACTAATTGTAAATTAACTCAAACAGCAATGCTTAATAAAGTGGCACCTTTAAGATAATTGAATCAAAAAGATCAGCTAATCACTAATCACTATAAAATTAAGTGTTGACTAAGAAAATTGAAAAATTAATTTTGTAAGATGCCAAAGTGGGTTGGGCCTTTTCATTTAATTATTTTGTCAGATTTCAATTTTTGTCCAAATTGAATTTTATGAAAAGAAAGAAAGTTTAATGCAGATGTAGGATTTTAAAAAGAACACAGTGTTGATGTGAAATAGATAGTAGATTAGCAATTAAAAATTTTACAAAAAGAAAAATTTATTATACAGAGAAGGGAAAACAGCATAAGTGGTCTTCGAAGGTCGAAAAGAATGCACCGTAACAAATGAATAGAATATTTCAACTTCATTTCAAATTATGTTATGTTGTTCCATAAAAGGAACCCAAAGCCTTGCACTATAAATAAGTTAAGAAGACTACTCTAAATCTAAATAAATGAGGAAGGGAGGTATTGGTTTCAAGAATTCTAGCTTTCCTCCTAACCAAATACACCGAGTATAGCATGCTACAGAACAACATATAAACCATTGAAACACCATCTACAGATTTGGGTAAAATAACAGTCTCACTATAGATTGCAAACCACCTTCCAGAAATTTCCCTGCCATTTCTCAATGTAAAAATAAATAATTATGGACGCATGCATACAACAAAAACACGAGGAGAACGGTCTCCACACTGGCAGCAAGTCATTAGCATGTAGTCTTCCAAGAATCAAAAACCAAGTGAAAATAAGAGTTGTGTCTTGTCACGATTCAAGACCTTACAAAACGATCTCAGCTGTCCAAAAAAGATTTTATCCATTTAATGGTCCTTTGGAGAGAAAAGTAGGAGTTGCGTAAATACACTAATTAAGCACAAGACTCTCGTAAACATGCATACCTGTGAAGATAATTTAGACCATTAAGAAGCTGCCACAACAAAGACTTGACGGTGTACTGATTGATTGACTGGTTCACCTTGTCTCTGTGATGTCTGATGATTTCCTGGCATCATTCAGAAGGGTCAAGAACAATTGATACAGTCATTAAACTAGATACTTAATTCAAAGCTGCGTATGTTTCTCTTCAATCTCAGTGTTCATTCGCGAGAAAGATTCAAAAAATTATAAAAAGACAGAAAAAAAAAATTTATCCAGATTACTAAGGCATTTTTGCTATTTACAGATGTCATATTTCATCCCAAGAAGAAATGTCTGAATGAGCTTTAATTCACAGTGATACCGACAATACAAACTGCACACGTTCAAGAAATGCAGAGACTTTGAAACAAGGCAGAGATTCTCACTATAAACTTAGGTTTATCCGTTAACAAGAGCATATTTCAATTTTTCATAAAGTTGGCCTGGGACATGAGGAAGGTGAACATGTGTGACGGCTAAGGAAATTTTTAGAACTAAATTAAAATCAGAGGAACCAACATCAACAGCAACGTGGGGGATGTTAGACCTAAAAGGAAAAAAGGCACATATATATTACATTTCTGTTAATCATTCGTATTATGATGCAATCATGCAAAACCTACAAAGAAGACATTTTGTTTGGTTCCATTTCAATATTTTGAGTAAGCATATGAATCTGGTAAATCCACAATGTATCTTCCAGGACAATTGTTACATCCCCCAAGAAGAAATTAAGATTCAGTTAAACTGCTGGAAAATGCATAACATTGCTGAACAGACCAAACCTTCTCAAATTTTTTTCGCTTTTAGTTTATATTTCTGTTTATGTGCAGGTCAATGTGCTAGGAAGTTAACAGAATATCAGAATCCATTCATCATGATTTACCTCTCTTTTGTTGCTTTATATAATCCACATCAAAGAACAATCATCAATATATTGCATGCAACAGTACACATGCCCAAATCATATTTCAATAATATGATTTAGACAACATGTTCTTTTCTACACATAAGTTAGTACAGATTGGACTTGGTTTATTGTTTATGATATTTAAGATTTCTTTAGTTTTATATAAGATCATTACCTGATGTACTGGAAAAGATATTACATTCACAACATCCCTATCCAAATATGTTCAAAATTAAATTCAGATATAATTATTATTAACAAGTGAATATAACACAACCAGGGTTCTTAAGAAATTAGAAAATACGTCAGATGCATAGGTGTCAATTGTCAAACATAACTCCCTATACTAATGAGTTACAAGTTCAACCAAGTTTGTTCACATTCAAAAAATCAAAAGATCATAGGTAATGTCCCCATCATAACCGTGCCTGATGCATCTCTCTTGATGTGATCATATCAACATATTAGTTACTTCTTAGAACTTGTACAAAGCAGTCTAATCTCTAGTGGGAATTTCAAACATCAACACAATCTATAAATCATAAACATTGTGTAGGTTCAAGGTAAATGCATTAAAGAGTAAGATCACACATTTACTTATATTCACCAGCAATAAGAATTGTATACTCACATAAAGATCATGCTCGGCATAATCAAAAGCTAGATAAAGTGACATATCCGCGTGATTGATGTGCACATTCGCGAGCTTTACTACATTCTCATGGGAGATCTCCCGAAGCAACTGCATCATAAAACCCATATGATTTTTTACCATCGAGTGAAATAATCCTAGAAATAAGATTCGGGAAAATGAAATGGAAAAAAATTGAGATGTACTAAAATCAATATGTAAGTCTTCCATTTGAAAGGTAAAAACAAAAAATAAACATGAGAAAGCATGCATCAAAATTGTTTCTGTTGTTGATTTATAAGCTTAGCGCTAAACAAATGATAAGAGAAATCAAATCAATTTCAGTTTCCACTAAACAGAACCTCATGTCGTTCAAAATCAAAATGTTTCTACACTTTCACTTGATTCCTATAATCAAATGCCAAAAGAAAACATAATTGTTCTCCATGAAAAGCCTTTCAACTGAAAAGAAACCAATACAAAAACTGCAAATAAAACAGAACGTATTAGTCTGTGTTCCATAAATATTCCAAAATATTCCAAAAAACCATGGTTCAAAAATCCCACCTACTCTTTCTTTCAAAAAATATGTACTTGCCCTCAGACCACTTATTTAGCAACATCAAGAGCATGTTTGGCTTTGCTTAAATCTACAAAAAGAAGCCAAAAGAAGCTAAAAAGAAGTCAAATTTGGCTTCTTTTTAGCTTCGTTTGACAGCATGAATGATGAAACTGCCAAATTTTGGCTTCTTTTGTAGATTTAAGCAAAGCAAACATGCTAATGAGTTAAAAAGAATCAAAAGTCTACCTACACATGAATACACGTCTACGGGTAGACACGTGCACACAGTAACAAACAGACATGGGGGTTTTACCATAATTTCACGAATAGCAGTGGGGGAGACACCATCGCCGTCCTTGGGCTGCTTGAACTTCTTGATGGCTATGGGTTTTGAGCGATTCGACTTAATCTTCGCCAAGAAAACCAACCCATAGGTACCCTCCCCGATTTTCCCAATCACATCGTACTGCTCCAACCACTCCGGCTTGTTACTACTGCTACTGTTGTTGTTGGAATGGGAATTAGGATTGTTTGCCCTTCCATCCCCCATGTTCAGAATAGTGAACGAATCGAGTAAATTGTGCTTTATTTGATGCTGATATATAAATATAATTATATATACATATATATATCGCTTCAATTGGAGATGCAGATAATGATGAAAATGAAATCCCTAAATTTGGGATAGTTGCTCGAGCCAGCCAATCGGGTAGTTAAACAGAGAAATGTGTAATGTTTCGCTCCGTTCGTTTCGTTTCTTCTCTCTGGTTTTGTTCTCACCTGACTGGACATAAAGTGCAGGTTCGGCTAAGCCAAGTACATGTTTGGCAAAGCTTAAAAAGTTTACTTATAAGTAAAAGCATATATGATTAGTTTTAATACTAGCATACCGCTTCTTTGTGGTGGGTTACGATGTGGCCTCTATTATGATAATGAATTGAGGCATTGAACAGATTTTAGAGATGATCGGTGGAGGGTGATGATCGATTGAGTGGGATGGATTGAAAAGATGAGCAGATTTTGGATATGGTCCGTTAAGAAAGATAATTGAATAACAAATTTTGGAATAGATGAAATTGAAGACGTGGTGATAGTGTGACACACGAACATACTTTTTCCTTCCGAAAACTCACTTCTGTCGTGATAAACTAGTATACCGCTTAATTGGTGAGATCCGATCGTATGATCTGTTCTCAAATAAAAAATTTGACAACAAAAATAATAATATTAATAAAAAACCAAAAAAAAAAATACGAAACGAAGAAAAATTTACTATCGTAACCAAAACAAAAAGAAGAAAGAAGAAAATCAAATTTATAGTTTTAGGATAATGAATTGAGGTGGTGAGTAAAACTTGAAGATGACCATTTGAGAGATTGAGAGAGAGTTTCGTTTGAATGAACAAATTGAAGACGTAGTGACACACGAACATAGTCTTTTTTTTTTTTCAATAACAGAGAAAATCTCCCTACGGTCGGTGAAAATTTATTTTTATGAGAGTTGTAAATATTCTTCAAGTAAATTTCTCCCCGAGTCCCCCAACAATTCATAAGTGTAGCAATCATGTCTCCAACTATTTAACATTGTGCAAAAAGTTTCGTATATTTTGTCGTTAAATAGCCATACTATATACTCATACGATGTCTAACTAAAAGGATATCCTTACAAAAATATAAGTGCTGATTTGGGAAATCACTATTCACGCCCTTGACCAAAACGACGTCGTTTTGGGTTTTTTTTTTTTTTTTTTTTAACAATGCCTGGCAAAATGACATCGTTTGATGTTGGTATATAAAAATCTAATCTTCGGCCTCGCACAAACCCTACTCGCTGCAGTGAAAAATCCAATTCCTTTTCTTCATCTTCTTAGTGTAGTCAACAGTATCCTTCTTCTCCTTCTTGTTCTTTGAGGATTATTTTAAAGGAAATGATGCAAAACACTTAGATCCAAAAAAAGGATGTTCGTGGAGTGAAGCACCAAACTGAAGATAATATCTTTGAATCGGGATTTTAAGTTTTGACTAATGGGTAATATATGTTTTAGGTTTTAGGGTTTTCGGTTTTTGAATTTTTTTCATAAAGTAGTTGTCTGTGTTATTTCGTCGATTTTAGGTCGTCTGTGAAGTTTTCGGTTCAGTTTTGCCAATTTCGTTCGTTGTTTTCCACTGTTTGCCTCGCTTTCATTCATTTATAGGTATGTAATGGTAAAATATGTTTAATTTTTTTGAATTTTTAGTTTTGGGTGTCGTTGGGCTCGTTTTTGTTTCTGTGATTTGAAAAAATGGAAAAATTGTCACACATCCGTTCATCTTTTTTTATTTTGTATTTTTTTGTCAATCTTAGGTTGTTTGTGGAGCTTGCTATTCGATTTTTGCCTCGGTTCATTCATTTACAGGTATGTAATGGTATGAATCAGCACAGTCAATGATGAAATGTCCCAAAAACAAACTTGGGCATTTCAAGTAGTATAAATACACTAGAATGCCTCATGAGAAGTTGTATAATGTTCAAAATGTCAAAAAATGTCCACCTCAAAAAACCTTATTCAGTCAGTTGTAATCATAGTACTACCCAACTACTATTCACTTGAAACTGCAATTATGGAAGTTTTTAAATTTGAAACCCACATATGTAACAGATTTGTGCTATTTAGACTCCAAGTTAAGATTATTTATGGGAAAAAGCAGACAAGAAAAAGAAAAATGTGATGTAGCAAGATATGTTAACGTACGATGAAGAATATCATGAAGAGATCCTTTGGAGAACATGTTGATTTCCATCAACACAATAACCATTGAGTAATTCAACAAAATTTCTTGTTTTAGCCCTGACACCATAGAAACATGTAAGTTCAAAAACAAATTGTTGGATATAATCAATGTTGAATGCGTGATTTCATGTAGGGCTGAGTAAGTTACAATAATCAAATGAAACCTGGGCTAATAATTTTCCATTTGGCTGCTTGCTTGCATCCAAAGTTATTTCTTAAGAATTAGATAACATTTTTTTTTAATTTCCTGTCACAAAATGAACTGAAAAATCTCCAACGCCATTTTGCTTGAATGAGGAGACCGATGAGTAGTTAGAAATCTTAGTCTGTTAAATTTATATAACATTAACGTTTCTTTTTCTGAATTGTTCTTTTATTAGATCGAATCTAATGGCTTTAAAATTGTGGTTTCTTAGAAAAAAAAAATTAGAAATACTTATTACAAGTAATCATATTAATCAATGAAAAAGGTTAAAAGTGATTGTAGTAAATTAGTTCACTTCTCTTACTTGCCTATGATAATAGCTCACTTGACTACTTGTCTATGGGATTATACAAGTTTTAATGCACCGTGTCTTTCAATTTATGTCATCAGAGAAACCAATGTTTACAAATGGCACCCAGAAGATTTCCTCAATAAATTTTCACCATCCACTATTTTTTTATGCTGATCTCAGTGACTTTGTTGCTGTTGTGCGATTTAAATCCCGCAAGTGGACGGATCGTTGACAAGTAATAAAGTGATAAATAAAGTGTCGAACCCACGAGGACCAGATATTAATTTAACCTATTAATTTATAATTCTAATTCTAACAATAAAACGAAACACATATTTAATTTTGTTTTTGTGATTCTAAACTAATTTAAC
The DNA here is from genome assembly GCA_030279155.1 of Forsythia viridissima. Lineage (NCBI taxonomy): Eukaryota > Viridiplantae > Streptophyta > Magnoliopsida > Lamiales > Oleaceae > Forsythia > Forsythia viridissima. The sequence continues at coordinate 29,318,812 of CM059042.1, forward strand.
TATTTTAATTAAATTGAAAATAACAATAAGTAACTTTAAAAAGGTAAGAACGAATTCAAGATCTACTAACTCTAGGATTTGCGAATCCACCAACACTTTCCTTAATCAAATATTTGTTTAACTGTTTTAGCTTATAATTACCATAGATTGAAAATCAGCGTTCCTAAATTAATCGAAAGCCTCTCTCGATGGTCAAACAATTTTATATGTTATGCGAACTTCATTATCTCTAATTAAGCTTCGAACATAAACACATGCATTAAAATCTCAAGAACACCTAAATAGATTTCATAAAGCATAATAGTAATCTCTATCTATTATTGACCCTATGTTATTCAATATCACGTGCTTAATCTATATTGAATCTCTCGACTTCAATATAGATCACAATATATTCTAATGGTGATCAGGCATTAAAATAATAGAAAAACTGCATAAAGAATAATCAACCCAAAAGCAATTAATTACTAAAACAGAAAAACTTCTAATTAATTAAAAATCATGAGGTTTTATCGTTCATCCTAGAAAAAGTAAATTAGCCGGACATGATTTCGTCAATTATGACAATAATTGACTTCATCATGATCCGGTGAAAGAAAAAGAAGAAGAAATAATTACAACCCGTGACTCTAGATGAAGAATCTTCAATCTCGTGTCTTGATCTTCGATCCTCCTCTTGTATCTTGTTCCCAAAATTCGTCTCCTCTTCTGGCTATTATCTGTCTTATTTATAATGTTCTCCAACCCTCTAAGACGTGTGTTTAAGTTGTTGTTTTATCTTGGAGTTGTAGAGTTCTAGTCCCATCAGAAAACTGCCAAAACTGGTGCCCATTATGCCCTTCAAGTCTCTTTTCGTCTTTTTGTCAGATTGATACTTGAATTTGATTATTTCCTAAAATAATAAGAAAACAACATGCAATTAAACTGAAAACAATTAATAGTACTCATAATCGTCCCTTTTTGTGAGCCCAGATAAGTACAAAATTGTACTTATCAGTTGCCATTGCACTAACTCGATAATTGAGTTTGGTGTACTCTCTATCCAATGCCTCCATTACTTGCTCACTCTCTGAGCTCAGAAAAATATACATAATAATTCTGAATGTAAGCTTCATGAGTTTAGTCAAAACTCAATCTCTCTCATGCCTGCCCATTTTTCCAAAGATGTTATTACATTCTCTTCAATATATTTCATGTACATAGATAATGCTTTTGGTTTGTTTACTACAGGGGCAGTTAAGTTTCACAGCCTCTTATGTTCATCATATGAAATGCCAAAAAATGATTTTTTTTTTCCAATAAGTTTTAGGGTTGATGAAGGCCACCCAATTTTGAAGACTTCATCGTTTGTTAAAACTTTCTTCATCGTCTGTTAAAACTCTCCTACATGCTTCTCGTGTTGTAACAATGATGCTGGGACTTCCAAACATCAGCACCTTGTAAAGTCCAGTATATCCAAATATGCATAAATGGTGTAAAGTCCAGTATATCCAAATATGCATAAATGGTGGTAAATTAAATTTAAAGTGGCAAATGTTATGTATGCTAATTGGAACTCAGTTTTGCGAGAAGTTTCTTTATTAGTTATTTTATAGCCCTTAAAAATCCATCAATTTACTTTGCCTAGAAAAGCTTAATTGAAGTCAGCTGTACGAGTCTCAATGACTTTTGATAGACATCTAATTCATAATTGTTCCTTCTTATAATGCTAAACTTTGTGAAGTTAAATGTGCAATTTGTATATTTTTGTTGATTATTCTCTTACAATAGATGGTAGTGTAACATTCCATTATTCTATTCCAATATTTGTGTAATGCAGATTGTGGATACTACTAAGTGGAGACTGTCACGTTTTTGGTGGCTCTGAAAGTTCATTACAGAGATAGAATAACAATTCTTACAGGAAATCATGAAAGTCGGCAAATCACTCAAGTGTAACACCTTTATTTTATCCGGTGTGCTATCTATAATAAGTTTATTTAAGTATATTTTAACTTGTGGCATAAATGTTTCAAGTCCACGTACTTTTATCGTTCCATCCCACACGTGAACATTTATAAACTATATAAAGGATATATATTTCTAACAGATTTGTTAGAAAAGTTTATGTAATAGAAATGAAATTTAAATATATTGCATGTCGGACTTCTTTTCATTTTGTAATTGTTTAACTTTCTTTTTTCGATTAGCTTGGAAAATCCAAAAGTTCATTACTCATGTTCCAATGAAAGAGAAAAATATATGTTTAAAATAAAACAAAAAGAATGTAATAATACATGAAGAATAGATTAATTCATTCACAAGCTCAACTATGTGATGTCATTCCATGGTTGTTAAATTAATTTCGAGTCACCACTTTTTGTAAATTTTTATCTTCTTCCTTTATTGCATTTGATAATGAAGAACAACAAAACCCATCTTTGGAATATCTAAGAATCTTCACGTAGTGAGTTGCTATAATTGTTTGTTTGGTTTTCATTTGTTTTTCTTTTCTTAGATCATAAAATAATTTTTTCTTAGTCTTGTATATTTTGAAAGTATATTTAAACAGTTTCATTTTTAAAAATATTCTTTCTTATGTAAAACAATAGAAATGAACCACAAACTTCGTCTCACAAAAAAAAAACACCTTAGTACCCATTTTGCCTTTTTAATCCTTGAACGTACCATGCTCTAATTTTAGTTTTTTTATTCTTATTTAATAATCTTTTTCCTTTTATATAGAGTCGATGGATGAAGAAAGTAAAAAAATACGAAAAAAGCGGCGTAGAGAGTTGTTGCTGAGCATAAAAAAATTTCAATCTAAAAAGATAGTATATAGAACAAGACTCCAACTTATTGATAAAGTACAGATGAATTTCAATGATGGAAATAGTTGTTCCAAGTTAACTGGTAAGTATTATTGTCTTAGAAAGAAAAATAGAAGCAACATCCAATTTGTGGTATTATTTTTATAGGTATTTAAAATGAAGTTTATGTATTGTAGTTGAAAGATGTGATGACAAAGAATTTTCCAATATAGATGTGGAAAGTGCTTCTTTTGAAGATGGTGTACACAATCACCATTTGTGTGCAAAGGACCCAACGATGACTTATTACAAAATTAAACAACTCTAAATGAATCAATGCAAAGAAAAAATTGACATAAAAATTATTCCGAACAAAACTTATATATTACAAGAACCAACAATTTGTAAACATTGTAATGCTAAAAAATTTGATAAAGAAAATAAAGGTTTTTGTTGTTCTAATGGAAAAGTAAAATGCACATAAACAATGTACGTATTGAATTGTATGAATTATATACTTCTAATTCAAGCAAAGCATTACATTTTAAAAATAACGGACGATATTATAATAACCATTTCGCATTTACATCGTTTGGTGTTAAGTATGATAAAACTTTGTTTACAAAATATAAAGGTATTTACACATTTAGGGTTCAAGGACAAGTATATCATTACATAAGGCCCCATTTGAGATACATTTTAGAGCTCAACTTTTGATTCTCAAACAATCAGAAGTTGATTTAGGCGTTTGACAAATTTTTGAAAAGTGATTATAAAATAATCTGACTCACCTGGCAATAGATTTTGAGAAGCAGCAAAATGACAGCTTTTTATATTCTGTTTTTAGCTTTTTTATTTATATTTTATTAAAATACTCATTTTACCCCTAAAGAATTAAAATAATTCTTTTAATACCCATTTGAAAAACCCAATTGATTCAAGTTGGATCATAAAAAATAATATAAATTTAATTAATATTTACATTATATGACTATACTTCTATTTTGTAATTTTTATAAAATTTGAAATTTATTAGGTTTTTATTATTTTTATTTTAAAATAATAATAATGAATGCATTGTCTTGTTAAAAAAATATTTGACTAGAAAAAAATGAATTTTACTACTCATGATAATAATAATAATAATACAAAATAACATTATTATAATCAATGTTCTTTTTAGTAATTTAATACAGTTACAACAATAAATTACTTTTGTTTACCAAATGCTTAAATGATGCTTTTGAAACATACAATAATTTTGAAACAAGAGTTTACCAAACATTTGTCTGATTCTTCCTACAACTGATTCTTTTTGCGGCACAGTAGAAGCTGATTCTCTTAAAAGCATAGCAATACTAAACCAAGCCTAAATCAAATTTTATCAATTGATAATAATCCATCTTATTTACAATTATACTTCTTTGATACTGGAAATGAAATACAAAATATGTTACAAAAAATCAAATAAATTTTGTAAATCAATGTTATACAAATTGATAGATATATTTAAAATTAATCCTTAAGTTTTTTCGCTCCTTGAGTGATATTGAATGTTTAGAAATGTGTAAAATACACATTAGATGTGATCCAAGACTTGATCAAAGAATATACAATATTCCATCTGCATTACAAGTTGCTGCAGTTTGGGTTGATAAAGATCCATATGTAGACATTAGGGTTCGAGATATATCAATATATTGTCATTCTAATAATTTACATAGATTACATTATTATTTTGGTTGTTATGATCCTCTTCAATAGCCATTATTATTTCTTTTTAGTGAATCTAGATGGTACGAAGGTATTGAAAAATGTAAACAAAATAGAGTTTATGATACTTCAATAGTTGAAAATATGTTTGATATAAATATTATGAATTCTGCGAATGTGATGATTGAGAAAGAGAATACAGGTTATTACTAACAACATAATTTGTTCATTTAGATTATCTATCATTTTATACTTAGAGTTTTCTATTGTAGTTGTTTATTGTTTGATATTTTTGTAGTGTTGACAAGGAAAAAAGAAGAGATCACAAGTTTCTTCTCAAGAATACTACTGCTACAAATTACAGGTGCGAACTCTTGACAATTCTATTTTGCTCCATATTGGTAGGTTATTACAACATAATATGTAGTAAATATGTATGTTATGATTGAAACAAGCAGATTAGATTATTTTCGTCAAAATAAAAAAGAAATATGTGCTGAACTTTATAAAGAATTGTCGATAGTGTAGAAAATGGTGAAAAAAGAAGTTATAAAATTGGCCGAAAAATTATTCTACCACCTTCTTTTATTGAGAGTTCTAGAGATATAGAAAAAAAGATATATGGATGCAATAGCATTAGTTCAAAGATTTGGTAAATTTGATATATTTTTTACAATAACTTGTAATCCTAATTAGGATGAAATAAAACAACAATTGAACCATAATGATACAAGTCAAAATAGACCAGATTTAATTGCACGTGTGTTTAGAGCTAAATTAGAAGAACTGAAACCTGATTTAATAAAATGAATTTTTTTTGGACCAGTTGCTGGTTATATTTATGTGATAAAATTTCAAAAAAGAGGGCTTCCACACACTCATTTTTGTTAATTTTGAATACAGGTTTCAAAATTATGAATACTGATTCAATTGATAAAATTGTTTCATGTGAAATACCACACAAAAATAATAACCTTCATCTACATTCTATTATAGTGAAACATATGATGCATGGTCTCTGTGGTTTATTGAATCCAAATAATGTTTGTATGAACAAAAAATCAAAGTGGAAAAATAAATATACAAGACAATTTACTATGAAAACTTTTGTTGGTGATAATTCTTAATTCTTATTCAAATTATAGACGCCACAATAATAACTAATTAGTTAAAGTTAGAGGACATTTATTAGATAATAAATAGGTTGTGCCTTATAATCTTTATTTATATGCTAAATATGATTGTCATATAAATGTAGAAATTTGTTCGATAGTAAAAATTGTTAAATATCTATATAAATATGTATACAAAGGACATGATGGAGTAAGTTTTTTTTTTTTTTTTTTTTGTGTAAATAACAATAAAAATGTGGATGTCGATGAAATCGAAAGATACCAATCTAGCATATCGATTTCTCCACCTGAGACAATGTGGAGAATATATAGATTTATTTTATCTGAAATTTTTTCGACAATTATATTACTACAATTACATCTTGAAAATAATCATTTAGTGACATATAAAAACTCTGAAAATTTGTCAACAATTATAAATTCTAATTATAGACAACAAACGATGTTAACTAAATTCTTTAAAATGAATTGCACAAATGAATTAGCCAAAACATTATTATATGAAGAATTTCCTCAATATTTTGTATAGAATGCACAAAGTAAAATATGGTGTCGAAGAAAATAAGGAAACGTGATTGGTAGAATTGTGGTAGCTAATATAGTCGATGGTGAAAGATATTATTTACGAATTTTATTAAATTATATTAAAGGAGCAACATCATTTGAAAATTTGAAAGTAGTTAATGGAATTTATGTCTTCATTTCGTGAAGCAGCTGTTTCTCATGGTTTATTAAGTAGTAATAATTATTGTGAACTTTATTTAGGAGAAGCTATTGCTTATCAAATGCCTTTTTCATTGCGTTGTTTATTTACTACTATATTAACTTTACGTGGACCTGATGATCCAAAAGCATTATAGATTAAATTTTGAAACTTTATTTATGAAGATTATACAAATAATGGTATGCCTATTGTTGATGCTGAAATGAAAGCTTTATGTGATATAAATTGTTTATTAGAGTCAAGTGGTAAAAATGTAAATGAGTATTCTCTTGTACCTTTTGAAATAATAATGGAAGAAAAAGAAAAATTAGCTAATATAATTGCCAAAGAAATGAAAAACAATGATATTGAAATAGATATTCTGTCTACAAATACTTTAAATCAACAGCAACAAACTGCATATGCTGAAATTCTAAAATATGTTTTTATTAATTCATCTTGTTTGTTTTTTATAGATGGACCAAGTGGAACAGGTGAAACATATTTGTATAGAGCATTACTTGCAACTGTTAGATCAAAGAATCTTATAGCCTTAGGTACTGCTTCTTCAGGAGTTGCAGCTGCTCTATTACCTGGAGCACGAACTGCACATTCAATGTTTAAAATTCCTTTAGAAATCAATAATAATATGAGTTGTTCAGTTAGTAAACAATTTGCATTAGCAACTCTGTTTAGAATGAAAACATTAATCATTTGGGATGAAGCACTAATGGTACATCAGTATGCTATTGAAGCTATAAATAAGATGTTAAGAGATATTAATGAATGTGATTTAACATTTGGTGGAAAATTTTTTGTTTTAGGAGAATATTTTAGACAAGTTTTACCAATTGTTTAAAAAGGAACACGAGAAGATATAATGCAATCACGTCTCGTTCATTCCAATTTATGGCCACAGTTTAAACAAATTTGAATTAGTTCAAAATATGAGGGCTTAATTAGATCCATTATTCTCGAAATTATTAATGAATATTGGTGATGGGATTGAAGTACAACATGTAACATGATTAAACTATCTCCAGAAATTACTATATCTTTTAGAGATGAAATAGTATCTTTAAAAAAATTGATTAACGTTGTCTTTCCAAATTTAAAAAATTATGTTAACAATTTAAACACGATGATTAACCGAGTAATTTTAACTCCAAAAAATGTAGATCAAATAAATAATATTTTATTACAAGAAATTTAAGGAGAAACATTTACATACTATAGTTATAATGAAACATTAGAAAAAAATGGACAAAATATCCATCAAGCTTTTCTAAATTCATTAGCTCCAAATGGTATTCCTCCACATGAACTTATACTAAAATAGAATTGTTCTGTTATATTACTTAGAAATATCATCCCTTTAGAAGGATAATGCAATGGTACAAGATTAATTTGTCGTAAGTTTGAACGTAATGTTATTTATGCTAAAATAGCTATAGGAGAATATCATGGAGCGCAAGTATTTTTACCTAGAATTCCATTTATTCCACTTGAAAGTGATAAAAATTCATTACCGTTTAAAATAACCCAATTTCCTATCCGTCATTGTTTTGCAATAATAATAAATAAAGCTTAGGGTCAAACTCTAGATTTTGTTGGATTATATTTTTCAGAATCTGTCTTTTCACATGGACAATTATATGTTGCATTATCTAGGGCTAAAACAAGTAAATCAATAAAACCAATTGATAAATCAAAATTACATATTACATGCACTAAAAATGTAGTTTACAAAGAAATTTTAGCTTTAGTTCATTCATAATATATTTTTATATATAATATAATTTGTGATTTATGCAGTAACAAAAAGAATCAAAATGTCAGATGAAGATCAATTACCATGAAGGTTTTTTCAATGCATTCGATCATCCCTTAACCACAACAACTATTTCGTAAGTTTTAATGAACACTATTATTTCAATAGTTTCAATTTTGTTACTCACTATACTATACAATTTTGTAGTAGTGCCATTTAAAATGAAATGCAATTTTTTTCTTCTAATAAATCCATCTTTTGTTACAATTTGAAGAACAAACTTATGTTCATGAGTTTCAAGATTTTTAATGCTCCTATTAGGTCTTCTAAAATATATGTTGAAATTAAACACCTTTCTTCTTATATTATTGTTAGTTTTAAAGGTTTCAAATGGATCATAGAAGAATAAAAATCGGATATTTTCTTATTTTAAATTTTATATTTATATCATTTTCTCTTTTAGCTCTTCTAAATTTAGACCACTTGTTCTATGCATATGTAATACAAATTAGGAATAAAGGAATAAAAATTGGATATTTTCTTATTTTAAATACTTTATTTATATCATTTTCTCTTTTAGGTCTTGTAAATTTAGAATTTTAGACCATGAGTTCTGGGAATCTTTTCTCTTAATACAATTTTCCTAGTCCACATCATAGTTACTTTGTGTTGCATTGAATCATAGTAATTTGTGTTGCATTGAATTCAAGTGTTTTCATCTGAAGGGATATAATAAAGATTATAATATCTTTTAAGTTCAATGCTGGTAGTTATGACATTGATGCTATAGATATTGAGTTATTTTCAAAAGAAAAGATTGGCTGACAATAGTGTGCACAAACTAAGCCATTGCTATAAAAGTAAAGCATCACCATCTCATTTTACTTATCTCATGACTTATTCATGTATTCTTTTTCATCGCAGTATTACTGTCACATGCATTCATCGTTCACTAGACAAGTAAGTCGATGCCCCTCCCAAGTGATCAAGAGTAGAATTTCTAGCCAGAATGTCGGACAAAGATGCTTATGTTAATGACAGTGATGACAAGGTGCATGTTAGCTCCACCTCCGCTAGTAATGACGATGACCTGAAACTCCTTGAGGACATCCTCCATTCGCTGCCACCTCGGGCCATGAAACACATGTTATCCAACATGGTTCGTTCTCACTTCCACACCTTTTTTTTTTTTTTTTTTGGTTTAGTAATTTCTGTTGTTATTTAAAATATAAGTAGAAAGAATTATGGGTTTTACTATCTTAATTGATGTTTATAATTTTTGTTCATTTTTTTAGTAAAGCTTGGAACTTTTCAAAATTTTTAGACGCCAATTATTGACTAAGTTGATGGCTATTTCAAAATGTATTAATGCACCAGGAGTTCTACGATCTGAGTATAATTCACAATGCATGACAATTTATGTTTAAACTTTTTGTCGTGACAACATGTATATGTCACTATTCTCATTATCATGTGTGATTCATTTAGAGTACAGGGTGATGATCAGAATAGATTAGTACTAAACAGCTTAATGCTTGGGAGGCATTTGATAAGATGTTCATATACCAGGAGCTCCCTCCTAAGCTAAATTGATATTCATGTGCCTAACACGGATAGCTTGAAGCAGAGATGGCATATTTCCATTCACGGTATGTTGTTTTGTCTTTTTATTTTCAATAAATATAAGTATATATGAAGACACCATACCTTTTAACAGTGAAATTTGAATAGTAAATTGTACAAACAATTATTAATATGTCACTAAAGTTTTCAAATAACTTTTTCTACACTGAACTTATCTATCAATTTATGTCAATCAAAAGTCTATTATCTATAATACCACAGCTCATAAAGTCAAAATTATGTACACATCCACTATTGCATATTTATTATAATAATATTATATATAACTATTAAAAGTACACAACAACTTATGTTACCTACACTAACACACGTATACGTGCACACTCCCACATATATAAACCCACATATATCCATATTGTATGTACATCTATCTATAGATACACTCAATATCACAAAATCTGATCTTCATACAAGTACAAAGAGCCCCCCTCCCCCCTTTTTTGTCATTATAAAAGATATTATTCTTTCTTTCTAGGATTACTTTCATTTGTTCTCTCAACTCAACTTCTTCTCATTTTTTATTTTCAGCAACATTTTGAGGTACTGTTCTTCTTTGAACGCTTAAAGATCAAAAATCATTATTATAGCTTCCACAATAATATTAGATGATTTTCCACAACAATCACTTTGATGTATTCATATTGTATATTTATTTCCAGTACATAAATTATCCCATTTTAGATGAGAATGTTACATTTACACATTTTTATTTCACAATTTATTTATACTTTTCTTCAGATCATTCGAACAACAGAATGAACAATTAGTACCAGTTAATTATAGATGTTTATCTAGGAAATGTTGGATGGACAATTAAAATTACAATTGCTAAAAAATATCCTGCCAAAACAGCTAAAAAAGTCCCAAGAAATACCAAAACATTATACTAATGGACTTTGAGGTAAGTTCTTCAAAGTTACAAGTTTCTATATCAATAAATTTATCTATTTATAGATATTCATTATTTGAAGATATATATATGTCTGATGATAGAAATAATGACAGCTGCTACATGTTATCTGTCAATGGTGGCACATCCTAATATGCCCGCCTCAACGATTCACCTGTCTCGTTGGTCTCATAAGCACGCATCTGACAGATAGACTGCAATAACTCAACTGTCATTATGTTAGCTAGACAGGTGACCCATAGAATGACAGTTACCAACGATTATTGGGAAGACGAAACACCAGCAATTGGAAAGATGAAACATTCCTCAACAATTGAGAAGATGAAACATTCATCATCAACTCCTAGTAATTTGAGAGATGAAGGGACACCTGCTATTAAGGACAATTAAAGACCATAACTACAGTTCATTCTTATAAATAAAGAGCAACCCCCAAGGTAAAAGAACAACTCTCATACACTCTATATTGATATTATGCACATCTGTTTTAATCATATCATATACTGATTATCACATCGAAATGGGCACGGGAGAAAGAAGTCCCGCCACTATTTTACAGGCCTCTACTATTATCGCCGCTGTGCTCAGAAGATGAGAAAAATATTTATCATCATTTGGTGTTGTTTATGGGAAACTACACAAGAAGTTATGGCTCGAAGTAGAAGAGCTAGGAATGTAACCGTTCTACCATCCCCCGCCGAGGATGTGGACACTGAGTCTAACACCACCACTAATCACGCACAACAAGAATTTGCCTTTGCCGCTCAATTTGTGACACTGCAAGCTCATGTGATGGCCTTAACGGCTCTACTCTAGGATCGGAACACTATAGTTTCTTAGTCACCACAAGGTCCTAACCTTCCGTCGGTATGATCTTTACCACCAGGGGCCTGCCCAGGGTCCTAGCCCTCCACCGGTAGGGCCTTCACCTCCAGGGGCTCTTCCCCAGACTCCTAACTTTCCACAATGGAAACACTGCCAACAGCAGCTCCACCGCTGGCTAGCAATGGAAACACCCCCAACGGCAGCTCCACCGCTGGCTCCAGTTTACACTCCACTTCTATTCATTGACATCTGGCCCAAATCTATATTGGGGACAACCATCATAGTGCCCACGCCTACACTGGTTGAGACACCAGTGTTAATCTTGGAGTAGTGATTAAAAGATATGATGGGTTGTAAAATAGCTGAGGCTATGTCTAAAAAGTAGTAGGCAACAATCTATGGTGTTGGAAGAAGATCATTTTTCCCTAGAAGTAATGGCGGTCCCCTTGCCACGAGACTTCGAACAGCCAAAGATGGATAAGTACGACGGATCTTCAGATCCTGTCGATTATCTCAGGGCTTTTGTCGATTTGTTGAGGTTACGAGCCACCCTTGATGCAATTATGTGCAGGGCTTTTCCATCAACACTTAGACAGGAAGCCAGGGACTGGGTAGCTACCCTTCTCCTAAAATCGATCCTTACATTTCACGATTTTTCTAAGAGTTTAGCTGCATACTTTGCCAGCAGCAAACATACTAAGAAAACTGCCATTGGCTTAATGCAATTAACCTAGGACGAAGACGAGCTGCTAAAAGATTTCATTACTCGGTTCAATAGAGCCACGTTCGGAATCAAAGTTCTGTAGATGTCTGCTGTAGTCACTGCTATGATGAGTGGAACTCTAAGTCGTCATTTCAAGATGTCACTCTCTAAAAATCTACAGGATATGATGCATGAGTTACTAAAGAGGGGGGGATAAGTATGTGGACGCTGAGGAAGCATATCTCATTACCAAAAGTATGAAAGATCGAAAGGAACCTAAGTTTAACAAAAAGAGGACTCGGGACGGGCCCGAACATCGAGATGATAAAGACAAGCAAAAAATGAACCATAGAAGGCAGATAAATAATAAGGGTACCAAGGAATGATTAGACTAGTTGGGAAGTCCTATTGTACCTACTGGACCCGACCTGTGACAAAAATATCATCAACTACTACAACGGTCAGACAAGGCGACAAGCCTTAGCTATTAAAAAAAAGAGCCGAGGCGAGCTCGCCCAAGCTGAGGCGAGCCAACCAGGTAAGCTGAGGTGAGGCGAGCCGAGCCAAGGCTTAAAAAAAACAAGACGAGGAATCCTGTCTGAAAATAAGGCTAGGCGATGAGTCTTGTCTGAAAACAAGGCTAGGATAGAATTCCTGTCTGAAAATAAGGCTAGGCAATGAGTCATGTCTGAAAACAAGCTATTCAGACAAGCTAGGCAAGGTATCCTATTTGAAAACAAGGCTAGGCGAGGTATCCTATCTAAAAACAAGGCTAACCGATAAATCCTGTCTGAAAACAAAATAAGGCGATGAGCCTATGTTTAAAAATTAGACGATGAGCCTCTGTCTGAAAAATAAAGCAATGAGCCTATGTTTAAAAATCAAGGCGATGAGCCTCTGATTAAAAATCAAGGCGTTGAGCCTCTGTCTGAAAAATAAGACAATGTACATCTGTCAGAAAAACAAGGTGATGAGCCTATATTTAAAAATCAAGACGATGAGCCTCTGTCTGAAAAAGTTAGAGAGTAGCAAATGCATTAGATTATTTCTACTTTCCATTGGCAACAATCTATGAAAAGCAGTCTATAGGAAATAGAAGGGCTTATGATGATAGAAATAATGACAGCTGCTATAAGTTATCTGTCAATGGTGAAACGTCTTGGCACGCTTGCTTTGTTGGTCTCATAAGTACACTTCTGACAGATAGACTGTAATAACCCAACTGTAGTTATATTAGTCAGACAGGTGACCCATAGAATGACATTTACCTCTGATTATTGAGAAGATGAAACACCAGCAATTGAGAAGATGAAACATCACTCATTAACTCCTTGTAATGAGGGAGATGAATGGACACCCACTATTAAGGACCATTAAAAGCCATAACTGCAAGTCATCCCTATAATTAAAGGCCAACCCCCAAGGTAAAAGAACAACTCTCATACAGTCCATATTGATATTTTACACATCTGTTTTAATCATACACTGATTATCACATCGGAGTAGACACGGGAAAAAGAAGCCTCCCACTATTTTGTAGGCCTCTACCACTATCGCCGCCATGCTCGGAGGAGGAGAAAAATATTTATCATCAATTTCTATTTGTAGATGTTCATTCTTTTAAAAATTTCATTTTCTTTGCTGTCTAGTTAAAACAAAATAGATCTTTTCTTCATCTTTTTAAATCTAATCTAAATACTATATACAATATATTGATTCAATTTTATACTTCTCAATAGGGATCAGCAGTGCAGGCTACACTCTATGATAATAACATTATTGCTTTTCAAGATGAGTTGATACAAGGAAAAACTTGTGTAATATCAAATGCATTAGTGAAGCTCACAAATTTAGAGTACCAATCACAATCTGGAGACATACAATGGACAATTTCAGAGAAAACTCGCATACAACAAGTCGATGAAAACAACAGTGCACTGTTATTAACTACATACAATTTCATTGATTTTGAAGATCTAGAGAACCACATGGATACAAACACAGACATAAGTAAGTCCTAACAAACATTTCTTTTGTTCCATCTCCTATCTAATAACTTGTATATGTGCTTCAAAATTATTTACATCTACATTCATTCCTTCTTACATTATTTATTAGCGTCAATCTTATATGCTTCCATGTATCATTGGAATGGTTATTGACACAAGACCTAAAAGAATGATCCAAACACGTTCTAGAAATCAGTGTCAAGTCCAAGACATAATTCTTATAAACAAAAAGTACTTTCTTATTAATCATTTTGTTATACTTATCCCATATTGTTCATATCATTGATAAATTACCATTCTATTTATTCAAGGTTGGAAACCATTTTGCTAACAATGTGGGAAAAATTCATGGACAACGAATGCAATTACATTTGTGAAAATCTTGCAAAGAAACCAGTCATACATCTGAAAGTGTCTTCCATCAATGGTAATGAAAACTGTCCAATACACTTCAATTTCCCCCTCCACCCCCCCCCCCTTTTGTAGCTATATCAACTCCTACAATACTAACACTTATAATAATCTACACTACAGGAGTTTCATTTTCAACAAAAGCAAACAGTTCATTCTTCATTGGTGGTCTATTTGATATTGTTGAAGATTTCAAAACATGGTAAGCATTTTTTAATCTTTCTATACTTTACTTTGTGAAACTTGATTTCCAAGCCTGACATGATTCATATATATTTTTAGATAAATTTCAATTATTTTAACATTAAAGGATACTTAATCAATAATTTTATTATACTTTCCTAACAGGGCAAAGAAAAATACTGAGACACTAAATAATATCATCTTTGAAAAGCGTTACGTGCACTTAACACCTTCAAAACTTTCTCTTCCAAACAAAGGCAAATACAAGGATATTAAAAATATTCAAAGACTCGAAAAGACTGTAAGATACATTTACTTTATTGAATTATATAAAGCTAGAGTTCATTCTTCTTGTTCCATATAAAATAATATATTATTGTTCTTGATTTAATCACCAAATTAAGACATAAACGTATGTGAGAATTACTTGTTTATCAGCAACGATTCTTTTGGATCAAAGGAAAAGCATTTGTCAAAGTCCTAAACCAACCATTTTGATATATGAGCTGTGATAATTGCAACAAAGTTTCAGGTGCAAACTGTGGGGATATATATATTAATGTGTATATTGTAAGTGTCCCAATTCAAGAGCAGCACCAAGGCAATGTAAATATTGTTCTCTCTTACCCGAACTATTAAAATAGTGTTCATATTTATCCAGAACTTTGCAATTTATATGCTCAAAATTTAAAACTATACATTACACATTCATAGCTAACATTTTCAATTTCTGGAATTAATATACTGCAGAGTAAAAGTATACCTACAATTGATAAATTTGACGGGGTACATCAACGCTACAGCCATTGGAGATCCAGCGGAAAGCTTCTTATTCTGCAATGCAAACACATTGATGGATCACCCAGTCTTGGTAAATATAAGTCGTATTCTTATTCAATATTCAGAAATCCTTTTTTGCCATTTATAATTTGAATAATTCAACTACTTTCTCTTGACTCGAATCTAGATTTAAACATCATTGATCTAACCTGTTCAGCAACATAGGAAGAAAAAACTTTTTACATCAAAGAAATTCAACAAAATGAAAAGGCTGCTGAATTCAAGTATGAATTGTTGTTTATTCTTGATAGTGATTCAACTGGCAACCAACAAAGCAAAGACAAAGAAAATCACCAATGCTTGAGAATGAACAATCACAGCAAATGGATACCAAACTTGTCACACCACCACCAGCCAAAGATCTCTATTCTAAACCCTAGGTACACCTCTTCCAACTAACAAAAAAACTTAGATAGATACGAACAAGGACAAGAACAAAAAGGAAGTCTAACAATCTCATCCTTTTGTAGGGCTCAATGTAAGCATTTAGATACTGACTTTTTGAAATCTTTTGATGATCTCCAAAAATCAAGTACAATTAATATAACATGAGCATCTAGCTTACTTCATAAATATGAGCATTTTTATATTTTCAACTTATGTAATTGGTAGAACTTGAATATGCAATACTTCATTTTGGGCAAATAATGATGTATATAATGAAATTTTTATTTCAGTATGGTTTAATATTTAATTAGTTTCGTTTATTTACAAGTACCTTTTGGAAGCATTTATTTTATATCTTCGAAGTCTTCATATGAATAAGATTATTATCATCTTCAATTCATTAAACCAAAACTAAAACAACAAGATTGTATTGAAATGTTGTAGTTTATAAGTATTTAAAGATTTTTTATTATGATTTTGCCTAAAATTAGATGAAAGGGGCAACGATTCTTCAATCCCCGATTATGGGTGCTTAGCTTCATGCTTTTTCTCTGCTTACTACAAGTTTCTATCCCCAGAATTTCTTCATTACTATACCTGTCCCACATAGATAGTATTTCTTTGCTACGAAAAGTCACCAATGAGCATGAGAAAGTGTTTTTTGTCTTATAATTGCATTTTTTTTCAATTTAGAGAAATGGGACTTCAAGTTCTTAGGAAGAGCCATACGAGGCAGCTCACGTATGGTTCGTGAGCCGAGCCTCAGCACAGGAGCTTAGGTCAACAGAAGGGCCCACTGGCGTAGGCCAACCTTCTGACCTACATAATATCCTGAATTTAAATTGTTGAATATTGCTTACTATATACTTTTTTGTTGTCAATTTTTTTTTATCAACATTCTGTGCTTAACTACTTAAGTTCGGTTTAAGATGGTATGAGTAAAAATTTGTGATGCTCTTTCTGTTAATGATTTAATGTTTAAAGATTTAATTTTCAATTTGATTAGTGATTTATTTGTGCTAAAGTACTAAAATTTGGTTTAAGATGGTTTGAGTTAAAGTTTGTCATTCTTTCATTCTTTACATGGACTTGTATTATATGAATTGGTTGGACTAGAAGTGTAAATAGGGTTAAGCCGACCAACTTTTGTGGGTCGCCGAGCACAACCCAGTTTTCTGTAGGGTGAAGTCGGCCAAGCCATACGGAAAATTGCAAAGACCAGCATGGCCAACCCAAAAGTTAGTCTTGATAAAATGGGTTGAAATCTTGAAATCACTTTAAATGAAAGCAATTGATATATAAATTTCAACTCAGTAACATGGAGTTTGCTTGGTATTGCATGTTACAATGAAGCATTCACACATTTTTGAAATAAAATTGCCTAGGAAATCCTCCCAAATGCTAAAACATTATAGAGAATGGAACCTAAAGATTCCATCTCAAGATTATTAATCTCAATAAACCTTTTTCTTGGCTCATTTTTCAGCTTCAAGCATTCAACTTTCCTTCTTTGCTAATTAATTTCTCTCTCATTGTGATTTGTAGAATTGGCCTTTTCTTGTGCCAATCTTAAGTTAGATTATTTGTTGGCACTTTCACCAGCATTCGACATGCATGCTTTTCGAGGAAAAAAGAGCTCGAAGAGTACATGGAGTACGATATAGGCGATATATGTAACGACGATTGAAAATTAGCTTAAAAGTTGATGGTTCATGGCTGTGATCCACTACCAAGAAAGGAGATAATGTTTTGCAAAAGCCCCTCAATACTACACTAAGCGTCTCCCTACTAATGAATCCATGTGGAAACTTCTGAATGATCGAAATGTTTGTTGGAGTCAGTACAAATGCAAAAACTTCACTTGCCTAGCGAAAAACACAATGCGAAAGGGATTCTTCAAATGTGCAGATTGCTTCAATCTAGATGATCATGAATGGCCTAGATGGATCAAACCAATATATCAAGACCCCAACTCAAATCTAACAACAGATTTTCTGATCAAAGAAGTTCTTGATCTAAAGCCTAACAAAATCTGAATTGGATGGATTTCAGCATAGTTACTGGTACTTTTGCTCCAAGAATGAGGAAATCAATGTGACTATAGTTTGTGCTGCCATCAATCTTGGATCTCCCTTTAATGAATTCATCGCGCTTCGTGGACTAATCCCTCTTTACATAACAATAAATCAACGACTCCCTTTCTTCAACAACACATTAGATTTGATTCACACAACAAGGTTTCTTGATTGATGGATGGATGAATTGCTTTTGTACTTTTGGATTTCATATTGTATGATTGGGATAGAGTTTTAAGGCCATGTGGAATTCTTTGGATCGACAGTTCTTCTACTTCAAAAAGATTTTAATGACTATTTGCCATAATCAACATTAAATCTTAAATGACACCTATTTAATTAAAAATTTAATACGTTCAATTAAACTATCATATTAACAATACATAAACTTTTTTATATCTATTACACTACTAATTATAAAATTAAATATAACAACAATGTCAGAATAATTAAAAAAACAATATTATAAAATTAAATATAACGACAATATCAGAATTATTAAAAAAATAATATTATAAATACGCCGCGTACAATGTACGGGCCAAAAAACTAGTTGTTCAAAAAAGAGTAACATTTAGAGTAATTTGAAAAATAATCATTTGGTTTATGGAGTGAAAAAAATGAACAATTTTACCCTTTCAATAAGATATTACATGTATATCGCATGGATATCTAACGTCAAATCATACATTTTTTCACCAGGTATATAAAGCGATACAATATTGAAAGGTTGGGGACATGACTCCCACACTTACAAAAAGTTGAAGACTCGTGGAGGAATTTACCCAAATCTTTATCTTCGATCTTTAATGTAAGGTTGTCATATGAACAAAGATTAAAGATAATGGATAAATTTTCTATTATCCTGTTTTGGCAGAATTGATGTCCAGATAAATTTTTATCCGAATAACAATATAAGACAAAAATAAGGATAAATTTTGTTTGATGACAAAAATTTATCCAGATAATAATTCACTCATATTTGTAAAAGACGAACATACTCTTTATAATATAACAAAAAATCTATTTTTAAACATCCATAATCTAGGATAATCACTGCAATCCACCCACTGCCTAAGGACAGCAAAATACCTCGACCGCTACCCCGTCCCGTTAGTAATCAGGACCGGGATGGGGATCATGGTTCCCGCTCCAAATTCTTCAAACCCATGATGAATATCTTTTTATTTTATTTTAAATTTAAATTTATATTTTAAAATTTAAATCATATTTAAAAATAATTTAAATCATATTTAAAAATAAAAATTAATATTAAAAATCAATTAATTAATTAAACGGCAGTAAATGAAGATTTTTTAATCTTCACTTCGATCTCCGTCCTGCATTCCAAAATTTCCCGTAGTGGCGAGGATGGTAGCCGCCCCGGACCGTTTCCATCTCCACCGCCATCGCTACCGTCCACGCCTAGCAACGTTTTACATTTTTTAGAACATTGCTTACACCATATTTTAATTACAATGAAAATCTTCAACTATTGCTCATTTTTGTATTTATGTCTCTAACTATTTTTTATTACATTCTTATCATCAACATATTAATTTACACATCTTATATTTGTCTTTGATGATTGTTTCTGTCCAAAAAGTTAATTAGGAGAGAGTAAAAAGATTTTTTTTGCCTCACGTATTTTTAAATAAACAAAATAAATAACAATTATAAAATTTTGACAAAATATTTTCTCTCATTTCTCTGCACATTAGCAGAATATTTAGACAAAAATCGTCAACAGAGACAAGATGTGAAAATTAATTAAAAGTTAATAATAAAAATAAGTCGAAAAAATGTAAGGATAAGTGCCAAAATATCAAATGTTAACTTCATTGCAATTAAAATATGGTGTAAATAATAAAAAATATAGTGTAAATATAATTACCCTTAATATATTAAAAGAAAATTCTAATTTGTACTTAGCAAAAATGTCCACATTATTGTGCGGTCGAGATGTCATCTAATACGGAGGTATGGACACTATCGTATGGCCGGGACTTCATGTACTATAGTTGCAAGTGCACAGAGTTCAAGACCCGCACATAATTTAGCTTTGCATGGAAGCTATCAGCTCAGTTCAAGAACTTTGATTAGTGAAGCATATCCATCTTCTTCGCGCCACAACACGTACTTTTTCGTTCATCTTGCAATTTTGGTAGCTCAAGACATATTTGCGGAGCTCATTAATTTTCTAGGTAACGTAATTTTTGCACTTACATCTCTAAATATTTTTTAAAAAAAACTTTACGTTGTTAGTCAGTATATGCGTGTACAAGTTTCGCATTAAATCACATCATTTTTTAGTACACTACATGTCACGTAATGAACTATTACTGTAAAACGTTAGAGATTTATACATTTGCGCATCCAATCAGCAGTCTTATTTACGTATTAAATATTGTAGTTCAATGGTTATTAATATATTCGAGTTTGTTACTATTTTAAAATTTGCAAGAACCAAGTTTTTAGAATATTTCCTCAAAAAAATATTTTTGAAATGGTTGTCTCACAAAATCGCTTTCTTCCCTTTCGGAGGAAATTCACTAACAAAGTAGTAGCTCCTTACCTTCGCATTTCGCAGATAATAATTTTATTTTACAGTGAACAAAAATCAACATACAAAATAATTGACATTCAAAATTTCTTGAAATTGAAGTGCTTATAAAAAAAAAAAAAAATTGAAGTATCGCTTAAGTATGTGTGCATTCGAAAATGTGGAATCAAAATTCGAGAAATTATTGACATGATAAAATTTCGTAAAAAAAAAAAAAAGAATCGTAAACTGACGAATCTATGTTCGCGATGTTCGATACGTTAATTCGAATATCATTTTTAATGTGCATAGACTGAAATTCGAAATGAATATAACTATGGCCTATGTCGTGTGATTTCTATCTTGCAAGTGGACGAATAGTTAACAAGTAATAAAATGATGTGTAGAGTGTCGAACCCACGAGAACTAGATATCAATTTAACCAATTAATTTATAACTTAAATTCTAACAATATGAAAAATGCATATTTGATTTGGTTTATGAATCTGAACCTATTTCAATTAAATCTAAATTATCAGACAATTAAAGTAAATTTATGTGAACAAATTCTAGTTTTTACTAACACTAGGATTCGCGAATCCACCTACATGTACCATAATCAATTATTCGTTAATCGCTTTAGCGGTTAATTACTCTAGATTGAAAATCGGTGATCCTAAAATAATCAAAAGCCTCTCTCGATTGTCAATTAATTCAATACGATATGCGAACCTAATTATCTCTAATTATGCTTCGAACATAAACATATGCATTAAAATCTCAAGAATACCTAAATAGATTTCACAAAGCATAATAGTAATTTCTATCTATTATTGACCCTATGTTATTCAATACCACGTGCTTAATCTATATTGAATCTCTCGACTTCAATATAGATCACAATATATTCTAATGGTGATCAGACATTAAAATAATAGAAATAATGAATAAAGAATAATCAACCCAAAAGCAATTACCAACTAAAACAGAAAAACTTCTAATTAATTAAAATCATGAGGTTTCATCGTTCATCCTAGAAATAAGTAAATTAGTCGGGGACATGATTTCGTTAATTAACGAAAGAATTGTATCAATCATGTTCCTGCGAAAGAAAAAGAAGAAAAAATAAATAAAACCCGTGACTCTGGCTGAAGAATCTTCAATCCCATGCCTTGATCTTCGATTCTCCTCTTGTATCTTGTTCCCAAAATTTCTCTCTTGTTTTTCTCTCTAAATTGGCTCCCAAATCGGCTTTAATCCGGCTTTTAAAACGGCTCTTAATTCGGCTCTCAAAAAGCAGTTCTCAAATTATGAGTTAATAACTCATATTTATAGTTACCTAATTGTGCCCCAAAAGATCTCAAAATATTATAAAATTCATGGGCCAAAAGGTTTCCTAAACAGACTAGAACTCAAAAAGGAAAATAAAAATCCCGCAGCAAAATTAACACTGGGCGGCTGTTTTTCAAACAACCATAACTTCTTGTAGAAAGCTCCAAATTGAGATCCATAAAAAATGGTGGACTCATAATTCGATTATCTTTCCAATGGTATATCATTTACTCGTCGATTTCACCAAATTATTACTCTTTTCGTCCATTCTTCTCCAATTACTTATAAACAGGTCCAAAACTGAAATAGGAAGAATAATACAATAAGTTAAGTAAAAATTCAATAAAATGACCGGATAAAGGCTTAGTTTAAAAGTCCAAATAAGTGCACAAAATACACTTATCAAACACCCCCGAACTAAACTTTTGTTCGTCCTCGAACAAGAATAAAATTAAACTACAAATTTAAACTAAAAGAATTAACAGGAATTGAGTTAATGTTAAATTTCTTACCATATGACTCATGTTTGAAAATAAAGCATCACTTTTAGAAATATATTAAACAACACAACAAATAAATTTTTACTTATCCGATGCTCAACTTTTAGTGAGTGTGTGATTAGTCAAAAATTAAACTTATACCTGTATTAGACCACGACCAATATTGTGTTGTTGATATTTTTATAATTTCGAACCCTTTGTAGTCATTTATTCCTTACACCTCTCGTAAATTATCACACTTCTAATGCTTTTCTCTCCAATCTCGAGGTGTTCTAGCGAATTTAGTTCATATTGATCAACACAATACTTTTTCAAATAAAGTGGTAAAATTTAGAACTTGCATTCTTAGAATTAGGATGGTGAGTGATTTCTAAATTCTCATCTTCAGTCTCTGAGGTCCTAACCTAACAATCCTTACCGAGCACTTCTAACTCTTTTTATTTATTTTACTCATATAAACGGTCTTACATCCTGTGCAATACTTCTTCTTCACAAGTTTTCTATGTGACCCTTGTAGCGAGCTTTGAGCAGATGACTCCTAAGTCAGATGACCATAGGGCACCAAGTTTGGAATACCCTAACAGACTTAATTGCTCGAGTCACACATGCTATAAGAGAAGTGAAGATGTAAATTTTATTTATTTTTTTTTTTTTTACTCATGTAACGAGCTTTGGGTCGATGACTCCCAAGTTAGATAACCATAGGACACCAGGTTTCAAAATACCTTAACAAGCTTAATTGCTTGAGTCAGATTTTTTTTTTTTAGCATTGAGTAGTGCTCGATTTAGATTCCTTGACTACAACCTATTCAACCAAAGATGAGGCCTAGAAATCCAAACCACTAAAATTCTATAAACATGTGTACTAAATTTAACACCCCAAAACTGTTCTCAAACAGTTTGATTACTAGTCTAAAGATTTAGGAACGGGATTTTTCACAATAATTCTAAGTCAATAATATCAACAAAAAACGCTCAAGTCATGTTTCTATATCAGTGATAAGTCAATAGTGGCTACGTGCTTCAAATATAGTCTAACATAGATAAGTATTCAGGTAAAAACACGAGTTAAAGTGTTGTCTAATATTCTAACTAAAAACGTACTTAATTTCAAACAATTATCATCATTGGCGACAACATATTTAATTTTTTAAAAAAATGAAAATTAAAAACAAATATTTTTAATTAATTTTTTTAAATGAAAAATAATAGTTTTTTAAAAAATTTATAAAAATGAAAATTTTAGTTTTAAAGACCCGAATAATAAGCAATTTCAAAATTCATTAAGTATCTTGATACTTAACCCACCCCAAACTAAAATATTATATTGTCCTCAATGTAATAACAAAATAAAACAGATAAAGGAGGGAAAAGATCAATTACTCCCCAGAGATAGATGTGGAGAAGATAGATCTAGCTAGCTGAAGGTCTGATTGAAGTGGACTCAGATGTAGTGCTGCGACTCTTGGTCAAAAGATGATGTCATAGATATTATCCAAGCAGCTCGCAAAGTGGAACACCCTGCGATTGGCATGGTTAAACTTTATAATGACATTAAATAATAAATGAAATAAAAACTAATAAATTATTTAAACTAATTAAAACTATTACATATAAAGCAAGTAAATAAAAAAGTTAGAAAATGGGCTGCCTCCCATTAAGCGCTTATTTATAGTCATTAGCTTGACTTATTATCTGGTTGCTTCACGTCACTCTAAATAGTGCTTTTGATGACTTGTTTTGTTTGCATCGATTGACTTTGCAACATTTTTCTTTTATTCTCCAATATTTAAATTTATCCTGCTCATAAAAATATGATTTAATTTTATAACCCTGCTCGAACTTAACTATGAAAATTTTAACTTCTTCAATGGTATTGATCACAAAATCAATTTTAAAAGAAAGATGGGAGTTGGAGAATTGCTTGATTGGTGCAGCATCATTAAACGCCACTTTTTTATTCTGCTTATGTATGATCAACTTCTCATTCTCCATATACTCTTCTTCTTTAGTTGATGCTTTCTCGATTTGAACAACCAGTCTATTTTCCAAAATTTTAGGTAGTTACTCCTCACTCATTGTTGTAATGCTTGACATGTCTTCCATCGGGGTGGCTTTAGTGTCACTTGGAAATGTGTCTTGTGGACTTTCTGTCAGCATCTTTATCATATGCTTAATTTTATTCTCTATGCACTTTTCAGTTGCCTTGATGCTCTGATCAAGTTCCTCTTTCTACCATTCTTTACTCTCTTGTGGTCTCTCCTGATTCGGCAGATTTTGAATATTTCGAGTGTCGTCATATGAGAAATTTTGATGATTTCTCCATCCGGTATTATAAGTCTGTGAGTGTGGATTATTCTATTGTAGCTGAAAATTCTGAGCATATGCAGCTTGTTCAGGTGATGATGCTTCAGCAGTAGCCAAAGGGCACTCTGATGATTGATGGTTTGCCCCGCAAGTTGTACATATTGGTAGGGACATCTGGACCATATTGGCTGACTGAGAGTATTTCAGTGTTTCCATCTGCTTTGCCAATGAATCAATTTTTACCAGTATGAGCGAATTGATGTCCACCCCGTGCATTCCTGTTTGACCTTGGTTGTTGTACCAAGAGTAATCTGAGTGATTTTGCCAATCTTGATTGTAGGTGTAGGAGTAGGGATAAAAATTTTGTTTGACCGGTGGTTTCCATAAATCTTCTAGGAACAAGTCATCCTTATCAATCTCAAAGTCTACTATCTTGTGTTGTGCTTGATCTCCTAGCTTATCTTTGTTCCCTAGTAGCAATGAAACCAAGAAAAACAAGTAGATCAACTAAAAAAAAAAATAGTAATAATAAATTTTTTTGTTGTTAAAACTAAATTATCAATTAACGTAGTAATTAATAAAACTAGTCTCCGGCAACTACGTCAAAAACTTGTTGTTCGATTTCTATCCCGCAAGTGGACGGATCGTTAACAAGTAATAAAGTGATGTATAGAGTGTCGAACCCACGAGTACTAGATATCAATTTAACCAATTAATTTATAACTTAAATTCTAACAATATGAAAAACGCATATTTGATTTGGTATATGAATCTGAACCTATTTCAATTAAATCTAAATTATCAAACAATTAAAATAAATTTTTGAGAACAAATTCTAGTTTTTACTAACACTAGGATTCGCGAATCCACCTACATGTACCATAATCAATTATTCGTTAATTGCTTTAGCGGTTAATTACTATAGATTGAAAATCGGTGATCCTAAAATAATCAAAAGCATCTCTCGATGGTCAATAAATTCTATATGATATGCGAACCTAATTATCTCTAATTAAGCTTCGAACATAAACATATGCATTGAAATCTCAAGAACACCTAAATGGATTTCACAAAGCATAATAGTAATTTCTATCTATTATTGACCCTATGTTATTCAATACCACATGCTTAATCTATATTGAATCTCTCGACTTCAATATAGATCACAATATATTCTAATGGTGATTAGACATTAAAATAATAGAAATAATGAATAAAGAATAATCAACCCAAAATCAATTTCCAACTAAAACGGAAAAACTTCTAATTAATTAAAATCATGAGGTTTCATTGTTCATCCTAAAAATAAGTAAATTAGCCGGACATGATTTCGTTAATTAACGAAAAAATTGTATCAATCATCTTCCGGCAAAAGAAAAAGAAGAAAAAATAAATAAAACCTGTGACTCTGGCTGAAGAATATTTAATCCCGTGCTTTGATCTTCGATTTTCCTCTTGTATCTTGTTCCCAAAATTCCTCTCTTGTTTCTCTCTCTAAATCGGCTCCCAAATCGGCTTTAATCCGACTTTTAAAACGGCTCTGAATTCAGCTCTAAAAATCGGCTCTCAAATTATGAGTTAATAACTCATATTTATAGTTACCTAATTTTGCCCCAAAAGATCTCAAAATATTATAAAATTCGTGGGCCAAAAGGTTTCCTAATCGGATTAGAACTCAAAAAGGAAAATAAAAATCCCGCAGCAAAATTAACATTGGGCGGCTGTTTTTCAAATGGCCATAACGTTTTGTAGAAAGCTCCAAATTGAGATCCGTAAAAAGTGGTGCACTCATAATTCGATTATCTTTCCAATGGTATATCATTTACTCGTTAATTTCACCATATTATTACTCTTTTCATCTATTTTTCTTCAATTACTCATAAACGGGTCCAAAACTGAAATAGGAAGAATAATACAATAAATTAAGTAAAAATTCAATAAAATGACAGGATAAAATCTTAGTTTAAAAGCCCAAATAAGTGTACAAAATACACTTATCAGCCTACGAAGGTTCGATAGTCGTGAATTGTACTATAATGCAAGAGTCGTTTTCACATAATAGGAAGCTCATTTTCTATAAATTAAATGCTATTACTTCCCTCGTATTTTAGGTATGGCCACATCTTCAAGTGATGCTTTGAACATATTTTTGTGTTGTTTTATGGTGGAGAGTTTAACAAAAACATGCCAAGTAAATGGAAGTGGGAAAGGAGAAATAGGATGACGACATCCATTATTGTTGCGACCAGGATAAAATTAGATTCGTTGATTCATGCAGTGAAGGAATAGCTGAATATGGACAAGCTTATTTACATAATTAAGCTATTGTTCAGAATGTTGTTTATGAGACACGCTCCTTATGCAGAATTAATTGATGATGCTGACGTGAGATGGTACCTCCAACTTCACAAACATGACTCTTATGCATTATTTTCTACGAAAAGAACACTGTATCAACATAAAACCAATTTATGCTTCATCGAAGCATCCATCAGTTCACAATGAATCACCAATGGAAAGAATTGTTCTCACATACCCCAGAGCGATCCCTCATGAACAATCTATGTCCAGCCGTTCACGGCATAAGTCTGGGATACACACTTGCAAAAGTCAACGTGGGAAGCTACATGTTTATTTGCCAACGGGGACTCGATACGTTGATCTAAAAAACACCTAGGCGAAGATGCGACGAATACCGTTGTGCTTACAGTTGAGATTTCGTCCATTGACGATAAGAGGCTGCGTGCATTTGATAGGCCTACTGGTGAAGAGGTGTTGAATGTGAATTGAGTCAAAGTTCTAGCTTGTTCTATCGTTGTGGCAAGTTCGCAGCTGGCTGCTAAAAAGGTTGGCAACAACAAGAAGAACGTCAAAGTTAACCAAATATTTTGCAATAATTAAGAGTTGTAGTTAAAACTTTACGAGCTAGCTCTAACTAAGAAATTTAAGTTCATAGAGAAGAAATCGAGTCCAATCAACCTTACATTAGTATGTGTGTGTATAAACTGTAATGGGAGGTATACATATTAAAATTTGGGCAATCTTACATGTTTAGGGTTCGAAAGCGCATCTACCAGTGTTGTGATGATTGGCAAGCACATCGTGGACATGATGGCTGATGCAGATCTCTCATAAACACTGAAAGGCATCCTATGTGATGTGTTACCAGATTTCAACATGGTAGTAAAGTACAACAACGCTTAGAGCGCATGGGAAGTGGCCTACAATATTTTTAACGGATATGTTAGGGGACGGTTTTTAGAAGGTGTCGATGTACTGCTACGTCCTGGATAAGAACAACCTGGGCACAGTTGCATGGATTCACACTAATCCATACAAACGAGTTTTTGTATTTCTTTTTGTCCATCGAAGCATGTATCCATGAGTTTGTTTCGTACTTACAACAGGTTTATCTACGTAGATGGTATGCATAATAAGGAAGAGTATCTAAGCACTATACTACTAGCCACGTGTCAGGATGCCAATATGCAAATATATCCACTTGACGCAATTGAGCAGATAGATTTTCCACTTGAATGGTCTTGCATTCATTTTTTTTATCAACACTCTAACATAAATAGGACCGTAGAAATTGTGTATCCCTTTGCGCAACACGATCACTGTATTTCTGATCGACACTCTAGCATGAAGTTATATTTTAGCAGCTCTAGATACTCGGGGCCATTTCACTAGCCGCTACTTCTTTCCAGGTCAAAGATTTCGAATTTTGGACGGCTAAAATTGGTCGCATGCACAGGGAGTTGTTGGATATTTAAACTAGCTACAGTATTAAAGTTACTTCACACATGCACCAGCTGTAACTGACTGCTGTAACCAATTGCTATTTCAACCATTTTAAGTTTGTTAGCTTTGTTGGTATAACAGCACATGTAACCACATTCCTTTCTATTTTAAATACAACTATTTAAGTTGCCTTTACTTTAATGTTTAAATAAATGAAATACAAGAAGAAAAGAGGAGTCATTAAACTCCTTCTTCATTGCTGTTTATTCTCATTTGTAATATGGTATCAGAGTCGTAGAATAACACTGCTGGGAAGCCAAATCATCTTTTGCATGGCTCGAGAAAGAGGTTCTCAAGCTGCTGCTAATGCCAATCGAAATAATACTCCAACCAATGCTGGAAATCGGTTTAATCAACTTAAAGTTGAAGAACGATCTAGCTTTGATGATCCTTGTAATCCATATTTCCTCAGTAATGGAGATCACCCTGGTTTGAATCTAGTTTCTTTTCCATTAATAGGCATCAATTATAACTCCTAGTTTCGTGCTATATCTGTAGCCTTAGTTGCTAAGAATAAAATATGCTTTGTTGATGGACTTCTTGTACTCCCTACTATTCATGATCCATGTTATAACTCTTGGTCAAGATGCAACAGCATGGTATTGTCCTGGTTACTTCATGCTGTGTCCAAAGAAATTGTAGAAAGTATAATGTACCTTGACAATAGTGCTAATGTTTGGAATGATCTTCATGAACGATTTCATCAAAGCAATGGACCAAGGATTTTCCAACTGAAGCAAAAACTGAATAGCCTATCCCAGGGATCCAATGACATCAGTGGATACTATACAAAGCTTAAAACTCTTTGGGAAGAATTGAGGAAATATAGACCTGTCTCAGCTTGCACTTGTGGTGGTTTGAAATCTCTCATAAATTTTCAGCAATAAGAATATGTATTGCAATTCTTAATGGGACTGAATGATTCTTACTCACAAGCTCGAGCTAAAATTCTGATGTTGGATCCTTTGTCTCCTATCAATAAGGTGTTTTCATTAATCATTCAAGAGGAAAGGCAGAGAGGTTTAAGTTCCTACATGCCTACACCTACATCTAGCACCACCAATTCAAATACCCTTGCATTTGGAATATCTACTAGTAATTACAACACTCACAAAGGGAAACAAAGCAAGCATATATGCACACATTGTGGCAAGCTAGGCCATACTATAAATGATTGCTATAAGCTGCATGGATTTCTCCCTGGTTACAAGTTCAAAAACCATCGTACTGGACAAAATAATCCTTCCAAACCTGTTATTAATCATATTGGTGCTGGTCTTGAAAACACAACTGCAGAATTTACTCATACGCTTGATCCTTTGCAAACTAAAAATGCAGTGCCTGCCCTTACGCCATCTCAATGTCAACAGATTATAGCCTTATTGAGTTTCCAGCTTCAAAGAACAAGAACAATTTCAGATGATCAACCCTCAGTCTCCAACTTTACTGATATACACACTCCTGTCTCTAAACATGCTTAGATTATAGACTCTGGTGCTACCCATCATGTATGCTATGACTTGAGCCTTTTCACCATTATTGATCCTGATTTAAATGTCACTCATGTGAATTTACTAAATAGATAGAACGCTACAATAGCCAGCACAAAAAAAGTTCGTTTGTATAAATCTATTGTCCTTGAGAAAGTCATTTTTGTTCCAAGTTTCAGATATAAATTACTCTCTGTTAGTTCCTTGACAAAGGACAATAAATATTCTTTGATGTTCTCTGATGACAAGTGCCTAATTCAGGACATTAGACGGGGACTACTGATTGGGACAGCTAAGAGGTTTGACAACCTCTATTATCTGAACAATGAAAGCTAAGAAGATAGGGCCATCTCCAACAATAAGGTAGTTGTTTACAGTATAAGTTCATCAGACACCATGTGGCATTACAGATTAGGGAATCCTTCAGGACAAGTGTTGCAGCACTTAACCAAACATTTTCCAATGCCTAATACAGTTTGTAAAGATTTTCATTGCTCCATTTGTCACTTTGCTAAACAAAGAAGATTATCCTTTGTATCTCAAAACAAGTTATCTAATACTATTTTTGAGTTAATACATGTTGATGTGTGGAGAACCTTTTTCTACTTTTACACATATGGATTTAGATACTTTTTAACTATAGTGGATGATTGCTCAAGATTTACATGGATCTATCTATTGCATAATAAATCAGAAGTACAGAAATGCATCTCTAAATTTTTTAATCTGATTGCAACACAATTTTGAATGAATATTAGAAGAGTTAGTTATGATAATGCACCAGAGCTCAACCTCACCTCCTTTTACCAGTCTAAGGAAGTTATGCATTATCATTCTTGTGTTGAGAGGCCGGAGCAGAATTCAGTGGTTGAGAGGAAACATCAGCACTTGTTAAACGTTGCCATAAGCCTCATTTTTCAGTCCCAATTGCGCAGGCTTAGTCAATTTCTATGCAATCCAAAACTTCCTCACTTGAAGGCAGCCCAACAAGTTTTACAGTACATAAAAAAAAATTCAAGGCAAGGCCTATTTTATCCCTCAGGTTCTCAGGTGCACCTCAAGGCTTATGCAGAAGCCACATGTCCAATAGTTCAACTGAGAGTCTTTTCTGATGCGGATTGGGCTGCTTGTTCAGATATTAGGAGGTCCATTTCTGGTTTCTGTGTTTTTCTTGGAGATTTCTTAATCTCTTGGAAGTCCAAAAAACAACAAACCATTTCCAGATCCTCAGTTGAAGCTGAATATAGATCCATGGCCAATGATACTTGTGAGCTCACCTGGCTTCTATCTATGTTGAAAGAAATTGGTATATCACACACCAAAACAGCAATACTATATTGTGACAATCAGGCAGCACTTCACATTGCTGCGAACCCAGTATTCCATGAATGCACCAAACACATTGAAATTGATTGCCACATTGTTCGAGAGAAAATTCAAGCTGGAGTCATCAAAACATTACACATCTCTTCAAGGAATCAATTAGCTGATATTTTCACTAAAGCCCTACACCCTGAACATTTTAAGAAACTATCTGACAAGATGGGTTTGATCAACATCTACACTCTATCTTGAGAGAGAGTATTAAAGATACTTCACATATGCACTAGCTGTAACTGACTGCTGTAACCAATTGTTGTTTCAACTATTTTAAGTTTGTCAGCTTTGCTGGTATAACAGCACATGTAACCACGTTCCTTTCTATTTTAAATGCAGCTATATTTTTAAGTTACCTTTATTGTAATGTTTAAACAGATGAAATACAAGAAGAAAAGAATATGCAAATTACACAAGTTCCTATATGGTTTAAAACAAGCATCTAGGCAATGGTATGCCAAGTTTTCTCAAGCTTTACTTGAAGAAGGATTTATAAAATCTGCCACTGATCACTCTCTCTTCATACAACATAAGTCCACTAGTTTCATCCTATTACTTGTATATGTTGATGATATTATATTAGCAAGCAATGATGATGAGGCTATTAAGACATTCAAAATTTCCTTGCATACTATATTTAAACTTAAAGATATTAGCACTTTGAAGTATTTCTTGGATTAGAAATAGCAAGGTCAGAGAAAGGAATTTCAATTTCTCAAAGGATTTATGCTTTGCAATTACTCAACAATGTGGGATTCTTGGGTTGCAAATCTGTGAGTACCCCTATGGAGGCTAACTTGAAACTTAATCAGGAAGATGGAGAGTTACTTAAATATCGTATAGTGTATAGAAGAATGATTGGAAAGCTCCTTTATTTAACCATAACGAGACCTGACATTTCATATTCTGTTAGCAAGCTTAGCCAGTTTCTAAGCAATCCAAGACTCCTTCACTTGAAGGCAGCTCAAAGAGTTTTACAGTACATAAAAGAAAATTCAGGGCAAGGCGTATTTTATCCCTCAGGTTCTCAGGTGCACCTCAAGGCTTATGCAGAAGCCACATGTCCAATGGTTCAATTGAAAGTGTTTTCTGATGCGGATTAGGCTACTTGTTTATATACTAGGAGGTCCATTTCTAGTTTCTGTGTTTTCCTTGGAGATTCCTTAATCTCTTGGAAGTCCAAGAAACAACAAACCATTTCCAGATCCTCAGCTGAAGCTGAATATAGATCCATGTCCAATGATACTTGCGAGCTCACCTGGTTGCTATCTATGTTGAAAGAAATTGGTATACCACACACATAAACAACAATACTATATTGTGACAAATAGGCAGCACTTCACATTGCTGCAAACCCAGTATTCCATGAACGCACCAAACACATTGAAATTGATTGCCACCTTGTTCGAGAGAAAATTCAAGATGGGGTCATTAAAACATTGCACATCTCTTTAAGGAATCAACTAGCTGATATTTTCACTAAGGCCCTACACCCTGGACATTATAAAGAACTATCTAATAAGATGGGTTTGATCAACATCTACACTCTATCTCGAGTGGGAGTATTAAAGATACTTCACACATGCACCAGCTGTAACTGATTGCTGTAACCAATTGTTGTTTCAACCATTTTAAGTTTGTTAGCTTTGCTGGTATAATAGCACATGTAACTACGTTCTTTTCTATTTTAAATGCAGCTATATATTTAAGCTTCCTTTACTGTAATGTTTGAGCAGATGAAATACAAGAAGAAAAGAAGAGTCATTAAATTCATTCTTCATTATTGTTCATTCTCATTTGTAATATACGGCTCCACATTTAAGCAAAACACATTTCGCTAGAGACCGGTACAACATAATCACATCAAATAATCTTTAGTCAGTGTATGATGAAAGATAAACACAAACTTCCCATGATTTATCTAGTTGAATTTATAAGATCCGTTCTTCGAATGTGTTCTACAAGCGAAGAAATGTGGTAGCAAAGTGTCACAGTCTTGGCACTGAAGATCGATGAAGAAATCCATATGGTGTTGGGCGTTGGTAAGGATATGTTGATTTTCCAAATAGATTAGGGAAAAATTATGATGGGCATTGGACTCAAGATGCAGATCATGGACCTCGATTGTAAGACCTATACGTTCCATCAGTTTTACCTAATACATGTCCCTTGTTTGCACACGCGACAAAGGCTGTCATCGCTTCGAACGTTGAACTTTCCACCAATTGTTCCAGATTTTACATGACATAATATTGGAGAAGGGCTTATGCCAAAGCGATACATTCAACTAACAATGAGGTGCAGTGGATGGTTCTACCTGACCTGCTGTCAAGACAAACTCTACATCCAAAGGTTAGGAGACATGATGGATGACCACCAACACAAAGGATACGATTTTTTGGAGAGCGCCGCTCCAATCGCAAATATTCAAGGTGTGGCGACACAGGTCACAAAAGGCAAACTTTTCAGAGTCAATTTCTGTTAGCCAACCGGATTGTCCATGATGAAGGTTGTTAATGCACATAACAAATGATCATTTTTATTAGTACTATCAAGAATGCCCGAAGAAGACATGTTAATCCCTGATTCAAAAAGTACTAGTCCATGTACAAATTTTTTTAAAGTTACAAATATTTTTTACTATGAATTCGAAGATGATAGCATCTGAACTTCTTAGTTATGTCTAAATCTATGTAAGTGCGAATTTCAAAATTGGGCATCGTTCCTTCAAAAAATACCCATATCACTAATTATCGGTTGACTGTGCACGAAATTTTCTACGTACATAAGAAGACAATAACGTTGAATGTCACGAAATGGTCGTAAATGATGCAATTTTGCAAAATTGGAACCACTAAAAAAGTGCATATTTTATACATATATTATAATTCGTATATGTCGGGAAGGATATGGGAGAAGGACACAAAAGTACTTACCAAAAAAGTGATAGTAGCCCCAAATGTTATTTTTGTGACCATTTGAATCCCAAACCATCACAAAAGGGACCATTTTGGTCCCCAATTATTATTATTTTTTTCAAAAAACCGTCACAAAACTAAACATATATAAACCCATTATCCACTCTAATTTTTTCACAACTCTTTATCTTCTCAATTTCAAAGTATTATAATATTCATATTAGCTCCTTTATTGTGAAATCTAAAATTTTATTGTCTCTAAATTTGCTTGTTTGAGTTATTTATGTCCAATTCTAGTATGTATTCTTTTTATTCTACATTTCTACTACATCTCTTTATTCTACATTTATGCTATCTATACCTCTCTTTATTCCAAATATATTAGACTCTAGAAAGTGCTCACCATATTCTAATTCCTCTAGAGTTGGGTGAAATTATGGGAGATGGATGATATTGAAGAAGATTTGAAAACACATACCAATACAAAAATTGGTTCGAGCAAAAAACGGTGAGCCAAAAAATAAAATACTAGGTGTTGGGAACATTTTAACTTAGTGCTCACTGGTAACGTAGCAAATGGACAACCATAATACAAAAGTAGTGTGTAAACATTGCAAAGAAAATTTCTCGTGGCAAAAGAGTGGGAGCATGACCCATCTGAACAGACACTATCCAAAGTGTCTGATCAAACACGGAAGGTTGGAAACTAATCAGGCGCAACTCCATTTCAGGCCTCCTAGTGCAAATTCGAGTTTTAGTCTGAATCTAAACAGTTAGATGTATTGAAATGAAAACTTGCTCCGTGAAGACATGACGATGTTTATAGAAAGTTGTGAGTTTTCGCATAGTATAGTGGAAAGTGTTCACTTTACCAACCTCATACAAATATATTTACGACCCATGTACAAAACCCTATTCTAGAACACTCTTTTTTTAAGATACTATTAGCTTATACAATAAAAAAAAAGATAGTTTAATACGTGATTTAAATAAATATAATGGTATTTTATCATTTACAATGGACTTATGTCCAGTAATAACAATAAATGATACATAACTATCACTGCACATTACATAGATAAACAATGGATCATGCATAAAAAAAATTATTGTCTTTAGAGTAATTGATTACTCTCATAATAGAATTAATATTTTTAATATTTTAATGAGCATTATTTGATATTTTTATTGTGAAAAAAGAATTCGTAGTTTTACTTTTTTGACAATGTTACGCCCATAATATAGTTATAGAAAAATTAGTTAATCAAATAAATCTCAAATTTGGTGACATTATTTTATGTTCGCTATATCAATTATATTTTTATTTAATTGTCAAAGATGGACTAAAATTTATAATAAAATAGTTAGAAAAAATTAAGTACGCTATAAAATTTATTATGATCTCACACGCCAGAAAACAAGAATTCGATACTCTATATTTAGAACATGGATTTACATTAAAAATATTTTTCGTAGAAGTAGACCATAGATGAAACTCTACTTATCTTATACTTGAATCGCGTGAAGGTTATGAAAATTGCATCACTTTATATTACAACGGCCGACACTCATACGATATAGAGTATGATTTGCAATCCTATGATAGGAATATTTCATGTGATGTGAGAAATTTTTTACAAGGTTTTTTCGACGCTACGAACGCATATGCAGGAGTATATTATCCGACCAATCCACTATTTCTCAATCATTTTTTATAATATTGCTAATCATTATAATAGGTATAAATCTTTTTTTTTTTTTTTTGTGATATTAAGACAGTGATGGAGGTTAAATTTTGGAAATATTTGGAGGAATTACATATATTGTTTCCGTTAGTGTCAATAATGAACTCTAGATTAAATTTATAGGGTACAAAACATATTGTATCATCAGTTTTAAATAAATAAACTTATGAAAATCCACTAACATATAGTAATTTAAAAAAAAGTTTTTATATGAGATGTATGGGATATATGCAGAAAATGCATCGTATGATCGTTAGAAGACCTCCTATACTGGTGGTTTTTTCGTTGTCAAATGACGATAACGATATATGGAGTTACATTAGTTCTGTTATGGGAACTCAACATTGTATTAGTTCTTTTTTTCCCCCTTTCTTGTGCTACGAATGTAGGAACATGTATAAGTGACGTACCATAAGAATTACCTAAGTATTATGCTCACAACATACTTAATATGTTAGATGATGAATATATCATTTTTTATATACTTAGGTGGTGGAAACAAAACTAGCATCAATACCTGATTGTTTCTATTACAGCACGTGATTTACTAACACCTCTGATATCTATTATAACATCGAAGTTTACTTTTAGTGCAAGTGGCAGAGTTCTGTCTAATTATAGATCAAGAGTTAAAGAATACATAGTAGATAGTTTAATGTCTACATAATTGGGAATATGCAGAGTTTTAGATAACAATGACCCTTAAATATATGGTTTCAATGAGAATTACAATTTGAATGAAATACACTCTTCTAAAGTAACTAAACTTTATAGACATCTAGATAAGACCAAATATTCATCCACCATTATCCATTATTTTACAACACTCTTCATTGGATGACTATTTACACATTTTTAACTATCTTGTTAAAATTTTGTGTTGATAAGAAATAGTGGGATACAAATACCAAACAAAGGGAAAAAATGCACTCAAGTATCAAACATTTGAAGTAATCAACTGTTGTCTTTGTAAGAAAAAAGTAATCCTAAAAAACCAAGTTAAATAGAATTATTTAATGTAGAAACAATATAATCTGGATAATATAAAAAGCAAAGAAGAAAACTCCAATCTTCAACAATGGGACGGCAATGGTGAAAGAGAAGAGGCTAAGATTTTAGCCAAACTCCAATAATGGTAACACCACAAATAATAGTCAAAGCACACTCCTAATTAACCAACAAGATTCCTACAAAAAGGAAATGTTAAACTTCACAAAGAAAAAAAAGAGATGCGAATTTGCTCGAGCTAAAGAAGAGCAGTTGGCTTCACAAAATAGCAAAGAATAAAACTTATTTCTAAGGTTATGTGCGTGTATGTATATTGTATATTTCCACAAAGGGTCAGCCATAGTGTATATATATATATATATATATATATATATATATATATATATATATATATATATATATATATATATATATATATATATATATATATATATATTGCATGTCAAGGACCAAGATTAAGAGCTCTAATTTAAATGGGTTAGCTTATGATTAATTAATCGAGTAACTGAGTCGTGTCCATTACCCAAAGTTAACTACAAAATGCTTTTGACTCGTCTTTGTAATTGTGCTGCATAATTGTTGGAGATTGGGCATTAATAATAAGTCTTCGATCATCAGCCAAGCCTACGAAGTATAATTAAACTGACTCGTTTAATCATCATTACCCGTTTGTTTGTTTGTGACAAAAAATCCCAACAATCTTGTTAAAACCTTGCTAGGGAAACATAAAACATGAGCGAAGGAAAAAGAGTACGACTAATCCCCCTGATTTTAATCAATAAAAATCCTGTATCGAGTCATCCATATCTTGTCCAAAGTCTTCAATGCCACTATTTTCCAAAAACTAGTATAAAATAATTCTGGTGAAATATGTTCCATGTTGTTGTCTTGTTATAGCTTCTAAACAATAACATCTTCATAACTTATCCTTTGTTGACCGTAGTCAACATGATAGTCTAATGCAATTACTTTAAAAACAAATCTTGTTGTTTATCTATTCAGGAGTCTCGTATATAATTTGTAACAAACGAAAGTAAAGCCATATAAATATGTTAAGAGTAAATATATTGTAGGTTATGGACATCTAAAACTATAATATTTAGAAAAATTTACAATTTTCGTTTCCAATCTTTCTAATGTGTTACTAATCTACCCCAACAAATTTTTATAGTATCAGACATCTCCAACCTTTTATTTAATTACAAATAACGTCCCTATTAATAGAAAATGACGAATATTCCATCTTTTTTAAATAAGCAAAAATAAAAGAAAACTAAAAATAACAAAAAAAAAATGCAAAAAAAGTCGCCCATCTTTTTCAAAAGTACAAAATATCATCTTTCTCAACCACCCATCCCAACTTAGTCAAATTGGATAAGAACTCAGGGATTGACCCATTAAGCAGGTTCAGAAAAAGAGATAAAACTTGGAGTTTTGGCAAGTTGACAAAAATTCCAGGAATTTCACCCGTAAAACTGTTAAATGAAAAATCAAGGAGGGCTAGGTTTAATAACTTTGTTGAAAACTTAGGCAAGTTTCTATCGAAGTAATTGGAAGAAAGATTGAGAAACAGAATATGAGAATACAGCAAGATGGATTAAGATGTAATGGGACCCACTAAATTGTTGTTGGAGAGATTGAGGTTTTGTAGGGATAAAATTCAGCAAAAATCAGCAGGTAGTGTTGGTGAGATGAGGTGAGGAGGGTGGATGAGGAAGATGATATTTTGTACTTTTTTGAAAGTGGGGGACTTTTTTTTGTTTTGCATTTTTTTAGCATTTTTTTTTGGTTTATTTAAAGAAGAGAGTAAATTTGTTATTTTTGTTAATGGGGACGTGATTTGTAATTAAATGAAAGGTTGAGAATGTCTGATGCTATAAAAATTAGTTGAATATAGATTAGTAACCTATTAAAAAAAAATTGAGAATGAAAAATACAAATTTTCTTAATATTTATAACACTCTCTATTGATTGTCATTATAAATAGAATATGCCTTTAAAGTCATACAATAAGCAATTAAAAATGTAATGTATACTCTAAATAGTTGATTAAAGTTCAAGTAATTAGCTAACTTACAATTCAAAGAACACGCAAGAAAACAAACTTTATACTATCAATTTGAAAATATTTATTAAGGTCAAATGTTTTATATTAATACTTTTTATGTTTTCCTTAACATTGGGACGAACATATTAATTTCATAAAATTAGTATTAAAATCGCATGAAAAATCATATCAAATCTTTGTATAATATGCTTCAAGAATTATCATATTTGAAGATTTAGATATTGAATTTGAGCGTATCAATATTAATCTTACAAAATATTGATGTACAGAACTTGTACTTTTTCGAGCAATACAATATTTTTCTAAAATATTTTAACACTTTTGTTGTGTTTCTTAGTAACAACAAAATCATATTCTTTTAGACTATTGATATTCATGATTTTAAACTTCTTCAAGAATATTAACACAAATTTTCTTTTTCTAAAATTATATAAAATTGTTCTTCCTTGATAACAACAATACAAATTTTCTGGAAGAATGATATGTATTAAATTTTATGCTTATTCGGGAGTCATAACATACACTCTTATAAATAAAATCATTCTACTTCAAGAACAACGACACGATATTTGTCTAGAATATTGATATATACATAATTATATTTTTTTAAGAACAATAATATTCTTCTGAAATATTGATTTGTCTAAAGTTTTGAACTTTCACGAACAACATAATATTCTTATGGAATATTGACATATATAAATTGATATTTCTTCAGGAATAATAACACATTATTTCTTCTGAATATGTGTAAGTCATGCTTCTCCGAGACTAATAATATAATATTTTTATAAATATTATTATTAAAAGTGGTGCTCTATTGGAGCGACGACGCAATATTCTTTTAGAATATTGGTATGTAGTTAGGGGCGGACCCCTATTTCTTAAAATTTCAGTTTTGGGTTTTTCTTTGAAACCCAAAAATGCAATTAATCCTATTAATCTTTGAAAGCCCAACCCAAATAACCCCCTCCCCCCCCCCAAAAAAAAAATCCAATTAATCCACAAATATTGGAATCAAACCCACAAAACTCATTAGGCTTCTTCTACGGCTAAAAGTCTGTCTCTGTGCGACTGCGATCCCAACTCCCAAGTCCCAACTGAAATCAGCATTTGCTCTTGGATTATTGGATATTAAGTGAGTTTTTCACTTTTGCTTGTTTTGCTCTAGATTATGATTTATGAAGAATGAATTTATGATGTAATTCATAAAATTAGAATGTCAAATTTATGACCAAAAACCCTAATTTTTTCATTAATCTGCTGAATCTGTTGTCTGTTGTGCACTTTGAATCAAAGCAATGGATTTTTTGAAGATTGGCTTCTTTTGTTGTGCACATTTTCCACTCGCAGTCTCACATATACAATTTATTTTTTATACTAATTTGTGCGCCTAATAGATGGATGTTTTATTATTTAGTGAAACAAGCGTTCTTCCACCGCGATGTTCTTGAATTTGAATTTGGATACAATGAAAGTCGAGAATAGTACAAGTGCCATTTTATTTGAATTGCATTTTCGCCTTTTGCCCTTAATTAGGACCGTGTTAATTATGTAACCATTTTTACAATTTCAAGCTGTTAGAAATGATTCCAGACTTCTAGCTGCTTGTGGTATAAATATAATATTAGACTGCTTGTGGTTCCAGCTGCTTGCCTGCTTGTGGTATAATATAATTAGACTAGAAATCAACCAATCATGTTTTGCCTAGCATTTATTGGTCTTTCATTAATGTTAGCCTTTTATTTGTGTTTAACCAATTGTATTGGATTTGAGAATACTTTTTTTAGTAGTTCTTTATGTAGTTGATCGTTTATACAAACTTTGTTTGATTTGTAGGAAGATATGTTGAGATATTTTAAACGAACATCTCAAATTTCTAATGAAGAAAATGTTGAAGCAAAGAAATCACGTATTGAAGAAATTTCTTTGGAAGCAAATGTCACGGCAAATGAAGTAAATGAAACAAAGAGCGCAAGTATTAATGAAACAGATTGTCAAGAAAATGGTGAGGTAAATAGAGCAAATATTGAGCAAATAGATGTTACACAACTTCCTACAGATCCTGGATTAAGAACTCCAATAATGGATTACAATGCTAATCTTCGAGATCAAACAAGAAGAGCATACTTGCAAAGAAGTCCGTGTCAACCTCGAAGTCATATGTTTCCACGTCAAAAATCAAGGCGATTCATTTCTGCTTGGTTCAATGAATGTGGTGATTGGTTGGAATATAATATAAGTAAAAATGATGCATTTTGCTTATTCTGTTATCTTTTTGGATCAAACAATGAAAAACAAGGAGATGGTGATGCTTTTGTGAAAGAAGGGTTTCGTAATTTTGGAAAGAAGAATAGACTTGGAGTTCATGTCGGAGGCGTCGATAGTGCACACAATCAAGTCCGAAGCAACTGTGAAGCCTTGATGAATCAAGAGCAACATATTGAAACTGTATTTTTCAATCATTCAAAACAAGCATGAAGTGCATATCAAATTTGTTTGAATGCATCAATTGATTGTGTTCGATTTCTTGTACAGCAAGGACTTGCTTTTCGTGGTCATAATGAGTATGAAGACTCAAACAATCAAGGTAACTTTCTTGAACAATTAAAATTTCTAGCTGATCATAATGAGGAGATTAAATGTGTCACTTTGAAAAATGCTCCAAGAAATCATAAACTTACATCACCAAAAATTCAGAAGGATATTGTAAGTACTGCAGCTGTTGAAACAATTGATGTTATTATCAAAGATATTGGTGATACATTCTTCTCAATTCTAGTTGATGAATCTTAAGATATCTCAGTGAAGGAGCAAATGTCTATTATTTTGCGTTATATGAATAAGTTGGGACATACAGTAGAACGTTTTATTGGAATTGAACATGTTTCTAGTACTACAGCTCTATCACTTAAGGCAGCTATATATAAATTATTTTCAAGATATGAGTTGAGTATATCTAGATCGCGAGGGCAGGATTATGATGGGACTAGTAATAAGCAAGGTGAATTCAATGGTCTCAAATCAATTATTTTGAAAGAGAAAGGAAGTGCATTTTATGTTCATTGTTTTGCTCACCAACTTCAGTTGGCTCTTGTAGTTGTAGCAAAGAAGCACAAAAAAGTCCAATCACTCTTTAATTTGGTTTCTAGTGTGGTGAATATTGTTGGAACTTCTTCTAAGCGTTGTGATATTCTTCAAGCGAAACAAGAAGCCATAATTTCTGAAGCACTCATTAATGGTGATATTTCAAGTGGACGAGGTCTTAATCAACAAAGCACTATTACACGTTTTGGTGATACACGTTGGGGATCGTATTATCGTACTTTGATTAGTTTAATTTTGATGTTCTCACCTATAATTGATGTCATTGAAATGATTTCTGTTGATGGATCAACACGTGAACAAAGATGTGAGGCAGATAATTCATTAGACTCAATGCAATCATTTGAGTTTGTATTTAATCTACATCTACTGAGAACCATCTTAGGGATTTCAAATGAATTGTCTAAGGCATTACAAAGAAAAGATCAGGATATAAATTCCATGAGTTTAGTGACATTGTACAAAAAAAGACGAGTGTGATTCTTTTTTTGATGAAGTAGTTTCTTTTTGTCAAAAGCATAACATTGATGTTCCTGATATGGATAGTGTGTTTATACGCCCAGGTCGCTCACGGCGTAATACTGAAGAAATTACAAATTGTCATCGTTTCTGTGTGTATTCATTCTATGCTGTCATTGACATGCAACTTCAAAAGTTGAATGATCTTTTTTCTGAAGTAAGTACATAGTTACTTCTTTGTTTAGCATGTTTATGCCCCGATGATTCATTCTCTGCTTTTGACAAGGATAAATTAATTTATCTTGCCAAGTATTATCCTGAAGACTTTTCAAAAGTGCAATTCATGGCACTTGATGACCAGCTTCAAAACTATATTGTTGATATGCGCTCTAGCAAGAAGTTTGGAGAATTGCAGGGACTTAGTGAACTTGCACTAAAATTGGTTGTGACGAAAAAAAATAAAGTTTACCCATTAGTTTATATGCTTGTAACTTTGGGATTAACTCTTCCAGTTGCTACTGCTACAGTTGAAAGAGTATTTTATGCTATGAACATTGTGAAGAATCGAATGCATAATTGGATTGGAGACCAATGGATGAATGATAGTTTAGTTATGTATGTTGAAAAAGATGTATTTAATGAAATTGATAATGAAACTATTATACGGTGTTTTCAAAGTATGAGAAGCCATAAAGAACAATTGTAAAAAAAAAAGTACTATATTTTGATTTTTGAATATTATCGTTGTTGTCTTATTTGAAATTATTTTTTATGTAATATTGTATCATTCCCACTGAGCTATAATCTTGGGTCCGCCCCTGTACGTAGTAATAAACATATTCAATCAATATATGTCTATCATAAATCAGTGGATTGACAATGATCACTCAATATAATAACATATACCAATTTGTCGTTAAAAATTTAGAGCCAAGCGAATACTAACATTTTCTCTTGAATATAAAAAAAGTCTATGTTAAATCAATTAATTAGAACTTCAAAGTCAATTGACTAAAATATCGTGCTGATAATGTGTTATAAATCAAAGAGAATAATAGAAGAGGACATAGAGTCAAAACTCAAGTGTGTAAATTTATTATAACAATGTCTCTTATCTATAGAGTTTCAATGAGAGTTATAATCTGAACCTAATACATTTTTCTAGAGTAAGTGTGTGTTTTACATAATTTTTTTAAAGTTCAAAAGTACTTTTTGAAGGATAAAAGTGCTTTTCATTAAATTTTTGAATGTTTTGTTAAAAGTCAATAAGTGCTTATTGACCATAAAAACAATTTTTAAAGCTATTTTAAAGAAGCTCAAATTTCAAGCTTTCTATAAAGATTTAAATTTAGCTTTTACGAGAAGTTGAATCTATATATAATCTAACTTCTAAATTTTCAAATTTCCTTCACATAAAAAAAAAAAAACTTACTAAAATATTATCAATTAATTTTGGGAGAGGTTATGACATATTTCAATCATATTTTCAATCATTATTCATTATTTTATTTTATTATTAGCGTTACTTTATTTAGCAAATATTTAACAAATATTTGTCAATATTAGTGTGTTATATATATTAAAGAAATCAAACATTATGTCTCTAGCTTATAAAAATAAATTTACATAATATGATATATATTAAAATAATCGTGCCAAATGGACCACAGTAGAAAAACTTTATAGACTTCTAGATAATGCAAAATAATTATATATCATTATCTGTTATTTTACAACACATTTATATTTAATTTAAAATAAAGAAATTAACTGACTTAGATAGGTGGACATATATAGTCCACGTTTGGCTATATTTGTACTCACTATAGAAATTGTTTCGTAGATTCAAAATTAATTGGGTAAATAGTATCGATGTCTTGTACTTTTGAATCTTGTGATGATGGAGTTTTGGACGTTTAATTTCTAGCATCCCATGTTCCGAACCTATAAAACGTTAGCGTCCGACATTTTTTTTTTGACAAAAATATTAGTTTAATCGTTAAATTGATACAATTTTGTTAAATAGATCATTTTATTCTTCAAATGAATTGTATAAAATGAAACAAGAAAAGGTAAAATTGAATTTGGCTTTCTTATCCAACCACTCCGCCGCTAGCAGCAACAGATTTACCAGGAAATGGTGACCAAAAGATTAATCTAAAAAACGAGGACGAAAATGGTGACCGAAAG
This sequence comes from Forsythia viridissima, assembly GCA_030279155.1. NCBI lineage: Eukaryota > Viridiplantae > Streptophyta > Magnoliopsida > Lamiales > Oleaceae > Forsythia > Forsythia viridissima. The sequence continues at coordinate 29,363,753 of CM059042.1, forward strand.
ATGAGATCTAGGAAGATTTTTCGATGGTTTTTCAAAGAGGAAGCACCGAAAACATATACGAAGGGAAAAAATAATGTTTACCAACTGCAAGAATTTTGTTTTTTTATAAATTTCCTGGTAAGTAGCTAGGAAAAAAGACCATCATAAACTGGTTATTGAAGTTAGAATATTATGAGAAAGTCCATTATTTTTGGGACCTATTCTTTACAAATTAATCTTCATCTCTTTAGATTTATCTGTTCCTATTTTATTGGTTTAATGTAGGAAGCAATCCAACAATCAAATGTTGATTCATATTCATTTTATAATTGGGCAAGGCATTTATTATCTGAAATTAATCATTATAAAAGGCAAACTTTGGGGGGGCATATTTGTTGAACTTAGGTTTCATTGAGCAGAGAATCTGATTAGTGAGAAACTTCTTGTTTACAAATAGGAAATCTCTACCTCATAAATGTGATTGTTCATGGATAGAGTAGCGGTAGCAACGACGATGATCAGAGAAGAAAGTCCAATTCAATTTTACTTTTTTTTTTTTTTTCTCCTATTTATATTATTCAATTTAAAGGTAAAATGGCCAGTTTAACAAAATTTTGGCCAATTAACAATCAAATTAATGATTTCCGTCGAAAAAGGATGTTGGGCGCTAATATTTCATAGCTTAGGGATCTGAAGTGCTAAAACTTAAAAGTTAGAGCTTCGTTGTCATAAAGTTCAAAGTTTTGGACCCCGTTGCTATTTAACCAAACTAATGCATGCGTTTGTGTGGCTACCAACAATTCGATAGTCATTCATGCCTAAATTACCCGCTAACATGCCTGCTCTTAATCAAACTCGTGGAACCAACGCAGCCACTCACATAAAAACATCAACCATCGACCAGCGCCCGCTGCAAGAATATATACACCCACTGTCCCGACCAGCGCCCGCTGCAAGAATATATACACCCACTGTCCCGCCCCGCGCCACCACCACTCTCCGCTACCTGATTTTTTCTTATAATCAACGTGTTTTTAGATCGTGTTCTTCAAGTATGCAACTTCAGATGGCAAGCACAATATATCCAGCCGCGACGCTTCCACTTGTCAACTGTACTTTCCGCAATGCCCAATCTGTTATGCAAAGTGTGCGCATGATTTTAAGTTCAATTTTACCGGTCTTCCTTTTTGTTTTCTTGAATTTAACGTGAATGCTGTACTTTGCAGGCGGGCAATTCCGACGGGGAAAATTATTCACGAAACATTCACGCAAGTATTCGACCAATTCGCGGCTCTTTTCCAGTCCGGCCGGAAGGCGTGGGCTCCACATTGTGGCGTCGGGAACGGCCACACAATATGGGAGTGTTATGGAAGTTTCAGGAAGGGAGTCTGAACCTCCCATTTATGCTTGGCCTGATAATAACAAGGTTGGACTCCTTCTTTCTACAATTGAATGCCTTTTGATTTTCGAAGTGATAGTTCGTTTCGTTTAGGTACTTTGCTTCCTTGTAATAGAAAGCTTTGAAGTCGGTAATTTCTAGCAAGAATTTACAAACTGCACGAGTATGTGATAAACTTAATGAAATAAATTCATATGTTAGTTGCATTCATGTAATGTTTAGGTAATCAAAGTGAATTGTGGCATAAAATTAAGAGAAGAACTATTAGTATACTCGTGTACTTGTAGTTTCCGTGCAATTTATTTTTTTCTTTTGACCAAAAAAGTTCCAGAGTTCAGGATGCCTGATAATCAACTTGAAATTCTTGAAGGGAATTGCTGAAGTTGTGAAGCTGGTGGAGATGATAGGAGATTTTTTGTACATTGGTCTATTTGCTTAAAAAAAATCAGCATTGACTTTACCAATTTTTGACTGAATCCATAGAAAGAGCCATTTCAGAGATGAAGATCTTGAGAACTGGTTGAGAAATGGCATAGTTGATGAATGGACAAATGATTGTTTAGTCACATAAAAAGATTTATTCCTTGGCATTAGAAACGAGGCTATCATTTAGTACTATAAATATTAAATCGTTGAAGGAAATATTAACAAGCTAAGCCTTAGTCAATAAACTTGAGGTCTGGTATATAAATCCGATTTTCTCTGCTCCACATCAAGTTACATTAATTTTGATTGATATCTCCCATGGTCAACCTATCCTGCTAGTATCACACTGTTTCTTTCGAACAAAAGTTTTGTTTACGTATGTAGCATGCCCTGACCATCAAAATCATCATTTCCTTATTTCCATAAATTAGTGTCACATCCACTTGTTGAAATATATATATTTATTTCTTTTTTTGTCTATTCTAGTATAGTTGCACATCCATCTTAATATCCACATTTGAGCTACATTCATACTATATGGACATTTTGTCTTTAGCAGCCCAATGCTCAGTTCCGTGAAACGTATTTGGTCTAGTAACACTTTGCAGGACTTGTATTTTGAGTTTTTAACTTGATAGATTTCTTTTGATCAAAGATATTCCCTGCACTAAAATAGCATTTCATCCATATTGAGTTCATCATATGCATTTCGTCCTTTTAAGTCTTTGTTTATTGCTAATAATCAAAATTAAATACCTAAAACAATTGGTTTTTGGGATGATACGAGTCTCCACTGTCAACTCCACTATAATTCTTATTTTTTTAGTACGATTAAAATGACAATTATAAAAGTTTTTTACTTTTAATTTGGGTCATATACTTGGGTTTCTTTTCATTTATATGCAAGTGTACTTTATAGAAACGAATCATATTTTGTAATGCAAAGTATTAGAAAATTTTTAAATTTTCTACATCCAAATTAGAATGTTCATGCAATAGTTACTCGACTAGGTGGGGTTGTTTTCTTGAAATAAATTCTTTCATTCTGTGTACTTTCTCGTCTAATTTTAGGGTACAGAATTTCTTTATGAAAATGTTATCATCTGAAAGTCATACGCATAAGCTGTTACAAGAATGAACATCAATGTCTCATGAACGTGTTGTTTCCATCTGACCAAATATTACAGAACCATATAAATAAATCTTTTGGCTAGGTTGAGGCCTTGAATATTCTTGGATGATAGATATTTTGTAGCTATGGACCTACCCGAGGCTTATATCGACGGATGATGAAGACCACTCTAAGTTAGTCTTGACGATGCTTTGATTTTTTATCATCTTCGGCTATTCATTCTGGTTCATCCTTGCAGACTCTTTATTTGTGTTTGTACATATCACTAAAGTTTTCACAAAACAATAATGACACTATTATCTTATATTTACGGCTTTACGCTATATTTTAACAAAAACACTGTTCATACTTATAGAGACCAAGGGTCTGCATACTAGGTGGTGGGTTTGGAGGGCTATACACTGCACTAAGATTGGAATCACTTACTTGGCCCAACGACAAGAAACCCCAGGTAATCTATCATTAATGGAAGTTTTAGCTAATATGTACCGTGATCCTTTTTCTACAAGGCTGGTATATATGCATACACCACACACATATGCATGAACAGCATGAATTTATTCAGTTTGTGGCAATAATCAGAATACTTCGTATACTTCACATTCTAGTAGAATATATATTTCTTCATTTGATAATTTTTCTGTCTCTTTTACTGTAATTGAAGATGTTTTCGTGTGAAAAAGGGAAAACAGTAGCTTTTTATCAAATTAATACCACCTTCGTAGTCTAGACTTTTTGTTAAACCGTCAAGGTTCATTAAAATATAATAGCTTCATTAACTGATTGTTTTACACGTTTCTATTGGTAGCACATTTTACTAATGTGGTGTTTTTCTTGCATCATGGGATAAATGGCTGTCATGCCAGCACCCCAATTGCAGGCTGCAGATGCCTGTAATTGATTCAGTGGAAATACTTTTGATGTTTGTTTTACAATATTGTACAGTGCATAGCATAGATTTGACTGCATAACATGAAGTAATTTCTAGAGACAGAACTACTTGATTCTCAACCAACATTTATTTCCTCAGTACTTCTAGTGAAAGAGAACTCTTTTTCATTGGTCCTTGCAAGTCAATAGATGATAATACACGTCGCATATGAATTGATATATAAACTTAAAGAAGTTGTAATTGATGGTAGGACTTTCCTCTTTTTTTTTTTTTTTGGTATTTAATCTTCATTAGGTTTGGTTTATAGTTTGTTTGTTTTTTTTTTTTTTAATAATGTTGCAACATAGTTTTCATGTATAGTATGAGATGGAAAAAGGACAAAACACATTTTTTATTAATATGTCAGAGCTTGACCCGTATGAACTTTGTTCACAAGACCATACCAATCAATTCTCTCCCCCTTCTGAATGAATAAGGAATTATTTAAAATTGAATATTCAATTTGATAAACTTTGTACTGGGGCTTTTGAAGCCTCTCCATTCCTCTGGAGAAGGAAATAAAAATATATAAATCTTTACCGACTTAATTGTGGATTGTAGTCATCGTTGTTCATTTGCATTTGTCATCTTGATGACTGTTACATAGTTAAGCATTTTCTGTAATGCAACAGGTGGTTCTCATTGACCAATCTGAGCGCTTTGTTTTTAAGCCATTACTGTACGAGCTCCTCTCTGGAGGTATATTTTGATTTGAATATAATGGAGCATCCCTGTTTCTCCTTATACTCTATATTAATCCCAATTGTTCATTTTATCATGGTAATTTTTCATAGTACAGAAGTAGATGAATGGGAAATAGCTCCTCGTTTCTCAGACTTGCTGGCAAACACTGCTGTGAAATTTTTTAAAGACAGGGTGAAAAGTTTACATCCCCGTGATCATTTAGGAACAAATGGGGATACAGTATCTGGGTCTGCTGGAGTTGTTCATCTGGAAAGTGGTCTCCTTCTTGAATACGACTGGTATACTTTTGTATGATTCACAGAGGTCATGCTGTTTTTGGTGAATGTGTAGCTTTACTGGTGAATTTTTGTTATAACAGATTTTTGGTATTATTTATAAGTATTGTAATGAAGTAGTTTGAGAACCATCAGAATGAAGCTTTAGTTGACACCCATCAAGGCTGTTTGATAAAAAAATTATTCTAAAATGGAGCCTAAGCCCAGAGATTGAAAAGGTAATTCAGGAGTGGGAAGAGCTCTCATTTGGTCAGATTTTCTTGTATCATTGTTTGATTACTTCAAATTGTTCTTTTTTTTCAGAACTAGGCTGGTCCAGACTTGAAATATTTATCCCTGGATTTATTGAGAAATTACTGGTTAACTCAATTTTTGTTTGTACCTACTTTCTTGCAATTTAATGTTATCCTTCATGTTTTCTTCTGATGCTTCATCGATTCTTTTTGTCAAACTCTATTCATGCAATTAGCTGATTGACCTCGATTTTTAAAAGATCCCTTGACAATGATAATCTTCTCCTGAGTGGTGAATCTCTTCAATTGTCTTTTCATTGTTGATTAAACGATGGACTAAAATGTATTGTGACAATCTTCAATAGTTTGAACATCTTGTGACTCGCAGTTTGTTCACACATGAATTTGTTCGCAAACATAGATTATATGTACTTTCTTAATGCGGATTGATATGCAACCTCAAGTTTTTCAACTAATTGGTTTAATGTCCTTGTCTATCTGCAAATATATATTTCCAGATTTTTGAGTGCATTTTCAAATTCTTAAGCTGTTTTCAATATATACCCAGATATTTTCATATGCAAACTAAATGTAATGATAGCAAGAAGAGATGGCTTGTGCTCCTGTACTTCTATTATCTCAACGATTCTAAATAGGTTTCTTCAATTGCACTCAACGGTGTGCTGACTTCATACTTGATCTGGGCAGCAAGGTTGGTAATTGCACTTGGAGCTGAAGCCAAACTTGACGTCGTACCGGGATCAATGGAATATGCATATCCGTTTTCTACCCTTGAGGACGCTCTTGTTAGTATCTGAATATTGGCAAATAATTCAACTAATATGAAAATTCCACATTGATGCAAGTTTTGATAATTGTCTCTATATGTTGGTATCTTGTAATGCAGAGTGTTAATGAGAAGCTGACAGCTTTGGAGCGCAAGTACTTTGGTAAGGACTCTCCTATTCGCGTTACTGTTGTAGGATGCGGATACTCTGGAGTTGAGTTGGCTGCAACTATATCAGAAAGACTACAAACTAGGGGACTTGTACAGGCAATTAATGTTCAAAAAACAATTTTGCCAAATGCTCCACCGGGCAACAGGGAATCTGCTTTAAAAGTAAGAAACCATATTTAATAGATTACCGAATCAATGTACTAAAACCGTTGCTTTACGAAATACAACCTTATAGATTACAAATCATTTGGCATGGTTTTTGTGATTAACAGACTTTGGTGAAATGATCTTTTCTCTATAGATTTGAAGGAATGATAGGGCGTTCTACTATCTAATTCAGTTCTTAAGCAGTTCACACTTCTCACAGTCAATGTTTTCAAGTTCTGCCCTTTAGTCATGCAGACAAGTGCATTTCTGCTCTTAGAAACTGAATTTCATGCATTTTATTTATTCCCGGTGGTTGATTTCTACTTGTCTATTGCACCTTCAATTTACATTGCCTTCCCTAGGAGGGAGTGATTTATTGGTATAGAAGGTTCTACTGGACTAGTACCAAGTAATATGGCTTCAGGTATTTTGCACTATGTTGGTTAAGGTTTTGCCTTATCTCACTTGTTGTACAAATGTTCTAGCCAAATGATCCTATTCATGTCTAAGCCATTGTCCCATACCATACCCTTCTTTTTAATTCTTGATCACCCTTCTCACCTTGATTCACGATTGCTATCCAAGAACGTGGTGCATTCGTCTCTGACCAAGATCACATCTCTTCCACCGTCATGTGGGTCAATGATTTCATATCTGCATTCAATTGATCGCCAAGCAATCTGTACATGTCATATATGGCTTGAAACTAAGAGCTCTTTGACAGGTTCTCTCATCCAGGAATGTTCAACTTTTGCTGGGTTACTTTGTGCGCTGTATAAGGAGAGAGGAAGGGGATATTGAAACTTTACACGAACTTATGAATGGTGAAGCTGGTCATGATTTGACAGATGCTCGTAATCCTGAAAGACTTGTACTGGAATTGGAGCCTGCCGAAAGAGGCTTAAAAAGGCAAACTGTGGAAGCAGATTTAGTTTTATGGACCGTTGGGTCTAAACCTCTACTTCCTCAATTAGAAACTGTCGATCAGCAGATTGATCTTTCTCTAAATTCTAGGGGCCAAGCAGAAACAGATGAAACTCTCCGTGTTAAGGGTCACCCTCGAATATTTGCACTGGGTGATTCTTCTGCTTTAAGAGACAGAAGAGGAAAATTGCTTCCAGACACTGCACAGGTAACGTTTATTAATTTCATTTTTGAAAAGTATATTCATTTCGGAAAGAACGCCATTTCAGAAATGGAAATTTTTTTTTTCCCTCTCAAGACATGTTCTCTTATTCTTGACTTATTGGCACTAATTTGCTGTTATATTCTTCTCAGGTAGCATTCCAGCAGGCAGATTTTACTGGTTGGAATCTATGGGCTGCAATAAATGACCGACCACTGTTACCATTTAGGTTAGACATCAATCATATTTGCAACATGTACACTTCTCAGTTGTTTTAGATCTATAAGTGGCAAATCATGTGGTGGAATTTGACATTTCTATGCAATTCTTGCTACTATTGAAGATTACTTACAAGTAAACCTTCTTAGAAGTAAAATTTTTCATCATTTCCAAACATGCACTTAATAGTTTCTGTCTATTCACATATTGGTTTGTTTATGTATTGCGAGGAGCATGTTGAAACATTCATATTATAGGTATTTTACTCCCCGTGTTCACCTACCTTGAGTTTTTTTGGTGCAGATTTCAGAATTTAGGTGAGATGATGACTCTTGGGAGATACGATGCTGCTGTTTCACCAAGTTTCATCGAGGGGCTAACTTTGGACGGTCTGATTGGTCACACAGGTAGACCAAACCTCGGTACATTATATCTACAGACAGTCTGTTATTTATTTTGTTTTCTACTTGCATTTTTACTGCATGGTTTGATTGTGTGAGCTATATTGCAGCCAGGAAAGTTGCATACTTAATCAGATTACCAACAGACGAGCACCGGTTAAAAGTAGGGATCAGTTGGCTAACTAAATCGGTTGTAGAATCTGCTGCATTCGTGCAGAATACCTTAACCGAAGTGCTTTCGGGATCTTAGAATGGTCCTTATCACACACTGCACATTTTCAGGTTCATTTATTTTTCTTAATTTCTATAGGTAATAGAGATGATACGAAATTAGTAGAGGATCTATGTAATTGTAATATTAATTACTCAAACCTCAAAACTTATATCAGATTCTTCCCATAATGTAAAAGTCACTCCTTCCTTCTGATTGAATAATTATGAAGTGAAATTCAAGAAGTACGTTAAAGGAACTTTCTCATGATCACGTTGGCTTAGCAACAATATAGTTGTGACAATTTGGAGGTAGTCCAATTTTGTCTGTTTATAAAATAAATTATCCTAGTCTCTCTATCATAATTCTGATAATATTATGTTATGCTAGCATTAGAAATACAACTAATGGTATGACTTTTTTCTTGAAAGGTCTTAATGAGATATACAAATATTTTGATAATAAAGCACGAGTGATATGTGCATAAAATGTGCTATGCGTATCGTGCTTTGCAACTAGGGGCGGGAGTCCAATGAAGTCCAATGCAGGCAAATTTCAATTAAAATTCCGTCCTGCGGATTGATTTGTTGTGAAATGATTGTGGGATTTTTTATTGATACACAAATTTATATTATTTTGATGTTTTCAATCTCGTGGGCACCGAATTTTGGTAGATTGAAATTTGAATCATTCTTGGCAAATTGATATTATATCCAATTTTGCAAATTGTGAATTTGAAATGTCAACATAATGCCAATGTTGCCGTATGCAGTAATCTTTACCTTAAGTATTCAAATATTGTAATACATGTTGTCTTGCCCCTTTCCCTTCTTTTGGAATATACACTTATTTAAATGAGTTCAATTATTATATACGTAGGTACAAAACTCAATTTGGATGAATTTCGAACGAAAAAGAAAAGTTCAAAATTTAATTGACGCTTAATTGGATGTCACATGCATAAGTTGAAACTATTATAAAGCAATTGTGGTGAATTCAAAAGTTTTGGGAGCAAAAATCAGATTTTTAAAAGTTTGGGGACTAATTTGCACAATTTTGAATAGTTGAAAGGCCACTTTGGAAGACTTTAGAAAGGTGAGGACCAATTAGAATGCATTTGGAAGCTTTTGGATTGAATCGAGAAGATTTAAAGAATAAATTACCAAAACCGTACACCGAAGTCAAATCAAGGACCAAATTGTAAGTTTTCAAAAAAAAAAAGTCACACCTAAGTCTCACAATGCATTGTGTGACCTAGGTGCGGTAGTGAAAACTTACTGGAGGTCGCACCTATGTAGCAGAATACATTGTGTGACCTAAGTGCGACCTAGAATGCATTGTGCGACCTACGCTGAAGGAAAGTCATAAGTAAGGTTTTCTAAAGTTAAGTGGGATTATGACTCTTTTAAGACACAACTTTGAAGACTTTTCAACAACTATAAAGAGACATTTTCTAGGTCTTTTGAAGGGGTTACACAATTGAAGAAAAAAATAGAGATCAAGAGCAAGAGAAAGAAGAATTCTTGGACAACATTCATCAAGTGCAATCGGAGATTTTGGATTATTTCAAGATTAAGTGTTATATCTATTCTTCTTCTTTTGCTTTCGGTTCATAAATTCTTTTATTAATATCTCTATATTCATGGGAATCATGTCTAGCTAAATCTTTTATATCTAAGATAAACAATGAAACCTCGCGTTTTTTATTAATTAGAAGTTATTTATTTTCGTAAATTTATTGATTCCGGTTTGATTATTTATTATTCATTATTTCTGCTTTGATGTTTGATCTCCATTAAAATGTTTTTGCGGTCTAGATTGCTTTCGAGAGATTCAATTTAGATGAGCACGTGGTAATAAATAACATAAGATCCAATAATAGATAGAGATTACTATTATGCTTTATGAAATTTTTCTAGATGATCTTTGTGATTAGATGTAGGTGGAATCGCGAATCCTAGTGCTAGTAAATCTCGAATTTGTTCTTAAAATTACTTTTGATTGCGTGATAATTTAGATTTAATTAAACTCAAGTAGAATAACTTTAGAATTGAATTTATAAACAAATTTGTGTTCTTATCTTGTTAAAACTCGAAGTATACATTAATTGATTAATTGATAGCTAGTCATCGTGGGTTCGACACTCTTCAGATCAGTATATTACTTATTAACGATCGGTTCACTTGTGAGATTAAAATCAACAACAAGTTTTTGACGCCGTTGCCGGTGACTATTTTTATTAATTACTATGTTAATTGGTAATTTAGTTTTAACAATTTTTTTTATTCTCTTTCTCAGTTCTTTGTGCAACTGCTGAATTTCAGCTATTTTCTAAAATTTCAGGTGTTGATTGTGTATGCACCGTGCAAAAGATAAAGATGTATTTGATTTCGACCCAGATATTGAACTGAGTTTTCACCAACGATAACGTGAACAACAAGAAAAGAAAAAACATCAAAGAGACACAATGGATGACAACAACCGAGTCCGTGATCCACCACCTGTAGATATGAGAAATAATCTTACACCCATGGCTCTACCAGTTGAAGTTAATAAACGAGATATTCTTATGGGTGAGTATATGATGCCCCCGATTGTTGAGAATCGGTCCAGCATAATTTAACCACATTTTGGACTCGAGAACTTTCAGTTAAGACCATATGTGATTAATCTGTTATCGAACAATCTATCATTCTATGGGAAAACAGACGAAAATCCTCATTATAATCTTTCTCGCTTCATGGAATACTGTGGAAATTCAAATATCACGGTGTTAAAGAAGAGGCACTAAGGATTAGACTCTTCCCACACACTCTGAAGGATAAAGCTAGAGTGATTAGATTCTCTACCGTCTGGAAGCATCACTACTTGGACATATTTGGTCAAAAAATTCACACTTAAATACTTTTTTCTGGCCAGAGTGAACAGACTCAAGCATGAAATATCCAATTTCTAACAATCTGACTTGGAAAATTTTCATGAGGCATGAGAAAGATTCAAGGAACTGCTCCGAAAATGTCCGAGTCATGGTTTTCTTTTAGCGGCTCAGAATCATTATTTCTACTCTGGATTGGCTCCGAACAGTCGTTCTTCAGTAGATTCTATAGCAGGTGGCATATTCAAAATAGATCCACCGACGACCTTCACGACTTGTATGAGATGATAAGTGAAGAATTCATTATGTGGCCAGACACATGGTTGGAGAAAAAAGCAATAGGAATGCACGGGGTGGAAATCAATTCGCTCCTATTGGTGAAAATTGATTCATTGGCAAAGCAGATGGAAACACTGAAACATTCTCAGTCAGCCAATATAGTTTAGATGTTTTTACCAATATGTACAACTTGTGGGGTGAATCATCAATCATTGGAGTGTCCTTTAACCACCGATGATATGTCATCACATGAGCAAACAGCATACGCTCAGAACTTTCAACGACAACAAAATAATCCATACTCACAGACCTACAATCCGGGGTGAAGAAATCATCCAAACTTCTCCTATGGAAATAATCAAAACATTCAAAATTCGCCAAATCAGGGAAGACCCCAGGAAAGGGAAGGAAGATGGGAAGAAGCTTTCAATAAATTATTAAAATGAATGGAATCTAAATTCAAGGAGATGCAGAGAAGACAAGATGTCGCGATAAAGAATGTAGAAAATCAGATTGGGCAGCTAGCTAAACTATTGACAGAGCGAAAACCAGACACATGACCAAGCAATACCGAGGTTAATCCAAAAGAACAAGTAAATATAATTACCACGAGAAGCAGAGTTGAGTTGCCAGAAATTCATGTAAAGAGACCAGCTGTAGAAAACAAAATTGTGTCTAACAAAGAGAGAGAAAACGAATTCGATAAATTCGAAGAAACAATTGAACAAGAAAAATAGAACTCTCCACCAAATTATATACACCACTGGCTTATGTTCCTCCAATTCTATTTTCCCAGCGGTTGCGCAAACATAAGTTGGACAAGCAGTTTGAAAAGTTCTTGAATGTATTCAAGAAGCTTTACATAAACATACCGTTCGCCGATGCCTTAGCTCAAATGCCTAGCTATGCTAAATTCATGAAGGATATCTTTTCAAATGAGAGAAAGTTCGAAGAGAATGAAACTGTGATGCTGACTGAGCAATGCAGCGCTATATTGCAAAACAAGCTACCACCAAAACTAAAAGATCCAGGGAGTTTCACTATTCCCTACACTATTTATTCTTTGATAAAGCTCTATGTGATTTGGGTGCTAGTATTAACTGAATGCCTTAGTCTATTTTTAAGTAGTTCGGTTTGGGAGAAGCAAAGCCAACAACAATATCGTTGCAGCTTGTAGATCGGTCAGTTAAACATCCACGTGTGATCGTTGAAGACTTATTAGTGAAAGTGGACAAGTTCATATTCTATGCCGATTTTATTATTTTGGATATGTGCGAAGATATGGATGTATTACTTATTTTGGGTCGACCCTTCTTGCCTACTGGACGGATATTGATTGATGTGTAAAAAGGACAACTAATGCTAAGGTTGAATGATGAACATATGACATTCAATGTGTTAAATCAACTAAATTTCCGAGTTCTTCAGATTCTTGTTTCTAGATTGATGTCATTGACCAAGAGTTAACCAATACTTTCACATTGGAAAACCCATCATATCGGTGGAACACATGCCAATCATTAAAACAATGAGTAATGAGCATCTGTCCAAGATTTTAGATAATAGATTGGTCATTCAACTTGAGGAAGCACCAACTAGAGAAATAGAGCATGTGGAGAAGGAGAAATTGTCCCTAAATGAACAAAATGAAAGTGACATTTAGTAATGTTGCACATATCAATCAATTCTCTAACTTTTCTATTTCTTCTAAAATTGATTTTGTGATCAAATCTAATGAGGAGTTTGAAATTTTCATAGTTGAGTTCGAGCAGGGTGGTAAAATAAAATCATATTTTTTTGAGAAAGGCAAAATCAAATTCTGGAAGATAAACAAAAAATAGTACAAAGTCAATCGATGCAAGTAAAACAAGTCCTCCAAAAACCTATTCAAAGTGTCATGAAACGATTTTGCATAAAGTCAAGCTAATAACTTTAAGGGATAATTGCATATTTAGTCCCCAATCTTTCAAAATTGTTGGAGATATGCCCCTAACCTAAAAAAATAGCACCACACATCTCCGACGTATGAAAATCTTGGCATGGTAGGTCTTTTATGACAAAATTGCCATTCTATTTAAATAAACAAAAAAACAAAAAACAAGAAAAAAGAAAAAAACATGATTGAAAACTAACCAAATGTACCCGAAAAAATAAAAAGTAACAAATATACCCTCGAAAAATAAAAAGTAACAAAGAGGTAATATTCTCTATATATACATAAACCAGCTTCCTCCACATTATATACGCCCTCTACCCTGTCCCTCTCAAAGATGCTTACGGCCAACTTATTGAACAACACCCAAACGGCAGCGGCATCACGAAATAGAGAAGAAATGAAGGGAGGGTCAGGCGAATGAAGATTGACCCTTGAAGAGTTGAAGGGAAAAATGGCAAATTTTGCAAATGAAAGAGACTGGGATCAGTTCCATAGCCCCAGAAATCTGCTTTGGGCACTGGTTTGTACCATTTTGTTTTCACGTATAGATATGAAAGTGTGTATCGATCTAAATGATGTTTTTGCGGGCATTTTTTATTTTTTTCTATCTCATGATGTTATTTAGGTTGGTTGTGTGTGAGTTGTGTGTTTATTTTTCAGACTTTGGTTGTAGTATTGAATAAAGTGAAATGAGTAAGTGGATTCTTTGAATTTCATAACCAAAGTATGACCCCAAAAGGTAAAAACTTGCAGAAACACACAGTAATTGTTATACCCTTCTCTCTTGTTAGAAAGAGAGATTGGTTATCTTGAGGTGAGTTTGGACGACTTAATTTTCATAGTACAAGTTGGATTTTTTTTTTTGGTGGATTTTGGGTTTTTTGAGAAAATGATATAATTCTTACTTTTTATTTTTTTTGGTACATTTCTTACTTTTTATTTTTTGGGGTACATTTGGTTATTTTTCAATCATGTTTTTCTTTTTTCTTGATTCTTGTTTTTTGTTTTGGTTTATTTAAAAGGAAGGGCAATTTTGTCATAAAAGACCTACCATGCCAAGTTTTTCATACGTTGGGGATGTGTGGTGCTATTTTTTTACGTTAAGAGCATATCTCCAATGATTTTAAAAAATTGGAAACCAATTATGCAATTATCCATAACTTTAAAGAAGCGCTTATTGGGGCAACCCAAGTTTCTATCCCTTTCCCTAGCTATTTTTATTTCTTTTTGTTTTTCACTTATTAGTCTTTTTTTTTTAGCTTATGATAAATTTTTACACCTTTTAGCTTCTTTTTTTCTTAGGATTTTCAATCAATTTTAACTGTGGTCACCGTAGTCCGTTTTCCAGACTTTTCTTGGACAACATGAAATTTTTGGTGTAATGAGATAGTAGTTGAAGTTTGGTGTCAAGCGAAGTTCGTTTGTCCCAAATTCCACATGCTACTTCACCACCTCCCGATAATATATGAGCAGAAAACAGTCAAATTTCACTACAGCTCCACGGAAAGTATAGTAAACTCTTCTCCTTTATTTTTATTTTTTTACATTGAGACAATATAATATCTAACTTGGGGGTGTACTCCATTTGTGTGTTGCTTTTATTTTAAATGATTGTGAGTGTTATGATAACAATGATTGTGAGTGTTATAATATTATCTGCTTATTGAGTCTGTTAAATTTAATCTATTTGGAGTATGTTGTTTAAAAAAAAATTTAATACATGTTTGCGTGATGTTGGATAGCTTTGTTGGCTTATGATGATGAAATTTATATTGGAAAGTGTAATCGATTCATGACTGGTGATTAAGTAATGCTACATATGTTTATATTGTGTAATTACTTATCCATGTGAGACTTAAATATCTTTGAGCACTATAGTCACAACCATCGTTATGCGAGCTGGCCATATTTGTGTAATTGTGAGAGTTTGGTTGCCAAATTATAAATATATCATATACCACATAAATCAAAAATATCATATGACCGTGTGTGAGACTGTTTGAGAATGGTAAAACTGGTGAGAGTAATTATTTGGAGATATGTTGATTCCATACATAAATATTGGTGTGGAGTATTTTGGCTAACAAAATGAAGCTAGGTGATGACCGGATGTTAGAAATCTAGCCCTATATAAACTCTTGCATGCAAATGACTTGGCGTTGGCTCTATCTTATACCTTTGTTTGTAGTCTTTTTGACTCAAATGATAATGCCCGTAGGGGTTCTAAAAATCTAGTGCGTTAATGTTTGTAAAATCTGAGAGTTATCGGTCTAAAGCTCGTTACGAAGGTCATCTAGAAAGATTAAGAGACTGGGGTTTACACATAAGATCGAAAAAAAAAATTGCAAAGAAAACAAAAAAGGGTCATCTGCAGAGTTAACATGATGATTTAGACAACTAACGAGTTTGAATTGCCTAGTAGAAGTTTGAAGGTCGGAGCACTTACTCATCATATATCTAAGTAATTATTTTTATTGGTTAGACCCAACCAAACTTGAGCAAAAAAATAATGAGTGATTTGAGAGCAACCTTAGAATTAATACCCTGGGTGAGAGATTAAAAAAAATTCAAGTTTAGAGATGCATCTCACGAGAGGGAGAGAAAACATTTGACCATTGAAGATTGGGAATGAAGCAACTTAGAGATTCATGGCAATGGGTGTGACTATATATACACACTCACACCAGTCAAACATCAAACATCAGATAAGTTAAAAATTAGTTTTGGTAGCATTATTTATAAGCTTTTCATGAATTGGTTGAACATTTTCAAATCATGTGGCAAATACATCATGTTATTTAACAAATCTATTTTTTTTCCTATTTTATTTTATTTTGTGTGTTTTGAGTAGATAATCTTGCTTGAGACGAACAAGAGTTTAAGTTTGGGGGTGTTTGATAAGTGTATTTTATACACTTATTTATACTTGTAAACTTATTATATATTCACTATATGAGCAAATTTTTATTTAAATGAGTTCAATTATTGTATACGTAGGTACAAAATCTAATTTGGATGAGTTTGGAATGAAAAAAAAAAGAGTTTAAAGCTTAATTGACACTTAATCAGATGAGACAGACATAAGTTGAAACTATCATAAAGCAACTGTGATGAATTCAAAAGTTTCGAGAGTAAAAATAAGATTTTTAAAAGTTTCAGGACTAATTTGCACAATTTTGAATAGTTGGAAGGCTACTTTGGAAGAATTTAGAAGGGTGAAGACTAATTAGAATGTATTTAAAAGTTTTTGGATTGAATCGAGAATATTTAAAGAAGAAATGGCCAAAATCGTACATCAGAAGCCAAATCGGTGACCAAATTGTAATTTTTTTTTAAAAAAAGGTCACACCTACGTCGACTTGGGTGCTGTATTGAAAACTTATTGAAGGTCGCACCTAGGTAGCAGAATGCATTGTGTGACCTAGGTGCGACCTAGAATGTATTGTGTGACTTAAGTGTGACCTATTCTGAACGAAGTCATAAGCGTGGTTTTCTAAAGTTAAGTGTGATTATGACTCTTTTAAGGCACAACTTTAAAAACTTCTCAAGGACTATAAATGGACCTCTTCTAGGTCTTTTGAAGGGGTTACACAATTAAAGAAAAAAATAGAGATCAAGAGCAAGAGAAAGAGGAATTCTTGGGAAACATTCATCAAGTGCAATAGAAGATTTTGGATTAATTCAAAATTAAGGGTTGTATCTATTCTTCTTCTTTTTCTTCCAGTTCATAATTTTTTTTATTAATATCGCTATATTCATAGGAATCATGTCCGGCTAAATTTTTATTTTTAGGATAAACGATGAAACCTCGCATTTTTGATTAATTAAAAGTTATTTGTTTTCGTAAATTTATTGATTCCAGTTTGATTATTTATTATTCATTATTTCCGTTTTGATGTTTGATCCCATTAAAATGTTTTTTGTGGTCTAGATTGCTTTCGAGTGATTCAATTTAGATGAGCACGTGGTAATAAATAACATATGGTCCAATAATAGATAGAGATTACTATTATGTTTTATGAAATCTTTCTAGATGATCGTTGTGATTAAATGCATACTTTTGTGTTCGAAATTTAACTGAAGATGGTCATGTTCATATAGCGGTATAGAATTGATTAACCATTGAAAGAGACTTTTGATTATATTAGGATCATCGATTTTTGACCTAGGACAATAATTTGCAAAGGCGAGTAATTGATAATTAATTGTTGAAACGTGTAGGTGCATTCGCAAATCCCAGTGCTAGTAAAACTCGAATTTGTTCTTAAAATTACTTTTGATTGCGTGATAATTTAGATTTAATTAAACTCAAGTAGAATAACTTTAGAATTGAATTTATAAACGAATATGTATTCTTATCTTGTTAAAATTCGAAGTACACATTAATTGGTTAATTGATAGCTAGTCTTCGTGGGTTTGACACTCTTCAAATCATTATATTACTTGTTAACGATCCGTCTACTTGCGAGATTTAAATCAACAACAGTTTCATTTTTGTTTGTGCATCAATCGCGATATGTTTTTTGCAGATCAAAAGAGGCCGGTGTTTTATGCAAGTGTAGCACAAATTGTTGTTTCAAAGGAGTTTCTCAGGAGGGCCATGGTTCTCGTTGAGAGCCTGAAATTAAAGCTATTTGTAGTGGTTCATTAGTATGCATTCCACTTATTAAGAAGAAATCAAATGGCCACTCGAAAGTACTGTACCACCTTGAAAAAATTTCCCATTGGTAGAGCTTGTAATGGAAATTTCCTTTTCACACATGGAGGCATAGAGCAAGGGAAACAGGGTAACAGATTGGCTGACTAATAATTGTTATAAAAAGAAGACTTGTATAGTTGTTTGGTTTTAATGGAAATTTCATTTTCACTCACAGTGGTTTTGCTTCTACATGAGCTTAAAGAAGAAGTTAGGAAACTGAAAATGTATGAATGTCTGCTCAATAGTAGATGAATGATATTATCATTGTTTATGTAAAGAAAAATATATTTTTGAAGATTGATAATTAAGTTATTGTACAATAATAACAAAGTATGAATTATAATGTATATCATTTTTTGTCTTTTTTTATATCTAACCTGTAAAACTCTTCTGATAGACTACTTCTGGCCATTGATGAAAATAATCATATCGTTTGCAAAGGACAAATGAGAGATGAGAGCGTCACCTCCATGTATGTATGCCATCGAAGGAATATGTTGATGCTGCTGAGTGGGTAGTCGTGAAAAATAATTTGCATCAATAATAAACAGCGATGGAGATATAGGATCACCCTATTTGAGCCCCCGAGATGATCAGAAAAAACAACATGGCCTGCCATTAAGTAGGATTGAGAATCGACACTCTGAAATACACCTCCGTATCCTATCAATCTAAAGAGTATCGAACCCAAAGCCCTCCAAAATAGATATCAAGAAGCTCCAATCCATGCGGTCATAGGCCTTAGCCATATCAAGCTTGAGGATAACATTACACCTTCGCACTTTTGTATCAAGTATATGTAGTAACTCCTGTGCAAGGAGGACATTATCCCCAATGATCCGTCTCGAGATAAATCCGCTCTGAGGAGCTAAGATAATCTGAGGTAGTAAAGTACTTAGTCGCGAATTCATCAGCTTCGTAATCAACTTATTAAACAATATACAAAAGCTGATTGGACGAAATTCTGACCACCTACATGCATTGTCCCGCTTTGGAAGTAAGACAATAGAAGTAGCTACAAAACTCATAGGTAGGTGCCCTCCAACAAAGAAGTCCAAGACTACCTTAAACACATCCTCTGACACTATGTCCCAACAAACCTAAAAAAAAATGAGATGAAAACCCATCTGGCCCGGCGACACTGTCTGGATCAATACTGAAAATAGCCTCTCGCATCTCAATCAAAGTAGGAGTCCAATTAAATTGCAAATTGTCCTCATCAAACACCAATCTAGGTATAATACCAGGTCGAACAGGGTCGATAGAATGAGGAGGAGCCGACAGGAGCTCCTGGAAAAAAGATACTACTAAAGGTTGAATAGTCTCAAGAGACTCAAACACCTCACCCGAAACTGAAGTAATAGATCGGATCCTAGCTCGAATGCCTCATCCCTGAACTATAGAATAGAAGTATCAGGTGTTATGATCACCTTCACAAGTCCAACGTGCCCCTGTCTTTTGTTTCCAAAAGGCCTCCTCAATAGATAAAGTACGGTTCAAGACTGCCTGAGCCTGATACAAAGTATCATGATGAGAAGAAGAAGGATCTCTGTCATGGTCTAACTCTACCTCGTCCACCCTACACTCTGCATCCCTAACCCTCTGAAAAATATCACCAGATACATGTCGATTCTACCAACGAATTCTCTGTTTGAGCCTAAAAATCTTATCCAAAAGAGCAGCCATTCCCATAAGATGGGTAGGGAATGCCCATTTTTGAGATACAAAGCCCAGAAAATCGTGATGCCTAGACCAAACATTGAAGAATCGAAAAGGACGAGACCCCAAATCATCATCAGAAAACCACTAAATCAGAAGAGGTGATTGATCAAAAGTGCTTTGGTTCAGATGACGAACTGAAAATCGAGAACAAAATGAGACAACTAGTGAGTTAATCAAAACTTTATACAGACGCTTCCAAACCCTTCCATTTGTCCACGTGTACTGACTTCCAGAATATCCAGCATCTGTCAAACCACAATCCATCATCATATCTGCAAAGTCTAAAGTGCCCATATCATGAGTATTCCTACCAGTACGCTCACCATTGTGAGCGATCACATTAAAGTTTCCTCCAACTAGTCACGGCCCATCCACAGAAAGTTATATATGGTGAAGACCTGCCCATAAATCCCTATGTCCAACCGGTGAGCAAGAAGCATATACTGAAGTAATAAACAACGATCTGGCTAATCTAGGATCCTCAATTTTAATGTAAAGGAATTGGAGATGATCAACAATCGAAGTAACAGTAGTCCCCAAATTCCAAAAACACCAAATATTATTCGACTCATTCTATAAGCCCACATCAAAAGAGAAATCATAGGATAAAGTCAAAGTTCTTCCTCAAAACAAACGGTTCCAACACCACCAAAAAATACACCTTATGAAGTCGAACCAATTTCTTAAGTCGTCTACGAGTGGCAATAATGCGCACACCTCTCACATTCTAGATTATAACACTCATCAAAAAGACTGGCTACGTAACGAAGCACTTGTCTCACTACGAGTCACCCGTTTGATCGGGCGCGAGATATTAGTAACTTTTGAATTTTTCTTCCTATGAGCTACAGTAAAACCGCCAGCCTTTTGCCGTTCATCTAAATCAACCAAGTCATCAGAAAAATTCTTACAAAAATGCCCCTGCTGATGAACCTCTAGCTGAATAGAACAAACAGTATTAAAAAAAATCGAAGCCTCTACACTCTCATTACTACTGAGACGTGGACTGACATGTGGATCAATATCAAAAACTGGCTGCACTAGCTCTGACAAAATAGAAAACTCACGAGGGACGGACGTTGTGTGATCTAATATTGGATCGAAAAAATCAGCATCATGAAAGAGATTTGAAGCTACAGTGCTGGGTCCCACATGAACCAATGGAGGTGGTATTGCAACAACTGAAGAAGAACCAGCAACTGAGACCTACTGTCTAGGAACCTCAACAACAACCTCCTTCTCCTTACCCTTCCTAGCCCTATCAATAATAGGCACCGAAAAATCAATGGGCTTATTAGCCTGAGCAACAACATGCTTAGATGTCGGAGCAACAGCAGGTTTAGGAGTCGTAGTAAGAAAGGGCTTAGAAGCTTGGGTAACAACAGTATCTACTGGTGGGGCCCCCACACTGCACTGATCAATAATATGGCCCATATGATGGCACTTGGTACAAGAATGTGGCAACCTCCCATACACAATAGGCTGCCAAAAACTACGGGATTCACCTCGATCAATCCAAATCCTATCTAGAAGCTTATGCTCTAGATTCACCTCAACACAAACCTTGGCTTCACTAGGCCTCAACAGATCAGCAGTAGCCTCATCAATCCTCAACGACACCCCAAAAATTTTAGATATAGCAAATAAAAATTCCTTTGCACGCAAATGAACATGCAATAAAAGAAATGATATCAATACAGAGACAATGGGAGTCTCAGCATCAGGATGAAAATCACAAGTCCACTTAAGCACACGCATAAGACAACCCTCAATAAACCAAAGTAGTTTCAAAAACAATATACTATAATCATCCTCGTGTGTCAAGTGAATCAATATGTGTTTGTAATCTATGAGCCCAAGTTTAAAATCACCGCAAAATCCAAACTTCTGAAAACTAGAACGTATCTCCACTATTTTGGGCTTGCAATGAGAGAACTTACCAACAAGTGTGAACTTGAATGGATCGACGAGATAAGCCTCTTCGTCAGAAGAAATAGCCAAGGCTGGCTTACCACCATGCAAATAAGGCACCTTAGCCACGAACTGATGTCAGGTAGAATCAGGAGAAGCCTGAATGACGGAAGCAAAAGATTTCCTCACACTCCGTTCAGCTGGAGAAATATTCTGTCGATTAGCGACAGCAGCAGCATAAGTCTTTCTACCCATACTCAATGCAGATTGAGCTTCCTAAGGAAAAACATGTGGGCCCGAAGCAATCGGAGCTAAAAAATTTTGTAAACAAAGATGGCCAGCAAAAAAAGCTGGAGGTACACGCATGCCCAGCAGTACTCGACGCTGGCAGCACTGTACGTGCAGTGCGTGCACCATACACACTGCATGCTGGCATGGGTAAACATGATGCACCATCTACAAATGGGTTGCGGGCCACCTCTTGTGTGACCCTATGATCAGTGAGGGTTCCAACAGAGGTGGGCGCACTCGAAAAAAAAGAAGAAATCGCAGCTGGGGTGGCCTGAAGTGCTGGGGTAGTTGGGCACGATTCAAGCAGCGAAGGGAGCACCAACCCTGGCGCGATGATAGTGGGTATGCTTGTGGTGGTATGTGGGAGGTCGCTTGGAGGTAGTGCATCGCCAAGAGGTGGCGCAAAAGCGATGCCATAATATTGGGCTACAGAGCTAGGGTTTTGCCCTAGGTCCGCTGCGGGCAGGAGGTTTTGTGGTCCAACTGGACCACTTTGAGGTGGCGTGAGGCTGGAATCGGTGATGGAGATGGCCGGCGAGGGTTGGCCGACTTCACTGAAGACCTTATCCGGCGGTTTAGGTGGCGGGTGGCTCTTGCGTGAGAGATCATCCATTAGGGCGTGTTTGGTTCTACTTATTTCGTCCAATATTAATTATTAGGTATCTTCTAATGAGCATGTTGGCTACAATAATTGTGAGAGTTTGGAGGCGATCCAATTTTGTTTGTTGATAAAGTAAACTATTCTAATTTTTCTATAGTAATCTTAAAAAAAATCACTAAAATCACTAAAATATTTTTGAAATCACTAAAAGATTTTGATACGTAAAAAACAGTAATAGGTCTTATCCACTAAAAAAGTAATAGGTCTTAAAAAAAATCACTAAAATATTTTTGAAATCACTAAAAGTAATTTTAAACTATTCTTATCCAGCACTATACGTAAAACAAATTCTTGAAAGATTTCGATATAGAAAATAGTAAAATATTTTAAAATCACTAAAAGAAAAATAGCCTTTTGCAACGGGCGAAAAACGTTGTAATAGGTCTTTCACAACGGATATTCGAATGTTGTGTCCTTTGATATTGCCGAAAAATAGATGTCTGTGTCAACAGATAATGTCTGTTGCGAAAGATAAAAAGCGATTGTCATTTATATTTTAGTAACGTACATATGGGTTTTAACAACGTGCAATTGAATGTTGTCTATGGGTTTTAACAACAGTAAATGCATGTTTTCATTTACTCCCACGTGCCTGCTCTTTTTTGGCTGAGTCAAACGAGCTTGGCCCTTTTTTTGGGCTTGGCCCTTGTTCGTGCTCGTCCCTAGACGAGGACGAGCCCGAGCCCGAGCCCGAGCCCGAGCCCCGTGGTGGGCCAAGCTTTCATGAGTTGAGCTAACGAGTTTTATTGCCACCCCTAGATCTAATAGTCATGGTATGCTAATATCGCAAGCAGAATCCGAATTGATTTAGACATGGCAACTGGTAAGAAAGTTTTGTCAAAGTCAATTCCTTGTCTTTGCTTGTAACCCTTCGCAACCATTTTGCCTTGTAAGTATAAACATTACCATTCATGTTGACATTTTTCTTGTAAACCAATTTACAGCCTATAGGTTAAATACTCCTTCAGGCGGGTCAACCAAGGTCCAAACTTTGTTTTCGTACATGGAGTTCATTTCGGATTCCATGGCTTCTTGCCATCTATTTGAGTCAACAGTTGACTTCAATTCTGCGTAAGTAGTGGGTTCATCTTCCTCGATGAGCAATACATCATTGGTAATTAGGAGATTGTATTTCTGAGGAGAATGAATGACCCTGCTTGACTTACGGAGAGCTGTTGTGTCATCGGGGACTGACGGTTCACCTTTTTCAATATGTGCCTAATCAAATACAGGCTCAACAATTGGCTCATCTAATTGGTCTATTTCATTTGTGGTTTCTTGAACCTCTTCAAGATCTACTTTGCTCCCACTGGTCTCTCTTAGAATGAATTCTTTCACTAAGAATATGACATATTTTGATAAGATGACTTTCATCTCGATGGGATTGTAGAAATAGTATCCAACAGTTTCCTTTGGATACCCCACAAATAAGCATTTATCAGATTTAGCTTCTAACTTGTCTGATTCTACGCACTTCACATAAGCGTCTCAGCTTTAAACCTTCATATATGAAAGATCGAGTCTTTTTCCTTTACATAACTCGAATTGAATTTTATCGACTGACTTAAATGGGACACGGTCAGTGGCGGATCTAGGGTTGAAGTTCAGCTATGGCGAATGTTGACTGGTCAACAGTCAACGGTCAACGGACGATGCTTGTGAAAAAATAATGCGAAAATATTTTTAATAAATACGTAATTTATAAAGCAACAAAAAAATTATATAATATTGACCGTTGACCAGTTAACGGACGATGCTTGTGAAAAAATAATGTGAAAATATTTTTAATAAATACGTAACTTATAAAGCAACAAAAAAATCATATAATAGTGAAATATAATTTGATAGCCAACACCAGAGACGGACCCAAGATAATGGTTCAGTGGGGGCGATAAAGATTTACATAAAAAATAATTTAAAATAAGACAATAACGATAAGAAAAAACTTAAAATAAAGTAATATTAATGGCAAAAAAAAAAAAAAGAGCAAAAGTTCTGATAAATACTATCTATATTCTTCAATTTTGACCCCCCTTTTCAAATTATGCAATTATCATATTAAAGAGAAATAATAAATTCTTTATTTGAAGATTTATTCATGCAATTATCTTTTTTTTTAATTTATCAAAGTTCAAGGACCATAAATAAAATTTTGATTTTAAAATAGATATTTTCTCTCTCTCTCTCACACACACACGCATCATCTTCAACAAATTATATACAACATATACATACATATACAATACTCGTAGCAAAACGGCAGAATGCAGAGGGAAAACAAATTGATGTAGCCAACACCATTTTTTAGCAAAATTTCAGCACGGACGGACGGGGGACCTCGCCATGTGCTAGATCCGCCTCTGGACACGGTGTAGTGTGTGACATGTAGTGTTAAGTACATATCCCTAAAATAATTTTGGAAGAACTGCGCAGCTCATAATTGATCGCACCATATCTAGTAAGGTGCAATTTTTCCTTTCGGATATACCATTTAGATGTGGTGTATACGGTGGGGTTCACTACAAGAGAATCTCATTCTCTTTAGATAGTCTAAAAACTCACCCTTCAAATGTTCTCCACATCGATTAGATCTAAGTATTAGAATATTTTTCCTGGTCTGCTTTTCTACTTCTTGCTTGAATTCTTTGAACTTTTCAAATGCTTCATGATTGAATTTCATCAAGTAGATGAAACTATATCTAGAATGGTCATCTGTAAATATGATAAAGTAAGAAAATCCACATCTAACATCTATAGACATTGGTCCACATACATTAGTATCTACAAATCCCAAAATTTCTTCATCCATGACTCATGGGTCTTGGTCATTTTGCCAATCAGGCATGACTCACAATTATCAAATGATTCATAATCTTTTGAATCCAAGTATCCATCTTTATGTAACTTGGTGATTCATTTTTTATTTATATGACCCAGTTTACAATGCCAAATATATGAGTTGTTAACTCTACTGTCTTTATGTCTTTTGTTGTCTATACTCATTATAGGACATTTCAAGTCTAGAACATAGATGCCATTAAAAAAATTTCCAAATCCATAAAACACATCATCAAAATAAAAAGAACAACGTTTATCCTTATTCTTAATTAAAAACTCATCCATGTCGAAACATAAAATAAAAATGATGTTCTTAGTAATAGCATGAATGTAATAGCAGTCTTTTAATTCTAAAATAAGGCCCGAAGGCAATGGTAAAAAGTATGTCCCTACATCCAAGGCAGCAACTCTTGCTCTATTTCCAACGCGTAGGTCTACTTATCCCTTTTGCAGTAATCTACTATTCTTTAGCCCCTGCATATTTGTACAAATATGAGATCCACATCCGATATCTAATAGCCAAGAAGCTGAAGGAGTAGTCAAATTTATTTCAATGAAAAAGATACCTAAAGTAAAAGCCCCAATTGATTTCTTTCCTTTTAAGATGGCGAAGTATGCCTTGTAGTTCCTCTTCCAATGTCCTTTGCTTCCACAATGAAAACACAGATCATCAGACTTGGATTTTTCCGTGTCTGCTTTAACTGTTTTCCCATCAGATTTGGGCCTTTTTGGATCCTTTCTGAAAGGTCATTTTTTATTTCTTCTTAGTGCCCTTAGAGGTGTCAATAGCCAAAATTTGTCTATTCCCTTTGTTTATATTGGGCTCAACATTTTTTAGCATGTTCAGCAACTCAAATAAGATACATTGAATCTTATTCATGTTGAAGTTCATAATGAACTATGAAAAGCTATCCGATAGAGACTGTAGAACCAAGTCATTTCTCAGCTTGTGGTCCATGGAGAAACCCAATTAGTTTATTTTTTCAGTATAACCAATCATCTTCAGTACATGAGCACTGACTGAAGATCTTTCTGCCATCATGCATCTGTATAACTTTTTGGATGTCTCATACTGTTCAGTACGTGACTGTTCATCATACAACTCATTGAAATGAATTATAATGGTATAAGCATCCATACCATCTTGTTGCTTTTGTAACTCAGGTGACAAAGCTGGAAGCATCACACATGTCGCAGTATTATTGTCATCGTTGTGTTTATTATAAGTCTGCACTTCCTCCAGTGTAGCTTCCTCAGTAGGATCTTCTGACATTGGTTGCTCAAAGACATGTCCAATTTTTTCATGCTTGAGTACAATTCTCAAATTGCGGTGCCAATCCAGAAAATTTGGCTCGGTAAGTTTGTTGGCATCTAATATGCCTCTCAAATTTATGTGGTTACTCATGATTCAATACTGAAATAATAAGACAGAAAATTAATTTAATATAGAAAATTAATTTAATTATAAACTTATATTGAATTAATTATACTTCCACTGTTTAAATTGAATAAACGACCTTCAAACATTAATCAATTGAACCAGTTGGATTTCCAGTGGGCTAGGAGCCCTTTTATTTTATTAGAACCTTGAGTGACTCAACAAGCGCTAATAAAACATCCAGGTAGATACTCTATCAATCATATCTCTATGTGACTCCTAGATCATCAAGTAGACAACTTATTGGCGCACACATCTTATGTGTTTACTTGATTGTGCCTCTAAAATTTTATTTTCTTAAGTGACTCAACAAAAAATATTCTAGTTAAATTCAACAAATTGTTCAGAAACATCGAATGTTTCATAGACATATCTACGAGCGAGCAGCCTTGAGCGACTCAACAAACTGACATCGGTAATAAGCTCTGGTTTTTTACTATAACAATGGAAGACCCGTTGTATTAACCATTTAATACGAATTTAATATAGATTGTAGCAGGAGATAGAGATTATTGCATTTAGTATTCGATGATCGAATGCAACATTCCCGAGGAATTGACCAACTAGTCTTTCTTTTGGCTCAAGAAGACTAGATAGATAAAATTCATAATCGTCTATATTTATTATTATGTATGATTGATTGTATATTGGAAGTTAGTTAATATACATAAATGTGATGATACAAACCCATCTTTATCAAATATCTAATACTAATTGTTTTTTGTGTCCCAATTGCAACGTGTATCTTATACTAGTTGGCACGCATGCCTATAATAAATAAATAACTCGAAAACTCAATTAAATAATTAATAGGCTCGTAGTCCGATTTAATTAAATAATAGGCTCACATGTCCAACCAACAATCAACCGGAATAATTAACCATACAACCAAACACATGGGTCGAGTCTATAATCATCCACTAAATCTTCATTTTAATATCTAATATTAAAAATATATTAATTTTTAAATTTGCAGCTTTGATAGTGTAAGTCTAAACATTTTAAACATTTCATAACAAACTAGACGGAATTAAATAATTAATCTAATTAATTATTTAATTTTTAACAATAAAATTAAGTAATTAATCAAATTAATCAAATAATTTTATTCATAAAGGAGATATTTCAAAATTGAATTTATCTACCAATTTAAAATCATACCCTAAATTGATGATAAAATTTGTATAGGGTCAAAACTGCAATTTTATAAAGTCAAGTCAAAATTTAATCTGGTCAAAAATTTAAAATATGGTTTAAAAATGATTTTAGTCAATTTTGAATATTTGACCAGCATTATTACAAGTTTACCAAAAAAAAAAAAAATCAAAATAGCATTTAAGACCTTAATTTCTTTTTAAAACTTGATGACTTACTATGTAATTTCTGAAATCGCACAGTCGGTGCCTTGATTCAACAAATGAGTCTTCTTTCTTGTGCAATTTCAGAAATTGCATAAAAAACTCTTTTATAATTTTAAAACATTGGGCCTTCTATGCAATTTTTTGAAATTGCAAAGAAGACCCTTCTTTTATTTTAAAACAGTGGCCTTCTCATGCAATTTCAAAAATTGCATGAGAGGCTCCTTTTGTTTCTTTAGAAATTAAGGGCTTTCCATGCAATTTTTAAAATTGCACAGGAAACCCCCTTTCCCAAATTCATCAGGCCGAAACCCTCTTTATGGTTTCGACCATGACGATGCCGAAGAAATCACCATGAAACAAAAACAATATCAATGATCAACACCGACCTTAAAAGTTACAAACCAATAAAATTGTTGTAAGTGAGATGAAGAACAGAAATAGGGCAAAAGTTTCACTCAAATGAATTGTGATTATCTGCATTTTCAGTTTCACCCAATGCTAAACCCAATCATAGAGTTCGATTCACATACCTGTATGATTTGGTGATGGTCCAAAACGTCAGGAAGAATTTGTCTCTGGTGGGTGGATGAACAAGGTTGCTCCATACCTAAACGGTTAGGAAAACAAAGATAATAGAGTTACAATATTGAAGTAGAGAAAGAAAATGCAGTGCTGGTTTAACTTGGAATCAAAAACTTAGATTTGGCGGGATGGGTTTTGTATTAAATGGGCTGAAACAAAATCAAATATTTAAAAGAGATTAAATAAAAATATAGCAACAGACCTCTATTATTATTAACAACGGACTATATTTATTACTAAAAGTAAATGTTTTAACAACGCGCGACGAACGTTGCTAAAGAGGCTGTTATTTGCAACACACAATGAACGTTGCGAAAGGCGCAAAAAGTATATATTTTAGCAACATGCGCAAATGTTGCTGAATACACTATTTTTTGACAACAGTCACGGTCCGTCGTTAAATAATGAAATATTTAAAAAAAATTGTAACAAACCATAAATGTTGTAAAAAGATATATTGGCAACGTTCATTTAAATACTGTTTTCAAATCTCAATTAAATTAACCAATGGTAACATACATTTACTGCCTAGTAAACCCTTTTTAGCAACACGCAATTACAAATATTGTTATTTAAATGTTTTTAAAGGCAATTTTCTTGTAGTGAATGTTGTTTCCAGTCATCCCAGGGAGGGCAAATGTGAAGCAGAGATCGAAGTCACATGCTACCGGGGCATTTTGTGTTGGGTGGCCTTTTCGACCTATGAAGTGCATTTGTTCATCAACAGGTAAAATCGCTTTGACGTGTATCCCGTTAATCGTCCCAATGCAATCTTAATATTCGTAGCACTCGAATTAGTTTCATTATAACCAAGATAGGGATACACATGAACAATAACATTATGATTACATTCCATAGACTGCACTCACCTGAAAGTGGGGATGCTTGTTTGGACATGGCCTGTAACTAGGTGCACTTTCGTTGTAATTCGGTTTTGGTCTTATTATTCTGGCCCCCAGACCGACCACTGTATGCATAGCGATAGTGAAGTAATGGTGAATTATGTACAGGGAGTGCCCGAACATATTACGCAATTGCCGATACTCTTTTCCATGTGTTAGAATACATAAGAACATACCTACCTGTTCATAAATATCCACGTTGGGTTCTCTAGAAAGTCCAAACTCATCACGTAGTAAGTGCGTAAAATTTACAAACATAGGGAGATACATCCTAAATTCTTGGAATGCTATTTGAGGATCATCTTGTAGTGCTTCGAGCATGAAAATGTGCCAATTTCGTGCATTCAGAAATCTTCGAATTCTAACCCGACAACGTTGTAGATAGTCTCGAACGATCCTTTCAGTAGCACGACAATACTCGAGCTATAAACGTATATCTTGCTCCAGTCTGTCCATGGCTTAGTCATCGGAGTTGATATTGTCGGAGTCAGCAATATGTACCGACTTGAACACAAATTGATCATTCATCTACGAGAACTTAAAAGTATGAAGATGGCAGCTTGTGGCTTTTTTCACCAACTTCAATTTTTTACAATGATTATGTATGCATTACATTTCAAAAAATGGTAAGTCATTTATAGAAGAGGGTTTATCTCATGTCCACTTTGATTAAACTGATTGTATTGTCCTAATTTTACGCTAGCAATGAAATCCAATATCACAAGAAAGATTTTCTTTTCTGAAAGTACAAACTTTTACTGTTTTATGCTTGTAGTCAACATTCCCAAATCCAATGGGACAAGATTTTTTGTTTCTTGTAGTCAACATTCTCAAATCCAAGAATTCCAGGTAGCAATTGCATATGAAACGTACAAGAGAAATAATACAATACAACGGATGACGAAAAAGTCCCAAACTCAACAATGCAAAACATAAAATATCTGATACAACAATTGTAAAAGTAATTACGCCTACCATGTTTATTAATCAAATGAATGCTGATTGTTGCACAACCAATTGGTGTACTCGAATCGAATCCATTTCATTTTTATGTGATTTGAGTGGCATTCGGTGAACCCAACTCGGATCTTTCCCTCCATCAAAAAGCTGATGGCCCAACTTTCGTAATTCTCATCCCCCTCGAAAAGTCCTAATTCTTCCAACTTCTGCATGCACTGCTCAAATGAAGGAGGGCCGGATCTTGACTTCAAGTGCGCAGCCAATGCATCTTCTGTCGATGCCAATTTCTGAACTGATTCTGACAATACATGTTGTCTATGTTCCTCATTTGTTGGTTTCTTATATCTAATGTGTCATCTTAGCTATATAAATTTCAAAAATGATTTGTCCTAATTTTGCCCCCTTTTTTCAGTCGGCTGATAATGTCTCTAGTACAGTACCCACTGGGTTGTTTGTCATTCTTTCACAGTCGAGCACTTTCTTGCGAAAAAATACCAAATGAAACGACTATTCTCACCAATTTTTTCTTTGTGAAGTGCTAATTGCTCAAGGATTCTGGCACGGGAAATGTTTTACCAAAACGGGATGGGAGAATCTTACCAAAATATTCAACTCCAAATCAGTGGAACAATGGACTCGTACCCAGCTACTGGTTCAGTATGTGTAGGGAGTATCAACAGTTTAACGAGCTTTTCCATTGTACCATAATCGAGTACGACCTAAGTCGAGACGTCATTGTTGCCGATGACTAGTGGTGTTAGAGAAAGATCCAGGTAATTCAAAGTTCTTCTTCGAATTTAATGGTTAATTTATAAATATTAATCAACGTGCAAAATTTAGGTAATAGATATGTTGACGTCTGAACCTGCACCAGTCCACGTGGCAACAGATCTCCAGTCACTCATCTGCCAGCTCGTATATTACCTGCACAATAGGACGACCGTTAGGCACCAAAATCTCCGGAGAAAAAGGGTCCGGCGATCGTTGGCGCTCCGACGATCAAGTCAACTGTCGGTATATGGGAGATACACGGGGTCGGGAACAAAAAGGGGTGTGGGAGAGACAAGCGGGCAGAGGTTTGAGCAGAATTTAGGGTGGGATTTTTAAGCATAAAAAGTGCGTACCTTGGAACAACCGGAGACGTTGTATTTATAGCGCAAGAATTCTAATTGATTTGGAAGACAAATCAATTCGGTCTTCAATCGGATCTTCCTTCCTTATGTGATAAAGATACCCGAGATTGCCTTCCTTCCTTGAGTTTATCACGTTGCATGATTTTAGGAGATCATGATTGTGTTTCTTTGTGGAGATTCGTGCGCCCAATCCAACGCAATCTTTCTTTAATTACTTCTCTGGTTGCCCCGGCATATCGAGTTGCTCGCTGGTTACGAATGATGCGTGGCCTGACGAGTCCCTATGGTTCGTCTATGGGCGCCGAGACCCTCCACATGACTCGCGGATTTTTGGCTGCCGAAGGCCCAAGCGTGTGACGGGCCCTTCCAAGGCCCTAGCAGGGCCCAGATAGGGTTCTTGACAGATTATAAACTGGGCCCTTACTGGGCTTGGATGGGGCCTGTGCTGACGTAGCAGCCATGTCGTAATCGTGTGGTAACAATAGTCCCCCAAGTCCAAGCCTATTATTTATAATGGGCGTGGGACTTTTGAGGATATTCACAAGTTGATGTGCCTCGCAAGAACGGAATGCTGATGCGCTTCGTGGGAAATATGTTCTCAAGGTGGTTCGGCAGGAAGTAATTCGACCTACCCCCAATATATAGTCCCCCAAGTCCGAAGCCGAACATTTATGACGGGTGAGGGCTTCAAGGGGTCGGGCGATGGTAAGCATCATGGAGTTTCATCCGGAGTGGGACCTTTCCTCCCTTCGGCAGGACTTCTCTGAGGCTCTGGTTCGCGACGCCTGGCCCAGTACCGCAGGTGATCAGACACTCCCTCCAACTGAGGGAGGCCCGCAGTGTGCCGACCCTTGAAGTGGCGGCGGGGCATTTATATTTTGTAATCCTTTTTTTTTGTGTCCGAATTAATTGAAAACAAAATTGGAATTGACCTTTTGCCTATCCGACGTTTCGATTCTGTGTGCGCGTGGGGGGAAGACGCCCTAAATTTGAGAATCATTCCCCTAGCATTGAAGACGCAGACACCCGGTGGAACCCAGAAGGTTGGCGTCTTCAATGCCTTGGGAAGGTAGAACGTCCGTGCGCCATTCCAGATTCCCTGTTATGACCGTATTCATTGCATTACACCTCTTTCCAACGTAGTCTTTTATAAATAGGATGCAAGCCTAACAAGATTCTTCCATCGTGAGGCTGTTGCATTTAACCTGCCATTATCGTGCGATCGAGATAGAGATAGAAAACGTGTGATGGTGGTGTGGCTGGAGGGCTGGCATCCAAGATGTCCGTCGATTTGAGAATCAACATTCAGAGGACCAAAAATCTGGCCAATCAACGTTCAGGGGACCAAACATACGGGGTGGGAATTTAGACTTAGCAGTCTTAGCCCGACCCTCCCCTGAACGGTTGGTGGGACTTGGGGGGGTCTCCCACTGCCAGAAAAGGCATCAACAGCCTTTTTTGAGCAACATGGTCTAATTAGCCACCAAATTAACTCAGGTTGGCTTGGGAGACCCCCTATCATGGTGAAGTCAGGTTCCCTAACCTGGACGATGCCAGCATAAACCGGGGGATAGGTGTAATAGATCTAGTTACCCCATTCATGTGCCGGCCCAAAGAGGCAGCGGGGGTTTTAGAATATATTGCAGTTATATATGCTTCTGTATTGTATTTCGTATTTAATAAAAAGGTGCCGAGTTACTTCCATATTTGCGTGTGTGTGCCCATATTTTGTTGACCTATGGTTAACTTTAAACCTTAATGTTTTGATTATTACAAACAAATTGGTTATGTTTTCTAACATTTTATTTTCAAGCAAAATTCAAAGCACTACAAATCGAACTCTCATGCAATGTCAAGTTCAAAGTCAAAATCAATACAAGAGTTCAAGCATCTCAAGATCCGTCGAATTTCAAGATTCGAAGATCAAGATTGAAAAATAGATTTTTAGATAAAATTGTAAAGGTGTTAATTCTTTAATCCTTAGCAATTAAATGAACGAAAGCTCAAATATAATTTTTATCACTTGCATAAAAATTAGTTTTATCAAAGCCAAAAATCAGATTTTCGAAACTATGGAAACGGATCATCCGTTTGGAAAACCGGATGAACCAGTCGACCGTTTACTTTTCACCGGTCGACCGTCTGAGCGTATCTGTTCAAAATGTGTCCGTTCTGACTTTTTGCAGTTCAACGGCTAGTTCTGACCAATCTGACCGGTCGACCGTTTGGTCATCCGTTTCAACAGAAAGTGACGAAAATTCATCTCTATAAATACCACTTCATTTATTATCATTTAACAACACTTACAAGAGCATTTTATAGAGAGAATCATATTGAAAAACATCATTCAAAGCTTCATTGCATTCATATCTTCAATATCTCTCTTTGAAAAACTTTGTTTGATTAAATCAAACATTTGATTCATCTTTCTCAACAAAGTTTTCTTCTAACACTTGAGCTTTCCTCATTCATTGCTATTCATTAAAGTGTTAGTCTCTCTTAGAACTAAACTTGTATCTATCATTCATCTAGTGAGAAATACTCAAATCAATCTCTTTATTTATTTGGGTCATATTGAGGTCCCTTGAAAAGCTCAATATTGTATAAGGATCGGTGCTCCTTGCTTGTAAGTCACCGGATACATTGTAAGGGTTTGGATTGCACCATAAGTCAATCAAAATAGTGGAAAGGCCGTGCTCGTGTTGGAGAGCTTGGTAACGGGGGACGTAGATCATTGGTTGGATCGAACTTCCACAAAAAATCGTTTGCACTCTTTCTCCTCTTTTATTTACTTATATTGTGCTTATATTCTTGTGAATCTATTTTTATCATTTTTAAGAATATTTTTCGAAAAAGTTTGAGAAAACCAATTCACCCCCCTCTTGGTTAGTTATTATTGGGCTATCAATTGGTATCAGAGCAAGGTGCTCATTTTTTTTATTACACAATCTTGAGTAATGGCTAACCAAAATTTTCAAAACCTTGAAGGTCACTCCACAAATCGTCCTCCCATCTTTAATGGCTCCCACTACAATTATTGGAAAACTAGAATGATGATTTATATTCAATCAATTGATTATAACATTTGGGAAGTCATCGAGTTTGGTCCATATGTGCCTACAAAAATTGTCAAAGTTGATGATAAACCGGACCAAACTATTTCTAAGCCTAGAGAAGAATATGATGAAGAGGACAAAAGAAAATTGTCTTTGAATGCTAGAGCCAAAAATTTACTTTATTGTGCTTTAGACAAAAATGAGTTTAATCGTATTAGCACATGTGATTCCGCATATGATATTTGGCATGCATTAGAGATAACTCATTTAGGTACCAACAAGGTTAAAGAAACCAAAATAAATCTTTTGGCAAAAGATTTCGAAAATTTCTTTATGAAACAAGATGAACCTATTGTTGATATGATTACTCGTTTCACCGATATTATTAATGGCCTTAAGGGCTTTGATCGAAAATTTACTAACGGTGAACTTGTGAGCAAAATGCTTAGGTCTTTATCGGAAGATTGGAACTCCTTGAGGATGTTAATAGAGAATACAAAAGATATCAACACTTATCCATTGGAGGAGCTATATGGAACATTGATGACATATGAGCTCAACAATGCCGAAACAAAGGAGAAAACAAGGAGAAGCAAAGAAGAGAGGAGCTTCCAAAGAAGCAAATTGCTTTGAAATCAACAAATGATGAAGGATCATCCAACACAAACTTGAGTGATGAAGAACTTGATGACTTAGTTCTTCTTGTCAAGAAATGGAGAGGATTTCGAAACAATAGGCGATTTCAAAAGAAAGAAGACAAAAGTGAAGAAAAGAACAAAAAGATCATATGCTATGATTGTGACAAACCCGGTCACAAGAGGACCGAATGCCCAAACAAGAAGAAGTTCAACAAAAAGAAGGCACTTCAAGCTACATGGGATGATAGTGATGAAGATGATCAAGAAGATGATGAAATTCAAGAAGAAATTGCTAATATGTGCTTCATGGCTATTGAGGATGAGGTAAGTACAAACAACAATGACTCTTACATTGACTTATCTACCTCTTATGATGAAATTCTTGAAGAATTTGAGAAACTTATGTCAAAATACTCCATTCTTAACAATAAACACTCTTTGTTGAAAAAGGTAGTCAAGAAGCTTTTTATTGCACAAAAGGACTTTGAAAAAGAAAAGGATGATCATAAGTCCTTGATTAAAGAAAATGTTTTATTGAAAGAAAAAGTGGTTGATTTAACAAGCATTATTCACAATTTCACCCAAGGAAAGAAAAACTTTGAATTAATGCTTGGTGAGCAAAAATGTGTGTTTAACAAAGGAGGAATTGGATATAAACCTCTCTTAAAACAAAAATCCCTTGAAACCATTTTTGTAAAATCATCCAACTTTTCTCAACAAAACATCACATGTAGTTTTTGCAAGAAAGATGGTCATGTTGCTTACAATTGTTTGACTAAAAAGAAACTATACTTTAAAAAGAAACACAAGTGGATAAAAGAATCCACAAGCACTAACTATCAAGGACCCAAACTTATGTGGGTACCAAAAATCAAAAATTAAAATTATTTTTGTAGGTACCACAAAAGGTCAAGAGCAATTGGTTCTTGGATAGTGGTTGTTCGAAACATATGACGGGAGATCGATCATTACTATCAAATTTCAAAAGAAAAGATGGAGGTCATGTGACTTTTGGAGACAATGCCAAAGGAAAAATCATAGGTTTTGGAAATATTGGTAATCATTCTACTCCCTCTATTGAAAATGTTTTATTAGTTGATAACCTCAAACATAACCTACTTAGTATAAGTCAATTGTGTGATAAAGGTTATCTCATTAAATTTGATTCTTCTAATTGCCTCATTGAGGATGCTATATCTAAAGAGGTATTATTCATGGGGAGCCGAAGCAAAGATGTTTACATCATATCTATTGAATTTGAACTTGAAAAGGAAATAAAATATTTTTCAAGTATAAAGGATGATTCTTGGCTATGGCATAGGAGATTAGGTCATGTTAGCATGGACTTACTTTCAAAAATCTCCAAAAATAACTTTGTGAAAGGGTTGCCAAGTATAAAGTTTGAAAAAGATAAAATTTGTGATGCTTGTCAATTTGGAAAACAAGTAAAGAGTTCTTTCAAACTTAAACAACACTCTTCTACTTCAAGACCTTTGCAACTTCTCCACATGGACTTATTTGGACCATCTAGAACCGCTAGTTTAAGTGGAAACATTATGCATTTGTTATTGTTGATGATTTTTCAAGATTTACTTGGGTCATTTTCTTGAATTTAAAAGATGAAGCCATAAATGCATTTAAACATTTTTGCAAAAGAGTCCAAAATGAAAAGGGATACACCATTACCACAATTAGGAGTGATCATGGTGGAGAATTTGAAAATATAGCCTTTGATGAGTTTTGCAAATCCAATGGATATGAACATAATTTTTCGGCTCCTAGAACTCCTCAACAAAATGGTGTAGTAGAAAGGAAGAATCGAACATTGCAAGAAATGGCTCGAACCATGTTGAATGAAAACAATTTACCAAAATACTTTTGGGCCGAAGCCGTAAACACTTCATGTTATATCTTAAATAGAGTTTTGGTAAGTCGAAAGAAAACCAAAACTCCATATGAGCTTTGGAAAAATAGAATTCCCAATATCGGATATTTTAAAGTTTTTGGTTGCAAGTGCTTTATTTTAAACACAAAAGAAAATTTGGGAAAATTAGATCCAAAATCCGATATTAGAATTTTTCTTGGATATTCATCTACTAGTAAAGCTTTTAGAGTTTTCAACAAAAAAACTTTAGTAGTTGAAGAATCCATGCATGTTGTTTTTGATGAAACTAACTCCTCTACACAAGAAAAAGTTATTGATGATGAAGATTTGAAAATCCCATTTGAACAACTAAGTGTTCAAAATCAAGACAAAGGGAATCCAAATAACATTGAAAGTCAACATGAGGAGGAAACAAGTATGCAACAAAATGGTGAAGAACCTCATGAAGATCCCAACACTTCATCATTACCAAAAGAATGGAGGTTTGTCCCATCTCACCCAAAAGATCTCATCATTGGTGATCCATCAAAAGGGGTAAGCACAAGAAATTCTTCTAGAAATTTTCATAACAATTGTGCATTTCTTTCTCAAATTGAGCCAAAGAACTTTAAAGAAGCCAAGTTTGATGAATTTTGGATCCTAGCTATGCAAGATGAACTAAATCAATTTGAAAGAAATCATGTTTGGGATTTAGTTGCTAATTGGCACAAAATGGGTTTTTCGAAACAAACGAGATGAAAATGGTATAATTGTGCGTAACAAAGCTAGATTAGTGGCTCAAGGTTACAATCAAGAAGAAGGCATTGATTTCGAAGAAACTTTTGCCCCGGTTGCTAGATTAGAATCAATTCGCATGCTTCTTGCTTTTGCTTGTCATAAGAATTTTACTTTATTTCAAATGGATGTCAAAAGTGCATTCTTGAATGGAGTCATTCAAGAAGAAGTTTTTGTTGAGCAACCACCCGGTTTTAAAAATCATAAGTATCCGGATAAAGTTTTCAAACTTAGAAAAGCTCTTTACGGTTTAAAACAAGCTCCTAGAGCATGGTATGAGAGATTAAGTAAATTTTTCTTATCAAATGGTTTTTTAATGGGTAAAGCGGATACTACATTATTTATAAAAACCAAAAAGAATGATATGATAGTTGTTCAAATTTATGTTGACGATATCATTTTTGGTGCCACTAACATTTCTCTATGTGAAGAATTTTCTAAGTGCATGAGTAGGGAATTTGAGATGAGCATGATGGGTGAACTCAAGTTCTTTCTTGGTCTCCAAATCAAACAAACCAATGATGGAATATTCATTAGTCAAACTAAGTATATCTTGGATATGCTCAAAAAGTTTGAAATGGAAGACTTGAAGCCAATGAATACTCCAATGAGCTCATCAATCAAACTAGATAAAGACGAGCAAGGTACTACCGTTGATGTAACAAAATATCGAGGTATGATCGGATCCCTTCTTTATTTAACCGCTAGTAGACCCGATATTATGTTTAGTGTATGCTTATGTGCTAGATATCAATCTAATTCTAAGAATTCCCATCTTAGTGCCGTAAAACGCATTTTTCGTTATCTTAGTGGAACTAGATCTTTAGGTCTTTGGTATCCCAAAGAAACTCATTTTAATTTACTTAGCTATTCGGATGCCGATTGGGCCGGTTGCACAATTGATCGTAAAAGTACTAGTGGAACGTGTCATTTTCTAGTCTTTGCTTTAGTTTCATGGTTTAGTAAGAAACAAAATTCCGTTGCTTTGTCAACCGCCGAACCCGAGTATATCTCCGCCGCTAGTTGTTGTGCTCAAATCCTATGGATGAAGCAAACTCTAAATGATTATCACATTTCATTTGACAAAGTCCCTATTATGTGTGATAATACTAGTGCCATCAATTTATCTAAAAATCCCGTCTTGCATTCTCGTACCAAACACATTGAAATTAGACATCACTTTTTACGAGACCATGCACAAAAGGGAGATATAACTTTGGAGTTTGTAAACACCGAAAAACAATTGGCCGATATTCTCACAAAACCATTAGCTCTTGAACGATTTTCATACATTCGACGAAATTTAGGTATAATTGATGAATGTGAAATATGTGGCTAAATCTTTATGTTTCCTATGATTAATTGCTTTATATGTGACAAACATGTTCTAAAATTATCTGTCGAAAGACAAATTCATTAATTTTGGTGAATCTTTTTAAACCGGTCGACCGTTTCATAAATCGGACGACCGTTTCATATTAAACGGATGATCCCCTGCTCAATCCGTTTGATCATCCGTATGAGCAGAGACTTTTACCAAAATTAAAAAGTTTAACCGGTTGACCGCATCTATAAAACGGACGTCCGTATGATTTTAACCGGACGACCGTACATCATCCGCCTACTCATCCGTTTGAACAGAAAGTTTAAACTTCAAATTTTCAGTCCAACCGGTCGACTGTTTGAGGTTTCCGGTCGTCCGTATAAGCGGAAATCAGGGTTTTTAAGTTAGAAATTTTTCAAATTTCTTCATTCCAACTTCCCGCGAACCACGGTTTTCTCTCCAAATCTTCCTCAAATCTTCCAATCTTCCCAAAATCTTTCCAATTTACATTCAAAATCTCAAAACCCATATCATTTCAAGCCTAAATCTTCAAAATCCCCAATTTTTGTCCACCAAATCGCGATAAACCCCTCAAACGGTCGATCTCCAACCCTAGGCTCCAAATCCGGTTCCACAACCATGCCTCGAATGAAAATGGCAGCCAAACGACCTAGGAGAGAAAGGCAACCATCTCCATCCTCCTTCTCCTCCTCCTCCTCCGAAGATCCTCAATCCAAGCGCATCGAACGAAGTCCCGTTCTCATTGGTAAGAACGTCGATCTTGCCTCTTTCACACACGAAGCACCATCTTTTAACATTGAAAATCTTTTCATGGGTATGGGGTGGGTTCCTCTTCTCACTCTCAATGAAACTGTTTACCCCCCCATTATCAAAGAATTTTACAAAAACATGGTTTTTTCCCCGGGGTCGGGTATTTCATCTTTCGTTCGGGACAAACGAATTAAGATCACTCAAGATCTTATTCGTACCATTCTCCATCTTGAAAATGGTGGTATGCGTCTCTATACCACCAAGACAATTCCTCACACCGACGAGTATAATCCCGTCGAAGCATGTTGTAATGTCACCGGCAAGCATTTTGAGGCTGCCGTTCGTCTTAGCTCAAATCAACTTACCCTTCCTTGTCGTGTCCTTCATAACATCATTGCCCACATAATTGTCCCTCGAAAGGGTCATTTGGATGAGGTTAATCATTTCAATGCTTTTGTGCTCGACTCTATCCTCCGAGGGCGTAAGCTCGATTTCTCCTATATCATGATCCAACACATGCACTACGTCCTTAGTGGCAAGAGTTCTAAGGCACTTCCCTATGGCATGATTCTCACCAAAATCTTTCAACATTTCGATATCTCCTTCCGTGATACGGTGACCCTCCTTCCAAAAGCCACCGACACCATCAATATTCTTACACTAAAAAGAATGAAAATTGTAAAGGAAAACGGTCAATGGGTGGCAAAGTCGAAGGGATTTGATGAAGAGTCGGGCCCCTCCACTCTACCTTTCGAGGGGGAAGATATTGACGAGGATGCTCCTCCGTCCCCTCCGCGGCAAAGATCACAAAGGCCGTCGTCCTCCACTTCCGGCCATAACGAGGATCAATTCACTTTACTGCATGGCCGGATCGACTCACTTACTTCTTCAGTTGAGAGCCTGCACCATACCATGGGGACTCTCCAGCACTCGGTTGCCGACATGACGGCACTGCTCCGAGATCTTCACTCCCGTCTCGATGCCGTGCTTCCTCCTCAGCCGCCCCCGGAGCCTTAGTCCATTTATTTCTCTTGTTTTCTGTAGCTATGTTTTGGAAACAAAGTCTATGTCCTAGCTTTCATTTATAAAACTATGCTTGTTTTTAAATTTTAAATTTATCAATGAATGGCTTATATTGTTTCATTTTGGGGGAATATATTTTTTAAACCTTAATGTTTTATCTTTTGCCTTTTTGTTTATGCCAAAAGGGGGAAAATAAATATGTGATGAAATATATGAAATATGTGATGTGATGAATGATGAATTTGGCATGAAATATGTAATGTGATCAAATGGAATCGATATCATGTAATGAGATAAAATTGGCAAATCAAATGAAAATGTGATACAAATTCATCAAATCATGTTTACTTGAAAAAGATATGGGGAATATATATGCTTTATTGTATCTCATTATTTTATATTCTCACATTGTTTGTCATAATCAAAAAGGGGAAAATTGTTGACCTATGGTTAACTTTAAACCTTAATGTTTTGATTATTACAAACAAATTGGTTATGTTTTCTAACATTTTATTTTCAAGCAAAATTCAAAGCACTACAAATCGAACTCTCATGCAATGTCAAGTTCAAAGTCAAAATCAATACAAGAGTTCAAGCATCTCAAGATCCGCCGAATTTCAAGATTCGAAGATCAAGATTGAAGAATAGAATTTTAGATAAAATTGTAAAGGTATTAACTCTTTAATCCTTAGCAATTAAATGAACGAAAGCTCAAATATAATTTTTATCACTTGCACAAAAATTAGTTTTA
Source organism: Forsythia viridissima (assembly GCA_030279155.1). Taxonomy (NCBI): domain Eukaryota; kingdom Viridiplantae; phylum Streptophyta; class Magnoliopsida; order Lamiales; family Oleaceae; genus Forsythia; species Forsythia viridissima. The sequence continues at coordinate 29,405,705 of CM059042.1, forward strand.
TCAAAGCCAAAAATCAGATTTTCGAAACTATGGAAACGGATCATCCATTTGGAAAACCGGATGAACCGGTCGACCGTTTACTTTTCACCGGTCAACCGTCTGAGCGTATCTGTTCAAAAAGTGTCCGTTCTGACTTTTTGCAGTTCAACGGCTAGTTCTGACCAATCTGACCGGTCGACCGTTTGGTCATCCGTTTGGTCATCCGTTTCAACAGAAAGTGACGAAAATTCATCTCTATAAATACCACTTCATTTATTATCATTTAACAACACTTACAAGAGCATTTTATAGAGAGAATCATATTGAAAAACATCATTCAAAGCTTCATTGCATTCATATCTTCAATATCTCTCTTTGAAAAACTTTGTTTGATTAAATCAAACATTTGATTCATCTTTCTCAACAAAGTTTTCTTCTAACACTTGAGCTTTCCTCATTCATTGCTATTCATTAAAGTGTTAGTCTCTCTTAGAACTAAACTTGTATCTATCATTCATCTAGAGAGAAATACTCAAATCAATCTCTTTATTTATTTGGGTCATATTGAGGTCTCTTGAAAAGCTCAATATTGTATAAGGATCGGTGCTCCTTGCTTGTAAGTCACTGGATACATTGTAAGGGTTTGGATTGCACCATAAGTCAATCAAAATAGTGGAAAGGCCGTGCTCGTGTTGGAGAGCTTGATAACGGGGGACGTAGATCATTGGTTGGATCGAACCTCCATAAAAAATCGTTTGCACTCTTTCTCCTCTTTTATTTACTTATATTGTGCTTATATTCTTGTGAATCTATTTTTATCATTTTTAAGAATATTTTTTGAAAAAGTTTGAGAAAACCAATTCACCCCCCTCTTGGTTAGTTATTATTGGGCTATCATATTTTATATACTTGTTTCGGGCCTCGTCATGATCAACACTCCTTTGCCATGTAGAAATTTCGACGAGGTTGGGGCGAACGTCGAACAAATTTGACCTGCCGTGGGCGGTATTGTTATCATGATTTAGCGTTCGCGTAATCACGCCCCCACGCGCTTAGATATATTCTCCTAGGGTTTACCAAATGTGTTTTTAATTCCACGCCACGTGTCGGCCCACCCGACTGCTGGTACCCCGTCGGGCTTATAAATACGATAGGGCATTCTTAACTCACCATTTCCCAGCCATTTTTCCGTCATACCTGGACCTTTGATTACTATCGGCCATGTCAGGCTTCTATTTTTCCAAAGTCCCTAAATTTAAGATTAGGCGCGGGGGAATAGTGGAGGATGTCTCTCTTCCCTATTTGGCGTCATCCGCGGTGTCTGCTTCTAGGCCCACAGTGTTGTAGGGCCCAGAGACGAGGATGGGTTACCCGCCTGTTTCACCTGCGCCGAAGGTGAGAGCAGACGTTCCGTTTCTGATGAATCCTACTAGACGTGGGTCCTCTTCCGGGAACGTTAGGTCGTCAGCGGGAAAGAAACCAAAGGTCGAGAGTGGAGAACAGGCGTCCCGGACGCCTGTTTCTCCCCCTCCCGGCAGGCGTGAGTATATTAACATTGGGGCCCGCCAAGATGAGCTAGATCCGTCAGTCGTAGAGAAGCTACCTTCAGCAGTTGCCCTTGCGGCTACTTCAGTCCATAAATATTGGACATCTCCTTTTGGGAAGGCGGTAGATACCGCGGAGGTGACGGAGTTGATGAAGCTGGCCGAAATGTACACCTCTCGTAGTCATGTTTTGAATTACAAGTTGTATAAAATGTTGGAGATGAGGGTTGCTGAAATACAGTCTGTCCTTGGAGAAGATGAAAATGCCGAAGCGATGAGGGCCGAAATCAAACGTCTTCGGGCACGACTCGCGTTTTCGGAAGACGCGCGGAGTCGCGCAATGTACGACGTTACGAAGGCCCAGACGATCCAGAAGGCGTGTATCGTTGCCCAGAAGAAGGCCGAGTCTCAGTTGAAGTCTTGCCAGAATATGATACAGGCCAAAGATAGAGAACTGGCCGAGGTTTAGAACGAGCTAGCGAAGGCTAAAGGCCTCCTAGCAAAACTGGGGGTCACCAGTTATACCGAAACGTAGGATTACGTGTATAGGTCATACTTCTTTAGCCATGCTAATGCGTGGATATTTTATGTAATCGAGTAATGAGATTTTAGTGAAAGTTTTTACGTTTGTTCCAAATGTTTGCGTACTTGATACCTTACCAAGCGAGCTTAGTAAAGTTGGTCGCGGACCATGCTCCATCGCGACCCAATGAACCACAATTGCGCGCACGCACGTTGGATGTTTATCTAGTGACTTGAAAGAGTTGGCCGCGAATCACATTCTCTTGCTGCGGAGCTTTTTGTACTTACTTGCTTTACGCGTAAAATGTTTACCCAGCGGGTTGATAGAGCCGGCCGCGAACCACACTCCTCCGCTGGCGATTTGATTGTATTTGATTAATAGCGCGTAAAATGTTTACCCAGTGGGTTGATAGAGTTGGCCGCGAACCACACTCTCCCGCTGCCGAGTCTATTACACTTGCTTACTTACGCGTAAAATATTTATCCAGCGAGTTGGTAGAGTTGGCCGCGAACCACATTCCCTCGCTGCTGGGTTAATTGTACTTGCTTTCTTACGCGTAAAATGTTTACCCAGCGAGTTAATTAGAGTTGGCCGCGAACCACACTCCCTCGCTGCCGTGTTCTTTGTACTTGTTTTCTTACGCGTAAAATGTTTACCCAGCGAGTTAATAGAGTTGGTCGCGAACCACACTCCCTCGCTGCCGTGTTCTTTGTACTTGATTTCTTACGCGTAAAATGTTTACCCAGCGAGTTAATAGTGTTGGTAGCGAACCATACTCCCTCGCTGCCGTGTTCTTTGTACTTGCTTTCTTACGCGTAAAATGTTTACCCAGCGAGTTAATAGAGTTGGCCGCGAACCACACTCCCTCGCTGCCGATTTGATTGTTACTCTTCGCATGTGGAGCACTTTGGACTCATAAAGGACGAATATTATAAAACGGCGCCGCGTTTCTTGGCGTCTGCCACAGAACTGTAAAAAAGACCAAAACAATGCTAAAAACGATATTACTGGTGATATGGCCTCAGATGGGCGATGTTCCAAGGGTGTCTTGCCTCTCGTCCCTCAGGATCTTCCAGTCTATAAGTTCCGGGGCGGATTTCTTCGATGACCTTGTAAGGTCCTTCCCAGGTGGGCCCTAGAGTTCCGGTCCTTGCTTCATTATTAGCTTGGAATATCTTTTTCAGTACAAAATCATTGACACGAAAACTTCTGCCCCTGACCTTGGAGTTATAATATCGGACCATCTTCCGTTGGTAAACCGCGAGGCAAAGTTACGACTCCGTGTGTCTCTCATCTAGCAGGTCGAGGCCCGCTCTTTGTAAATCCTCGTTGGCCACCTCGTTGAAGTACAGGTGTCTGGGCGAGGGTATTCCTATCTCGACGGGGATCATTGCCTCTGCCCTATATGCCATGGAGAACGGGGTTTCGCCTGTGGCCGTGCGGGAGGTGGTTCGGTAGGACCACAGGGTCTCGAGTAGTTCTTCGGCCCATCCCTCTTTTGCCGACTCTAGTTTTTGCTTAAGAGTGTGCTTAATAATTTTATTCACGGCTTCTACCTGGCCGTTGGATTGTGGGTAATAAGGGGTGGAGAAATCCCTTCGGATGCCAAGATTCTCACAGTTCGCGTTAAACTTCATCCCAGCAAATTGCGTGCCGTTGTCGGAGACGACATAATGGAGAATGCCAAAGCGGCAGACAATATTTTTCCATACAAATTTTCAGGCATTCTCCTCTATGATTTTGGCCAGAGGCTCGGCTTCACACCACTTGGTGAAGTAATCTACCGCTACAATCGCGAACTTGACCCCACCCCTCCCTGTCGGGAGGGGACCGATGAAGTCGATCCCCCATTTGGCAAAGGGCCAGGGACTAGTGACTGGAGTAAGGTTCTGAGCGGGGAGCTTCGGAACTGCCGCGAACTTCTGACATCTGTCCCATCTCTTCGCGAAATTGTGGGAATCTTTCTTCATGGTCGACCAATAGTACCCTTGCTTCACGGCTTTCTGTGCCAAGGCCATCCCTCCCGAGTGATTGCCGCAGATCCCTTCGTGTATTTCTTTCATCACGTACACTGCTTCCTCTTGCGTTAGGCAGCGTAAGAGGGGGTGGCTGAATCCCCTTTTGTATAGAATTTCGTCCTGTAATACGAATTTTGCGGCCCTTCTGCGGAGCTTCTGTGCCTCCAATTTGTCTTCGGGTGACACCTGACTAATTAGATATTCGATAATCTCCTTCATCCATTTCGGGGAATCAGAGATGGTTAGGACGGAGGGTATGGTAGCGTCCTCGGTTGAAGGTCGGTTAAGCTTCTCAACTGGGATGGCCTTCATTGGGTCAGAGTCTCTACTGCTTGCCAGCTTTGAGAGGGCGTCGGCATAGCCATTTTCCGTTCGTGGGATCTGGAGAAGTTCGTATTCTTCGAAGTGGGACAATTGGTCCTTAGCTTTTGTTAAGTAGGACACCATGGATTGTTCACGTGCCGCGAAGGTCCCATTAACTTGACTTACGACAAGCTGTGAATCGCTATGAATTTGGAGCTTCTTTGCCTTCATCTCCCGTGCTAGTCTCAAGCCTGCTAGTAGGGCCTCGTATTCTGCTGCATTGTTGGAGGCTTTAAATTCCAGGCGAAGCGTGCAGTTGAGATTATAGCCATCTGGGCTGATTAGCAGGATCCCGGCTCCAGCCCCGGCCTCCTCCGAGGATCCATCGACATATAACTTCCATGTCGGTACCTCCAAGGGTCGGGCTTCAAGCGGACCGTCGGGGATATGAGCGAATTCAGCCACAAAATCAACTAAAGCTTGTCCTTTTATCGAAGGCCGTGGCTTGTAACTGATGTCGAATTGACTAAGTTCTACCGACCATTTTATCAATCGTCCTGAAGTATCTGGTTTCTGGAGTATTTGCCGTAGGGGGAGGTTCGTCAAGACATCTATGCTGTGGGACTGGAAGTATGGTCGAAGCTTTCTGGAGGCGACGATCAGTGACAGAGCGAGTTTTTCCATGTCTGGATATCTCGTTTCCGCGTCCTGCAGGGCTTTGCTTACGTAATAGACAGGGAATTGTGCTGGGCCCTCCTCACGGATTAGCACCGAGCTAACTGCCTTTTTCGAGAGGGCGAGGTAAACGAGCAATGGTTCCCCATTCTTGGGTTTGGATAGCAGTGGGGATTTTTTGAGAAGGACCTTGAGGTCTTGGAAGGCCTTTTCGCACTCCTCGGTCCACTCGAACCGCTTTCCCCCTTTTATGGTTTGAAAGAAAGGTTGGCAACGGTCGATCGCCTTGGATATAAACCGATTCAGAGCTGCTAACCTCCCTGTCAGACTTTGGACTTCCTTGGGAGAGGATGGTGACCGCATCTTAATGAGCGCTCTGATCTTTTCGGGATTGGCCTCTATCCCCCGCTGATTGACCATGTAGCCGAGGAACTTTCTGGATGCGACCCCAAACGCGCACTTCAAGGGGTTAAGCTTCATGCGATATTTGCGAAGGGTTTCGAACATTCTCCTCAAGTGATCTATGTGGTCTTCTGCGTTGACGCTCTTTACCAACATATCGTCGACGTATACCTCCATCGTGTTCCCAATTTGTCCGGCGAACATACGATTTACCAGCCGTTGGTATGTGGCTCCCGCGTTCTTCAAGCCGAATGGCATCATCTTATAGCAGTATAGCCCTCGGTCCGTAATAAACGACGTGTGATCCTCGTCCCCTGTGAACATCGGGATCTGGTTATAGCCCGAGTATGCGTCCATGAAGCTAAGCAACTTGTGGCCGGCGGTCGCATCGACGAGCTGGTCGATGCACGGTAATGGGAAAATGTCTTTAGGGCACGTCTAGTTTAGATCAGAGAAGTCGATGCATACCCTCCACTTCTTGGTACTCTTCCGAACCAACACCGGGTTGGATACCCACTGGGGGTAAATCGCCTCTCTGATGAACCTGCTGGCCAGTAGCTTGTCAACTTCCTCTTTCAAGGCTGGTACCTCTCGGTACTTAGAGGCATCCTTTTTTGAATCCTGGGGTGCACCTTCGGATCTATTTTCAAGACGTGGCACGCGATCGATAGGTCGATCCCGACCATGTCGCTGTGTTTCCATGCGAAGACGTCTGCGTTATCTCGGAGAAACTGCTTCAGCTCTTCCTTCGTCTTTTTCTCGAGCTTCTCTCCCACCTGCAACATCTGGGTTGGTTCCGAGGGGCTTACCTGAAATGTTTCCAGCTCCTCGGCTGGGGAAGCAAGAGAATCCGAGGCTATGATTCGGGGATCTAGACCTTCGTCCAGTATCAATTCTTCATCCAATCCTTCGCCGTCAACTTCCGTCGATTCTGAGTACGTGGTCATTACCATCGGGGAGGCGCCCTCGCGTTCGGCAGCCTCCTACAATTCGTCCATGTCATGGGAACGACGGTAGACCAATGAACCAGGCTGCGAAGGGCTTCTCCAGGTACGACTACGCTTGGGTCCCTGTTGGAGGGGCTGATCATCCAGCAGCCCAAGCGCGGCCTCCATCCGGGCGTCATCCAACTCCAGGTCCTGATTCCCCGGTCCCACCATCCGTTTCTGTCGATATTCGGGTGCCATGTTCTTTCGGGTAGAAGACACGTTTTACCACAAACACTTGGTCGTGTAAGGTTTTTCGGTTCCCACAGACGGCGCCAATCTGTTGACGTCTGAACCTGCACCAGTCCACGTGCCAACAGATCTCCAGTCACTCCTCTGCCAGCTCGTATGTTACCTGCACACTAGGACGACCGTTAGGCACCAAGATCTCCAGAGAAAAAGGGTCCGGCGATCGTTGGCGCTCTGACGATCAAGTCAACTGCCGGTATATGGAGGATACACGGGGTCGGGAACAAAAAGGGGTGTGGGAGAGACAAGCGGGCAGAGATTTGAGCAGAGTTTAGGGTGGGATTCTTAAGCATAAAAAGTGCGTACCTTGAAACAACCGGAGACGTTGTATTTATAGCGCAAGAATTCTAATTGATTTGGAAGACAAATCAATTCGGTCTTCAATCGGATCTTCCTTCCTTATGTGATAAAGATACCCGAGATTGCCTTCCTTCCTTGAGTTTATCACGTTGCATGATTTTAGGAGATCATGATTGTGTTTCCTTGTGGAGATTCGTGCTCCCAATCCAACGCAATCTTTCTTTAATTACTTCTCTGGTTGCCCCGGCATATCGAGTTGCTCGCTGGTTACGAATGATGCGTGGCCTAACGAGTCCCTATGGTTCGTCTGTGGGCGCCGAAGCCCTCCACATGACTCGCGGATTTCTGGCTGCCGAAGGCCCAAGCGTGTGACGGGCCCTTCCAAGGCCCTAGCAGGGCCCAGATAGGGTTCTTGACAGATTATAAACTGGGCCCTTACTGGGCTTGGATGGGGCCTGTGCTGACGTGGCAGCCATGTCGTAATCGTGTGGTAACAAGGTACAAGCACTTAAATCGAAAGTGTTGGTTAGAGTATTAATGTTTCTTCGAAGCTTTACATAGGTGTCCTCGATAATAATCGGAAGTGTTGGTACTAGTATTAATTTTGTATTATGATAAAGATTTCCATAGTACAGTAGTTATTGTTAAATCTAGCAAACATCATTGTTAGGCTTGCTGCCAATGTCCATATTTTAATGTATCGATTTTTTGTATAGGAAAACAAAGATTACGTCAAATTTAAGGTCAAGAATTGTGCGGAACTTTTCCATAAGTACCGTGGTCTTTTCGGTGACATGTACGACTCTGAAAAATACGCCCTCAGCCCTTCAAAGCTCTCAAAAAAGGGTTTCGATGACGATGTTATAAGTGAACGAACTGGAAGTTTAGACAAGATGCCATTTAGCGTTGAGATGCGCGACGAGCACGTGCCATCATCTGGGCCATTTAACACGTCCAGAATGGAATGTTTAGGCAGACACAGCGGGGATAAGAGAAAAAACAGCTCTCGTGCTCATAAAGGCAAGAAGAAGGTCGACTCCTGTGCTGCGTTGTCAGAATCAGTTCAGAAATTGGCATCGGCGGGAGATGCATTTGCTGTGCACTTGAACTCGAGATCCGTCCCTCATTCGTTTGAGCGGTGCATGTAGGGGTTGGAAGAATTAGGAATTTTTGACGGGGATGAGAATTACGAATGTTGGGCCATCAGCGTTTTTAGGGAGGGAAATAACCGGGTTGGGTTCCCCGGATGCCGCTCAAATCACATGAAAATGAAATGGATGCGATTCGAGTACACCAATTGGTTGTGCAACAATCCGCATTCATTTGATTAACAAACATGGTAGGCGTAATTACTTTTACAATTGTTGTATCGGATATTTTATGTTTTCTATTGCTGAGTTTGGGACTTTTTTGTCATCCGTTGTATTGTATTATTTCTCATTGTACGTTTCATATGCAATTGCTACCTGGAATTCATGAATTTGGGAATGTTGACTACAAGAAACAAAAAATCTTGTCCTATCGGATTTGGGAATGTTGACTACAAGCATAAAACAGTAAAATTTTATACTTTAAAAAAATAAAATCTTTCTTATGATATTGGATTTCATTGCTGGTGTGAATTTAGGACAATATAATCAATTTAATCAAAATGAACATGAGATAAACCCTCTTCTATAAATGACCTACCATTTTTGAAATATAATGCATACATAGTCATTGTAAAAAATTAAAGTTGGTGAAGCAAACCACAAGCTGCCATCTTCACACTTTTAAGTTCTCATAGATGAATAATCAATTTGTGTTGAGTCGGTACGAATTGTTGACTCCGACGATAACAGCTCTGACGAAGAAGACATGGACAGACTGGAGCAAGATATACGTTTGTGGCTCGAGTATTGTCGTGCTACTGAAAGCATCGTTCGAAATTATCTGCAACGTTATTGGGTTAGAATTCAAAAAAAATCGAATGCACGAATTGGGCACATTTTCATGCTTGAAGCACTACAAAATGATCCTCAAATAGCATTCCAATAATTTAGGATGTATCCCATACGTTTATAAAGTTTACGCACTTACTTCGTGATGAGTTTGAGCTTTCTAGCAGACCCAGTGTGGATATTTATGTACAGGTAGGTATGTTCTTATGTATTCTAGCACATGGAAAATGGTATCGGCAATTGCGTAATATGTTCGGGCACTCCCTGGACACAATTCATCATTACTTCACTGTCATTCTGTGGGGGACAGAATAATAAGACCGGAACCGAATTATAACGAAAGTCTACTTGGTGTGTTGAAGAATATGTGGACAATTTTAAATCGTATGTCGCATTATCCTTTTCGAAAACAGATCGTAGTGGTTGTAGCAGCAATGACTGTCCACAACTTCATTCGATGGGTAGGCCAAGAGGACCACGCATTTTGTACTGTGGCAGAGGTTGTAGAAACAGCTGAGATTGATTTGCCAGACGAGATAGCGCAAACATCGATTGATTACAATACGCCACATATATTGAACACAGAATGAGATCAATATCGTGATTCCATAGCGCAACAATTGCGCTAGTGAAGTGTTATTATGTTACATGTTCAGTAATATCGGGATTCATTACTAATATTGTACGCGACAGACATTATCAATGTTAAACAAAATAAAACGAGTGAATTAGAGCTTCATCGGAGTTGATAGGACGCATAGATCAAATGACTTGATTGCACGGTAGTGATAAGAACAAATAACAAAGCCATTGGAGGAATGCCAGTTGTTCAGGACTATTTTGTAACGTACAAAAAATTTCAGGATTGAATTGCACACTTTTGAAACTTGTGAAAAATCAAAATGCGAATGTGTAAAGAGGTTTTTGGATTTGTAAGCTCTTCAAAGTTTGGGGATGAATGTTGAGAAAGTATGGAGTACAAAGGGCCAAAATGCATAACACTGAAATTTGAAGGACTAACCTGCAAAAAAACAAAAACCTGTGTTTGAACCCCAACCAAACCGCAATATGCAAACAGTAAGTGCTGGTTTGCCACGGTCCACCCGCGGTTAGCCAAGACAAACAACAATGTCTAGCAAGCCGTGGTTTTGTCTCGGCCGCGGCAAACGAAAGTTTTTTTTTTCTAGGACAAATGGTAGCTTTTTTCTAGAATGTTTACAGTAGCTATCTCACTTCCATGATATATATGAGTTCAGATAACAAATGGTTAGATTTGTATATTGCAATGATGTATGTTAGAATAAGTAGTAAAAATGAAAATAAAAATTATATTCATTAACGAACGGGAGTGTTTGTTCACAAGGAAGAGATAATGTTTATCTTCTTCATCATGCAAGATAGATACACATAAACGTATGTATAGAAAGAGAAAGCTATTTGTTATGAAAACCCATTTTCCCACACCAAATTGAAGGGTAGAAAGGTCAAAAGACAAACTTGGTCAAAAAATATGTAAGTCGACAAGGTGAAGTAGGTGACAAAATTTAATGCTGAATTCAGTAGATTGCCCACAAGCATTTATTGCAAAATAGATTTTTTACATGGAAAAATGGCAGACAAACATGCTCTAAGTGGAAAAGGTGAAGTAGGTGACAATTTAATGCTGAATTCAGTAGATGACCCACAAGCATTTATTGCAAAATGGATTTTTTACATGGAAAAATGGCAGCCGAACATGCTCTTAGTAGTGATGCCCGTGGGTGACGGTTGTGGTGGAGGTGGCAACATGGGTAGGGGGTTGCTCGGTAGCAATAGAACTAGGGGCGGAGTCAAGAATTTACTTTGGAAGAGGCAAAAAAAAACTAAAAAGTCAATGTACGAATAAAATTCATATACAACAAATAAAGTTATTTACGACATTACCTACTTAGATGGTGTCATACGATTTTTTACAGCATAAAATTTATTTGTAATAGAATTTATATTTATATTTATAATAATGAAAGCAACTATGTGGTGAAGGTAGAAGTTCATTGTATTTTAGATCAACAAAAAATGAAAAAGTTCCCTCATCTCAGGCAAATTACTGTTTCTCTTATGTTTTCCATTCAAAATTCTTTATTCAAATCAACACCATAATTTACTAAAAAATGTAACCATTATTTAGACAAACAAAATTTAAATTTTGTAAAAAGACATTTGTACTTTGTACTTACTACTCCAATACTCATTATCTTCTTTTATGAAAATGGAGAAAAATTCTTCCACTTTCTAGGCCAAGCGAAATCTCATAGTTGGGTATAGCAAGGCAAAAAAATCCAACCCCCGACTTTGCCTTGCCCCGAATGGGACAGGGACCGAGATCATGGTCCGCGTCTCCAATACTCTGAATCTGCCCCGAATGTTTTGATATTATTTTATTTTTATATTTTAAAATTTAAAATTTAAATCATATTTTAAAAAATAATAAAATTAATTAAATGGGGTGATAAAGGGGATCTTTCAGTACTCGTCCAGCCCCCGCTCTGCTTCTCAAAAATCTCCGACGGGGTGAGGATGGCATTAGCTGCCTCCGCCCCTGTCCCGTTGTCATCGCTGTTTGGTAAAGCAGTTTTGATTGACATAGGTTGTTGGATTGTATAAAATTTCAATCACAATGTACATTTAGCAACTCGAAAGGGGTAATGCAAATTAGTATTTTTTAAATTGGGCTTAAAGAAGAATGACTGGGTCTTATGTTGAATTGGACTTAAATAAACTGAAAACATAAATTATTTTGGTAATTGGACAGGGCCTAGGTTAAGAAAAAATTGGGTTGGGCTGAAAAGTAATTTGTTTTGGGCTAACTTGGAAAGCATCATGATTTGTCATGCATATTAACTTGGGCTTGAGTTTGGACTTCTTTTATACTTTGCATCAGAACTTCCTTTATACTTTAGATCTGAGCTTGGGCAATCTTGGGGTACAGACCAGGGCTTCCCTCCTTATATTCGCCCTTGGATAGAACAACTAGATTTAAATGGAACTTCAATGAAAATTGAGTAACTAACAATGCTAATAAGGGAAATGATCTCTTGCCCCAAGAGACAAGAGATCATGACTCATGTTTATAAAATGGAACTTTAATAAATGGTAATTAGACTTGAATTTAGGACCAATGTCTACTGTGGTATTATGTTAAATCACTTTTTCTTTTTCTTTTTTTGTTTATTTTGAACCAATTGATTTAAAAACTTAAACTATTAGATAAGATCACATGTATATTTTTTAAATATCGTCTTCAACAGACCATATAAAGACTTGAGTTAATTTAAGCTTTTATATGTTGATCACTATTTCAATATTAAACAGATGTGGATTTTACTCCTTAACATGTTCTTACAAGATGGTGATCTATTTGACATACTAATTTTTCACTTTGATTACTCATTCGAGTTTTAAATAGATCGATTTCTTATATTATTTTTTAAAGAATAAATGTGTTTCATAAAACTTGATATGTTTAAAAATTCTAATTTTTAACGTTACAAACTAATAATGGTTGAAATATGGACAATAGTTTGCGCATTTCATTCGAGATGTTAGTTTTAATAGTAATGTTATTAATAGCCGCTAACTATCGTAGTTAATCTACGTGGCATTACTCAATTAGAGTAATTATTCATCTGATTATGAATAACATTATTCAATTAGAAAAAATAATTAATCCAATTGAGTAATACCACCTAAATTGATTATGGTAGTCAATGACTATCAACAGTATTATTCTAGTTGTAATTACAAGGACAAACATAATGGTCGAACTAAATATTTAAAAAAAAAACAAAATGTGTTACCAATTCTGAAATCAACGTGGAATAAAATTATAAATCGAGTGACTGTAAGTGCTTTACTTTCTTACTTGAGTTCTAGTTATTCTAACTCGAAATTCGTATGGAAATAGAAAGATGGTGAACATGTTTGTTGTAATGAAAAGTTACGTTTCTTTAAAATGCATTTGTTTTTAAAAAAGTTACTATCAAAATCATGCTAGGCAAAATAGATAAGCTTAACTTACAAACACGATTAAGCATCATTTCTACAAATAACTCGTAATATTATTTATGGGTTTACATTTATTTATAATAGCAAACCAATGACAATTAAAAATCTCTCTTCTGATGAACGATGGATTTCTCACTACGAAGATATTTGCATTCAACGGTGGATTTGGAGGCTACTCTAGGCTACAACACCCTAAATGTGTGGGAAAAAGGTGTGTAATTTTTTTTTTATATATTTTAGTTTATCTCTAACATAATTTTCTAACTCTGTTTATAATCGCATACACAGAGATCGACTGTATTTGGAGAAAAACTTTTACTTGCTCCTCTCTTTTGTTACTCGACCACCTAACTCGAAAGTCCTCTTAACCAAAAAAAAAATTCTACTAAAATTCTTGGTGATTGCATCACTTCACATTGTTGGAGCACAAGGAATTCAATATGCTCATGTAATCATTTTGGAGTGATATGGTAAAAGTCTATAATTTTGTTGTGATCAAATACTTCAATGTTTGGTATTGACTCTTGAAATTATAATTAATTTTAAGTAGCAGTTAACTTAATTGGTACTTAATGGTGCAGATATTTCTTAGTTTGACTATCTCAGTGTTAGTTGGAGCAAATGCAAAGAGAAAAATGTAGCACAAGAGAGCTTTTGGATGGGTTTGTTTCCTTAGCATAAATATCTATGACATTTTTTAGGTCGTCCACTATTATTTTTCTTTCATTTTCATTTGTTTGATAATGTGAGAATAGATTATGTTTTTCGGGCTCTTATAATCTAATATTTTATATGTAATATTAGATTATATTGAACATTACAATCAACAATATTTAGAATTTTTTAATTTATTTTACTAAACATGTCGTATATGTATTTTAATACTATGATTTTTTTTTTCTTGAAAGATTTCGATAAAATTGATAGAAAACATTTGATGTTATGTTGTATAAAAGAGCTTTTGATATCGGGCTTGTTTGGAAGTGCTTCAAAGTTTTCTTATTGTTGTTTGAAAATGAGAATATATTTTATTTCTTTAATCTCTAGAAAGAAAATCTATAATTGTGTAATATGTGGTAGTATTATATATACAATTAATGGCATTACTTTTTTTCTTGAAAGATTTTGCTAAAAAAAACAAAGAGAGAGATTTTTTTTTTAAAAAATCTTAAAGTATGAATTATATGTGCCACTACGATAAACCATGATAAGAGTGTTTTTCTCTTATATGTACAATCAACGGTATGACTTTTCTCTAAAGATTAGGTAAGAATTTTTTTTTTTTTTTTTAATCATAAATACGAATTATACATACAACTAGGATAAGAGTGGCTTTCGGTGGGCATGTTAGACAGTTTATAGGTGGTACAATTTGTTGTAAGAAAATGAATTATTCTAATCCTTCTGGTGTAATTCTACAAACAATATGTCTGTAGTATCATTATATGTACAAATAATGGTAGGACTTTTTTCTTTAAATATTCACGCAAGAAAACTTTAAACAAAAACTCCAAAGTTGATATAGAGATTTCTACCAAACATATAATATACCATTAGAAAAGTTATCAAGTCAGGAGTTCAACATAATTTACATATCGTAATTTAGAGTTCTCTGGAATTATGTGCACTTTTTACTCTGGACAGCCGTAAAAAACATGCGTATGTGAAGACTTGGCGTGGCTGCAAGGTCCTCATGCCTATTTTTTTTCCTGTAATCGCACAAAACTCTCGAGAAATGCTATTCATACACTGTACCAATTTGTGTTATTGCAGGAATTGGGAGCAGCTTCACCATCTCTACTCGTTAAGCAAAATCATAACTGAAGCTACAAAATTTAATTTCAGTAGGTAAGTTGGGAGACTTCTAGGACACGCAATCATATACTTTGTGAATTTTATCATGTTACAAGAATAATAAGATGTCACCACTTGGATTTGGAGAAAGGCTCCACGTCAGGAAGAGATTTTTGGCGAAGGCCACCTAGGCCCTAGGCCCTCGCCCCAATCGTCACTACAACAAAAATAGCCTTTTGCAACATTTAAACAGCAACATTCATTAATTGTTTGTTGCTAAAAATGGTTTACAGCAACAATCATTAAATGTATGTTGCCATTGGTTAACACAAATGAGATTTGGCAACAATATGTAAATGAATGTTGCCAATGTCTCCTTTTGCAACGTTCATAGTCTGTTGCAAAAAAAAAAAAAATTTTTGACATTTAACAACGGGCAGAGACCGTTGTCAAAAAAATAGAATATTTCACAACGTTCGCGCACGTTGTTAAAGTGCGGTAGTTTGGATATATTGCAACGTGCAATGTATGTTGCGAAAAATTCATGATTGGGCAACGTTTTATGAACGTTGCTAAAACTTTGGCCCATTTTTAAGTAAAATATTAACGCGTGAAACTGTGAAACTCAGACCCGCGAAAACCTTTTCCTTGGCTCCAACCCAAAATCAAATTGACCCTCTGAAAATCTGGATAATCTGTGAAACTGAACTAGGAATTGAACTCGCCCATTTGTTTCTCCGTATCATCGGTGAGAGTGAATGTGAAATTGAAATTATCATTCCCTTTCTTTCTCTGTATCCAGGTTGTAAATTGAATCTAAGTTTAACCGGTTGTTTCCTTTCTTTCTCTGTATCATCTGTGTTAACCTCATTTTAATTATGTTTTTAATGCTAGGGTTGGGAAGAAGAGTAAGCTTTTGGGCATTCTAACTCTATTGCCTTATTTACGGACTCGGCTCTACGGTGATATTTTGGAGAATCATAAATCTGATACAGGTAATCAAACTGTTTATATGCTTGGGCTTAACTTTGGGTTTATATGTGGGTTGAATTACTTAGTGGTGTTTCCATCACTTTTCTCCAATTTTGCTAATCAACTAGAATTTGGGTTTAGATTTCTATAATCTGATTTTATGTTGGAAGCTTAAATGAATACCTTAGTTTTAAGAAGTATTTGAGTTTGTAGGTTTTGAATGTTGTTGATTTATTCTTGTATCTTGTATTTCAGAATACAACTTTGTTAATGTGTCAAGGATAACCATCATTTAGTGATACAACCTGTTGCATTTTGGATTGTGAAATGTGATATATTCCCATATGTGTGCTTGAAACATGAATAAGGGAACAGAGGTTTAGTCCTCATGACTGATCATAATGTCCGATGCTTTTTAATGCCCTAATATTTTTTTTTTTTTGTTTTTTTCAAATTGTAACCAACAAGTTATTTCTTTATCAGATTTTGACCAAGGATGATCCTCCACGGAAGACATATGTATATAGATTAAATGTTCCTGTGGCTGCTCAATGGATATCTCTTGCAGTTGCGCCATTTGAAATTCTTCCTGATCAACATGGTTGTCTTCTATCACACATTTGTCTGCCAACGAATTTGTCAAAGCTACGGAATACAGTTGGGTTTTTCTACAACGCTTTCAGGTATTTCTTAATATTGACCCTTATTTTTGTCTATAAGGAACCCCATAAGTGAAAATGGTTGTCTAGAAAAGTTGTTATTGCATTCATAATTTGACTTGACTTTTTATGACCAAGATTAATATTGTTCTTTCCAACAGCCACTATGAGTCTTACCTTGGTGCAAAATTTCCATTTGGGTCGTACACACAAGTGTTTATAGCTCCTGAAATGGCAGTGTCCTCATTGAGTTTGGGAGCATCTTTAAGTATCTTTAGTTCTCAAATGCTGTTTGACGAGAAGCTTATCGATCAGGTATGCTTTTGACAGAGATTGATTTCATTAGTGGTAACATGTGTAGGTTGATATTCGAAAGGATAAATGAACTGAAATTTTGAAATAACAAGGTTGTAATAAGCTGGTTGGTTTATATATTGATTGTGCTCATTGACATTAATATCTATGAAAGTATTAGAAGAAAAAGGTGAAGACTAATTGCAAACAAAAGATGGTTAAATTTAATACCAATACCATTTCTTGAAGCCACATAAAACCTTCTCTAACCCACTATTGAGCTTTTCTTTCCTATCCAACCAACATTTAATGAGAAGGATAAATAGTTCAAGGAATAGAGGGCTCCCTTGGCTAACACCTCTGGTACTAGAGAAGAACCACACATGAGCCATTCACTGTGATGGAGAATGTATTGTGAGATTCAGAAGTCTATCCATCTCATCATGATGTCCGTCCTCCTTAGAATGAATATGATAAAACCCCAATTGACATATTGTAAGAGTTTTCAGTATCCGTTTATATAGAAGACCCTCTCTTCTATTCTTCTGCAGATTAGATACCGTATACTCTTTATTCTATTTATTTAGTAAAGTTGATATTTTTGTTAAGTTAATTGAAAAAGAACCAAGTTTTTGAATCGAGATATTTGTTTGCTAATACACCACATCTGAAATTGGGAAGGATGAACTTAGTATGTAGCTCTTCACTGTTTGGTTTGGGTGATTTTCTAGAGAGGAATAGGAATATCCTGTTTCTCTTCCTCCATTCTGGTCTAGTAACTGATTCCGATTGTTTGTGTGGCAGGGATGGACATTGAATTTTCTGGCTTTTGTATACCCCTTGCATATATTTTCTGTTAATGAAATTGGCTTTATCAAAAGAAACAATATAATAATGCATTGCTTGCAGAATTTGTCATCCTTTTATGAAAGCATTCTGATTCCAGGCCAACTAAACAATAGCCTTCTTGTATCATGCTTTCTTCTGTTATATCTTTTTTTGTTGATGGACTCAGATTTATTGAACAGACTATAGAAACGAGGATTAGACTTGCTTATGCCCTTGCAAGACAGTGGTTTGGAGTATATATCACTCCCGAAGCTTCAAATGATGGTAAGGTATCAAATATATTTTTGTACTTTGTACTATTAACAACACAAAAGTTGCATTCTGATATAGTTACTGTAATGCTTGTTGTCAGATTGGCTGTTGGACGGTCTTGCTGGGTTTCTGACTGATACATTCATTAGGATGTATCTGGGGAACAATGAAGCACACTATAGGCGGTATAAGGTTTGCTTTTTCTTGAACACCTCATTTATCGTGTATTATTGTCTATCTTATTCATAACATGAATATACTTAATGCTGCTACACTTTTCATATGGCTCATTAATGTGCTAGGATAATGGGATATTAGTCATCTTTGAAGTGCGGTGACATAAAATTGTCCAAACATTTTCCTTTATCTATGTATTCACTTGCAAACATGTTTGGAGCTGATTCATCATTTTATACAACATAGTAAATTAAAAATTGGAATTTCATGAAAAATCTTTTCATAGTAAATTGATTTTTTTATTCACTCCAATTCCAGTGCCTTAATGCTCTGCGATTCCTTTAACATGTTATTCTGATTTCTTTATAATAATTACATCATGTCATTTTGTTTTATGATTTGATTTGCTTGTAGTACAATGACAACAATGGAAATCCATACTCTGATGTTTTCTGGCTTGCTGCATTGGTCCAGTCTGTTGGTGAACTTGAATTTGGACAACAGGTATATAATCTTGTTCGCTTCAATGTTATTTCTTTTTTCTCTTTCCATTGATGTTTCTTCTTTCCCATTTTTCTTTTTCCTCGTGTTCTTTTTTGTTTTCTATTTCTTTGATGATTATTAATCATCTTCAAGGAAATGAAAATATGAGAACAAGAGAAGAAAAAAGAAAAGTTAATGGGGAAAGGATGATGGAATTATGTTGGCACTACTGGGTAGAAGGTGCTGTGTTTTTTTAGTGGTTAGAGGTAATGCATTATCATGAGGCTTTATTAACTTTTCTGGATCCTTAAATTCTCCTTTAGTTTCTATCACTGGAGCCTTTTCCGATTTTCTTTTTGTTTCCCTTGCGCACAGGGAATGGGGTATAAGGATCTACTTTTAGATTGAGATATCAGTTTCTGGGTATTTTTGGATACAATGCTACTTTAGTTCCTTAGTTTTGTTGTAGAATTCTCTTCTTCAATTTGAAAGACGTGTCATATAGTGAAGGAAACTGCAAACTAGTTTGAAGTTCAGAAACTAAGCTGAAGAAGAAAGGAGAAGAGAGGTACAGAAGAGAATATTCTTTACCCGTACTTATAGCACATTTATAGGTTGGAGACCCGAATAAAGTTTTGGTTACCCTTAATATATGTAATACTCCCTCTCAACTTGGGGCGTGCCCTGATGACTCTCTGAATAATCTACTCATTGTTCTTTGTTTTTGATGAGATATGAATCACATTTTGTTGTATCTCTTCTCACTCAAAAGACATGTTTCTAATTTGCTTCAAATCTCACTGCAAGTTTCCCTTATCAATAGCCTAGAGTCAGATCTATGGTTGGTTCCACCCTAAACAAGCTAATGTAGCAGCGAAAATGGAGTTGGCTGAATTATCATGGTGAAGAACCCGTATGAGTTGCTTTGTTGACCTTTTGGGACTATTGTGTCACATAGTTTTCTGGAATATTTTTCTTGAGGGCTGAGGGTATTTTGGTGATTATAACATGTACAGATTTTGTAAGCAATCAGTTATCTTTTTACTCTGCATTTAAGCCATAAAAGGTTTTAGCGCCTCTTGTGTTGCACATATTGTATCCATTCTCTGTTTCACAGCTTATATTGTGGTGCTTGTTGACCTTGTGGCAGTGTATTGCATACTTATCACCCCTTCTCAAGAGACTTGATCGGCTCTTGCAATTGACAGGTATCACTAACATACTCAAGTTTATAATGTACTCATGTTTTCCAAATGACTTATTATAGGTTGATGCCAAGCCACAATGGGATTTTAACAAATAGCTGTATTCAGTCATTGACTCAAATTGCACTCAAGCTGTCAGAGTTCATACCTCTTGTAAGTTTTCCCCCATTCTCCTGTGTACTGTGTACATTCTTAAGAACCTCCCATTTCTGATGAGGAACCTGCTGATGCTTGCAGGATCATGTTGTTGAACTTATTAAACCATTTCGGGGATCGAAGGCATGGCAAATTCGAATTGAAGCATGCAAAGCACTCCTTGACCTTGAGTATCAATGCAGAGGCATAGATGCAGTACTAATACTATTCATCAGTTACCTAAATGACGAGACGTCTTTGAGAGGTTTATACTTAATGAACTCAAGTTCCATATATTGCCATTCTTTTATTTTTGCGCCTTCCCATCTCGTCTCCCCCTCTCCCTGCTCTCTCACATATTTGCACTTCCTATTTTTTCATAATAATCACGTTCATGGTTCTAGTTTTGCACTAATGATGTGCTTCTATGTTTGGTAGATCTTGTTTACCTTTCTGTTTTGCAGCAATCCCTGTTTGGACATTGGTGATCAGTCATAAGCCGCGAACTTGAATCTTCGAACAACAAATGTTTGATGTTAAGGATTTGTTGATTCAGGGTGTTAGTTGTCAAGTTTGTTTTGCTAGATTTTTGTAGATTAAATGTACATTGTAAAAAACTTTCAGGACGTGTTTTGCTAGGTTTGGTCCAAACTTTGTATGTTTAAAAAAACTTGTGGGCTATATTTTGTATTAAAAATTTCATTAATATTGTATAAATTTCAGTTAAAAATTGATGATTAGTATGGATTGAATTTTATTATATTTACATTGTTATTTTTGCCTTTACATGACAGAGAAAGTAAATATTTGTACAGGAATATATATAAAATATGTTCTAAAATAATAGGAAAAAAAACCCAAGGTAAAGACAACGTGCATTAAAACGTTGTTGAAAATGAATGAATATAGTTAAAGGCAACGTGCAAATACACGTTGCTAAATATAAATGACAACGCACATTGCACGTTGTTAAAAAGATATAACAACGAACTTTGAACGTTGCTGAAACTAAATGACAACGCACATAAAACGTTGCTAAAAAACTAAATGACAACGTACAATAAATGTTGTTAAAAAGATATAGCAACAGACAGCTGCACGTTGCTAAATAATAAACCACAACGTGCGAGCCAACGTTGTCAAAATACTACCCGTTCATAAAAGACAACGTACATTCATAGTTGTTAAAAAGTAAATGGCAACGCACATATTTTGTTTTAACAATGAGCAATGCACGTTGCCGTAGATAAATACTTTTTGGCAACATCAAAGGACGCAACGTAAGCCCGAACGTTGCAAAAAGCCTTTTGCAACGTATTTTGCCCGTTGCAAAAGGCTATTTTTGTTGTAGTGCGTGCGTGGTAGCTGAAGCCCCAAAACACAGTAATCAACCATTGCCTTCTAAGATCTCGCCAAACGAAGACCATAAATGGCACCGTTTATTTGGCGAACCTATTATTCCTTGCCAATCTCTCACACCCCACGAAATCTCCCAAACAATCTAATATCTCGGGCAACGAGAGAGATAATGTAAAAAAGGATTCTAACTCATTGAAAAGACTATGCTCACAAGAAAACTCCATATCAATCTCCTAAAAATCAGTAGCGCAATCCTGGATATTGACAAAAAGTAAGACATAATCTTAGGAGATCATGGTGAGATTGGATTCAACCTTATCTTCATTAGAAATAAAAATCCAATTAAATAACTAATTGATTGCTTACCTAAATCAATTAGAACTTCTCCTCCCACTTCCATATTATCCCATATATTTTGTACTGGTAGTTGACCTGACCGTTAGAGTGCCAACAATCGTTGGCCCTTTTTTCTCCGGTGATCTTGATGCATAACAGTTGTCTAAGTATGCATGTAACATATAGGTTGGTAAATGAATGATTGGAGATCTGTTAACACGTGGATAGTCAAAAAATTTAGGTCAACATATTGGCGCCGTCCTATTCATATATTCTCCCATATACTTTGTACCATTAGTTGATTGACCGTCAGAGTGCCAATAGTCGACAGCCCCTTTTTCTTCGATGATCTTGGTGTCTAATGGTTGTCCAAGCATGTAGGTAACATATAGGCTGACAGAAGATTAATTGGAGATGTGTTGACATGTGAATAGTGAAAATACGTTACACAACTAGAAAATTTGTAGTGAAATGTGTTTTCTACCGGAAGAACATGGTAACTGTTGACGTCGGAACCTGCAGCGTCCACGTATCAACAGACCTCCAGTCACTCCTTTACCAACCTGTATGTTATCTACACACTCAGACGACCGTTAGGCACCAAGATCTCTGGAGAAAAAGGGTCTGGAAATCGTTGGTACTCCGACGATCTAGTCAACTGCCGGTATATAAGAATAATACACGGAGGGAGGTAAATAATTGAGTGTGGGAGAGACAAGCAGGAAGAAGTTTGAGCAGAGTTTAGGGTGGGATTCAAGTGCGAAAAAGAGCGTACCTTGGAACAACTGGAGACGTCGTATTTATAGCGCAAGAGTCCTGATCGATTTAGGTAACAAATCAATCAGATACCCAATCGGATCCTCATTCCTTATGGGATAGGGATCATTCCTTGTCAAGGCAATCTCCAAGATTACCTTCCTTATCTGAGCTTATCACGTTGCATGATTTTAGGAGATTATGATTCGGTTTTCTTGTGAGTATCCGTGCGCCAAACCAACTCAATCTTTCTTTAATTACTTCTCTGGTCATTCCAGCATATCGTGCTGCTTGCTAGTTATAATTGATACGAAGCCTGGCGAGATCCTATGGGTTGGCCGTGAGTGTCAAGGCCCTCCCTAGGCCCCGCAGAATTCTAGCTGCAGAAGGCTAAGGCGTTCGATGGGCATCCAAAGCCCTTTTCAGAATTTGCGAGGCCCTCGCAGGGCCTAGATGAGACTCTTGATGGGCCTAGATGGGACTCTTGATGGGCCTAGATGGGACCCTTGCTGACATGGAGGCCATATCAGAATCGTGTGGTAACAATAGTCCCTTAAGTCCAAGCCTATTATTCATAATAGGCATGGGACTTTTGAGAGAAAAGAATAATTTTGTGCGAAGAAAATTCGGTCTCCACGGGTTCCGCGGAATGTGGTCCTCGCGCGTTTAACTATAAGATTTCAACTTACCCAGTATAGTCCCCCAAGTCCGTAGCCAACATTCATGACAGGTGAGGGC
This sequence comes from Forsythia viridissima, assembly GCA_030279155.1. Taxonomy (NCBI): domain Eukaryota; kingdom Viridiplantae; phylum Streptophyta; class Magnoliopsida; order Lamiales; family Oleaceae; genus Forsythia; species Forsythia viridissima. Next base: position 29,428,677 of record CM059042.1, read on the forward strand.
TTCAGGGGGCCAGACCTTTGGTGACGTGTCCGTGGTTGGTGTAGTTCTGTCAATCAAAGTTGTCAATCTGCGGCCAGGCAATTATGAGTGAGAGGGTGTGTGCAATTAATGCAGTTGCGCGTGGCGGAGAACGGAGGCGCGTGCGTTCTCGTTTCACTAAACGTTTGGGTTTTCGGTTTCTCGCCCGTTGCTCAATTTAAAACACACACCCACTGTCTGCCGGTTCATATGTGACGCTTGGGATTTGGACGGTAAAGATTGGAATGCATCAATATAAAACTAGGCATCCCCCTCTACACAACAACTTTTTCTTGCGTTTGTGCTCATTGTGAATAATCTGCCGATAAGCGAGAAACTCCGAGTGGGTACGTCGTTCTAATTACATTTCTGAGGTAAGCGTGTTGAAAGTTGCTGTGATTTGTTTTCGTTGTTTCGTGTTGTGGTTATTGCTCGACTCCATAGCTTGGGGATTATACCCTGTAGGCGTAATGTCGTCCGAAAACGACGATTCACAGAACCCATCGGATGCCCCGACAACCCTAGTATTATTGGGAGTGAGTCACCATCGGTCGCCACATCATCTTCATCTTCATCTTCCGAGGTCGTAGGAGAGGTAAACCCGGAGCCTCCCGCCGTGTGCCCGTCGATTTCGTGTACGAGTGGGAGGGGAGCTTGTCCATCCGCACCAGAAAAGGAGACGGCGGGGAAAGGGGGACCTGACGCTGGGGTACTCGAAATGAGGAGATCACTTGATAAGAGGGATGTCCCGGCCGCGAAGGCGCTCAACGAAGAGCTCAAGCGGTCAGCCACCGAAGCATCTATGGCTCAGTCGAGGATCACCGAGGCGGAGTTAGAAGACATACGGTTGTCCTATGACATTCCTGCGTCCGTGAAACTCAGAGCTCCGGGTCCAGAGGAATGCGCCGACGATCCCCCCAAAGGGTACGTCGCAATATACGAACCCGCGATGCAACAAGGCATTCGCCTACCCATACATCCTTTCTTCCGTGAGGTTCTAAAAGACTAGAACCTAGCCCCTTGTCAGATAACACCCAATGGCTGGGGCCAGATGGTGGCCTCATACATACTCTGGGGTGTTTCCGAGGCAGGAAGGAACCTTACCCCGAGGGAGTTTGAGTTTATATACCCGCCTTGTCGATCTGCGAGCTGGTACAACATCTCTCCTCGGCCGGGCTAGAAATGGATAACAGCCACCAACAGCCCCAACAAAGTACACAATTGGAAATAGAGGTTCATCTTCGTCGGCGGGGACTGGGAATATATACCGGAGGACCTTCGTCCTAATGTGTGCATCCCTCGTCAATTTGGGAAACTCGGTATATATTGCTGCAGTTGTGTAGGTTCTGGTCATTGTTCCTGACTTAATGTCTTGCCTGTTTTTGCAGACTGTGGTAAGCCACCCATCCCTAAGAAGGACCAAAGAGAGCTAAGAGTGAAGTGGAACAACGTACGGGGCCTCAGCAGCGACTATAGGAGTCTCAGCAACCTGTTGAAGGACGACAGCTTATTAGCTAGCTGCAGATTGATGTGTAAGTCCTTAAGTTTTGACACCTCGGCGTTGATGTGAATAATTGCCCAAACGTGTTGTAAATTGTTGTTTGTGCTAACAGCTTTCAGGTTCATAAATATCCCTACGCTCCATCTTGCCCGCCCCGCCAGCGAAGAAGGTTCTTCGTCCCAGGCGCCGGTGAAGAAGGCGTCTGGTCCATCGCAAGAGATCTGGGATTCTATACCATCGGGGCCCGTCCACCCATCGGTTTCCGATCCCCCTCCCATCCAGGACATTCCTCCTCCGCCCCAGCCTTCGTCATTCTGAGGACACGGGTGATGCAGCCCTGCAAAATAAGAAGGCTCTCGCCCCAGCGGGAGGGTTTATAAAGGATGCCCGCAAATCGAGTTAGACGGAGGGTGTAAAGAAATTCGGCTCTTCGTTAGGGCAGGAAAGCCCCGTCTACATTTCCCAACGCCAGGGAGAACTGGAAACCTCGGCCATGGATATGCCCCCTGCTCATCCTGCGATGATTGCAGTGAGCGTGCACAAATACTGGACCCAGAAATGAGAGAAGGCCGCCGAGGAAGCCACTGTTCAGGAGCGACTGCAAATGGTGAAAATGAACTTGATATGGGGACTAGTTTTGACCAAGGAATTGTTCAGCACCCTGGAAGGCTACGATGGCCAGTACTACGAGGAAGAGGCCAAATCCAAGAAGCTAGCCGAGGAGCTGAAGGCCATGGGCCTCGATAAGGCGCAGCTGGAGTCTGAAAAAAGGGGGTTGCATTTCAAGCTGGACTTGGTTGTAACGAAGGAGGCGGACATGAGGGACAAATACGAGATTGAGCTGAAGGCCGTCAAGGAGAGTTTGAAACAGGCCCGAGATCAGAAGAGGGCTGTCGAAGCTTCTAAGAAGCATGCAGAGGAGGCACAGAAACTGGCCGAAGACCATATCCTTGCCACTGAGACTGCGCTAGCCGCTTCGAATAGCAGGTTAGAGATTGTCATTGCGGAAGAGGAGAAGTTGCTGTCGGATGTGAGACTGGAGTTGGAGAGAGTCTGAGCTGAATGTGTGAGTGCCGAGGCCAGGGCAGTGGAGGCATATTAAGACGCGTTCGTGGACACGCCTGAGTATAAGGACCTCGCCCACCGTCTGATGACCATTGGGGGCGAACATTGGTGGAACGGATCGCGGAGATCCATCCGGAGTAGAAACTCTCTTTCCTTCGGCAGGCTCCCTCCGAGGCTTTGGTTCCTAAAACTGAACCTGGTGAAGTCAATGAACAGATATCCCCTCCAATAATGGGGGAAGGCCCGCAATGTACCAACCCTTAAAGAGGCGGCGGGGCATCTGAACTTTTGAATCTTGTTATCTGCTTTCGCGTATGTTCTAGAATAAATTGTCAGACTTATTTTTCTTAATTTATTCCCGTCTCGGCATTTAATGTTATGGATGATTGTGCATGAGGGAGAACGCCTCAAATCTGAGAATCGTCTCCTTGGGCATTAATGGCGCAAACTTTTGGCAGAATCTGAAGAGTTGGTGTCTTTAATGTCTTGGGGAGGTAGCACGGCTGTGTGGCGTTCCAAACCCCCCTGAGATATCCACATTCATTGCTTTATGTCAAGTCCCAATGTAGCCTCTATATATAAGATAAGAATACATTGAACGCCTCCCATTGTGCTTCTCATGCATACGCAAATCCATTAAATTGCGTAAATTAGACCCTTGCATCTCCAAAACTTCTCGAATCGTTTGATCGGGCCTTCTGTTTCGGACGTGCTATGGAATCACGAATAGAGAAACAGTGTTCAGAATACCAACCAACTGAAGAATCAACATTCAGAGGACCAAACGCCCACCCAATCAACGTTCAGAGGACCAAACGTATGGGGGGGTTGGGCCTAGTAGCCTTAGCCTGACTATACCCTAAACGGGAGGGCCCTGATTTGGGTGGTGGGGCTGGGGGCCCTCTGCAAAGGTGTCAACGGCATGTTTTGGACAGTGTGACCTAATTAGTCACCAAATAAACTCAAAATAAACTCACGTTGGTTCTGGGTGACTCCCGATCATGGTGGAATCAGATTCCCAACAACAGATGACGCTCGGGGTGACGAAGACTAGGGAATAAGCTTAGTAGTTACAATGTCCCAGCATGTGCCGATCCAAAGAGACGGCGGGGCAGTAGGATAGTTATTATGCGTATTTATTTTTGCCCTGTATTCCGAATCATGTTGAATAAAACACGATTATTCCAAAATTTCCCTGGATGTTTCATCTATGTCGATTGCTTGTGGTACTTGGGCTTCGAATTCTGTCGACATTTCGGAGGGGGAGGGTGGTTCGCGAAGAACAATCAATTTTTGTAGTTCTAGCGATCGCACGATGGCTACCACCCTTTATGCCGTTACTATGTATTAACGTTCGCGCCATTACCATGCATTGACGTTGGTGAATTTTGCGAAGCGTGCATTCCCACGTGCCTTTTACATCTCCAAAGGTTTACTTGGCGTGCACTTACTCCGGCTGTCAGTATTCTACCGCGCCCATATATATGTTTGCAGGACTTTACTTTATTCTTCTCATCACTGCCCTTCTACTTCCTTATTCGGATCCTGGTTATTGCTGGCCATGTCAGGCTTCCATTTCTCCACCGTTCCAAAGTTTAAGATATAAGGGGGGAGGGTTGTGGATGACATCTCCCCTCCCCTTTCAGTACCTTGCGCGGCGTCTAATCTCGGGGTTGCCGCTGAGCAAATGCCGGAGGTAACGGTGAGTGGTCCTTCCTTTGCCCATCCAGCATCGGAGGCGACACCAGTAGTGCCTCCCCCCCATCCCCTGTGAGACCCGTGCCTTCGTCGGAAAGTGTCAGACAACCGGGTAAGAGAAAGACAGGCGCCCATGGTGGGAAGGAGGTAGTTCAGGCCTCTCTTTCTCTTCCCTCTGGCAAGTACGAGTATATCAACATCGGGTCCCTTAGGGACGAGCTGGATCCAACGGTGTTAGGAAAGCTACCACCCCCGGTGGCCAAAGCAGCGGCATCTGTTCATAAGTACTGGACTTCTACCTTTGGGAAGGTGGTCACAAATGCGGAATTGTCGGAGTTGCTGAGACTTGCTAAAATGTACACCTCCCGCAGTCATGTACTTAACTGCGAGATGTACAAATTGTTGGTAAATAAAATTGACGAATTGCGCCCTCCCACTGGAGAAGACGAGGATGTTGAGGCATTGCGCGCAGAAAACAAAGACCTTCGAAAAAAAATCGCATTTTCTGAAAACGCCAGGGCTCAAACAACGTACGATATCGAGAAAGCTAGGACGATCCAAAAGGCATGCGTCGAAGCCCAGAAAAAGGCAGAGTCGTAACTGAAGTCTTGTCAGGACATAGTTTAAGCCAAAGACAAGGAATTGAACAAAGCGCTGACCGAGCTGTCGAAGGCCCAGGGTCTTCTGGCCAAACTCGAGGCCTCTGGCCACGTGAATCCAGTGGTTCTCGACTGAGATATAAGGACTCTCTCTGTTCTAGTTTTTGTTGCTGTTTCGACTTGTAAATGTAGGCCATTAAATACGCCTCATTTTTTTAATTACATATGCAATGAATGTTTACATTGCGTTGCCGAATCGCTATCGAATCGTTTTCACTTGTTTAAATACGCGTTGAATGTTTATCCAGCGAGTTGAAAGAGTTGGCCGTGAACCACACTTCCTCGCTGTCGAATTGCTTCCACTTGTTTAAATACGCGTTGAATGTTTATCTAGCGAGTTGAAAGAGCTGGCCGCGAACCACACTCCCTCGCTGCTGAACTGCTTTCACTTGTTTAAATACGTGTTGAATGTTTATCCAACGAGTTGAAAGAGTTCACCGCGAACCACACTCCCTCGCTGCTAAATTGCTTTCACTTGCTCTCGTTGTATGAGGAACACTTTAGATTCATAAACGATGGATTTTATTAGAATGAGCGGTGTCTCGGGACGCCAGACAAAAATGTAGAAAAATCAAAACAGTGCAAAAATGAAACTATTGATGATACGGCCTCAAGTGGGCGATGTTCCAAGGGTGCCTCGTCTCCCTGCCTTCGGAATCTTCCAATCTGTAAGTTGCAGGGCAGATTTCTTCGATGACCTTATAAGGTCCCTCCCAAGTGGGCCCTAGAGTTCCAGCCCCTACCTCTCTATTAGCTTGGAATACCTTTTTCAGGACAAAGTCATTGATGTAGAAGCTCCTGCCCTTGACCTTGGAGTTGTAATATCGGACCATCTTTCGCTGGTAAACCGCGAGGCGGAGCTGCGATTCCGCATGTCTCTCGTCTTGCAAATCGAGGCTTGCCCTTCGTAAATCCTCGTTAGTCACCTCGTTGAAGTGCAGGTGCCTGGGTGAGGGTATCCCTACCTCGACAGGAATCATTGCCTCCGCTTCGTATGCCATGGAGAACGAGGTTTCACCTGTGGCCGTGCGAGAGGTGGTCCGATAGGACCACAGGGTCTCGGGTAGTTCTTTAGCCCATCCTCCTTTCTCGGATTCTAGTTTCCGCTTAAGGGTATGCTTAATGATCTTATTCACGGCTTCCACCTGGCCATTGGATTGGGAGTAGTAAGGGGTGGAAAAGTACCTTCGGATACCAAGGTTCCCACAATTCGCGTTAAACTTCATCCCTGCGAATTGTGTGCCATTGTCGGAAACGAGAGAGTGAAAAATGCCGAAGTGGCAGACAATGTTTTTCCATACAAATTTCCATGCATTTTCCTCCTTGATCTTGGCCAAAGGTTCGGCTTCACACCACTTGGTGAAGTAGTCCACCGCTACAATCACGAATTTGACCCCACTTCTCCCCGTCGGGTGGAGACCGATGAAGTCGATTTCCTACTTGGCGAAGGGCCAAGGACTGATAACCGGGGTAAGGTTCTGAGCCGAGAGCTTCGGTATAGCGGTGAACTTATGACATATGTCACCCTTCTTTGCGTAATTGTGGGAGTCTTTCTTCGTGGTTGGCCAATAGTACCCCTGTTTCAGAGCTTTCTGTGCCAGGGCCATTCCTCCCGAATGATTGACACATATTCCTTCGTGTATCTCTTTCATTACGTATACTGCTTCCTCCTGTGTTGAACAGCGGGTGCGTGAGATTCGTCGATGGAAGGCCGGTTGAGCCTCTCAACTGGGATGGCCTTTATTAAGTCAGAGTCTTTACTGCTCGCCAGTTTCGAGAGGGCGTCCGCATAGCCATTTTCCACTCGTGGGATCTGTAGAAGTTCGTATGCCTCAAAGTGGGACAACAGGTCCTTGGCCTTTGTCAGGTATGCCACCATGGATTGTTCGTGTGCCGCGAAGGTTCCATTAACCTGACTGACAACCAGCTGTGAATCGCTATGAATCTGGAGCTTTCTTGCCTTCATCTCTTGTGCCAACCTCAAGCCTGCTAAGAGTGCCTCGTATTCTGCCGCGTTGTTGGAGGCTTTGAACTCCAGGCGAAGCGCACAGTTGAGATTGTGGCAATCAGGGCTAACCAGCAGGATCCCGGCTCCAGCTCTGGCCTCACCCAAGGATCCATCAACATATAACTTTCATGTTGGTACCTCCAGGGGTCGGGCTTCGAGCGAACCCTCAGGAATATGGGCGAATTCAGCCACAAAGTCTGCTAAGGCCTGTCTTTTTATCGAAGGTCGTGGCTTGTAGTTGATATCGAACTGGCTGAGTTCTATCGACCATTTCATCAATCATCCTGATGTGTCCGGCTTTTGGAGTATCTGCCTTAGAGGGAGGTTTGTCAAAATATCTATGCTATGGGACTGGAAGTACGGTCGAAGTTTTCGAGAGGCGGTGATCAATGATAGGGCGAGCTTTTCCATTTCTGGGTATCTTGTTTCTGCGTCCTGCAGGGCTTTACTCACATAATAGACAGGAAATTGTGCTGGGCCCTCTTCTCGGTTTAAGACCGGCAAACTGCCTTCTCGGATACGGCGAAGAGCAACGTCTCCCTATTCTTTGGTTTGGACAGCAGTGGAGATTTTCTGAGGAGGACCTTGAGATCTTGGAAGGCTTTCTCACACTCCTCGGTCCACTCAAACCTTTCCCCCTCCCCTCCCCCCTTAATGGTCTGAAAGAAAGGTTGGCAGCAGTCGGTCGCCTTGGATATAAATCGATTCAAAGTCGCTAACCTTTCCGTCGGGCTCTGGACCTCCTTGGAGGAGGATGGTGACCGCATTTCAATGAGCACCTTAATCTTTTCGGGATTAGCTTCTCTCCCGCGTTGATTGACCATGTAGCAGAGGAACTTTCTGGACGCAACTCCGAACGCGCATTTCAAGGGGTTAAGCTTCATGCGATATTTACGAAGGACTCTGAACATCCCTCTTAAGTGCTCTATGTGGTCCTCGGTGTTTACGCTCTTTACCAGCATATCGTCGACATATGCTTCCATTGTATTCCCAATCTGTCCTGCGAACATACGGTTTACCAACCGTTAGTACGTGGCTCCCGCGTTCTTCAGGCCGAAAGGCATCATCCTATAGTAGTATAGCCATCGGTCTGTGATAAACGAGGTGTGATCCTCGTCTCCCGTAAACGTCGGGATTTGGTTGTAGCACGAGTATGCGTCATAAAGCTAAGTAACTTGTGGCCGGTGGTCGCATCAACCAGCTAGTCGATACGCAGCAACAGGAAGCTGCCTTTAGGGCATGCTTGGTTCAGATCTGAGAAGTCTATGCATACCCTCTACTTCTTGGTACTCTTTCTTACCAGCACTGGGTTAGATACCCATTGGGGGTAAATCGCTTCTCTGATGAACCCGCTGGCCAGTAGCTTGTCAACTTCCTCCTTTAATGCATTGTACCTCTCGGCATTCAAAGACCTCCTTTTCTGAATCCTGGGGCGTACTTTCGGATCCACTTTTAGGGTGTGGCACACCACCGACGGGTCGATCCCGACCATATCGTTGTGCTTCCATGCAAAGATGTCAGCGTTCTCCTAGAGAAACTGCTTCAGCTCCTCCTTCATTCTTTTCTCAAGCTTCTCTCCCACCTGCAATACTCGAGTTGGTTTCGAGGGGTTCACTGGAAATACTTCTAGCTCCTCGGTCGGGAAGGCAAGAGAATCTGAGCCTATGATCCGAGGATCCAGACCCTCGTCCAGTATCAATTCTTCATCCATCCCCTCACGGTCAACATCCATCGGCTCCGAATGTATGGTCATTACCGCTGGGGTGTTATCCTCGTGTTTAGCAGCCTTCCGCAATGCGTTCATGTAACATGCCCTCGCCTCCGTCTGATTACTGCAAATTTTGGCCACCCCTTCGGGCGTCGGGAATTTCATTGCCAGATGGTGTATGGACGTGACCACCTGCAAATCTTTCAGCGCGGGCCTTCCAAGGACCCCATGGTAGGCGGAGCGGGTGTCCACTATTAAAAACTCCATGAACTTTCGGAGGTGGCATGGAGGTTTTCCGAAGTCTACCACAAGTGTAATCCTTCTTCGCAGGACGAGGCTATCCCCTGTGAAACCAAATAGCAGATCCAAGATGGTCGTCAGTTCATGATCCACATCCATTTGGTCGAAGGTACTGTCGAACAGGATGTTTACGGCACTTCCATCATCGACCAGCATCCATCCTAGGCTGTTTCTGGCAACGACAGCGCGGACTACCAGGGCATCACAGTACGGGTAGTGTATGCCAGCCTCGTCTTCCTCAGTGAACAAGATCTGTGGTGCTCTTGGTCGGTGCTCGTAGACCTGCCAACTCTCCAGGGGTTCTTCTCTCACCACCTTTGCGTAGTTACGTAGCGAGTTCATCGTGTGCCCTCCGACATAGGGCCCTCCTATGATCGTGTTTATCTCCCAAACAGGGAGAGCCCCCGCGGGTCCTTCCAACCTCGGCAGGTCTCTGTTTCTGTCATTTCCCACTTTATTACGTCGGAGTCCATCGTTCTGGTGCCGAGGAGGAGGTCTTCGCCCCTGTGTGGACGGCTCTCGACGTCCTCGCACAGGCCGATTCTCCTCTCCATGCCCGTGGGTTTCTCGATTTATCAATTCTCTCACGTCTGGGCAATCCTCCATATTATACACCCTGGTCCTGTGCATCTGAAAGAACTTGGGTGGTGTTGCGACGGGCATGGAAGCCACCACGGGCGCTCTGGGGTGGGAGACTAGGGCTACCTCCGTCTGATCGAATCTCTTGTAAAGGTTGTTCGGCAGACTGGGAAAGCGCCTTTTTTGAAATTGAGAAAAACGAGGCTCAGGAGAGCGTCGCCCCTCCCTTCTGTAGCGATCACCTCTCTTCCTCTCTGCTTTCTCCCTATTCTCGATCGTCTCCTCTGATCGAATCTCGCACTGGACCAAGTCCAATAGCTGACTGTAGGTCTTTGGTTGACTGTTCTGTACATCCCTCCGGAAGGGAGTGCGCATGTGCAGCCCGGTCACGAGGGCATCCAAAGCCTTTTCATCAGTCACAGTCTCGATTTTGTTGATAACGTGACTGAACCTCTTGAAGTAGCTCTTGACAGTTTCTCCTTCCTTCTGTCGGATATCATGGAGTTGGGCAATGTCGGCTATCATCGTCCGATTGCCAATGAAGGCATTGACGAATTCCTTTTTCAGTTGTGGCCAGCTCCAGATACTTCCTAGTTTCAACTTATTGTACCACCTCTTCGCGTCGGATGTGAGCGTGGTATGGAAGTTTTGGCACTTCACCACAGGAGACTGGCCTTGGAGCTTCGTCTTATATGTATTTATGTGGTCCATGGGGTCGCCCATCCCATTGTACTTGTCTATGAGAGGCATTTGAAAGTTCGCGGGTATCTCCATGGCTTTCAAGTAGTAGGTAAACGGGAGGTTCTCGTCATCGTCATCCTCGTAACGTTCTAGCCTCTCTTTCTCCTCCTCAGTCTTTCTGTGATCTTACTTCGGAGCCCTCCTTCTTTTCGTGCGGGCCTCGCTGTGCTCACTGCGCCTGCTGTGTGTGGGTAGGGGTAGTGCTATGGAGGATCCCACCCCAACTTGTCGAACACGCTAGCAGCAGGAACGGGGTTGCCTTCCCGCACCGGGAGAGGTCTTCCCTCTTGTCATCTTGTGAGGGCTTCAAGGTGACGTTACGCGGGTTCTGGCTATTTGAAACGGGTACGTCTCCTTACGATGGTCGACTTTCCTGCGAACTGGACCATGAAGGGCTTCTACCGGCACGACTGCGCTTGGGTCCATGTTGGAGGGATTGATTCCCTAACAGTTCAAGGGATGCCTTCATCCAGACATTGTCCAGCTTCAGGTCTTGGTTCTCCTGTTCAACCGTTCGCTTCTGTCGCTGTCTCCTCCTCTTGCGACGGGTCACATTCTGGAGGTCCTGAATGCTTTCCTGCCGCATATCAGTGTGGTGGGACTCTACTTCTTCCTCTATGGAATACTCGGTTGACATGCTCCTCTTAGTAAAAAATACGTTTTTACCACAAGTTTTAAGCTGTGTAATGTCTTTCGTTTTCCACAGACGGCGCCAATCTGTTGACGTCGGAACCTGCAGCGTCTACGTGTCAACAGATCTCCAATAACTCCTCTGCCAACCTGTATGTTACTTGCACACTCGGACGACCGTTAGGCACCAAGATCTCCAGAGAAAAAGGGTCCGGCGATCATTGGTACTCCGACGATCTAGTCAACTGCCGGTATATAAGAATAATACAAGAGAAGAGATAAGTAATTGGGTGTGGGAGAGACAAGCAGGCAGAAGTTTGAGCAGAGTTTAGGGTGGGATTCAAGTGCAAAAAAGAGAGTACATTGGACAACCGGAGACGTCGTATTTATAGCGCAAGAGTCCTGATCGATTTAGGTAACAAATCAATCAGATACCCAATCGGATCCTCCTTCCTTATGGGATAGGGATCATTCCTTGTCAAGGCAATCTCCAATATTACCTTTCTTATCTGAGCTTATCACGTTGCATGATTTTAGGAGATTATGATTCGGTTTCCTTGTGAGTATCCGTGCGCCAAACCAACGCAATCTTTCTTTAATTACTTCTCTGGTCATTCCAGCATATCGTGCTGCCTACTAGTTATAATTTATACGAAGCCTGGCGAGGCCCTATGGGTCGGCCGTGAGTGTCAAGGCCCTCCCTGAGCCCCGCAGAATTCTGGCTGTAGAAGGCTAAGGCGTTCGATGGGCATCCGAGGCCCTTTCCAGAATTTGCGAGGCCCTCACAGGGCCTAGATGGGACTCTTGATGGGCCTAGATGGGGCCCTTGCTGACGTAGAGGTCATATCAGAATCGTGTGGTAACAGTAACTAAGAACTCTTAAGAGAAAGTTGAGTCACGCCAAACAGAACAGATGTATGGAACTATTCTGGATCTCAAGAATGTGACTCACCGTCGAAGAAGTGGGCAACGCCCGAAGCGAACAACTGAACAAGACATCCTTGACTTCAAATATGAGAACGTCCAGATGAAGGCTATGATCGATCGATTGGAAAATCAGACCACCCAGTCAGAGAGCAAACGCGACCATAACTGGCAAAGCTCTTTGAGGTCCTGCTCCATCGAAAATCGTCGATCTCGAGATGATCCGCCTGTTACAGGTGGGCAAACCTTCAGAATCAGAACTCGAGGCCCTCGCATAAACAACAATGAGAAAAGCCCATCGCAACGCAAGAAAACAAGTATGTCCTCTCCGTCAGTGTATTTGATAGGCTTAAGGTCGGATCTCCTGTAGCGTTTCTCCAATCATAGACACAGTGAGCGAAACAAGACTCGACCAGGGAGGAAGAAAGACTTCCAGACCATGGATGTGCAATCCGAGGATGAAAATTCGGTACGCTCATACAATCTAGATGACGATGACGAGAACCTTCCATTCTTTAAAGAATTGTCCACTAGTTTCAAAATACCTTCCATAGTGAAATACATTGGGCGAGGTAGTATTAGGAACTGGCCACAACTAAAGCATGAGTGTATAAACGCTTTCATGAGTAATTGAACGACTACAGCAGACGTGGCTCAACTCTATGACACTCGACAAAATGAGGATGAGTTTGTAAAAAGTTAATTTTGGAGATTCAACAAAGTTATCAACAAGATTGATAACATCACCGACGAATAGGCACTTGATGCATTGATAATCGGACATCACATGAAGACCCCTTCTAGAGGGATGTTCAGAACAGAGAGCCAAAGACATACACCTAGTTGGTAGACCTCATTCAACAAGAAATTCGCTCCGAATAAACCGTTGAAAACGTGGAGAAAGCTAATAAAGAGAAATGAGAACACTACCATCGCGAAGGGTGATGCTCTCTCGAGCCTCACAACAATCACTATTGGTCCAAGACATCCACCTGGGCCACATGCAGCCTCCTTCTTCCACTATTTCTGACTCCAAAGTTATGTCGTATCCATCGAACTCGGGATTATAATACAGATGACTGTTCAGAGGTACGAGAATCGATCGATCAAAAAAGGTAAGGAGAAGGATGTCGTCCGGCATGAGAGGAACGATGACCTTCCAACTGCGGATAGGGACCTCGCCTCGGTGCCAGGACGACCATCCTCGCTGTGATAACAGAAGAAATGACAGTAACATGGATCCACTCTTGCAAGACCAACACACAATGGTCCATCTGGTCTACGAGATTATTACGATAATCGGAGAGACCTTATGTCTGGGGCCACACCATGAACTCACGGAGAAATTATGTAAAAGAGGCATGGAGAAAGCCAGTAGAAAGTTGGCAAGTTCGTGGACATCAACCCAGGGCCCCACCCACCACATTCATGGTGAAGAATGAGGTTGGTGTGCTACTACCTACACTGTGATGCTCTGGTAGTATGCATTGTTATCATTAGGATTAGACTCAGCAAAATGTTAGTCGATGATGGTAATGCTGTAAATATTCTGTTTGGTAGCTCGACCAGATGGAGGTAGACCATGAGTTAACAGCCATCTCAGAGCCATTGTTTAGGTTTACAGGTGACAGCTTCATCCTGCAAGGACAAATTACCATCACTGTGGATTTTGAAGAGTCGCTATATAGCAGTAAGAAATTCATGAGTTCTTGGTGGTCAACAAACGTTTGTCTTATCAAGGAGTCCTCGGCAGACCAACGTTAAAGGACTTACAGGCAGTTACCTCAATTCACCACTTAGCAATGAAATTTCCAACACTTGGTGGGATCGCCATGATACGGACTAACCAGACAAAATCTAGATCTTGCTACATGAATGCACTCCGTAAAGTAACGACGCGCAATTAGGCGACCCCATCAGTCATAGTGGTAATAGTAGGCAATGGCGAAGAGGACATGGTCCCCGAATCCCGGATCACAAGCTCGAATTCACATGCCTCGCCAACAGATGAGCTAGAGACATTCGACCCCTCAAAAGTACTGTAGGTAGGTCAAGCCCTGGAAGAAGGGCTAAATGAGAAGTTGAAGGAATTCTTGAGGGAGAACCTAGAAGTCTTTGCTTGGAAGCATTCTGGCGGCATGGTGGGAATAGATTCGTTAGTAGTGTGTTACGTCCCAAAAGTAGATCTGAAAGTTCACCCTAAAATACAGAGAAAAAAATGTCGTTAAGTGCGAAAAGATATGACGTGCTAAAGGAAGAAATGGAGAAGCTGTCGGCAAATGGGTTCATTAGAACAGCAGTGTACCTAACCCCGTCCCCGTAAGAAGAATAATCACAAGTGGAGGGTGTGTATAGACATCTCTGATCTAGACCAAGCATACCCTAAAGATGGCTTTTACCTACTTCGCATAGACAAACTGGTCAATTCTACCACCGGTCATAAGCTACTTAGTTCATAGACGCTTACTCTAGCTACAATCAGATTCCTATGTTCACCAGGGACGAGGAGCACATTTCATTCATAACCAATCGAGACTTGTATTGTTACAGAATGATGACATTCTATCTTAAAAACGTCAGAGCTACCTATCAGATGTAAGTGAATCGCATGTTTGTAGAAATACCATAGAGGTCTACGTTGATGACATGCCCGTAAAAAGCATGGATGCTGAAGACCATATCATACACTTCGAAGAAATGTTCAATATCCTCCGCAAGTATCAGATGAAGCACAATCCCTTGAAGTGCGCTTTTGGAAAATTCCTAGGGTACATGGTAAATCAACCATGGATCAAGGCTAATCTCGATAAGATCATAGCGCTTGTGAGCATGCGCTCTCCATCCTCACCCAAGGAAGTACAAAGCCTCATTGGGAGGTTAGCGATCCTAAACCGATTTATATCCAAGGCAACCGACTGGTGCCATCCTATAAATTTTTTTAAAGTCGTACGCCTAATATAAATAATATACTCGGACTTGGAGGACTAATGTTACCATCTGAATTTAGCGAAAGACTCCACGTTAGCAAAAGGACCCCGACGAAGGCCACCTGGGCCCTCGCCTAAGATGTCGCTAAGCGAAGCCCATAAAGGGTCCCGTTTATCTGGCGAACCTATTATTCATCGCCTGTCTCTCGCACCCCCACAAAATTCCCTAGTCAATCTGATATCGCGGGCAACCATATATATCATTTAGGAAAGGATTCTATGTGATTGAAAAGACCATGATCACAAGGAAACCCTATATGAATCTCCTAAAAATCAGCAGCGCAATCTGAAAGAAATAGGATCGAATCTTAGGGGATCACGGTGAGATTCAATTCAGCCTTATCTTTATAAGGAATAAAAATCCAAACAAGTAACTAATTGATTGCTTATCTAAATCAATTAGAACTCTCCCTCATATAAATACGAGATCTCCCTTCATTCCAATGGTACCCACCATTCTATATCCTAAACTCTGTTCAAATCTTTGTCTGATTGTCTCTCCCACAATTCTTCCATATACTTTGTACCTGTAATTGACTTGACCATCGAAGTGTCAACGATCATTGGCTCTCCTTTTTTTCCAGTGGTTGTTGTGTCTAACGGTTGTCCAATTGTGCAAGTAACATACATGCTGACATATGATTTATTGGAGATCTGGTAATATGTGAATAGTGCAATTTTCGAGTTCAACACAAGAGATGATAATATATTTGGATTGCAAGTTGTAACTTTTAATTTTAAGGACAAATGACAATATTATTGCTTTGTTTTATTGTTGTGATTTTAATCTTTATCCAAGCCATTAAGTCTATTAGACTTTCGAGGATAAAAGAAACGAAAAAAAAAAAAAGAGCAACATTCTTGTGCTATTGAATTGTGTACCGCCTCTAACTTTTGAGTGTAATGAGTTTTTTTTTTTTGTTTTTTTTTTTTTAAATTAAATTATTCGTTAGTATAGAGAGAGAGAGAGAGAGAGAGAGAGAGAGAGAGAGAGTAAAAATATAAATATTTCAACATTTTGGAGCCTTCCTAAAATACCAGATTTTAGGCAACTGCCAAATGGCCTTATGTCTGAACTCGCTCTGCTTGTTGACTTAGCAATGGGGTCCAATCTTATTTTAGAGAAAATGTAGAATTAATTCTTAAGCAAACTATGAGTTATATGCATAACTAGGATAAGAAAGCTTTTCAATAGGATTGTTGTGTTGTTGGCTTCCCAACAATGCCCAATTTAGGAGGCAGTCCAATTTTTTTGGTGATAAAATAAGAATAGAGTAAGCCAGCCTAAAAATAGAGCATTATTATGTGTATAATTTATGGCACGACTTCTTTTTTATCAAAAGATATTGATAAGAAAATTGAAATTTTTTAATTCTAAACTATTAGTTATATATACAATTACAATAAAAGAGTCTTTCAATAGGATTGTAGTTTTGTTGCCTTCACAACAACATAATTTAGAGGTGGTCTAATTTTCTTTTGTTATCATGGGTGGGTTTAGGAGGGTGGGAAAAAATTGTTTTTTATAATGTTAAAAAATAAAAATAAAAAATAGAGTAACAATCCAATTTTGAAGTGCAAAAATTAATTTTTTTAGTAGCAGTTCGATCTCAAAAAATTTCTAATTTCGTCCCTATTTATAATAAAATGAAAATAGATTATTCTAATCCCTGTCGTAATCCTACAAGTAGTATTAAAAGTACAACTAATGGTATGACTTTTTTGTTGAAAGGTTTCAATGAGAAAATGAAGCAATATTTTGAGAATAAAGTACGAGTTATATTTTGTTGTTAGATTACAACTAAAAAAAAAGTGGAGGAAAAAGGCGGGGCCTAAGTGAAAAAAGGCAAGTCTAGATGGCAAAAGGTGGGTCTAGGCACCAAAATGCATGCGTTTTTGTCCAATTTTTATTTTTATTTTTTAAAAGTTAAATAAACTAATTAAATAAAATAAATAATAATTGATGGTCTTATTAAAATAATTATAATAATATTAAAAAAAAAACACCTAGATTCGTAAAATTCTGGACTTGATCTTGACATGCTTCACGTCTTTTAGAACAATTGTTAAAAGAGATATAGAGTATGTAGGGGTATCAATTATGGTGTCCACTGTTCACATGACATTGCCACATTGGTCACTTTTTAAAAAATTAATCAAAAATTTTTTTAGATTAATTTTTTAAAAAGTGACCAATGTAGCAATGTCACGTAGACAGTAGATATCATAATTGGCACCCATTGTGGGTGACAGGAGTGATATAGCACTCACAGTGGGCTATGGGAATATTATGTTATGCTAGCATTAAAAGTGCAACTAATGGTATGACTTTTTTCTTGAAGGGTCTTAACGAGACAAAGAAATATTTTGATAGTAAATTCCGAGTGATATATGCATAAAATGTACTATGCGTATCGTGCTTTGTGCTTTGCAACTAGAGGGGTCATCTCAAGAAATTGTGTGTAGGCAAATGTCCATTAAAATTTTGTCCATGCCTGCACTAGATTGGATTGATTTGTTGTGAAATAATTGTGGGATTTTTTATTCATAAGCGACTATGAATAGTTTTTAATCTTGTGGGCATCGAATTTTGGCATATTGAAATTTGAATCATTCTTGGCAGATTAATATTAGAGCAGTGTTCTCCTGCCACTTGGGGGGTATGATAAAACAGTCCACCTGCTGATGTGTCAGCAAGTGGGCTGCCAAGTGAATTAATTGCTCCAAAATGAACAACTGACATACTGATACATTAACAAGTGGACTGTTTTATCCTCTCCCCAAGGAGTAGGAGAATACTGCCCATTGATATTATATCCAATTTTGCAAATTGTGAATTTGGAATGTCAAAATAATGCCAATGTTGCTGTATGCAGTGATATTTACCTTAAGCATTCAAATTTTGCAATACTTGTTCTCTTTCCCCTTTCCCTTCTTTTGGAATAGCATGTGGTTTCTGTTGGGTATTTTTTGTATAGTGACGCCAAAATACAGAATATTTATATAGAAACTCGTGCCAACAAATAGACAAAATAACGACAAGGAAACAAGAAAAAGAAAGGAGATGAAAAAATATGCAAAGTCGAGGCAAGTGTCGAACACTTTGTCCTTAAGTCGAATTTACCCTGCAATGGTGCCCGCGGTTTATGAATTATAATGCATGTCATTTTTTATATTGTTTTATATCTTTACCTTTATTAATTCTCGTCCGCTCTAGTAAAATTACTGGTTGTGCCCCTATTTGCAATATATTATTAGGAAACAATAAATGAATCAAAATATTTAAAGTATTACACTATCAAAATTTCATGAATGGCCACAAATTGTTTTTGAGAAAAAAATCTTTTGAACTTTTATTGAATTCTACTATGTCACGTAATTTAGCCATTTATGTATGGTCATTGAATTTGAAAGTTTAAACCTTTAATTTAAAGCACACTGGTGAATGGGATACAAAATAATATAAAAGATGCATAAGATAATTACTTTTCCATTTTAATATAGCATGGCTTTTAAGTTTATAGGAAATTTCAACTTTTCATTAGTGACCAAAATAAAATAAAAAAATTATTGTATGATCTTTTAAAAAAAAGTCAAAATCTATAATTATCAAGAAAAAGAATATTTAAAATATTGTTAGGTCACCTCTTCTTTCTTTCTTTCTTTCTTTTTTTTTTTTTTTTCCCTTAGGACATTATGTGATTCAAATGAAGTATAGACTATAGAGTATGTGGGGATAGTGGTGAACGCAATATGTGGGGATAGTAGTGAACTCATGTTGGCTACAATAATTGTGACAGTTTGGAAGTGGTCCAATTTGTTTGTTGATAAAATAAATTATTCTAATTCCTCTATCGTAATCTTGAAATTAATAGGTTATTTAGCATTACACGTAAACTTTTTTCTTGAGAGGATTCGGTAAAAAAAAAAATAGAAAAATATTATAAAATGTTCAACCTAAGGTGCCATATATTTTATTTCTTTCCATAATTTCTTCACCTCCAATTCTTTAATTTAAAAAATTGTTAAAATTGGTACACTAAAAATAGTTACAATTTACTTATCCAAAAGAATATTTTTTTTTATTTCTAACTTTTATTTGATATATTTTAATTTGGTCATTTCGATATAGTCGTTGAATTAGAAATTGTTAAACTTTGAAATTAAAGTGCATTCAATATATTAAACAGAATACAATTAAGGTCCCGTTTGGGATTGATTTTGTAGCTCAACTTCTGGTTCTTAAACAATCAGAAGTTGATTTAGGCGTTTGGCAAAAATTTTTTAAAGTGATTATAAAATAATCTGACTCACCTAGCAGCATATTTTGAGAAGCAGCAAAAGGACAGCTTTTCAGATTCTGCTTTTAGCTTTTTCATTTATATTTTATTAAAATACTCATTTTACACATAATTAATTAAACTCATTCCTTTAATACCCATTTCAGAAATCAAATTGAAGCAAATTGGATCATAAAAAATAATATAAATTTAATTAATTTTTGTACTATATGACTATACTTTTATTTTGTAATTTTTATAAAATTTGAAATTTATTATTTTTTTATTATTTTTATTTTAAAATAATAATACTAATGAATACATTGTATTGTTAAAAAATATTTGACTATGAGAAAAAAATTAGCACTCGTAATAATAATAATAATATAAAATAACATTATTATAATCAATGTCTTTTTTAGTAATTTAATACCGTTACAACAATAAATCACTTTTGTTTATCAAACGCGCAAATGCTGCTTTTGGAACATACATCAATTTTGAAACAAGAGTTTAGTAAACACTTATTTGATTCTTTCCACAGCTGATTCTTTCTCCAACACAGCAGAAGCTGATTCTCTTAAAAGTACAGCAATATCAAACCAAGCCTAAATATGAATGAAATAATTAGAGGTATTAATTTGAGATTAATATTTTTTCTTTCTAGTATAGTATTAGTCTCTTAAGTTTTAACTTTTATTTTAAATATTCTAATACGACAGATAATTTGGCAATCTATATATAGTCATTGATTGATAAATAGTCAACCCATTTTATTTCAAGTGTATTCAATAGGCTAAATAGAATACAAGTAGATATAAATGAGTAAGAGGTGTATGATACCAAAATTTTCCATTTTAGTATTGCCTTTAACTTTTATTTAATATATTCTAATACGACACTTAATAGTGACAATTTTTATATAGCCATTGATTTAGAAATTGTTGAACACTTAATTTAAAGTAAATTCAATATGTTAAACTAAATAGAGTTTTTTTTTTTTTTTAGTCAACACATCATCACATCTCTAGTGTGATTTTCAGGCCTCCACTGAAAAAGGATTGTGGGGGGGTTCGGATACCCCAACCTTTTATAAATAACTCATAAGAATACATGGGAGAGGAGCATAAAACCTGACCTCCAGACAAAAGAGCTAACACAAACAAATAAAAGAATAATTAATAAAGTAATAAATAATGAGGTACTACCTCTCAAACAATAAGTCCTAAAAATCTATAGACTCCTAATTATAGAAAGCACATGTCTATCAATTTGAATTAAGCTGCGGTATCGCTGCGGTAAGTCTTGAGCGTTGTACTCGAAATAGCAACGGCGATCCCAACCCTCTGAATCAAGTAAATCAGCCACCTGGTTGCCCTCTCGATAAATATGGGAAATAGTATTACGGTCGGAGGCAAGGAGATGTCTGATGTGGCGAAGAGTGGCCTAAATAGACCAATGTCCTCTACCTTTGGTGATGCAGTGAATGGCCAACGTAGAGTCGGCCTCAATTCATAAATCTAAGAGTACAGCCCTTCGAGCAAAAATGATACCATCAAGAATAGTCCTGAGCTCACCTTCCAAAATAGGGCACTCACCATATGAAGAGAAGAAGACGCGAACACACTGACATGATGAATTCTTAATAATCTCCCATCCACTCACAAATCCATCTTTGACGCATCCATCAGTATTGACCTTGTAAGATCTCACTGGTGGAGTATGCCAATAAACCAAAACAGGGGGAGGAAGGGATGGTGTAGCAAGAGATATACCAAAAAGCGGAGCAAAATCCATATCTCCTCGCCAATGAATAACTCGAAATAAACGACCTGTATATAGTAGTGAGATAGTATAGTATATTCTCCAAATGATCCGTCTCGGTTCCATAGAAATATTCTAGTAACTAAATAGAGTTGGATGTGAATAAAGTAAAAAGTACATTTGGCGTTTACTTATCCATTCTAGTATAATATAGTCTTTAAATCCTCGGAGGATTTCAACTTTTCATCAATGACCAAAATAGGAAAAAATATTGTAAAACTTTTTAAAAAATTAAAATCTGTAATTATGGAGAAAATAATTCTAATGTTGTTAGGTCACTTTTTTTTTGCCCTTTTGCAATCTTTCGTGTCAAATGAAATATCGAATACGTAGGGCAATACTAAACACGGTTGATTAGTCCAATTAATAAGATTTTAATCTTTTTTTCATTAAGATTTTATCAATTTTAATTATAAGCTATAATAATTGTGATTATAAGCTTTTTTCTTGAAAAGTTTCGGTAAATAAAATAGAAAATATTTTAAAATGTTCAACCTAAGGCGCCATATTTGTATTTCTTTCCATAATTTCTTCACCTCCATGTGATTTAATTAAAAAAATTAGTAGACTAAAAATAGTTACAATTTACTTAAATCCAAAAAGTGCATTCGATATATTAAATGAAATACAACTAGATATGAATGAAATAATTAGAGGTATTCGAGATAAATATTTTTCCTTTCTAGTATAGTATAGCCTTTTAACTTTTATTTTAAAGATTCTAATATGACAAATAATATGGCCATTTCTATATATTCATTGATTTAGAAATTGTTGAACATTTAATGTAAAGTAAATTCAATATGTTAAACTAGATACAATTGAATACAAATAAAATAATAAGTACATTTGATGTTTACTTATCCATTCTTGTATAGTATGGCCATTAAGTTCTGATAGGAGTGCAACTTTTAATCAATGACCAAAATATATTCTTGTATAGTATGGCCTTTAAGTTCTGATAGGAGTGCAACTTTTAATCAATGACCAAAATATATTCTTGTATAGTATGGCCATTAAGTTCTGATAGGAGTGCAACTTTTAATCAATGACCAAAATATATTAAACAATTAAAAATCTATATTTGTGGAGAAAATAATTCTAATGTTGTTAGGGCCTCGTTTGTGATTGATTTTGGAGCTCAACTTCTGATTCTCAGACAATTAGAAGTTGATTTAGGCGTTTGACAAAATTTTTAAAAGTGATTATAAAATAATCTGACTCACCTGGCAGCAGATTTTGAGGAGCAGCAAAAAGGCAACTTTTCAGATTCTGCTTTTAGCTTTTCTATTTATATATTATTAAAATACTATTTTTACCCCTAATTAATTAAACTGATTCCTTTAATAACTATTTGAAAAATCGAATTGATGCAAGTTGGATAATAAAAAATAATATAAATTTAATTAAATTTTGCACTATATGACTATATTTTTATTTTGTAATTTTTATAAAATTTGAAATTTATTAGGTTTTTATTATTTTTATTTTAAAAGAATAATAATGAATGCATTGTCTTGTTAAAAAATATTTGACTAAGAAAAAAAATGAATTTTACCACTCGTGATAATAATAATAATACAAAATAACATTATTATAATTAATGTCATTTTTAGTAATTTAATACCGTTACAGCAATAAATCACTTTTGTATACCAAACGCTCAAATGATGCTTTTGAAACATACAACAATTTTGAAACAAGAATTTACCAAACACTTATCTGATTCTTCCTACAGCTGATTCTTTCTGCAGCACAGCAGAAGTGATTCTTTTAAAAGCACAGCAATACCAAACCAAGCGTAGGTCACTTTCTTTCTTCTTTTGGCAATCTTTCGTGTCAAATGCAATATAAAATAAGTAGGGTAATGCTAAACACGATAGATTTGTCTAATTAACAAGATTTTAATCTCTTTTTTTTTTTTTAAGATAGTCTAATAGTACCAATTTGTCAAAACTGGACCAAACAGGTCGGTGCAACCAAAAAAATCAGAAATTGGTCTAATTATGCATCAAAAGCTAGAAAATTTCACCCTCATTAACACAAGGCAAGAGTGGGCTGATTCACTCCAAGAAACACCTGGTTCACCCTATATGAAACCGGTCGGTTCAATCTAAGTTCGATTCCGATTCAATCCCTGACCATTTCTAGTGGATAGTTGGACCCATTTTAAAAATATTGAGTAGTATAATCTATCTTACCAAATGTTGAACCGGCCGATTCAATCTTGAATTTGATGAGCTTATCTTATTTTGTTACCTGCTTATATTATTTTGTTAGTAAATTTTTATTGATAAAAATATTAATTAATGTCTTATTTAGATTAGGATAAATTATGAACGACTATGAAGGTTTGGGGATTAAGATGGAAGTTTTTGAAAGTATGGGACCAAGCTTAATACTTTGGAGCAAAATCACTCGAAGTGGGAACCAAATCATAAAAATGTTGGAACTTTGAGGACCAAGAGTGCAAAATTGGAATTGGAATAAATTTTGCCAATTTGATTATGATTGCCGTCAACCGCGGTAAGCAAACCGTTTGATCGCGGCAATTAAAAAAATTGTTGTTTGCTGCGGACAGGTAGCGACAAGCAAACCGCGGCCCATTTTTTCACGTACACGAGTTTAAAGATTGATAAAATACTATATAAAAATTGAATTTAGGTCGAATTGGAAGAGGACGGCGGCTAGAAATAAGAGAGAAAATTCACGTGGCAAATAAGATTTTTGGAAGATTTCTTTTCCTTCAATCCATGCCGGGTTCTATCAATCTTTTGTTTTTAATTTAATTATGTTCTTCTAATTTCTTCAGCTAAGGTAGACGATGAAATTTTGTTTAAACGAAGTGAGTATCTTGTTATTCTTTTAATTCTATTTTCGGGCTTTAACTTTCATGGTTCGTTCTTATTGGATTAATTAAATAAAATCTCTTTCATTTTAAATATCACGTATTCTTGATAGTTAGAAATTAATTTAATTAATTAATTTGTGCTTGGTGCTTGAACTTGTTCTAGTAATTTCTTTTGATTTTTCGTTATCTTGTTATCGATTTAAGATACATAGAATGCTTAGGATGCGAACCTTTGATTCTTCGTGTTTCTTTTAATTGAGTTTGATACGGAAAACGCTTGAATAATTTTAAGATCGAAGAAAATGGAAGCCAATATTGGATTTTCTTCTTTTGGATTTAATTGATAAATATTTTAAGACGACAATAGATTGATTTTGAGTTGTCGCTTTTTTTATATAGAATTAATCAATAATTGGATAATTGATAAGTTAAACAATGGTGGATTCCGAAACCTTGATACTTTAAACAACTTGAACTTTCAACTTAACTTTCTAACATAGTTAAATAATCTTTAAGTTAAATTATTTCAACCAAACTCTTATCGACCCAATTATCCTAGAATAATAGTTAATTCGGATTAAATTAGAATTTATTCATTGTTGGGATCGACCTCGTTGTTATTTTTCTATATTCCAATATATTCGTAAAATTTGCGAGTTATTTAAAATTTGACAACAAGTTTTTGGCGCCGTTGCCGGGGACTGCATCGGAAAGTTAATTTAATCTTAGTTAATTTTATTCTTTATTAGTTATACTTTAGGATTTTATTTTTTAAATATATATATATATAGTGCATGCTTGGTCGTAGATCTCTAGAAATTAAGGTAGAACTTCTAGGTAGTGAAATTGAAAGAACTTTTCACCAACGAAAACGAGCTGCCACTTTAGATAAAATTGAAGGAATCGAAGTAATAATCGCTATAAGTGATGAAATTGAGAAGAGACCTTTTAGGGACTATTTTAGTCCATTAGCTAATTTGAGCTCCTCATGCATCCAATACCCACAAGTAACTGTTAGGAATTTTGAGCTAAAACCGAGTGTGCTTAATTGTCTTCCATCTTTCTATGGTTTGGATGATGAAGAACCCGATAATCATCTAAAAGATTACTATGATGTATGTGAGATATTTAAATATGAGAATGTTTCTCCTGATAATGTTAAACTTTGTCTATTTCCTTTTTCTCTGAAAGATAGAGCTAGATAATGGTACATTACATTACCTACCAATAGTATTACATCTTGGGAACAAATGGTTGTTAAATTTTTGAATAAATATTTTCATGTTCGTAGGACTAATGCTATTCGCAAAGAAATTTCAGAATTTGTGCAGAAAGACGAAGAACCATTCTATGAAACTTGGAAGAGATTTAATGGGCTCCTTATTAAATGTCTACATAACGGCTATGAAAAATGGCACTTCTGCTAATATTTTTTGGAGGGATTACTATCACATATTCAATAGTAGTTGATGGCCACAAGTGGTAGAGAGCTTATGTCCAAAAATACAACATAAATTTGGAGCTTCTTTTAAAAGAAGGCTGGCAATTCAAAATAGCGGAGTCAATCTTTTCGGACTGAACCAAAGAAAAGAAGAATCTATGAGATTCGAAGCACTGAACCTAGCTCAGAAATCACAGATGTCAAAGGCATGATAGAAGATATTTCCCGCCAGTTAACCTCGTTGACAGCCAATAATTTCGCTGAGCCAGATGCATGTTCTGATCAAGTGAGTGGCCTCAACATAATGAGAAAACTACCTTACAATCTTTATTCCAACACATATAACCCATGATGGAGAGACCATCTAAAATTTTCTTGGTCACAAGGTGTTCAGCAGGATAGTACAGCAGGTCAAGTCCCTCAGTAAAATACCAAACAGTTCAATCAAAATTTTTCATAGTCAAAACCATTGGAAGAGGCAATTCAAAAATTGACAAAAGCTACATAAGCTGCATTAGAGCACCAGAATCACACAATTACCGAGTTCAAGAATAAAGTACGAACTAGCCAAACTCACAAGCACAATCCATTTCTAATATGAAAAATATGATAGAACAACTGATTTCGTAAGTCTAACGGTTGGCAACAACCATTGAGAAAAGAAAGTTTCTGAGTTAACCACTTCCTAATCCTAAAGGAGTGCACAATATTGAGACTAATTAAAGCAACCAACATGAGGAGGCTAAATCCATCATGACTTTGAGATTCAGCAAATTGTTTGACAACCAAGTGGAAATTCCAAAAAGAAATACAACTCAACAAATTTCTCCAAGTAATGCACCAACTCATTATTTAGTTCAGGAAGCTCCCAAAGAGAACAATCAGCCATCTTACATTCCAAAAGGCTCGTTTCCTCAAAGGTTAACAAAAGTGAAGCAAGGTAGTGCGATCAATGAAATCATAGAAATCTTCAAGCAGGTAAGTATAAATATCCCTCTACTTGATGCTATTAAACAAGTTCTTGCCTATGCTAAGTTCTTGAAGGACTTATGTACAAAAAATAGACGATTGAATGTGCACAAAAAGACCTTTTTAACTAAACATGTTAGCTTTATAATTCAAAGCAAAACCCCACCAAAATTTAAAGATCCAGGTTTTTCTAGTATCTCGTGCATCATAGGAAACCATAAGATTGAGAAAGTTTTGCTAGATTTAGGATTTAGTGTTAATCTTCTTCCTTACTCTGTGTATATGCAACTTGAGCTAGGCGAGTTAAAACCAACATCTGTGATTTTACAACTTACTGATATATCTGTGAAAGTCCTCCATAGAATTGTAGAGAATATTTTGATACAAGTTGACAAGTTTTATTTTTTGTTGATTTTATTGTACTTGATACTCAACCGGTACAAGACTCTACAAGACACATTTATGTAAATTTAGGTCGTCCTTTTCTAGCAACATCTAATACTATTATTAATTACAGGAATTGAGTTATGCAACTATCTTTTAGTAACATGACAATAGAATTGAATATTTTTAATGTCAACAAGCAACTAAATGAAGATGAGGAAGTTATGTTGATAGGATATAAGTATTAGTTGATGATTCTTTTGTTTCTACTAATTGTGATGATGCTTTAAAGATGTGCTTAACTCATTTTGGTTCATATTTTGACGTTAATAGTGCTATAAATGAAGTGAATGTCTTGCTTGAATCGACACCTGTCATGGATACAACTAAGTGGAAACAAAAAACTGATCCATTTCCAGCAAGTGAGAAGAAAAACATCCTATCAGTTCAACAACCACCAAAATTAGAGCTTAAAGTATTGCTTGACAATTTGCAATATGCATTCTTGGGAGAGGCAGACACTTTGCCAATAATTATCTCGTCTTCCCTTGATAATGCGCAAAAAAGTAAGTTGTTAAGTGTTTTGAATGAACGTAAAGAGGCAATAGGATGGACCATTGCTAATATCAAAAGTATAAATCCAGTATATTGTATGCATCATTTCTATCTTGAGGAGAATTCTATGTCTATTAGAGAGATGCAACGTAGGTTAAATCATAGTATGAAAGGGGTGGTGAGAACTGAAATGCTTAAATTGTTAGATGCTTGGATTATTTATCATATTTCTGATAGCACGTGGGTAAGTTCAGTACACGTTGTCCCAAAAAAATCAGATATCACATTAGTTACTAATACTAATAATGAATTGGTTCCAACTAGAATAACTAGAAGTTGGTGTGTTTGCATTGATTACAGAAAAATGAATTCAGTCACTAGAAAAGATCACTTTCTTCTTCTATTCATTGATCAAATACTTGATAGGCTTGCATGTCATAATTTTTATTGTTTTCTAGATGGTTATTCTGGTTATAATCAAATTCTCATAGCTCCAAAGGAGCAAGAGAAAACTACTTTCACTTGTCCTTTTAGAACCTTTGTGTATAGAAGAATGTCATTTGGTTTGTGTAATGCACATGCTACTTTTCAAAGATGTATGCTTAGTATTTTTTCTGACATGTTGAGAGATTTTTTGAAGTGTTTATGAATGATTTTTTATTATATGGAGATTCGTTTGATGAATGTCTGCACCATCTAACTTTAGTTTTGCAGAGATGCGATGAAAAGAACTTGGTTTTAAATATGATTATGATATAAGAGCAGTTTTAGGACAGAGATTAGATCGGTTGCCTTATGTTATTTACTATGCTAGCAGGACTCTTAACGATATACAATTGAATTATTCTACCACGGAGAAAGAAATGCTAGCAGTTGTATTTGCATTAGATAAATTTCGATAATATCTTGTAGGGTGTAAACTAATTATTTTTTCTAACCATGTTACCCTCAAATATCTTCTCACTAAGAAAGATCCTAAACCAAGGTTGATTCGTTGGATTTTTCTTTTGCAAGAATTTGACATTGAGTTTAGAGATAAAAAGGATTCTAAAAATGTTGTAGTTGACCACTTATCTCGTATTTGTGCTTCATTCTGTATAGGAAACATTACCGTTAAATGATTTGTTCTCAGATGAACAACTTATGAATATTGATGTTGTACCCTAGTTTGCTAGCATAGTTAATTATCTTGCTACAGGTAAGCTTCCAGAACATTGGACTAAACAAGATAGAACTAAGTTATTAGCGGAAGTGAAGAACTTCTTTTAGGATGATCCTTATTTGTTTAAATACTATGCTGATAAAATTATAAGGAGATGTGTCCCAGAAAGTAAATTCCAAAGTGTGATCTCTTTTTGTCATGACCAAGCTTGTAGAGTCCATTTCAATACTAAAAATACTACTGCCCAAGTTTTACAATGTGGTTTTTATTGGCCTACACTTTTTCGTGACACTTATATTTTCTATTATTCATGTGACAGGTGTCAACGCATGGGAATCATTTCAAAAAAAAAATATGATGCCACTTAACCATATTCTTGTAGTTGTGATCTTTGACGTATGTGTGATCGATTTCATAAGACCTTTTCTCTTATCATTGGGCTATTTTTACATATTGGTTGGTGTCAATTATGCTTCCATATAGGACCAACGATCACAAAAGTGTGGCGGCATTTTTGAAGAGAAATATTGTATCTCACTTTGGCATTCCATGGGCCATAATTAGTGACGGTGGATCTCATTTTTACAATAACATTTTCAAACCCTATTAGCAAAGTACTCCATCACACACAAGGTTGCAACTCCATACCACCCACAAACTAGCAGTCAAGTGGAGGTTTCAAATCGAGAAATAAAGTAGATTTTAGAGAAGACAGTTCGACCTGATAGAAAGGATTTGTCTCTACGACTTACTGATGCATTATGGGTATATAGAACAACTTTCAAAACATCAATTGGAATGTCTTTTTATAAACTGGTGAATGGAAAAGCCTGCCATCTACTGGTTGAACTTGAACATTAGGCTTATTAGGCTATCAAGAAATTCAATTTTGATTTGTAGGAAGTTGGGTCAAAAAGAATATTGCAGCTGGTAGAACTTGAGGATATTAGAAATGACGCTTATGAGAATGCAAATGTCTGCAAAAAAAAGAATGAAAGTCATTCACTCCAGGTCAGAAAATGCTTTTATACAACTCTCATTTACATCTATTTCTAGGTAAGTTACGTTCTAGATGGTCAGGCTTTTTTATTATTGTACAGTTTATCCCCATGGAGCGATTGAGGTTGAAAACTCTAAAAAATTGTGATATTTTCAAAGTTAATGATCAAAGATTAAAACCATATTTGGAGTTCAACTCTCGAGAGGGAGAGAAAGAAATTGATTTGAGTGATCATATCTATCCATCTTTAAAAAAACTAAAAAATATTGAAAAAAAACGAAATTAAAAAAAAAAAGTGTTTTATCTTAATATTTTTCTTATTAGAAGTACGTGGTGGTAAAACTGATCTATGTACATTCTTTCCAACTTATTCTCTTCTCTTTTTGTCTCTTTTTATTCTTATAAACTGATTATATTTTCATGCACTTAACTAAATTGTATAAATTGGAATATTGAGGACAATGTTTAGAATAGATTTGGAGGTATGGTATTTAAAAAATAAGATGCTGCGCATGGACTTTGAAAATTAGATGAAGTAAGGACTTTTTTATTTTAGTACTAGTATTACATTGGGCTTGAAGTATTGAGACACCTTGTTTGTCAGTTTTGTATGTTGATGTTAGTCACAAGTGTGAAAACAAAAGTTCGACGAGTGAAAGAGATTAATCCATTGAAGAGAAT
Source organism: Forsythia viridissima (assembly GCA_030279155.1). NCBI lineage: Eukaryota > Viridiplantae > Streptophyta > Magnoliopsida > Lamiales > Oleaceae > Forsythia > Forsythia viridissima. Next base: position 29,458,642 of record CM059042.1, read on the forward strand.
TCACGTGTTAAATAAAAAAAAAATTCAAGTGAGTCTTGAGCCTTATATATTCTTGAAGAGAATCCCTTTATGCCTAATTTTTACACTCACTATGGTCAATTTTTTTTTTTAATTTCTAGATATCACTGCACTTGAAAGCACGTAAGATTGATGTCGTTAGATAACTAATTTTCTCTCTAGAAAGTTATAGTGAGGCTATCTTTGATGCGTTTGAGCATTTCTAGTTTACCAAATGAACATTGACCCCCAGCAGCCAATTTGAAGCCTTATGTAAAAAAAAGAGAGTAAAAAGTCTTGAACTTTTCTTTGTTTGCCAACTATCTCTGTCCTGAGCCAATCCATGTTCATAATGTAATCCATATTCCATGTCCTTTTATGATTGAGAACATAGAGATAAATCTATATCAAATAGTGGTACCCAAAAAAAAGGGATGATAAACGAAGAAAAAGGAGATGCAAAAAAAAAAATTAGAAGATGAAGATGAAGAGTATAAAGTGAAAGAGATCAAAGTCAAAAAGTATCTCTTATGAAAAATATATAAAAAGGGGGAGTTAAAAAATGTACACTCACTATATATGGTGCATTTACCCCCCCAAAAAAAAAGAAAAAAAAAAAAAAGAAGAAGAAGAGAATGTTATTTGTTAACAGTTTTGAAAAAAAAAGGTGGGAGAAAATGTACAATAACCCAAGTCTTAAAAAATCTCTATTGTTCTCACTCATACTTTTTTTATTCATTTATCCAGTTATTTGATTAGTCCTGTCTCGAGCCTACAGTACAACCAAATAAAAGTCTCTATTGATTTTAGAGAGCACATGTCTGAAGTCGATGCTAGCATTATGGTCATAGGGGGTACAAATATTTGATTGAAAAAAAATTGAATTTACTTGTCTACTAATATCTGAGAGATTGTATTCACTTCTAAATCATGGACAAATTTTCCTTTATATGCACATCTTGAAGGTGAGTGTGTGATACTATTTTTATTCAACGTCGCTCACTGTACCATGTCATTTGAGCACATACAAATTGGGGTTATTTCTCTTCTGAGAGTAGTGTTATTACATACATATTGTGAGATTTGGAGATTGATATGGTATTCTTGGAAATTGTTTGGTTACTGTAGCTTTGATAGCTAATCTAATTGTACAAGTTTATTAACTGATATGTGATGGATGTGAGAGTGATATTTCTCCAAAATTTTGATTGATAAAGTGAATGAAAAGTGCCTTGATAGTAAAAAAAATAAATAGTATTTTTATTTCAATTTTTGCTGAATGACTAGTAAAGTCTAGGTTTGGGGGTGTTTGATTAGCGCAATTTTAGCATACATGTTACCCGTTTATCTTATTTTGTTAAAAATTTTTATTGATAAAAGTACTAATTAATGTCTTATTTGGATTAGGATAAATTATGAATGACTATAAAGATTCGGGGACCAAGATGTAAAATTTTGAAAGTATGGGACCAAGCTTAAAACTTTGGAGCAAAAAGAACTAAACCTGCAAGCAAAACTTGAAGTGGGGACCAAATCGTAAAACTATTGAAACTTTAAAGACCAAGTGTGCAAAATTAAAATTGGAGTACATTTTGCCAATTTGATTCTGTTTGCGCGGTATTGCGGCAAGTAAACTCCGGTTTGACCGCGGCAATTAAAAAAATTGACCATCGCGGGAAGCAAAACACAACCTATATGAACTTTTTTTTATTTATATTTAACTTTAAATTGGAGCATTTTTCGTCTTTTTACGTACACGAGTTTTGAGATTGATAAAATACTATATAAAGACCGAATTTAGGTTGGATAGGGAGTGGATGACGGCCAAAAACAAGATAGAGAAATCATGTGGCGAAGGAAGACTTTTGAAAGATTTCTTCTCATTCAATCCATGCCAGGTTCTGTCAAATCTTTTGTTTTTAATTTAATTATATTCTTCTAATTTTCTTGAGCGAAGGTAGATGATGAAACCTTATTTAAATGAAGTGATTATCTTGTTATACTTTTAATTCTGTTTTCGGAGTTTAATTTCCATGGTCCGTTCTTGTTGGATTAATTAAATAAATTCTCTTTTATTTTAAATATCATGTATTTTTGATAGTTAGAAATTAATTTAATTAATTTTTTCTTGGTGCTTGAACTTGTTCTATTAATTTTTTTGATTTTCCGTTATCTTGTTATCAATTTGGGATAAATAGAATGCTTAAGATGCAAAACATTTGATTCTTTGTTGTCTTTTAATTGAGTTTGAAATGCGAAACACTTAAGTAATTTAAGAACGAATCAAAGAGGAACAAATATTAGATTTTCTTTTTTTTGGATTTAATTGATAAATATTTTAAGACGACAATAGATTGATTTCGAGTTGTCGCTTGTTCTTTTTAGAATTAATCAATAATTTGATAATTGTTAAGTTAAACAATGGTAGATTCCAAAATCTTGGTACTTGAACCTTCAACTTTACTTTTTAGGGGAATTTTTGGCTGGTCTCCAGGTCTTTACAGAATTCAAAGTGGATCTCAGTTGTTTCTTCTGGTGAAATTCTTGTACGTACATGGAAGATCTTTGATGCACGCACCCTAATGTGCCCTACCCGCCACCTAAACTGCCAGATAAGGTCTTCATTGTGGTCGGCCAACCCTCGTCGGCCATTCCTCTCATCACTTGCCTCACGCCACCTGAATGTGGTCCAATTGGACCAAAAAACCTCCTGCCTACAGCGGACCTATGGCAAACCCCTAGCTCCGCCGCCCAATCCTCTGGCCGCACTTCCATTACGCCACCTCCAGGTGATGCGCCACCCTCTAGCGACCTCTCCCATGCCACCACAAGCAGACCCACTATCGTCCATAGAGTCGCGCCAGTGGTGGCACTGAATCGCACCCAAGCCGCAACCCTTCAGGCCGTCCAAGTCGCGACTTCTCCTTATTTTCTTCCGAGCGCGCCCTCTGTTGGAACCATCACTGACCATAGGGTCGTGCAAGGGATAGCGCGTGACCCAGTTGTAGATTGTGCACCGCGTGTACTCATGCCTGCATGCGGTGCGCATGGTGCGAGTGTTGCGCGCGCATAGGTCCTGCCAACACCGAAGGCTGCTAGGCGCATGCGTGTCGGCTGTTATTTTCAGCACTCTCCGTTTACAAAATTTTTTAGCTCCAATTGCTCTGAGTCCACATGTTTTTCCTCAGAAAGCTCAGTCTACATTGAATATGGGTAGAAAGACATATGTTGCTGCTGTCACTGATCGAGAGAATATTTCTCCGACTGAATGGAGTTCATGGCTAAGGAGCCTTATTTGCATCGTGATGAGCCTGCCTTGGTTCTTTCTTCTGACGATGAGGCTTCTTTTGCCAAGCCATTCAAATTTACACTTGTTGGAAAGTTTTCTCATCGCAAGCCCAAAATGGTGGAGGTGCGTTATAGTTTTCAGAATTTTGAATTTTGCAGTGATTTTAAACTTGGGCTTATAGATTACAAACGTATATTGATTCACTTGACACGCAAGGATGATTATAGTAGATTGTTTTTAAAACCACTTTGGTTTATTGAGGGGTTTTCTTATGCGTGTGCTTGAGTGGACTTATGATTTTCTTCCCGATGCTGAGACTCGTATTGCATATGTATGGATATCTTTTCTTTTATTACCTCTTCATTTGTGTGCAAAAGAATTTTTATTTGCTTTATCTAAAATTGTTGGGGTACAGTTGAATATTGATGAGGCTATTGCTTATTTGTTGAGGTCTAATGAAGCCAGGGTTTGTGTTGAAGTGAATATGGAGCATAAGTTTCCATATAGGATTTAGATTGATCGGGGTGAATCCCGTAGTTTTTGGCAACCTATTGTGCATGAGAGGTTGCCACATTTTTTTACCAAGTGGAGTCAAATGGGCCATATTATTGATCATTGCAGGGTGGGGTTCCACCAGTGGATACTGTTGTTACCTATTCTTCTAAGCCTTTTGTTATTCCAGCTCCTAAGGTTGTTGTTGTTCCGACTTTTAAACCTGTTGTTGTTCCGACTAATAAGCTTGTTGATGCTCCGGTGCCTATTGTTGATAGGGCTAGGAAGAGTAAGGAGAAGGAGGTTGTTGTTGAAGTTCCTAGACAAGGTCCTAGTTGATGGTTCTTCTTCAGTTGTTGCTATACCACCTCCAGTGGTTTATGTGGGACCCACCATTCAACTTACTCCTATTATTCCCATTATTGTGGCTTCAAACCCCTTTCATGATGCTGTTTTTTCCAATCTACTACTAGATCACATGATGTCCATCCCTTGTGAGTTTCTTATTTTGTCAAAGCCAGTGCAACCAGTTTTTGATATTGATCCACGTGTTAGTCCACGCCTCAGTAGTAATGAGAATGTAGAGGTTTCGTTTCCTTCCGATACTATTAGTTCTATTCAATTAAAGGTTCATCGGTAGGGACATTTTCGCAGAAATTCTTCTGATGACTTGGTTGGTTTAGATGGACAGTAGGAGGTCTGTAGTTTTATTACAGTTCATAGGAAGAAAAATTCAAAAGTTACTGATATCTCGCGCCCGATCAAAAGAGTGACTCATAGTCAACAAGTGCTTTGTCACGTAGCCTGTCTTTTTTATGAGTGTTATCATTTGGAATATGAGAGGTGTGCACAGTATTGCCACTCATAGACGACTTAAGAAATTGGTTCGGCTTCATCGGGTGTATTTTTTGGTGGTATTGGAACTGTTTGTTTTGAGGAAGAACGTTGACTTTATTAGACAATTTCTCTCTTTTGATGTGGTCTTACAGAATGAGTCGGATAAAATTTGATATTTTTGGAATTTAGGGACTGTTGTTACTTCGATTGTTGATCATCCACAATTCTTTTACATTAAAGTTGAGGATCCTAGATTAACCAGATCGTTGTTTATTACTCTGGTCTATGCTTCTTGCTCGCCGGTTGGACGTAGGGATTTATGAACGGTTTTTCACTATATATTCCTTTATGTAGATGGGCCGTGGATAGTTTGGGGAGACTTTAATGTGATCGCTCACAATGGTGACCGTACTAGTAGGAATACTTATGATATGGGTACTTCAGACTTTGTAGATATGATGATGGATTGTGGTTTGACAGATGCAGGGTATTCTGGAAGTCAGTACACGTGGACAAATGGGAGGGTTTAGAATCGTCTGGACATAGTTTTGATTAACTCACTGGTTGCCTCATTTTGTTCTCGATTTTTGGTTTGTCATCTGAAACGATGCACTTCTAATCACTCACTTCTTCTGATTGAATGGTCTTCTAACGATGATTTGGGGCCTCATTCTTTTTGATTCCTCAATGCTTGGTCTAGGCATCACAGTTTTCTGGACTTTGTATCTCAGAAGTAGTCATTTCGTACCCATCTTACGAGAATGGCTGCTCTCTGGGAGAAGATTTTTAAGCTCAAACAGGGCCTTCGTTAGTGGAATCAACATGTATTTGGTGATATTTCAGATGGTTAGGGATGCAGAGTATAGGGTGGACGAGGCAGAGTTAGACCATGACAGAGATCATTCTCCTTCTTATTGTGATACTTTGCATCAGGCTCATGTAGTTCTGAACCGTACTTTATCTATTGAGAAGGCCTTTTGAAAACAAAATGCAGGGGCATGTTGGACTTGTGAGGGTGATCATAACACCCGATACTTCCATTCTATAGTTCAAGGATGACGCATTCGAGCTAGGATCCAGTCTATTACTTCAGCTTCGAGTGAGGTGTTTGAGTCTCCTGAGACTATTCAGCCTTCAGTAGTATCTTTCTTCCATGAGCTTTTGTCGGTTTCTCCTTAGTCTGTTGACCCTGTTCGACTTGGTTATTATACCTAGATTGTTGTCCGATGAGGACAATTTGCAACTTAATCAGACTCCTACTTTGACTGAGGTGCGAGAGGCTATTTTCAGTATTTATTCAGACAGTGTCGTCGGGCCAGATAGGTTTTTATCTCATTTTTTTCAAGTTTGTTAGGACATAGTATCAGAGAATATGTTTCAGGCAGTATTGGACTTCTTTGTTGGAGGGCACCTACCTAGGAATTTTGCAACTACATCGATTGTTTTGCTTCCAAAGCGGTACAATGCCAGTAGGTGGTCAAAGTTTCGTCCTATCATCTTATGTACAATGTTTACAAAGCTGAAAATTCACAACTGAGTACTTTACTACTTCAAATCATCTCAGCTCCTCAGAGCGAATTCATCTCGGGACAGCTTATTGGGGATAATATCCTCCTGTGCTACATACATTTGATACAACAGTGTAAGGAGATAATGTTATCCTCAAGCTTGATATGGCTAAGGCCTATGACCGCATGGATTATGGATTCTTGATATCTATTTTGGAGGGTTTTAGGTTCGATACTCTTTAGATTAATCAGATACGGATGTGTATTTCAAAGTGTCGAGTATCGGTCCTACTTAATGACAGGCCATGTAGTTTTTTCTCATCATCTTGGGGGCTAAGACAGTGTGATCTCATATCTCAATCGCTGTTTATTATTGCTGCAGATTATTTTTCACGACTACTCACTCAACAGTATCAGCATATTCCTTCGATGGTATACAGACATAGGGTTAACGCTCTCATCTCTCATTTGTCCTCTACAGACTATATGATTATTTTTGTCAACGGCCAGAAACAGTCTATCAGATGAGTTTTACAGTGTATTGAGCACTATGAGCATGCTTCTGGACAGATGGTTAACAAAGATAAGAGCGAGATTATCTTACCTAGGAGATTTTCTACTAGTTAGATACACAGGCTGGAGCATCTGACAAGGTTTCGTCATCAGCAGCAGACTTATCTTGGTATTCCATTATTTAAAAGAGCCATGAAGATCTTCTTGTATAATGACTTAGTCCAGAAAGTCTCGAGTAGAATTTCTGGCTGGGCCTCGAGACTCCTATCATTTGGGAGACGAATTACTTTGATACGATGAGTGCTATTCTCTATTCTTCTCTATCTCCTTCAAATTATGAAGCCTCCCAATGCTATCTTGAAGAAGTTAGAGGGAATATTTTATAGGTTCCTTTGGGACTCCAGAGACCATACACACTGATTATATTGGAGGAGATGAAAAGACTTTTATATTCCTACTGAGGAGGGTGGACTGGGCTTTAGGAGACTCCTGCATCTTGTTGATACATTCTCCATAAAGCTCTGGTGGTTATTTAGATCTCAGCGGACATTATAGGTTTAGTTTTTAATGAGTAAGTATTGTCAGGGTACACATCCGTTATTGGCAACTATTCATTACTTCAGCTGTATGGAAGAGGCTAAAGCACATAAGCCCACAGGCGGAGACACATTGCTTGGCAATTCGGGCGTAGGCAGATATTTTTTTAGCATGACTGCTGGATGGGCGAGTCTACATTAGCTGATCAGCACCCACACTTGTCACATTCTTCTATCCAGCTTAGAGACTTATTTGATGGTATTGGATAGAACATTGACCGATTTCTTCAGCTAGTATCATATATTATTGCTGAGCAGATAGGGAGCATCTCCATCACTGCTGAGGTGCACAATCAAATTATGTGGAAGGATACTTCAGATGGTAGATTTACTACCAAGTCTGCATGGCAGCTAGTTCTCAAGGAGCATACTATTCAAGCTGTATACAATATGATTTAGAGTTTTATTATCCCGACCGATTGTCTCTTTCTTCTGCTACAGACTATGGTAGGGTCTTATCCTAGTTGATGTTGTGATTTAGAGGCGGATTGAGAGTCATATGGCTTCCCGTTCATAGTGTTGCTTGGCTATTGAGACTATCCAGCATTTATTTATTGACAGTTGTATTGTCGACCATGTTTGGCGCCATTTTTTTTGACATTTTTCATATAATCTTTCGACCGATGGAGGTTTTCAGTATCGTTTTCAGTCTTGGCGTTTCTGGGGTCAGTTTGTCAAGTAGGGTCATATTCGCACTATCATTCTTCTTTTGATTCTTTGGTTTATTTGGACTACGAGGAATGAAGCGAAGTACCTAGATATCTCTATGGAGCCGAGACGATCATCTGGATAGTATACCATACTATCTCCCTACTACATACAGGCCATTTATTTCGAATTATTCATTGGAGAGGAGATATGGATATTGCTCCTCTTTTTGTTCCATACTTTCATCGTATCTCTCTTACTACTCCATACTTTCATCTCCCTATTTTAGTTTATTGGCATACTCCATCAGTGGGATCTTACAGTTCAACACTGATGTATGCGTTAAAGATGGATTTGCGAGTAGATGAGGGATTATTAGGAATTCATCAGATCAGTGTGTTCGTGCCTTATTCTCTTCATATGGCGAGTGCTCTATTCTGGAGGCTGAGCTTAAGGCTATTTTTAACGGTATCATTTTTGCTCAGAAGATTGTGCTCTCAGATTTATAGATTGAGTCCGACTCTACTTTGACCATTCACCGCATTACTAGAGGTTGAGGACCCTGGTCTATTCAGGCCACTCTTCACCACATCAGACATCTCCTTTCTTTCGACTGTGACTATTTCTCATATTTATCACAAGGGCAACCAAGTGGCTGACTTACTTGCTTCAGAGGGTTGGGATTGTCGTTGCTATTTCGAGTACAGCACTCAGGACTTACCGCGATATCACCACAGCTTAGTTCAAATAGACATGAGATTCTTACAGTTAGAGGTCTATAGATTTTATTTAAGGACTATTTGTTTATGAAGTAGTACCTCATTATTTATTACTTTATTATTTATTTATTTATTTGGTTGCTTTATCTTTTATGATTGGAGGTCAGGTTTTTTTACCCATTCTCATGTATTTTTTATGAGTTATTTATATGTGGTTGGGGTATCTGAACCCCACATCCTTTCATGGTAGAGGCCTGACAACTACACTAGAAATGTGATGGTGTGTTGAAAAAAAAAAAACTTAACTATTTAGCATAGTTAATTAGTATTTAAGTTAAAAATTTTCAACCAAACTCCTTTCGACCCAACTAGCCTAGAATAATAGTTCATTCGAATTAAATTAGACTTCCTTCATTGCAGTCCTTGTGGGATTCACCTCATTGTTACTTTTTTATATTCCAATAGATTCGTGCACTTGCGAGTTATTTAAAATTTGACAACAGAATCCATCCTTATCCATTTCGAATGAATAACCAGACCAATTTTTTAAATGTTAAGTACTACAATTTATCTTACCAAACAAACAATAAAATATATACATATTGGTAGTCTGATGTAAATTAAATTAAGAGCTTGTTTGACAAAGCTTAAAAACCTATTTTGGTTTTTTTCAGCCGTAATTTTTGACTTTTCAACCCACTTTTAACATGAAAAGTCAACAATTTCAACTCAAATAAACTAATTTTGGTCAAGTTTATAAAATAGTTTATAATCTTTGTCAAACGGGCCCTAAGTTTTGTTAGATTATAGGAAGGAATAGTGGAAGGGTAGCAATGGTAGAGTATGGAGTAGGAACCCATCCACCATTGCCATTGGTCACTCACTGGCAGCTTTTGTTAAATGACTGTGTCAAACACTTTGAATTGTAAAAGAGCTTAACTTATATCAAATAAGTTTAAAAGGTCTATTTTAAGTAAAAAAGACTTAAATACCCTTACTTAATAACTACTGTTAACAAACCATCTTTCATCTGTTAAAGATGGTCAGTTAACATACCCTTAACAGACCACATACATGTGGTCTGTTAAGGCCAAATTGTAAATAGATCCTATAACAGACCTGTGGTCTATTAAGGCCAAATTAACAAATAGTGGATCTGTTAACAGGCATGTCGGTCTGTTAAGGCCAATTTTAACCTTAATAGGTCAAAAATTTGTTAATAGACTCATGGTCTGTTAACAGGTCTGTTAATAGGTGTTAACAAACCATGAGTTTGTTAATACAAATTTACACATTTTAACTGATTTTTCAATGAACCAATTTCAAATGAATTCAAATTTACAGAAATTTAAAGTAAAAATCACAATTCATACTCAGATTTATACATATTTTCATAATATATACTACAAAATTTATAATTTCTACCGTAAGTTAAAAAAAGAAGATAGAGACGGATGAATTTCTACTTGAAATGAGATTTCTTACTCAAATGAAATGAGTTGGATTCTAACATTGAAATGTGTTAGATTCTAACGTTGAAATCTTTTCTTTTTCCACAGACTCATGAATTTGAAATCGTTTGAAATAGATATAAGTGGGGAAGAGAAGACAAGATTATAGTTGATAATTTATAGACTAAAATTGATCAACGGCCATTCTGAAAAATTGGTCGAGTGACCGGTCGTTAAACACTTATCCCACGTCACTCACTTTTCATATAAGAACTCTTCTTGAATACATGGAACTCCTACGTGGTTGTGGTTTTTCTTCTTGTTCTTGTCAATTCGTTGTTTGGAAAATGAAATGACTCTCTCTCTCTCTCTCTCTCTCTCTCTCTCTCTCTCTCTCCCCCTCCCCCTCCCCCTCCCCCTCCCCCCGCAACCCACCCCCCATCTCTCATTCTATATATATATATAAATTAAATTAAGTTTTGTTAGATTATAGGAAGGAAGAGTGGAAGGGTAGCAATGGTAGAGTGTGGAGTAGGAACCCACCCACCATTGCCATTGGTCACTCACTTTTCATACAAGAACTCTTCTTGAATGCAGGGAAATCCTACGTGGTTGTGGTTTTTCTTCTTGTTCTTGTCAAATTGTTTGTTTGGAAAATGACCCTCCCTCTCTCCCCCTCTCTCTCTCTCTCACTCTCCTTTATATATCTGGTGTTGTTTTCCCAACAGCATCATTAATAGAGCGGTTACTGAAAATTTTTCCAATTGTAATTATAAATAAATTAATCTTCCTCGCCTTCTCCGCCTCCCCTACTCTATAATTACTACATCTTTATCTCTATTCTAGTGTGCTTAAGTGCTTAGCTGTTGCATTATAATTATCATTGTTTTCTTCTGTACTCTCTCTCTCTCTCTCTCTCTCTCTCTCTCTCTCTCTCTCTCTCTCTCTCTATATATCTATATACATACAAATAAATATTTGTTGGGATTGTCTGAAAGCACTTGTTTGGTCTAAAAATGGGTTTTCTCAAAGCTAAAGGAGTGGTTTACAAGCCTGTTGATCTTGTGGATCTTGGTCCCGACAGTGATGAAGTTTATCTCCAAGCCAATGTCAAAGGTTTGTGTAATCACTGTCTTTATTTATTTATTTTCTGAAAAATTAAGTTTTGATTTGCCTTTAATTGTTTTCTTATTGGTGGATGGTGTATACTGATGTATCATGTTACTTAGAATTTAGACCCTCTTTCCATGCATGATCACATATGGGGAAGACTGGTATAAAAATCCTCTAATTAATGAAACATGCATTAGAGATTGACCGTGACAAGTCTTGTTCTCGACGTGAATCCTTTTTCGAACAACTGAACAAGTTACAAAATTGTGAACTACAAGTCTTAATTTCTTTGACTTTTAGGTAGTTTATGGGTTGGTGAAAGGCCAACTAGGATTTTATTAATTATTTTTAATGAGAAATTCTTGTCTGCTGAATAGCTCCTCGTATGGCTGGGCTTCTGGTTAAAGTTTTTGCTTGGTTTTTGGAGTCACCAATATTTGGAGGCATATTATTGTACTTTTTGAAGAGAAATAATCTAATCCACAAGGTATGCATTTTTTTTATTTTCTATTTAAATTGTAATAGTCAATTCAATATTTTATTTTCTTGTTTAAAATGAATAGATCTTCGGAGTCATAGAATCTTACTATGATTAAAGCTCGTGAAAGTTGAATAATTATATTGATTTGATCATAATATATTGCTTTCGTGCAAAAAATATGCTACAAAAAGGAAACAAATCAATATAAGCATTTGTATAATAAGCTTTGCACGAAGCATTACTTTTATTCCTAACTTATGTTTTGCTCAAGTCTTGCATCAATACTAATTCTGCAGTATATTTGTAGCATAAGTTTTGTACAAATAGGTAATTCGATCTTGTTTTGAACGCCTAGGCAGACTAGCATTTGTTGTATATTATGCTTAGAAATGCTTTTTATTTTGCAGCTTGTCTCATTTGTAGAGTTACAAGAGCCACCTCTGTTTGAACCTTTGCACCTATACAAAGGTCAGACAGCGCATTTTTTTATTATCGACTTCTCTATTAGACTATTACCTTAACTAGTATACCGCTTATCGGTGGAATCCAGCCGTAGATGGTTGCTCGTATTGAAGAATAATGAAGATAAACAAGATTGTAAAGAGAGATTTGAAGAATGATGAAGAGAAATGAGAAAGAGAGAATTGGGGAGAATGAGATTTTTTCAAAATTGAAGACAGACGTACATGTCTTTTTATTATGACTGGGGTGAAAACTCCCTATGGTCGTGACAAGACTATCCTTATAACTTGAAGTTGCGAAGCAGTTACTCAAAGGACTAATTTGAATGTTGATTTGATTCATTGTCGTTGTGTTGACAATTTCAGCTTCGTTTTTCTTGTTCATTGTTTTACAACTTCAATTAGATGAATTATTAGATGTCTAAGGTTCTCTTGGTGTTATTCTCAAGTTTCGTGCCACGGTTTACCTTGTCACCACAGGCAGTGAAGAAACGGAAGTAAAATGTGTAGAGGCTGCTCTGCCCCCACCGGAAAAAGTTCAGCATGCTGTTGATTGTCTTCAATATGCCGAAGATGTATCTGAGAGTCCAAAGCCAAGTTTCCAACGTTGGACAATATTGGATTATTCAAGGTCTTATACGTCCAGAGAGATAACACCTCGCATGGTATAAAATATAGATTCGTTTCTGCATTCATTAACTTAAGTTTAAATATGGATGTACCAAGATATTGAATTCTCCAACTTCTATTTGATTGTCTCATTTTAAGGATTCAATGCCAACATAGTAATAGTGCTCAATCTATGTTTTCTAAGGTCAGGATTATGTTTTCATACAGGTTGCAGATCGATTCATAGCTGCTGTCCGCGAGTCATCCAGTCCTTCTTTGCAGATGTCTTTCTTTATTAACTTCAGTGTCGAAGATATTATAAGGCAGGCTACAGAATCAACTCTCCGATATGAACAAGGTTCGTAATTCTTCGTCCTAGAAAGGCCAAAAATGGACAATATTTGTTGTTCCAATAAATATCTTAGTTACCAGGTCTCATTAAGTGATTTTAGCTTTAACAATAGATTTAAAGCAGTTCTATTACTTCTTGAACCTGTAACTACCGAAAGAATGCATTTGCTTTTTCAGTCAAATCAATTACATTTGCTCATTTTTTCCCCATAACATTTATGTTATTTTATTTTCCAAAATGTTATGTCTCCGCATTCATCAATTATCAAATTGGATGCAGCGTGTTTTTAAGTTACGTGTAGCATTAGTACGAAACAGCATTTCTGATTCTCCGTTTTATGTGCTTTTTCTAGGTAAACCACTATCAGTACTAGATGGAGTTCCAATTGCTGTTAAAGATGAAATAGATTGTATGCCATATCCAACTACAGGTGATATCCCTTTGTCTACTTTCCTTTGGGATTTTGTTTGGTAACTCGATCCTCCCAATTTTTGTCATTTGCACGAAATTGATTTCCAGAATCTATAAAGTATAAGCAGTTGCCTATGCACTAAAAATGGGCTCTTGTAGGAGGTACAAAGTGGTTGCACAAAGTACGGCAATGTACAGAGGATGCATGCTGCGTTATGCGCCTGCGATTATGTGGTGCCATAATAGTGGGAAAGACAAATATGCACGAGCTTGGGGCCGGAATAAGTGGGATAAATCCTCACTATGGGTATGCATGTGTTTCATTATCGAGTGATTCGTTTGTGTCTCATCAATTCAGTTCACCAAAAGACAATTTTTTTCTTTTGAAATTCATAAGTTTTTGTATTTTTTTATGATGAAACTGGTTGGTTAGATCATAATTGATGCTGATTTTTCCTCCTTTGATTACTAAAGTGCCACTAGGAATCCATATAATTCAAGTAAAATTACGGGAGGATCTTCCAGTGGATCTGCTGCTGTAGTAGCTGCCGGATTGTGTCCGGTTGCGCTTGGCATTGACGGGGGAGGTAAGTTTTTATTTATCTTATTACTTATAGTAGGAGGGAGTATTGATTGCATCATTTTCTTACTTGACAATGTTTTAATCAGTCGTTATCACCATCTTTCATCAGTGTTTTGGATCTGATGGATATATCGAACAAAATGTTCACCTCGGCATTAGCAACGTTACCAAATTACACGAGAGTTGGGTGGAAATTGGAGGGGAAAACAAGAAGGCAGCATTATGGGTTGACCAAAATCCTTATCGTATGATTCATGTCAAGTAATGGTAGTCTTAGAAAGTAAATAACTGTCTTAAAGAAGGCAGCATTACCTGTTGACATCCTAAACAAGAAATAGGAGCATTCAGACATGTACAGAGAAAAATATTTTGCATAATTTTTCTGCTTAATAGATACAGAGAATGAAGATTGAGATAGGTTTAGAAGGAGCAATGAGTTTGAGCTAATTGATCATAAAAATATATTCCGAAGAGTGACCCCTCCCCGCTATTGATGGCATCTTTAAAATCTAAATATATTTTTACACACTATGTCGTTCGACCCAAAATCAGCAGACAATTCAACAAGACAAGTTGACTTGTTGAGTATTTAGTGCCCGTCCTTACCACTTGATAAACAATATCAACCTATTACCTATGTGAAGATATGTTTAGTTCTTATTCTTTTAGATCAAAAGTTTTAGTTTGTCAAAGTTTTTACATAAATGAACTGTGGATTCATACTAGTCAATTGGAGGATTATTTTATCATTAAGTAACCAGAGTTTTGGGTTTATTTACATTGCTGTATTAGGATCTGTTCGACTGCCTGCAGCCCTTTGTGGTGTTGTTGGTTTGAAGCCAACATTTGGACGTGTTCCACACAACGGGTGCGCTACCATTTCTTTTCTTTTCTTTTTTAAATCTGAATTTTATTGAACTTCAAAAGTGCTGCGTTTCCTTAAAGCAGTGCCTGCAAATATTGACAGCGCATTGTCTTAATTTTCCAGAGTGCTTCCCCTGAACTATACAGTCGGAATGGTTGGAGTACTGGCAGCGACAGTCGAGGATTCACTCATTGCGTTAGTTTCTCTATTTTCTTCTTAATGTTGACTCTTAGGCATGTTTGGTATGCACTACACTAGAAAGGACGAGATTTTAACTTCTATTTATTACTTCATATTATTGAGTGCTATCGAATTCTCCCTACCAAACATGCCATAAGAGATCTAGTAGGCAGGAACTGCTATAAGCTACTGTAAGTTTTATACCATTATAAAAATGCAGATATGCAGCTATGAGTGGCAACCTTCCATCGGATCCATCCAGCATGACAATGGTATTAGTTGCACTACATGGTTCTCAATTGGACATCTTTGTTGGGAAAATTTATTATTTGCATATGTTGAAGACTGAATTTAATAAAAATAAATAAATAAATAAAAGTGTCCTCTCTAACTGCTTAAGCTTTTAGATGAAGCGTTTGAATATGGTATCCAAATAGGCAGAGGTCAGTCTCACTGCATTTATTGAATTTTTTTGTGAAAAATGCTCGAAACAGTTTCAATGTTCCATATTATAGTTGTCGGAATTGCATTTTTCATTTGGCTTTTTATGAATACCCGATGCCAATAATGCATTTTTCGTATAGAAATGTCATTATTACATCGTAGTCATGTATTGAAGGGTCTTGAACCTTATTTACAGCTTAGTGATTACAGGAAGGTTTTGGAAATTATTTGAGAAAATCTCAAAATAACAAGAAATATGTGAATCATTTCAGTTGCTTTCTAATTTTCAACTCGCGTCACGAAACCTACTGACTTGGATTCTTGTTGTCTCGAGAAAAATCAGCCTGAAGTATGTCTTCCGATGCTAAAATCAGCAAACTATATGTCTTTTAACATCAAAATGGCAAGATCTGGAAAGGTATGTATTCACCTAAAATTTTAATGCCCTTTCTCCAGTTTAACGTTAAAAACTATTGAATTACTTGCTTCGAAGTATGTTGTTTATACGTATCTTCTTTGCTCGACTAGTGGTTTGATGACTGCACTGATGAGATCAGAGTTTGCTGCTCTCAAGCTATTGCCAAACTATCCAATAAGTATGGCTGGGAGGTACAATAACTCGAACTTGAAATAGTAACTCGAACTTTTCCATAGCTGAATACTTCCCTGATATCACAAGGCAGAGGCGTGCACTCTTATTTATCAAAGATCGTGCTTATCTTCTATTGTTGTATACAAAATTTCAATGCACACACCAATAGAGATAATTCAGTCACATGTGAAAGCTTTTTCATGTTTAAGACTGTGGAGGTGACCATACCAGAGATAGAGGTCATGCGCTTGGCACATTATCTGACAATTGGATCAGAATGTAGTAATTCAATTGCTGTCCACCAAGAGAAGTACGTTTCTTCCGAAGTATCTCAATGTTATGTTTTTTTGCTTGAAAAAGGTAAGAAGTTGAATGAAGCCGGATATTGACATCATAAAAACACTAAATGGAACAGGAACTTAGACGAAATGGGGTGGGACGTCCGGGTAGGACTTTCTGTATACGGTGCTTTTGACAGCAAGGAGTATCTAAATGCACAGAGAATCAGGTAATTATAAGCTATCATAACATTTAAACTCGTATTCTTTTCGGATGCCATTTCTATTTACCGTCAACATCTACAGGAACCGCCAGCTCCAGTTCCACAACAAAATATTTTCGAAAGCAGATGTTATCGTTACTCCAACAACAGGGTATTCCATCTCTTCTTGTATTTACTACTTTGAGTATTTCTATCAAGATTTACTTTGCTTAATCTAATGAAATGAGATTTTTAGTCTACTCAATAAAAGAGGTCTGATGATGACTTTGCCTAATGTTTTAAACAGTGTCACTGCATACACAATTAAGGACGATGCATTGAAAACTGGTGAACTCGACTACATAAATGGAGGTAAGCTAGTTTCTCGTGGTTGTCACTTTCCTTATACTTTCCGGCATCATTTCACTCTTTATTAACTCAATTGTCGATATTGCAGCTGCCCTAGTACGGTATCAGATAGCAGGGAACTTTTTGGGGTTGCCTGCGGTGACTGTCCCAGTATGTTCTTGCAAATTGTCTTTATATTTGTGTGTTTTAGCATTAATTTAGAATCTTCCTTTCATAGACGTGGTGATCTAAACTCTTTACTGATAGGTTGGATATGACAAATCTGGCTTGCCTATTGGCCTTCAGTTTATTGGGAAACCATGGTCCGAATCGTTGTTGATTCATGTTGCTTCTGCCATGCAAGTAAGTTGCCAACCTTTCTGACATACACACGGTCTAGGACTTCAGCCAATTTCTATGTCAAATCAAAGCACACAAAGGCTATGAGTTTAAGTTTCGCCAACACCCATTTATAAAAAATGTGCACGTGTTAGGCCTTCGATGAAAAAATGAATCCGTCTTCCACGTGATGGAATGCAGTGTTACAGCTTAAGCTAGTAGATGGGTGATCTAACAGTAATAGTGTTGAGTACTAACTTTGATTTTGATCTGATTTTCAGGCACTATGCACCTCAGAATACAAAAGACCAGAGGTTTACTATGATATGCTTGCTAAGTAATAAGTTGTTACCAGTCTTGAGATGTTAATATTCATACTTTAGGAGTTCCAATGGATTCTACCAACAGATGAAACGACGATGTAGAATATCAATTGACGTCGTTGTATGAAACAATACTTTGTTGGGTTACTTAAGAAGGTTTGAGTCATGGGATAAAAGATTATGTCACCTTTGGTTTGAGATTGTTGAAATCAATAGATACTTCTCTTTATTCTCGAAAGTCATTTCCTACGTATTGTTCTAACATTGCATCTTGCTCCTTGAACATTTTTTTTACGCTGTCTGCTCTGGCGAAAAAGTCATTTGTATGTACGGGGTTTCTTTAAAGAAAATGAGAACAAATGGGATGCGATTACTTGAAAACAAAGCATTTTCCGACCAGTAAGAATCGTACCTTAACGAGTCCTAGCTCTTGAGGAGCTAGATTACAAGGAAAACGGTCCTTTGTGAAGCAAATATACAACTCTTGACTTGGTATTTGTTGGTAAAATAATATTTAATTAAAAGAATATAAATTATTTATTATAAAATGGTTTTGACCATCTTTTGACCAATTAATTAAGTGGGTTCCGTGGTTGGAAACATGAATTTCTTTGGCCAAGTTTGTTCTATTCTGTGAGTAGAATAACATAGTATATTTAGTTTCTTAAAATCAATTTCGGATGAATGAGAAATTAAATCCAAAGTATGCACTTAAATAAGAAAATGTTGAAATTGAAAAATAATGTGGATTGGATAGTGTCAATCCCACATTGGTAAAATAGAAACAAAGTTGTCACCTTAAATGGTTCAAGTTATACAATTGAGTTTGAGCCCGGATGGGTACTAATTGTCTTTAGACGGGAGGAGATCTACATGTTAGTGGGTGTAGGCTAAAGCTCACATACGCGTTGCTGGCCGGGTGGAGGTCGTGGTTCACGTCCAATAAAGTATATAATTTTTTATAGAAATAAAAATAAAAAAGTATTTTATTTCAAACCTCCCAAATTGTGACATGTGGCAATTCAGTGAACTTCTCAGAACGCGCCACGTGCCAATTGCTTCTAGAATCTGTCCGGACAAATATGTCTATCTGAACAGATGGATTATGTCTTTTTAGACATAACATTTCAGTAGTTGTGTCTTTTGAGACACAACTTTCCAACAATTATAAATAGGTCTCCCATATAATCCAAAAATTATTCATTCAAAAATTCGTTTTCTACAGTTTAATATTTTCTCTACGTCCTGCAATATTTTGTGTTCTCCATTTCAGTCCTTAAATATTTTTCTGCCTTCCAAATTTCGTTCAGAGAATTCAAAACTCTAGTAGGTTTGTTGTATTGTAATTTGAAGTGCTTCTATTACAATACGAAGTCGTTGTATCTTGGGAGACGAGTGCCAGTGAACCATTCGCACCAGTGCTTAAGGACAAAGAGTCGAACTCTTGCCTCGACCAACATTTATTTATTTATCCAATTATTCAAGTAAGCCATTACTCTGTACAATTTTCTGCACGTGGTTATTTAATTACAAGAATATAAATTATTTATTATTTTACCAACAGTATTTTCCAATAGCTTAGAATTTATGCATCATATCCTTTATAGAGCTAATTTATTGAATCTTTAGGAAACATAGTATTCATAAGATAAAGAATGAGAACGATACTATGGATCTTTAATGTAAGGATGGGAAAAAAATGATTTCGGAGAAGGAATCTGCCAAAGAAATTAGTTTTCGTCGTTGCTTGCAAAAATGACGATATTATATATAGGGAAACAAATTTGACATCTTGGGGTGGTGGCGCAGTTGGCTAGCGCGTAGGTCTCATAGCTTTGTTGAGTGATCCTGAGGTCGAGAGTTCGAGCCTCTCTCACCCCATTTAATCTTTTTCAATTTTTTGATTTCTTTTTTATTTTATTTTATTTCCCCATTTTGTCCAGAATTTGTTTTTAGGTTATGATCAAGTGTGAGAATGAGATACAAAAGAACTGCTACGTTGGATTGTTCCAGTGATCTTCAATAGGTTTTGTTGTTTTTATGAACGTATATTCACATAAAGAAATACTTAACAGTTTTATTACATAAAAACAACTAAAAATTTTCTAACCCCGTCTTCTACTATTCAACACTTTAGTTAGGATTGTAATTTTTAATTATGCAAACATAGATTCGATTCAACTCAAAGTCTCGATTAATTGCTTTCTAAAACAGTAGTAATTTTTTGTTACAGCCGAATTTGAAGTCTATATGATGAATTTTTTTGGTCTAAATAAATGTAATATGGATGGCCATTCATGACTTTGTATATGATCATATGATCATTCATTTAAGACGGCTATAGTTTTCCAAAGAGTTTCTACATTTTGAATTAAAATGTGAGATTATTGTAGGAAAAAATTACGATTGAATTTCTCAATCTATGTGAAATACCATAAGTAGATCCTCAACCTTTGGTTTCTAGTAAGTTTGTCCTCAATTTTTTAGTTTTGTAACACTTAGGTTTCCCACGGATGATTTTATCCTTATTTTTTATTTTTTAAATAAAAAGTCAAAATTTTTTTAGAAAATACGTTCTTTCTCCCATCATTAATTAACTAGAGAAAAAAAAAATGAACAAAGTGTTGGAAAATTTTGTGATATTATGCTATGTTTGTGCATAATTTTGTGTGGGACCTGTTTCTTCGTTGTGGATGATAAAAGTAGATTCATGTTTTTCTCCGAGTATATCGAAATCATATATTTACTTGACTATATTGATGCTCAGGTGAATAAGAAATTAAAGTTCAAAGTGGAGTTGGAAAAATAGTTGAAGAGGAAAATAAGTGGGTTATCCTACATCGGAAAAATGATGAAAGGTTGACATGTATTTAAATGGCCAGAATTTACAAAGGTATAATAGTGTGGCATAGAGACTATCTCTTGTGCGAGCCCACAGAGGAGGCAAGTCACAGTCCAATTTACACATCGGACCATAGAACTCGTATGCGAGCGCGACCTACGTACACGAATGTCGAATCAAAATTGACCCCTTAAGGGAGGGGGTCTACGTTTTTTCTTTTTATTTTCCAAATTTAATTGCTAATTTATTTCCAGACCTACCAACTTATCCTATTGATTTTCTGAATACTTACCTGTTTATGATGGGATTGAAAAGTCACCTGGGAGCCTATATAAACAGTCCGAATTTTCACAATCAACACACGATTTTTTGCTCTATTTCTTTCCAGTCGAGAAAAAATCCATGTGTTCTGCTCAATCCAGTTTTTCATAAACTTCCAGTACTTGGTGATCTATTCGGTACTCAGTTCAGTTCATTCAAGCAGAAATTTTGTGCTTGCTGCTTCCACTATTTTAACAGAAGCTCAGTTACCTCATGCACCTACAATGAGGGAGCAAATCTGTTTTAAGGACATTGTGAATACACATGCCTCAGTTTGATTAATATGTTCTCTCCCTAATTTGAATTTCAGTCTTCTACAGTAGTTTTTGTCTCCAATTAAATTAATAAATAAATTATATTTTATTATTTCTTTATATTAAGAACAGATTCGATAATAAAAAGAAATTGAATAAGTTGTCTTCTGCCTGCAGTTTATTTGAAAAATATTAATTTTTTATTTCATGTTTCAGAAATGTTATCTAATCCTACTGAAAACCAAAATGTAGCTACTGTGCCAAGTGCCAAGTCCATCTGTGAACCAGACTGTGGCACAAGTGACAAGTTTTGCTGTGACCAAAACTGTGGCTCCAACTAGTCATGACTATTCCAGTTAATCATGGAGAAAAAACGGAGAATTTCAAAAGGTGACAACAGAAAATGTTGTTTTATTTGACCACCTTGAACCTTGCGAGATTCTTGACTGAAGATGCTCCAAAACTCAAACAGGGTAAGGGAGACATACAAGCTATCACCGCGGTTGAAGCTTGGATACATTCTGATTTCCTATGCTGGAATTATGTCATCAATGGTTTGACAGATTTACTATACAACGTGTATAGTACAATGAAAACGGCGAAGAAATAATGAGAGTCTCTAGACCGAAAATATAAAACCGATGATGCAGGGGCTAAGAAATTCATTGTTTGCCGCTTCCTGGATTATAAAATGGTGGACTCAAAAACTGTAATCAGTCAAGTACAATAACTTCAAGTTATCTTGCATGATATTCAACTCAACAAGAAAATTAAGGTGTTAAGAAGTGACCGAGGTGGTGAATATGAATCACCATTTACTGAATTATGTGCATAAAGAGGAATCACACATGAAACCACATCGCCTTATTCATCTCAACAAAATGGTGTTGTTGAACGAAAAAATTGTACCTTAAAGAAATTATGAATGCAATGCTATTAAGTTCTGAATTACCTCATAACATGTGGGAGAAAGTTGTATTATTAGCTAATTACTTTTTAAATAAAGTGCCCCAAAAGAATGAAGAGAAGACCATATACGAGTTATGAAAAGGAAAGAAGTCTTCCTATAAATACTTGCGAGTGTGGGGTATCTTGCCAAAGTAGTTGTACCTACACTAAACAAGTTGAAGATATGTCCAAAAAATATTGATTGCATTTTATTAGCTATGCACATAACAGTAGTGCTTATTGATTTCTTGTGCATGAATCTAAAATCTCGGACATACACAAAAATATAATAATGGAATTGAGAAATGCTTTATTTTTTGAACATGTATTTTCGTACAGATCCAAAGAGGAAGCAAGCTCATCTAAACTGACACATGAAACAACGGACCAAGAACAAGAAGAAGAAGAGGAGGTTGAACCAAGACGTAGAAAAAGAGCTAGAACTGAAAAATCTTTTGGTTCAGATTTTCTGATTTATACGCTAGAAAGTGAATCTCAAAGCTTTAAATAAGTTGTGAACTCTTTAGAATGACCTCAATAGAAAGAGGCAATCAAAAGTGAGATAGATTCATTTTGCAAAATCATACATGGGAGCTAGTGGATCTTCATCCGGATGCAAACCACTAGGCTACAAAGAGATTTTCAAGAAGAAAATAAAAGCAGATGGAACAATCGAAAAGTATAAGGCCAGACTTGTTATAAAAGGATACAGACAACGAGAAGGACTTGATTACTTGCAATTGTAGCTTTGAGATATCAAAATACATCAAATAGATGTGAAAACTGTCTTTCTAAATGGAGATTTAGAGGAAAAAATCTACAATGAACAACCTGAGGATTTTTCTGCTCCAGGTCAAGAGAACAAAGTTTGTAAATTTGTGAAGTCATTGTATGGCTTGAAACAAGCTCCAAAACAGTGGCATGAAAAGTTTGATCATGTCATAACAGAATGTGGATTTAAAATCAACGAATGTGACAAATGCATTTATATCAAAGACACTGAAAATAGCTATGTCATTTTATGTCTTTACATTGATGACATGCTTATCGTTGAAAGAAACGATAAGATGATTAAATCTACAAAAGAGACGTTGAATTCAAGATTTGACATGAAAGATATGGGCTTACCGGATGTGATACTTAGAATTAAAATTTCAAGAACATCAGATGGAAGTGTCCTAAGTCAGTTACATTATGTAGACAAATTCTTGGAAAATTCAACAAAGATTATTCTAGCATAGCTAGAACACCAATAGATACAAGTCAGCATCTATCGACAAACAGAGGTTAGAGTATCTCTCAGGTAGAGTACTCTAGAATTATCAGAAATCTGATGTACTTAATAAGTTGTACAATACCAGACATAGCTTATACAGTTAGTAAACTGAGTAGATACATGAGTAATTCAGGAACTAATCACTAGAAAGGAATAGTAAAAGTACTAAAGTACTGAAGATATACCCATGATTATAAGTTGCATTATACCATATATCTCGCAATTATTGAAGGATATAGTGATGCTAACTGGATATATGATATAAAAGACTCAAAGTCTATAAGTGAATTTATGTTCACACTAGGAAGTGCAGCTATTTCATAGAAATCCTCCAAACAGACGGTTCTTGCAATATCTACTATGGAATCTTAGTTTATAGCCCTAGACAAGTGTGGTGAAGAGGCTGAATAGCAATGCCAATTCTTAGAGGATATTTCAAGATAGTCAAAGCCTATGCTAATAATTTGCTTACATTGTGATAGTCAATCTGTAATTGGAAGGGCACATAGCAACATGTATAATGGCAAGTCTAGACACACACATCGTAGATATATACCATCAGACAACTACTCTCAACTGGAGTTATTTCTGTTGACTATTGAAGTCGAAAGATAACGTTGCAAATCTGCTAACCAAAGGGTTAAATAGAGAGTTGGTTGGAAAATTATCGAGGAATGGGATTTATGCCTTTGAAAGAATTAGTTGATCAATGGAAATCCAGCCTAGTTGACTGGAGATCCCAATATCTAGGTTCAAATGGACAACTTAATTGTAAAGACTTAATTAGATCATTGTGGAGGTTCTCTCTTGTCCATTCTTATGATGTAACAGTGATATCCATGGGTAACAGGATAAATAACATGCTTTTAATGATTCTTATGCGTCGAAAATTCAAGTGAGTAATACAAGTTACTCCTTAATTAAGAAATCATCTATGTGAGAAAGAAATTGGGCCACTTCTAAGAGAATTGTGTAGGGCACAATTCTAAGAAACTCTTACAGAAACAGGTATATGTCCATGGCCACCAACGAACATAACAATGAGAACTGAATTGTGTTAGGAAGAATCCTGTGTGATGTATATCATCGTATACACTAAGGGTAGAATAGTTCAAAGACATCGCGTCTACTGGTCATCTAGTAAAATAAATGTGCTTTCACAAAAAAAAGTTCAAAGGGTAATACCTACCGTTTCTATACAGATTTCAATTGTTGAATTTTATCACCAAGTCTTCTGTGTCTCTGTCAATTTCCATTCATGTGGGGAATTATTGGAAAATTTTGTGATATTATACCATGTTTGGGCACAATTTTGTGTAGGACCCGTTTCTTCGTTGTGGAAGATAAAAGTATATTCGTATTCTCTTCTGCGAGAACATCAAAATCATATATTTACTTGACAACATTAATGCTCGAGTGAATGAGAAATTAAAGCTCAAAGTGGAGTTGAAAAAATAGTTGAAGAGAAAAATAAGTGGGTTATCCCACAACGAAAAAATGATGAAAGGTTGACTATTATTTTAATGGCCAGAATTTACAAAGGTGTAATATAGTGTGGTATATAGACTCTCTCTTACGCGCCCTGCAAGTGGGACAAATCACGGTCTAATTTACACATCAAACCATAAAACTCATGTGCGAGTGCGACCTGCGTACACGAATGTCGAACTAAAATTGTTCCCTTAGGAGGATCTACATTTTGTCATTTTTTTCCAAATTTAATTGATGATTTCTTTCCAGACCTTCCAACTTCTCTATTGATTTCCTGAATGTAATGCAATATTAATTTTGTAACACCTAAAACTTACCTGCTTATGGTGGAATTTAAAGGTCACCTGGGAGCCTGTATAAACAGTCCAAATTTCCACAATCAACACACAATATTCTGCTCTCTTTGTAGAAGAAATTCATGTGTTCTGCTAAATCTGATTTTCCATAAACTTCTAGTACTTGGTGATTTATTTGGTACTCAGTGCAGTTCATCAAAGCAGAAGTTTTGTGCTTAACTTGCTGCTTCTTCCACCATTGTATCCTGGGAGACAGAAGCTCGGTTATCTCAAGCACATATGGTAAGGGATCAAATCTGTTTTAAGGACACTATGAATATACAAGCCTCGGTTTGAATAATATGTTCTCTCTCTAATTTGAATTTCAGTCTTCTACGGTAGTTTTTTGTCTCCAATTAAATTAATAAATTAATTATATTTTATTATTTATGTATATTAAGTCTAACACAAAGAAGAGAAAAAGGAAAAAAAAAAAGTTCTTAGTTAAAAGGCTAGTCAAACAATGTTCTTGGTTAAAGAATCTAGCCACTATGGTTCTTGTATATAGAAGGCCTCCAATTATAAAAAACCAATATCAAGTATCTTAAATGTCTCCACACTTGAAAAGATCTAATTCCCTCAATTCAATTTCATTAGAGCAATTTCATTCCATTGTTCGATTTTTTCACCGTGCATGCAATTTCATCCCATGATTTCCTCTTCTTAGTCCAATAAAACCCTAAAATCCTCTTTTTCATTGCAATTTACATCCTCTTCTAAGCATTTGAACACCAGTTGAGTTAGCAAATCATTCGCATTGTGCAATTTTTTGAAATTTCCACTTCCATTTGGAAAAAGAAGAAAATATAAGGTTAATTATTCATAATAGTGTCAAATTTTAGTTGGTGTAGCTTTTTTTCATGTTTGTGCTTTATTTGTTTTTTCTGAAATTATTTCACGATAAGATTAAAGGCACTCCCGCCGGTATCTGCTATGCAAGAAGGCACATTGTCATTTATTAATAATCAGAATGTGGTATTTGTTGATGTTGAATATCTTTTAGTTGGTGTCGTTTTTCATGTTTTTGTGATTCATTTGTTTTATTTTTTTAAATTAATTTTGTTGACCTTGAAATCTGTACTATCCACCAATCAAATCTCTGGCATCAAGATCATAAAAAAAATGGGTCGGCGACCATTTGCACTCCTACAATCAAATCAACTACTGATATCAGATTATATGGGGGAATGAGGTGTGGAAGAGGCAAACAAGCAGATATTTGAGCAGGATTTAGGATTAAGAATAATCTATACCTTGGAACGAATGAAGGTCTGATATTTATAAAAGAGTAGTTCTAATTATTTTAGGGGAACAATTAATTAAATATCTAATGGGATTCTCTTTTCTTATGAGATAAGGCTGAATCCAATATTATCACAATCTCCCATATTTCGGTCCTAACTCTTACCAATCTCTAAGATTGCACTGTTGATTTTTAGGGGGTTGACATGTAGTTTCTTTGTAGAAATCTGTCTGTCAATTAAATACAATTTTTTCCTAAATTATCTCTTTAGTTACCTAGAATAAGACTATTCGGGAAAATATTGAGAAGTTAGCGAGGAAGTCTAACGAAAGACTATGGGATTTGATGAAGTGGTGAAGGACTTTCAGGGACTTGCTTGGCAAAATGTTGAAGAGCGAGGGCCTTTGGTGCAAAATGAAAACATAACTGCTTCGCGTGGGCTGGGCGAGTGCCAGGGTATCCTTTCTTGGGACCATCTCGTTGATGTAGAGCCTTCACCAAATCCAGAACGTAACAATTTTACGATAACGACACTCTTCTTGTTATCTACTATGGAAAATGGCAGATTGTTCATTCTTAATAATCAGAATATCGTATTTGTCGATAATCACTTTGATTTATATAATTGTAGATATTTTGTGGTTGGATAAATTAAAATTTATATTTTTTTACTGAATTGGAGTTATGGATACCCATGGACGTGGTACGGGTACAAGTTTGTCATTTTTTTGAGTTTGAGAAGATGAAGATGGATAGACACATAGGTAATGCTGAAGAAAATGTGCCTCATATTTGTGTTTCAACAATAATTTCATATGTGGAGATGTACGAAAAAATTCAGGCTCTCGTAAATGTAGAATCAAGTTCATATGAAATGGAGATGACCTCTCTTAACCCTAAATGACAAACTTTACTGTTCTATAGTGAAGATTGATTTTGATCGGACTGTCAAGTGGTACCTCTCTATTTGTAAAGAAGTTCATCTTCATGTGGCCCTTTTGAAAAAAGTTGAAGATGATGTCAATTGAAACAGATGCACTAATTGAGTAGATGATGAACAATGTTTTATGCAAAGTGATGATATGGTTGAAACTTAGGATGTAGTAGAAACTGGAGATGTGAACAACAAAGTAGAATTTGTGCAAACTAACGGTGATGGTGGGAATGACAATGTTGATGGCTACATTGAGGATCAGGATAGTTTTGACATAATTCGAGATAGTCCCCAAAGAAAATATTCTCGAGGTAAATCTTCTGTTGCATATAGAACAACTTTGATTTTTCCACACATGATGACTATATTGGCACTTCAACACTTGATGTAAGTTCACTTGTAGAACATCATTAAGGATTTCGGAAAATGAGAATGTGCAAGATAAGCAATTGTTTCCAACTAAAAAGGCTATGATATTAAAAATGCAGTTGCTAGTTATGAAGTATCACTTTGAATTCAAAGTGATAAAGTCAATTAAGAGCACATATCGTAATGCACTTCATTGGATATAACAAAAGAATATCAAAAGGTGTAAAAAGTGTCTATCATAATGCACATCATGGATATTACATGTGGAATTTGCAGGATAACATGAAGAGCAAGTCTCCACGGTCTAGTTGTGTGACATTGTTAAGAACAACGGCAGAGGCGTATGATTTGGCAAATTTTGAGACCAACATGGCAGTGCTATGCAGTAAACCTGAGGGCATTGGAAAGTACTTAGAGGATGTTGGTTTCGAGTTTTGGGTTGGATCACATTTCAAATAGGTCGATACAATATCACGAAAACAAATAATGCGGAATCTTTGAACGCATTGCTCAAGAGTCCTCGAGAATTTCATTTACTTGGTTTGATTAAGTATATGCTAGAGACAATGCAAATGTGGTTTTATGAGAGACATATTGAGGAACAAAAATATGTGAATCACATGACCTACATTTGGAGAGAAGATGTGCAATAAGTAAAATGTGTCAAATGGTTTGGAGGTGAAACTAGTTAGCCCGAAGAATGTGCAAAGTGGGTAATGAATTGGAAAAGTATGTTGTTAACATAGAGGAAGGGACATGTACATGCTGGAAATTTGATTCGGACCATTTTCCATGCGCACAAGCAATTGTTGCAGTAAGAGATAGTAGAGACAAGAGTTACATGTTTTGTTCTTTATTTTATAGCACTTTTTGTTGGAAACAAGCATATTATGAATTTATAAATCCATTTCAAAACGAGGTTGATTGAGAAATTCTCGACCATCTTAGGTCAAGAAAAGTATTAGAATATGTAACATCATATTAGAATACATGATAAATTTTATCAACAAAGGTATAACAACTTGGAGTGGCTTCATATACTTGCCAAGATGATCATTTTTAGCATACTATCATAGATGTATATTGTTCGCTCTCCCAAAACGATCTTAAGTGCGAACTAGTTCTTGCTTGTGACACTCTATGGAGAATATAAACAATCACAATATTTCTAAAGACGATCAATCTCTGGGAAAACTCAATTCACATAATCTAAAAGGACACGAAAAGCGCCGGACTTTAGGTTTTCTAAACCTCACACATTGTTTCTTCTATCATGTACAAGTACTTTAAAAGCTTTTCAAATGACATTGTCGAATCTCCTTTCACCAATTCCAACATTTCTCGTAATTCATCGATACTTTGTATGTATTCATCATATTATTTATTATGTCTGCAGAAGTGTGTGTTGTTTTTATTGAGACATACTTGTACTTGATGAATTCTCCTATTATTGAGCTTATTGCTTGACGGTGGTCTCCCAAGATCATGTTATTTGAGCACGTGTGATCATTTCTTATACATCTTATTTTGAACATTTACGTTTATTCAAGTCTTAAAGCCCTAAAAATCTATTTGCAATTATCATCTATGCATTTTAGCACATATTTCTTCTTGTCTAACTTACTTACCTTGAACTTAATGTTTTTTGTATCGCGTATACCGAAATATTTTTTTAACCAATGTCTTGTGCCTAAAACCTTTTGTTTTGTAATTTCATTTATACTTACAAATGAAATGATTTCACTTCCTGTTTCATTACTCATTTCTTCAACTCCCATTATGCATGTAGAAACATCAACAACTAAATATTCAATAGTTGGTAGGCTATGAACTGATGTTGTCACCGAATTATGAGTTTGAAAAATCTGTAATTTTATAATGTCATTTTATTCATATATTTGCAGTGATTCCTATCATAAGGACATGCCTTGGGTAGACTGATTGTAACGCTCTGAATTTTTCTAACCCGGATGGTCACTAAAATAAATCTTTATATAACGTTTGATTACTCCAAATAGGTTTCACGTGCCCTTGAATGGTTTTAAAATCTTATCTAATGCGAAAAATAATAAACGCGCAAGGGAAGAGAAATTTACTTCTAAATTTTGAGATTTTTACCTATACCGTGATGGGTGTCGCCATAATATATTTAATCGACTCCAAAAATTATAAGATTTTAACTGTAGATATTTGGGGCCTTGGACTAGGCCATGTTAAAATTTTAGACCTTAGCTACGTCATTTGGTAGGTGAAAACATTATCTAAAGTTACTTGAAAAACTGTTTGGGGTGCCTTAAGGCAATCTTCTAAAACGTTCAGAATAAATTCATTCGATGGATTTTTTTATTCCAATTGTTTCTATTAGAAAACATATAAGACTTTCCATATCCACTAATTTCACTCAAAAACTCTAGACACACAGAGAGTTGTGATTTTTCAAATTAGAGGCAGAAAGTTGAAATTTCAGAATGTAAAACGAGGCAATTTCTACCTTAAAAATTGAAATGACAATTAAACCAACATCTCGTTTTTTTTCGTACTTTACATGATTAAATACTGAAAAAACAACATCTAAATCATAGTACTTACATTATGATTGACTCAATCATCTCTACACCAAAACTTAATTTAAATAAAATAAGTCTACTTCATGTTCGCTATCGCGCCAACGCCAAACTTTCATTCTGAAAATTTATTCATTTTGGGGTGAGTATGTCATAAAAAACACTCATTAGGAAATTTACTAACATACGAAAAAAATTACATGAAAATATAAATGCACATGCTATCATTTCAAATGTAGATTGGAACAACATACTTTGGTAACTGACGCCCATAAACTTAAATGTAATTTTCTTCGTATATGTGATTACCTTCAATCACAATCATAAAATTCCTTCATCAATAAATTTAAATGGTATTTATTTCACATAATAACTTTTCCAAAATCATTTTTAAATCATGGTTTGCGCAGTAAATAAAATACCTCAAAATACAGTTTTCGGTTGAAGTTGTAGAATAACTTGTCACATCAACTTTTCTAAAAGCACGCTTGCCTTTTTGTTTACAAGATTCGAGTATTGTAGGAAGATTTAAGGAGAAGTATGAGAGGTAATTATGGGCCGAAAATCTGAACTTTTAAGGCAGTTTAGTAAGTGTTCTAGGGACATAAATTTGAGAAGAATGAAACTTCTTTGCTGGCCGAAAATTTAAGGGAGAAGGTGAGAGTTTTTGTCCACATTTTGTAGATGATTTTTGGGAGCAATGGTGGACGAATGTTGCTGGAATTTTGGGAAGTGAAAAGAGGGAAAAAGTGAAGCAAAACAAAGGTGTTAGAAGATTATTGCTACGGCCGAAACTTGAAGGGAAATGGATTGATCTTTGCTTGATAAAATCCAAAAATTCTAAACCTACTGTTAGGTTATTCTTTAGTATTTTTAATGAGGGATATTAAGGGAACTTAAGGGCTGAAAATATAGAGTGAAAGTGCAGATGTAGGATGAAAAAATAAAAGGAGGAAATGGACTTAAGAGAGGCCAAAAATGAGAGAGAAAATGAGGGATTACTAGGCTGATCAAGGCAGTTTGAAGGTGGTTTTCTCTTAGAGAACATGGGTACAATTGTCTGAGGTTTGAAGTGGGAAACATAAAGTTAATAATAGCTGATCATGGAGTAGTTGATAGGGCGGTTTTTTCCTTGTGGTAGGGTGAAATTTAGCCATGAGTGGGAGAGCTTCAAGGTCATAGTTTTTGGCAGCTGAGGGGGGCTTAGGATGTTTTTCTGGAGAGCAATTGTCAGGTAGTTTGGCTGAAAATATAGGGTGGAAGATGTGGAAGAAATGGGTAGGTAATGGGTTGAAATGATAGAGATCATAATTGGTTAAGTTTTGGGTTTTAGGAGCTGTTTGGGGGCTGATTTTTGCATGAGATTACAGGCTGTTTGGATGTTTAATTAGCATAAAAAATTTGTATTGGTGATTAACAAAAATTCCATGATTGTCACAAAAAATATATGGCAAGCACATGAGAAATCTAACGCGACTAAAAAGTTTAAAATGTACTAGGAAGTTCGCAACAATACCGAAAATTGAATTTTATTTTTTGTGAAATTTTAAACGCTAACAAAAATATTTCCGATAGTTACACTAATATTGTAAGATGTAGCCTCATCTTGGGTGTAGGAAATTTCATGGCGTAGTGGTAGATTAAGGTTGCAGCTTTGAGTTCGTACAGTATAGGACACCTTAGGATTGCGTTGTAATTGGAAAGAAGATCTACCTCTACGAAGTTAGCAATCGTTTGTCATAGGTAAGGAAGTTTACCCAGTTCTACTATTAGGACAATGTAGCACTTTGCTACGATTTAATCACTCGTGAATCTTTGGAGAGATTTGGAGAATGGTTTTAGGTACCATTGTGGGATCTACATCTGGTCCAAGATCCTCAAGTACAAGACGTTGACGGAACATTCGTTCTCCACGAGTGATGACTAACATATCATTGTGAGGTTGAAGGACGTCTTGGGCATCCTCCTCTGAGAAGTCGAATCATTTGGTTCTGTTCTAATTCCTATGTTATTCCAGTTGACATTGGCTCTATGGCGTTGTTTGGTATGTACTTCTCTGGCATACCTGTACTATTCTCTTCTAGAGCCATTGGCGTACGGGTTCCCTCCTACCAGCATCTGAATCTTATCCCTGGCTAATCTCTTTTAGTGGGTGGAAATGACAAATGATGGGCATTGGCTTTAATTTGTTGTTGGGTCCCTACTAACTCACCCGGCTTAGCTACGAACTCGCACAACTGCCCTTATCTAATCAGTGCCTCAATTTCTTCCATCATGGGGCCTATATTTATCTGTGTCATGACCTTCCAACCTATTGTATCGACAATATTTTTGGGCTATTGGGGTGTTTAATTAGCATAAAAAATTGGTATTGGTGATTGACAAAAATTCCATGTCTGTCACAAAAAATATATGGCAAGTACATGAGAAATCTAACGCGACTAAAAGGTTTAAAATGTACTAGAAAGTTCGCAACAACACCAAAAATTAAATTTTATTTTTTGTGAAATTTTAAACGCTAACAAAAAAAAATTCCGATAGTTACACTAATGTTGCAATATCTAGCCTCAGCTTGGTCCCCAATACAAGTGTATGAAATTTCATGGTGTAGTGGTAGATTGAGGTTATAGCTCTGAGTTCATACAGTATAGGAGACATTAGGATTGCGTTGTAATTGGAAGGAAGATCTATCTCCACGAAGTTAGCGATCATCTGTCGCAGGTAAGGAAGTTCACCCAGTTCTACTATTAGGGCAATTTAGCCCTTCGCTACGATGTAATCACTCGTGAATCTTTGGAGAGATTTGGAGAATGGTTTTAGGTACCATTTTGGGATCTACATCTGGTCCAGGATCCTCAAGTACAAGACGTTGACAGAACATTCGTTCTCCACAAGTGATGACTAACATATCATTGTGGTTGAAGGACGTCGTGGGCATCCTTCTCTGAGAAGTCAAACCATTCGGTTTCGTTCTAATTATTATGTTATTCCAGTTGACATTGGCTCTATGGCGTTGTTTGGTCTGTACTTCTCTGGCATACCTGCGCTATTCTCTTCTAGAGCCATTGGCGTATGGGTTCCCTCCTACCAGCATCTGAATCTTAGCCCTGGCTAATCTATTTTAGTGGGTAGAAATGACAAATGATGGGCATTGGTTTTATTTTGTTTTTGGGTCCCTACTAACTCATCCGACTTAGCTACGAACTCGCGCAACTGCCCTTATCTAATTAGTGCCTCAATTTCTTCCATCATGGCCTATATTTATCTGTGTCATGAACTGCCGACCTATTGTATCGACAATATTTTCTCTAGTTGAGATTTGCAGAGTTCTTCTTTAGTGGCGGGAGATTTTCTTATCTTTTACTTGCATGAAGGCCACTTCTACGTTCAGAGGATGGTATTCATGGAAACACTCCAAAAATGAACGGGGTTGTTTCGCTTCACAACGTTCTCTTTTTCTATTTGGTGCGTACCAATTTTCTCTTTTTCTTTCATTGGGCTAAGGTATGTTCATGACTTCCATTTTATCTTCTTCATGGTCCGAAGTTGCATATTTCTCACTGATGTATTTTTTTGCCTTGCTCAAGAATTCATGGCAGGACTTTGGACCTTTTTCGTAGACAGACCACCAAAATCTTGTCCTGGCATCTGAATCTTAACCCTGGCTAATCTATTTTAGTGGATAGAAATGACAAATGATGGGCATTGGTTTTATTTTGTTGTTGGGTCCCTACTAACTCATCCGACTTAGCTACGAACTCGTGCAACTGCCCTTATCTAATCAGTGCCTCAATTTCTTCCATCATGGCCTATATTTATCTGTGTCATGAACTGCCGACCTATTGTATCGACAATATTTTCTTTGATTGAGATTTGTAGAGTTCTTCCTTAGCGGCGGGAGATTTTCTTATCTTTTACTTGCATGAAGGCCACTTCTAATGACGCGTTCAAAGGATGGTATTCATGGAAACACTCCAAAAATGAACGGGGTTGTTTCGCTTCACAACGTTCTCTTTTTCTATTTGGTGCGTACCAATTTTCTCTTTTTCTTTCATTGGGCTAGGGTATGTTCATGACTTCCATTTTATCTTCTTCATGGTCCAACGTTGCATCTTTTGCACTGATGTATTTTTTTGCCTTGCTCAAGAATTCATGGCAGGACTTTGGACCTTTTTCGTAGACAGACCACCAAAATCTTGTCCTGGCCCTTAGGTTAGATATGCAGCCATTAAAGCCGCATCATCTAAAATGTTTACTACCTCCACAATATTCTTGTTGAATCTATTGAGGTAGCTTTCCATTGAATCACTTCGACTTTGCTTAATGTTGACCAAACACTCATTTGTTTTGGTTCGGGCACTGGATCCCATGAAATGTTATGAAGGCAGCGACGAAGTCGTTCCAGTTCTTTATCCACCTCTAGGGTAGTTTTTTGAACCACCTCTAAGATTTGTCACCAAAGGTGAGAGGTAAAGATCTATATATTATGGAGTCGCTAACATCCTAGAGCTCCATCCAAGATGTGTATTTGTTAAGATGTCTTACATGGTCGCTCACTCCTTCGCAGCCGGTAAGTGGCGGCATTTTTAGCTTTTTTGGTAACGGCCCTAACCGTACGTCCTCAGTGAAAAAAAAGTGACGATTGGTGGAGTATTCTTCAGCTACACCTTTTTGTTTTGCTTCGATGCTAACTATGCATTTTTTAGTCAGTCCAATTCTTGCTGGTCTTTTTATCCTTCATCTAGAGTAGACTTGTGATGAGTAGTATTGGGCCTACATTCTCTTTTGAGAGTTATGTTCTGGATCCCAAGTGGTAAAATACATGTTCCTTATATATGGGGCTTCAGGCTTTTGGCAAACGTAGCTGCCTAGCATCATCATCTCTACTTCGAGATTATTCTTCCCTAGGAACTACAAATTCCTTCGATCTGGAGGTCAAGTCCCTTGCTTCAATCAGGAAAATCTACCTTGGTTTCAACAATCCGGGTGGTTGTTGCTTGATTTTGTTCAATGCCCCAGACTGCGTTGGTAAGACATTGGATAGCTTTCCGTATGGCAGTCAATTGAGAATTTCTTGTTTCTATGGAATCACTGATGGTGTTGTGTCCTTGGTGATTACTTAGGACACATATGTCATCAAAGTTGGTTCTGGAGCAACTCCTTGATTCTAAGCTTTGGTTTTGTAGAGTTTAGGATCTTAGAATCAAGGAAAATTAGAATATTTTTAGCTTCAAAGATGAGGGTTTGGCCTTCCATCTAGTGCCAAACTGTTGATGTCAAAAAATGACGAAGCACCTTTTGATCAACTTATAAGGAAAATTACATAAATGATTGTATAAAACTGTTAAGGCTTTTTTGTTTGTCCCTTCTTTCTCTGTTTATCCCTTTTATATAGGCAAGCAGACTGTAAGAAACCGCTTTGGTCTTGTCAAGCTATAGTATTTTGACCTAAGGACAAAAGCAAGAGTCCCTCCAGGGCGAAATGTGAGTTCATCGCTGGATTCGGAGTAGTTCAAATCAAAGAGTTCCAGTTATGTGGATATCCGGATAATAGGTAGGAGCATAAACTGAAACATTCTGGAGCTACAAAGATAGTTATTAAATCATTAGCACCAGAAAGAAGGAAACAGCCCTCGTCCCCTGAGGGTAACTCATTAGGAACAACAGTGGTTGCGATCAGGAAGCGTTAGAGAGCTATAATCAAAGGCCCTGAAAGGTCTCTATATTAGCTCTCTAACGAGAGTTCCCTCAAGTAAGCTATAAGATATTTAGATCTCTTTAAAAGGACTTCAGAGATATAAAATGAACTATAAACTCTCTAGCTATAGTAAGAAGAACTTGTCGAACTCAATAAATATAGGAGGAACTGAATAGGGGGGGCTAAGTAGCAATGGGCAGTGCAACAAAGCTACGGCTACTAGTATGGCGTTGGGGAGAGGGTAATGAATGCTGGGGTGAGACCCCTAGCTCCGTTCTTCTCCAACCTTTTCTATCTATTTAATAATAATGAATGGCTTATCAGTTAGGTCGATCACGAATTCAAGCTATAGTAAATAAGACTTATAGTTGATCGGGACTCACATGCAAAGACAAAGGAGTTTAGCCAATGATGGATTTCGCGCTATTAAATGAATCGAAGAACTAAGGACGTTTCCAATACTGACAGCAGCTAGACTTGTGCAACCGCCCCCAAGGTGCAAATTGATTGGTTGAAAAAATCTCATATGGTGAAGTCATGATGGTTTTAGGCTTTAGCCTTTGTACCTATCCAGTCTTTTCAGCCTCGTGATTGGTTAGTTTGTAAGGCGCTGATGACAATACAAATACATCCTCTGTCATATGATGATATTTATCTTTCAACGTCTCCATTTGACTTCCATGTTTGGCACAAAGTCCCATACTGGTCTATTTAATGAACTATGATGCATAGATTATTTGACTAGGTCAAAGAGTGCAAAAGTTGATATGATGTAGGACCTCAGATCGGCATCTACAAAAGTATTCCCTAATAAAAATAAAAATAAAAATAAAAGACATAGCAAAATATTTAAACACAAACATGCAATCAAATGCCATCAGGTTGATAACTTAATAAAATTTTAAAATCAGTTTATAATTTTTATATACAGACAAAAAAAGGTCTTCAAAACATGGTGAGTTATTTGTCAAGACTAATTGCAATACTTAATTTTGAAAAACAAATTATCACCAATTTAATTTTATACTTTTATTTAGAAATTTTAGGTAATCAACCATCGGGGTGTGAAATTTAATTTCAACAATTCAATTGAACATCTTTTAATAAATGGTATTTCAAAGTTTATGAATATGCAAAATTCTTAAGGCAATATATAGAAATATGCATAATTCTTAAGGCAACAAATGAAACCAAGATTACATTAAAGGCATAGATAACTGTCAATTCATTTTAGTTAATCACATAACAAATAGCACTACTTAATTTAGAAAATTTTAAAACTCACAAAAACAAAGCCAGTGAAATGAACTCAGATTTTATGCACAAGGAAAGAAAATAAAGTGAATAATGGAATTTAGTTCTTTTTTAACCACAAAATACAAATTCAATTCAATATTTTCCAAATACAATACCTAAAAATTGCAACAAGAAAACCCTATGAACCCAATTATTTCTAGTGATATGAAACCTAGATAAATAATGGAAAGTTTGTTCAGTTTTATCCAAAAGCTTCATCAAAAATAAAATATTTATAAGCTTCACCTAGAAAACTTTCTATTAATATATTGTTGATTTGATCTACATATTCATTTTTCAGAGTAAATACTAATTCTATTAATTATGTAATCAAGTTGTTCTACATAGTTGTCTAGATTTGGGAAAACAAATGTCATCTTCATAATGAATAGTAATGTTAGGCCAAAGTTTTATAATATTATATGAATGTTGTCTTTCAGTTCCATTCCCAATTTGAAGAATTATTGACAAATGCGGGATCTAATCGGACTGTCATATTTTGAACTAATTAAATTTGTTTAAAGAAGACCACATATATGAATTAACAAAACTTGTCTATATTACATCATCTCTTTTTCCTCTCCAAAATATAAGCAAAACTTGACGAAAATACCTCCCAAAATAACTGCTTTTCCACCAAAAGGTTTATTACAATCGTTAACATCATATAACATCTTATCTAAAGATTCAGTAACTTGTCAATTCACCCCTGGTGCTTCGTCCGATTTTATTTTTATTTTATTCTAAAGAGAACTAATTGACAAAACTGGTTAATTACTGATTTGAAGAGAAATTTTAAATATAGAATGTGATGTGCTACCATCAGGTAACAATCCAGCAGCTACTCTCGAAGATGTTGTTGCTAAAGCAATCATACATTTTGACCTCACAGCCGCCAACAATGAACAATACAAAAAGGTTTCCCCGTTCCACCTAGGCCATCAATGAAGAACATATCATCGACATTATCGCATACTGTTTTTAGTATTACATCATATGCACCTTTTTGCTACATATTCAATTGAATTTCACACAATACATCTGCCTCAGAGACTACTATTCCTAACCCATCATGAATTGTTCTAGCAAACCGATCTTCTTCTTGTAAATTCACATCGTATGGAACAAAACCATACTCATTCGCTAATTCACTTAGGTTCCAATATGATATCAATGTCTTGTAACGTTTTCATTACTGCTAATTGCACTGGCATACCATTTTGTAATCCTTGATCATAAATTCTATAAACTTATTTCATTTTTTTTTAAAGATAATTTGAAGCACATAGACTCAAAATTGTAACAACCAATCTGCATAATGTATTGAAGATTTGATATTGAGATGCTTCTTCTAGTCACAATTCATAATTGGAATCTCTATTAAGTAAACCTGTAAAAGTGTAGCTTCAAGGAATGATGATACAAAAATGCCATTGACAAGTTTAAGGTTTTTGATCGATGTTGCTCATCTAATATGATTTAATGATACACTTTTTCTCCTTTTTGGTTTTAAATATTCTATCAATCGCTACACATCTTTTCCTACCTCACCATAATTTACCTTTTGAATCCCATAAATATTCTAGAAATTGTATGTACAATAATGTTCTTGCCCTTTCATTAATAATATTCATACGGAAATTTTCAGTTAACATTGTTCTTTGAAAAAAAAAATTGTTCAAGCAATTCTTTCTAAATCATCAATCTTATCGATAACAACTGGAGAGTCTTCAAGGTTTACAGAAAAACTCACTTTGTCATGTCCTTTGTAAACGTTTTCAACATTAATTTGACAATCAAATTTGGCCAATAAATATGGATTATAAGGTACAACGTATAGATTATTCAACCATTGTTTCCTAACTTTCTATTGATATTGCATCTCCAATATTTAGAGTAGGAACTTTGAACTAATGATGTCTCTTCATTATAATCTTTGAAAAATCACTTCTATACATCCTATTTTGATCCATACAAATATTTTTAGGATTCAAAAAACCACAGGGACCGTACATCATATGATTAACGTTAGTAGAGTGCAAGTGAAGATTTGTATTTATGCCAAGATTCTCAACACAAACAACAACATCTATTGAATCAGGAGAAATAATTTTTGCAAGACCACTTAAGATTATCAAAAAATGAGCATGCGGTAGCCCTATTTTATAACATTCAATGACATGTATGTATGCATCAACCGGTTCAATATTTGCTTATTAAACAAATCATTTTTGTAACTCTTCTAACTTAGCTCTAAAAATGTGAGCTATCAGATCAGGTCTATTTTTTATTCATCATAGAATTTTAGTTGTTGATTTATTACGTACCAATTCATATTACAGGCGATTGACAAAAAACTTCGGGTTTTCACTACTTTGTTCCCTCTATTTCGTAC
The DNA here is from genome assembly GCA_030279155.1 of Forsythia viridissima. Taxonomy (NCBI): domain Eukaryota; kingdom Viridiplantae; phylum Streptophyta; class Magnoliopsida; order Lamiales; family Oleaceae; genus Forsythia; species Forsythia viridissima. Next base: position 29,498,240 of record CM059042.1, read on the forward strand.
TACTTTGTTCCCTCTACTTTCACTTATTGATACCATCAACAATTCTCTAATAAAATTCAGCTCTTAATTTTGGTTTGATTCATACAAAAATAATATAATCTAGATGTCTCAATTTTTACATACTTATCACTATGTATTGTTGTAAGAATCTTCCGACATGCAACAAAATAGAATTACCATAAGATCTAACCCGCAGTTTATAGTAGTAATATTCTCTGCAGAAGACTTGCACAACAAATTAAAAACATAAAGATCCAAAAATATGAAGTTATTCCGGTCGACAAATTGATGCACATTAAGAAAATCCTCAATAATGTTGCTATCCATTTTCTTTGTTCACTCTTGCAATACTTTGATGCCTACCACTTTCAACATGAGAAAATAAAATTGGGTACTGAAGAGGATCATAACATCCAAAATAATATTGCACTCAATGTGTGTTCTCAGAATTACAATGAACAGTAATATAGCATGATAAGTACATTTTGTACACTTATTCAGACTTTAAAACTAAGCTTTTGTCCTGTTATTTTATAAATTTTCTACTTAATTTAGTATATTTTTCTTTCTATTTTAGTTTTGAACCCGTTAATAAGTAAGTGGAGATGAATAGATAAAAAGGACAACAAATTAGAAGATGTTTAGAAAGTACAAGGATACAATTGCACTAAATTAAAGCTTGAAGGACCACATTGGAAGAAGTTGAAAGATTTGGGCTAAAGAAACCAAAATTCAAAGTGGGAAGACTAAAACGTGCAAGCAAAACATTTAAGCTGAGCGAACGCCCAGTGTCACAATCATCCAACAGAACCTATTTTCTTGGCATGGGCGATCACCCAGTACAAATTTCTGCCAGCGAATTTTGTTTTCTTTTTTAGTTTTACTCCAACTAAAAAACCTTTTAAGCCACTATTTTTAGGATCTTTTGGAATCTTTTGGGTACTATTAGAGGAATACATACATATATATATGAGTTCTTAATCCAAAATTAGAGTGGACAAAATTGGTGAATTAAGAGAGGACAAATCATTATGATTCATCCGGAGAAGATTCAACCGAAGATCAAGATTCATTCTTTTGAGTTTTCTCTTATTTGGGTGATGGATTATATCTATTTTTCTTGTTTTCTTCCTCTTAGTATGTTGGGCTAGATTTATTTTGTGCTAGGATCATGATGAAACTTGTATCATGAACTTTTAATTATTTGAACCTGATTTTTTATATTCAAGCATGTTTTTTATTTTGAACAATTGATATTGATTTCTTTTCATCTACAATTATATGTGTAATGATTGTATGATTTTTGTGTCTTGTTTTACCATCGAGATATTAAAAATAAGTTAAACATAGTATGAATTGTCGTAAAGTCTGATAGATGATAGAGATATATCGTTATCTTTACATTATCTTTAAGTATTCACAAATTCTAATACATTCTTGTATATTCACATCAGTCATAGAGATATAGTCGGGTCACATATAGGGATAAGTTTAATTCTACTCGATAGAGATTGTTAAATAAATTAGGAATATTGATCTTCATAATTAAATCATGTTATCAAATTCAACGGTTTGGATTAAAAGGAATTGGTACAAGTGAATTCGAGATTGTACTATGCTTTTCTTTATTAAATTTATATCGCATTCGCATTCATCTCAACTTTGCATCAATTTTAGTTAACTTAGGTCTTGCATTGATTAGCTAGTAAGTAGTTTGATAATTAAATCTAAGAAAATCCTTTGAATTCTATAGTTTCGATTGAGGCTAACTTAATTTAAAATTAAACTAAACCAATCTATGTGGGTACGATACTTGGACTCAAAAGATTATTTTATTATTTGTACGATCTATACACTTGTGGAAGAATAAATATTGTTAGCATAGCACATTCTAGTACATGTTTAACAATAATCATCTACCAAAATCACAAGAACTTGAGATGTAGACGCCGAATTATACACTCTTTTTTCAAATCTTAACGTACAGTTTCTCAAGTCTGAAACATTACTTAGACTTCGAAAAAAATTAGCATATGGATTTCTCAAGTCTTAACATATAATTTCTCAAATCTGGAAAAAGGTTTCTTAACAAATTATAAAAACAAATATCCAAAAATATGAAATAAGCTTTGAATAATTTCATTACATAAGAAACATTTACTTTCTCTTTAGGCCAACAAACTAGTGCAAATTAAGTAAATCTTCATTTATGCAATGATGTTGATGTTTATTCTCTTTTGTTCACTCTTCCAATACCTTGATACCAAATAGTGTCACCGTGAGAAAATAAAAGTTGGTACTGAAAGGGGTCATAACATCCAAAATAATATTGTACTCAATGTGTGTTTACAAAATTACAATGAATAATAATATCAGCATTTTAGTATGTGCTGAGTAATAACCATCTACTCAAATCACAACAACTTGAGATGCAGACAACTCTTTGATCAAGTCTTAACATACAATTTCTTAAGTTTGAAACATTACTTAGACTTCGAAAAAAAATTGGCATACGAATTTAATCGCATAATGTCTAATAATTTGGCAACAACTAGTTCAACCAACGCATAATGTCTAATAATTTGGCAACAACTAGTTCAACCAACATTTCTGAAATTTGTAAACAATTTTTATTTCATTTTCAGTATCACAAAATTATAGCTGCAAATATGGAGGGCGGTTTTATGCTCAGAAAACTTCATTTATGTAATGAAATATACTAGACCTTGAACCGTAAATGTCTATATACATTTTTTTCTCTTACAAAAATCTTTATCATAGCGAACACCAAATGATGTCAAAGAGATATTGTTATTGTAAGTTTAAATAATTTTCTTAAAATCTATTGATTAAGTAGAATTTGAAGTAAATAATTTGTGTAATTCTTGAAATACATTGTTTATTTTCAATTTAATAGCTCCATCAAAACAACAAAATCTCTTACGTTCCTAATAAAATTTGAAGCTTCACATATAATTCAAAGAGTCTGTAATGGTAATACATAAAGTTCAGTATGAATATTTTGAAAAATCATATTTGTGTCATGTAAAATTAGAGGTGGCAAAACAGGCTCAGCCAGTATAACTTAGAGTTTGGGCCGGGCCGGGTCTTAAAAAATTTGGCCCAAAAAAATCGTGCATGTATTGGCCTAGCCCGATTATCTCGCTGGGCCAATTGGGCTTACGCCGTGCTGGCTCGATTTTTTTTTTCTTTCACTTCAAGCTCCAACCCAAAATGTTTTCACTTTTCAGACTCAAAATCTAATGACCCAAAATTGATAAGTTCAACCCTAAGTCCAAAATTGATAATTCAACCTTAAATGCCCAAATCGGGTTGCACTTTCATCTTTTTTCATGTGTTCCATTCACAAATTTCACTCCATTTCCTCAAATTCAAGCACCAATCCGCTGAAATCAGTCCCAAAATACATTAACCTAGCTGATCAACTCTGTTTCTTTTCTTCCTCAATCGGTGACCGCAAAGTTCAACCAACTGAATGTGATCAAACAACATGTATGTTTAGAATTTTTTTTTTTTTTGGTTTTGTTTTTTAGTCAGGATATACCCAAATGACTCCACATAACACTCCATAGCTGGGTTTTTTTTTTCATCTTTCTGTTGTTCGTAAATCTGTAATTTCCATTTCATTCGAATATATATCTAAAGCTTTTTTTTTTTGTTTTCTCTTATCGTTTTAGAGACAAATCTGATTATCTTTGTGATTTGTATAATGTTTATATAATTAATTAATTATATTGTTTTTTTTTCTGCCTGATTTTGGTTTAATTATATTGTTCTGTGATTTTTGTTGGAAATGTCTTATTACACTTCAAGTAAAATCTCAAAATATCTTATTACACTTCAAGTGTGTTTTTTGCTGGAAATGTCTTATTTCTTACTCCAAAAAGGCGCCATTAAATAGACATATTCAAATATAGAAATAGAAATAAGGGCTCTTTTATAACACATAACAATATATGTACTAGTTGCCACTCATTTGACCCCTTGCTTGAACAATTTAGTAAGAAATAATTGTTTATAAATGTAATGTAAAACTAAGTGAGAAAAAACAAAAACTGCATTACATGGTCCGTACTAGATGAAAAGGGAAAATAAGTTCATTTGTTAAGAGTATATTAAAAATAATGAGAAAGAAGAATAAATGTAGCAAGGCATTTGTTAAGAATATAATAAAAAAATTCCATGTTAATTTTGAAATTACACTATCAGTGTACATTTACTTTCTCATGATACCATCGAATAAACAATTTCATTATTTCAAAAAAAAAATAAAAAGGAAAAATTGTCTATAGGTGACTTGTTTCAAATTATGTCAAAATATTTTTTAAAATTGTAATTAAGTCATACTCTTCTGCAATATTTTAAATTAATCCCAAAATTACCCTTTGATCCATATTTTGCATCTCCGCATTTTTCCACCTCTACCTTGAATTTACCCTAAACAAACCCACTTCTACCACAACCCATGGGAACCAACGGCAACACCCGAAAACGCCCGGTGCCGCCTATTCTGGCAGAAGCAGTGCACAACTATGGAAGAAGAGGATTTCTACGAAGACGAGGTTCCTCGATGCAACCATTATTCAGCCTCAGAACATTAGTAAGTGATGAAATCAAACTCAAAACACTTCTTTTATGTTGCCACTCTAAAAAGACAGCACGCAATCTCTCCTATTGCCAATTAGAGTTTGATTGCATGTATCCTCTTGCATGGAAGTTTTGTAGTGGCTAAGCATGAAATTTTGTATCATTTCATTTAGGATAATCATCTTTTTGAAAAATCCTTTCTTTAATAAATCATCTTAGTTTTTCGGACTTGATTAGCCATGCTCCTAACGGGATGGTTCTCAAAGATCATGGCACAATTTCACATATTAAGTTTTGACATTGAGTGTGCTGTCGTAAAGATCTTTTTCCCGATCCCACTCATGATCGTGTCATCCAAGTTTATAGCAACTTCATCTTTTAATATATATATATATATATATATATATATATATATATATATAACTATTTTTATATGGAATTACATGGTATGTTGCTGTCCTTGAGCTTTTGTTCTTGACCTAAATTTTCTTATTTTCTAGGTGGCCAATCTGGTTACGTTACAAGGAGAGGATCAGCCATTTGTTCATAATGTGATGACTCTAAAGTCCTACTCACCAATTGTTGGTGTTGATGTCATGTCATTTGAGACAGAAAGAGAAGTTCTATTAGCTTGGAGGGTAACATTTTTATTAGAAATTTTGTGCTTGGATAAAAATATCACACCCAACATAAAATTATAGCACATACTGTTTTATCTATAAGTCTATTGTTTGTGATAGGATGAGCGTATAAGCGAATGTTTATGATGTATATTGATTGTGGCCATGATTTGTTACTGTAAATAGAAGTTTGAATTTCCATGGGGATGATACTGTATTATAGTAAACAGTATCATAGAAAATAGTATCATTATATTAGTTATGGTCATGATTTGCTGCTGTAAATAGCAGTTTGATACTGTATTATAGAAAACAGTTTGATATTGTATAATAGAATAGCAGGTTGATACTGTATTAAGTTGGCCATTAGATTATTTCTTTGTGTTGTTAGTCGTGTGTTGTTTGATACTGTATTATAGAAAATAGTATCATAGAATCACAAAAAATAGTATCATGATAGAAATGACATAGAATTCGCATACGGCTTAGAAATTTTATTATAATATGTTTTTGAAATCGTCTCGACGAGTCAGTCAAGACTAGTCGCTTTACCATTGTTGACGATGGATTTTAATCGTTTGAAATCGTCTCTTTAGCTTAAAATGACAATCTTTAATTTTTCTTGTCTAAACAGTATCATACATACTAAAATAATACCATAAATAAATGTATCTTAATATATCAGTATCATACATGAAAGTATCTTAATAAAACAGTATCATAAATTATAATCCAATAAAATAACATTATTATAGATTAAATAACAGTATCATAGATTGAAACATTATAATAATAAAACAGTATCAAAGATAAAAGTATAAATAAACAGTATCATATAAAACTAAGTACAATATATTTTTAATGGTTAAAGTAATGATACAATATCATTTATAACACTTTGTCTAGATAAAACAGTGTTATAGATATAACTAAGTAGAGATGCTTTACTCATTGAAGTAATTATATTGTTCTTAAAATGCTCTATCAGTAGTACAAGAACATTGATACTGTATGCATTCAATAATAAAATCATAAATTGAAACATTAACAAAGATAAAAGTATAAATAAAACAGTATCATATATAAAACTAAGTACAAGATATTTTTAATAGTTGAAGTAATGATACAGTATCATATATAACACATTATCTAAATAAAATAGTATCATAGATAAAACTAAGTACAAGATGTTTTAATGGTTAAAGTAATGATATTATTCTTAAAATGCTATATTAGTAGTACAAGATCATTAATATTGTTTGCATTCAATAACAGTATCATTGATAAGTGTGTTTTATGCACTTATTTTGGCATTTGAATTAATCATTTATGCCGTCATATAGTTGCTTTTCTACTTAATCTAATCTATTATTGTTCTATTTCAGTTTTGGACGCGTTTGTGAACAATTGGAGAAGATTGGGCGAAAAGAGCAATAAATTAGAAGATATCTCATAAGTTTGGGAACTCAATTGCACTCAAGACCTAAAGTTTAAGGACCAAATTGGAGAGTGTAGAAACTTGAAGGATCAAATATGGAGATTATAGAAAGTTGGAGGATTGACAAAGACAATATTAAAGCTTGAGGACTAAAATGACCAAGATCGAAAGTATGGGACCAAACATAAAGTTTTAGAGCAAAAAAGACTGAATCTGCAATTAAAAATTGAAGTTGGGACCAAATAATATATATATATATATAAAAGCTTTGGGGACCAGGAGTGCAATATGGTCATTGGAACACAATTTTGGCAGAATTTTACCGTTTTTCGCGATTTGGCTGCGGCAATGCAGCAATACGCGTCTGCGGTCCGTCTGGTTACTTTTTAGCTTATTTTTAATTCTAGTTGAGGTCTTTTTTGTCTTTTCATGTACACAAGTTTCAAAACTAGTAAAACACTATATAAAGACCAAAGTTAGGTCAAAGAAGGGATATTTTTGGGAGCCGAATCAAGAGAAGACAACTCTTTGGCGATCAAGAGTTCTTCGAAGATTTCCTCTCCTTAAATTCATGCCGAGTTCTATTAATTCTTGTCTTTTTAGTTTAATTATGTTCTTCTAATTTTCTTTAGCCAAAGTAGACGATGAAACCTTGTTTTAATTAAGTGAATATTTTGTTATTCGTTTAATTCCTTTTTAGAGCTTTAACGTTCATAGTTTATTCTTATTGAATTAATTAGATAAAATTCCTTTCATCTTAAATATCATATATTTTTTATTGTTAGAAATTGATTTTATTAATTCATGCTTGGTGCTTAAATATGTCTTATTAATTTTTTTTGATTTGTCGTCATCTTTTATTCGAATTGGGATACATAGAATGCTTAGAAAATATTTGATTCTTTGTTTTCTTTCAATGCAACTTGATACGAAAAATACTTAAGTAATTTATGTTTGAAGCATAAAGGGAGCCTATATTTGATTCTCTGCTTTTGGACTTAATTGATAAATCTTTCGGGACGACAATAGATTGATTTCGTGTTGTCGTGTGTTTTTGAGAATTAATCGATAATTGGATAATTGCTAAGTTAGACAATGGTGCTAACTTAGACAATGGTGGATTCCAAAACCTTGGTATTTTACACAACTTGATTCTTCAACTTCATTATTTTCGCGTAATTAATTAGTCTTTAAAATAAATTCTTTCAACAAAACTCTTTTCGACTCAACTAGTATAGAATAATAGTTAATTTGGATTAAATTAAACCTTCCTCATAGCAGTCTCTGTGGGATCGACCTCGTTACTACTTTTCTATATTCCAATAGATTCGTACACTTGTGAGTTAATTAAAATTTGACATCAATCATAGGTTGAAACATTGTCAAAGATAAAAGTATTGTATAAATATATCAATGTACATTATCTAAAAAAAATAGTATCATAGATAAAACAGTATTATAGAAAATACTATCATACAAAACAATATTATAACAAAACAGTATCATTGAATTAGCGATTTTTAAAAAAATTTAGGGGTATATTGATCTTTTAGCACTAAAATGTGACTTTAATTGAATTAAATTTTGGCCATATGATTTTAGAACCCTTAAGTATAACAATAGTGACTGGCCTTAAATTTACTCAAATGAAAATTGAACATTTAGAAGACATAATTTCTTTACTAATTTTCTCATTATTTCTATATGATTGCGCCAAGTCAAAACTTTAAACATAACAAAGAATTTGAGATTACTTGATCCATGTATTTCTTCACTATCAATGCTATTTAATTTCTCTCTCTTTAACTTATTCGTATTTCTTTATTAAAGTGTAATTATTTTAGCTCAAAAAGGTTTTTTAGCATTTGTGATTTGTGCAACACACATTTCTTCAGGTAATTTCCGCTCAATATAAATGAATTGGATTGATTAATGTATACCATCATGATATTCGTTATTAGTTCTTTATTTGAAGTTTTGTAGGATAGATGTGATGAGTTGTGTACAGGGCCAGCCTAGGTCCCCCAACCATTTAGAGTCTAAAAATTTTGGCCTAATTGTGTACAGGGCCAGCCTAGGTCCCCCAAATTTAGAGTCTAAAAATTTTGGCCTAATTTTTTTTTTTTAAATCAGCTTACTTACATGTGAAACTTAAATAGAAAACATGTCCAAATCTAACATACATTATCTATTTTAATCTAGTATTTAAATTGTAGACAATGAAATTTTTCCTTTAAATCTATATACATAGAAATCTTTATCTTGATTTAAAATAATTTTACAAATTGTTAGGATTGGAACAATAAATAAAATAGTAAAAAATAAAGAACATGAGAGATTAGTCCTATATATAACAACCAAATGAAAGTTCTCTAATTATAATGAAATACTAGGACAACCTAATTACGAAGGTAAAATCTCGAAATACACCACATCTTAATACAAATTCCAACAATTATTTCATTCAGTGAAGAAGAAGAAAAATGTACACTTTTTTTACTAGTAAGTCTGTCAAAAAACATTTTAAAAACATCTCAATTTCTTAAGGGTCTTATTTAAATTTTCACCTAAGGCCCTTTAAAACTCTGGATCGGTCTTGATTGTGTAATTGCTGAAGTTATTGTTATATTCAGTAAAGTTTAGTTCTATGTTCTAGATTATTATATTATTTGCATGGCAAACATGCAGGTATGGATTTCCATCATAAATATATCATTTAGAAATTTTCAAAACTTCTAATACTATTGCTAGTGTTGTAACATTTTATATTTTAAATGTATTTTTTTTTAACAATACTGGAAAATGAAAGGTTGGAAGTTATAATTATGGTGAATTATGTGGATTGTTATTATGGAAGATGATGAATCATGAGTTTATGTGGGTTGTTAGTGTGGAAGATCATTGGTCATGAGTTATAGAAATGAGGTTATTAGATTTAATTTCTTATTAAATCTTATTGCCTTCCTAACACCTATAAATACTATTCTTTTCTTTCCAACTTTATACAAGAAAACATATTAAATTTTATATTTTTTTTCCTCTAAAAAGTTAATAAATTTTCCATAAGAAAGGTATTCTTATAGTGGAACTTTGAGTTCATCTTCTAGTGCAAAAAATATTGAACTAAACAACGTTTCAATTATGTTGTTGTATCCTGGAGGGGACAATTTAAGAAGATAGTTATTGCACAGGTGATTGAAATTTTTCAACACCGCAGAGGGCTTGAATCTCCTTAAAGAGAGCGAAATACCCGCACCTCAGTCTAATTAGTTACAAATTTGCTTCTAAATTTAGTTATAAATTTTTATTTACAATTGTATTTTGTTTATCAGCTAGTACTAGTATGTGTTGATAGTGGTGAACCCTCTAATAAGAAGAAAACTAAGCCTAACTCCTCCGATGTCTAGAATCATTTTGTAAAGATTAGTGGGAAAGATAGGAAAGAAAAATGTAAATATAAGGATTATGGGAAAGAATATGGTTGTCCAACAACATCAGGGACTTTTCATCTACGGGAAATAATCTCCTACCCATAGTAGATAGGATATATGTTGCCCACTACTGATGTGGGCTGATTTGGGAGTGCCACATCAATAGTGGAGTCCACAAATGTGTGTGGGACACAAATATGTTCACACACAGTGGAAAACATATCTTCTACCCACTATGGATAGGAGATCATTCCCCTCTCATCTACTCCGTCATATTCCAAAATGTCCAATGATTCCTAAATTTAATGACGTGGGAGTTTATTGACCTTGTTGGGATGTTGAGTATGGGCAATCGAATTTTTTTTCGTTTTCTTTAGTTTTCTATAAAATTTATTTAATTTCCGAGTTTCCTATTTCGAATTAAAATATTTTAGTCACGTTAAATGTTTCACGCTTTTTGCTTTAAATGTTATTATTTGACAATTATGAAATATTACTTTATCATCGAATCTCGTTAAAATTTTGGATCGAAGAAATATATATTGAGTTGATTTCTTGGATAATTTTTAGCCAACTATTTAATTTAAAACCGAGAAATTTTACAACATTTATTTTGATCCATGTTATTCCTAATTTAGTCCAAAAATCGACCCTTAATCCCAATAAAAAATCGGTATCCTCTAGCCCAACAATTGACTTATTTTCAACCCAAAAGTGTACTTATATTCAGCCCGAAACCCGGTCAATTTCAGCCCCAAAAAGGTAGTCATAAACTGCCCCAATTGCTGACCCAAAACTAACCTATTTTTGCCAAAAAAAACTGCCCCTGTTGTGCGTACACACTTTCAGTGAATATTTTTTCTCCCTCCATGATCAATTCACCAACTATTTTCCCACCACTAGCTTAGAGCATCTCTAATGTACTCCATCTATTACTTTTAGACGTGCTACATAAATATAGATAGACGAAATTATAAAAAAAAATACTCCAATGCATGTTGATGAGGACTTGTATACAGAGTGACTCATCAAATTTAAATTCATCTCAGTATTTTATTAAAAAAAAAAGTTAGATGAGGAAAATAAAAATTGAAGACATACCAATTTAAATAAAAAATTAATGTCACATAAGTGGTAATATTAGTTTTAGACAGAATCCATTAGACATGAATTTATAATTTGACCGTCTATTCAATAGACGTATTGCCACATAGACTAACGAAACAAGAATTTTGAATTGTAACCAAAATTAAATTGTAGATTAGAAATAAGATAACTTGTGATAACATTTGTAAATATGTCATTTTTTAGATATAGAATTTTAAATATACTCATTTGTAAAAATGACAACTTTTTTGTGTGGTTAAGATTTAACAGTAATTGAGGAAAAGCTATCAGTAGAAAATTGACAGATCCATTCAAAAAAATCAACATTTGAAAAAATATTTTAAAAAAAACCGACACAAAGGCAAAAAGTCGACAATAAACGCAAATATCAACAACAAAATTAATCATTTAAAAAAAACAACAATAAGGGCAAAAATCAACAAATTTTTTCCCCCAAAAATCAACAGATAATTTTTTATTTGTAAAAAATCAACAAAGGGGCAAAAAAATTGACAATAAGAGCAAAAATAGAAAAAAAAAATTGGCAAATCCAAAAATAGACAGATCAATCTTAAAAATAGACAAATAGTGTGCGCGATGGTGCATAATGATAAAGTTGGAGAGAAAAATTTAACTCAATTTTGTCAACAAAAAAACAATGCCCATTTTTTGTCGATGATGTTGAGAATGGGTTCCATTTTCTTCACATCATCTACAAATGGGGTTCCCATTTTGTCGATATCGTCGACAAAATGGATTTCAGTGGTGCTCATTTTTCTACTGATTTTGGATAAAATTAATCGATTTAATGCTTCACAAAAATATATACCAATAATATAAAAATGAATAACTATAAGCGCTACCGTAAAATTTATAACAAACAAATTAAAATAATATTGTATAGAAGAATGAGCTAGAAAGCAATTAAATAAATTAAATTATTCTTTTTGTTTAAATTTATACATACTTCAAACCTATGATTATAAAAATAGAAAGAAAAGAATATATACAAAAGACAAAGGATATAAAAATAAAAAAACAATACCAAAATAGAAATAAATATAATATTAGACCCAATACAACATACTATGAAAATAGAAAACATAATTATAATAGATATGTTAAAAGATCAACAAAAGAAAAGATTGTAAATGCTACATTTGTGGAGATTTTAGACATTTTGCTAATAAATTTCCTAATAAAAATAAAAATAAAAATAGAGAAACATTGAATAAATCTATAATAATAGAAGAAATACAGTGTCATATTACAGAGTAATTAGAAAAATTATTTTGTAGTTCAGCATATAGTATATACATAGATAATAGTAGATAATTTGGAAATAGTAGAAATTTCTGATTAAAGTAATAGTACTATAGAAGATTTATATTTCTCAATTCTTGATATAAAAATGATGAACATGGAATAATAATGTATTCATGAATGGATTATAGGACATATTTATAATAGACAGATACCCAATATGTAGAATATATCCAAGATATAGAAATAGAAATCAGTGTAAAAATTGTTTAAAATTCAATGTAATAATTGCTTAGGATTCCAAGACGAGTCTTACAACCCAAAATAGAGCTTCATATATCAAATCGGTCGATTAGGCTCAAACAAACGATGAGAGATATGATAATTTTTTTTGATTTTGGCTATAAAAATGGGATAATTTGGGCACAAAAATAACAAAATGAAGTGAAAAATAGAGCTTCTACATGTGCCAATGAAATTTGTGGGAAAGAGGATGTTTATGTTATAGAGAGAGAGTTAAAGTAGAACACAGAATATTTAAATTAGAGAGATAAATAGCGAAAGGGAAAAGACAAAAATGTAAGAGTATTTTGTCCTTTTTTTAAATATGATCAATTGACCAAATGTTTTAAAAAATGAAAATATTTAAAAACACACTTTTGAAATTTGGTACTTTATCTAATTTTCTCTTTATTTAAATACCAATTTATGCATCCACAACATAAAACTCATGGCAAACCATATATCTCATATCCAAAACTCAACATGTATCATATAAAATTGACATAAACGACATTAAACCACGTCTTTTGCTGGCAAGGCACAAAAAATTAGCAAAGGGAGAACCTCTCTCATATCCAAGACTTCAAATATAGCATAACATTTCTTAAAATACAACTAAAATCATCTATCATTCTATAAAATACTCAAATTAAAGAGTTTTTGTTCATTAACAACTTATTACTTCGAATAGCTCATCCACCACTTGCTCTTTGCCAATATTCCTCACCTCGACCCTTACGTTCCAAAATTTATTTTTCTAAAATTGTCAATAGTTGGGGATGAGTCTAACAAAATATTCTATAAGTGAATGCATAAGAGTATCAATTATAAAAATTAATGAAATGTGTGATTGAAAAGTTAATAAAAATTATAAGTCTCATAAAATATGTGGTTTAAAATGAATTTAAATTTTTTTTTTTTTTACCAAACATGTCAACAAAGCCATAGCACATATATGCTTTAAAAAAAAACATCTTCTTGGTTTCTCACACTACCATCTCATTCTCAATTCCTTTTTTTTTTTTTTTTTTTTTTTTTTGATCGAACTCAATTCCTTTTTTATTCATGTGTGAGTGTAGTATTAGAGACCTTGGTTCATCTCAATCTCTATTGCTTTAAACCAAAGATAACTATTACTATATAAATATTTACCATTAGACAAACATTTTTTTTTAATAATTTTACTCTTTCAATCAAACATTGTATTCACGATAAACACTTAACATTTAAATAGACATTTTCCGTTAATTGAGAATATTGCACACACAATTTTAAACAACTGAGAATATGTGTGCCACAAATAAAAGATTGAGAATATGAGTCAATATGAAGGATTTGCACTATAATTTATCAATATAATTTAGGGTAAATTCTTTCAAGGGTTTATAATTTTAAAAGGACTTATTTGCACAAATGGTTCCTGACTTTTGCACTTATTGCGAGTTGAAGATCTATCGTTTTATTTTTGGTAGTTTGGCCTCTATTTCAAATATTTTTGACAGCAATGGTCATTTTCATCATTTTCCGTTCAAATCCCTGTGAAAGTTGACGGTGAAATTTTTTTTATTTAAAAAGTAAATAAAAATTTGAAGCAAAAGTCTCTAATCTTTCAGAAAGTATTGAAAAGTCCCATAACTTTCTAATCCTAACACATATGACCCCAAACCTTTTTGACAATTTAACCCCCAACTTAAATAAATTAAAAATAACTCATAAACCTTTTAAAAAATACAATTTTTACAGATTTACATTTAAAATAATAAAAATTGTGTCATCAAGTCCCAAAATTTTTAATTTTGTTCACCAAAATGACATTTAAATTGTGTTTGATTAAAATCAGATTTTTTAGTAAAAGTTGTTGAAATGTGCGGTTGAAAAGTTGTGGGACCATAAAATGTGTGGTTAAAATTAATTGTTGACTTTGACCTTAGCTTTTTATCAAAATCAAAATTGAAAACAAACGGGCTCTTAGAGTCTCTACAGATTTTGTCCAGTGGTCCATTAATTAACAAAAATATTATACTCATGATCAAAATTTGACCAATTTAAAATTTTAATTGGTAGAGCTGGCAAATAGGCCAGATGAACTGACCCAACCCGAAATTGGACGGACCACATAAAAATTGGATTGGACTAGTCCTGACCTAATTTTACATGGGCTGGTATTTGCTGAGCCAACCCAACTCGATTTTGGGCCAATGGGCCAGCCTAACTTACATTTTAAACTTATTTTTTCAAAATAATTACTTATAATAAAAAAAATCAAAATTTACCATCTTCCACCCCTACCCCACCCCACCCCTGAAAATCCGGCCGCGAAAAGGGTAGATTTCTCTCCCTTTGTTTCTGGCCGGACGGCCAGAAGCAAGGGGGGAGAAATCCCCCCTCCCCGTCGCAACAAATAGGGGGGAGATTTCTCCCTCCTTTTCGCGGCGTTTCTCCTTGGTTTCGCGACCAGTGGGGATGAGATTTCTCCCCCCTGGTCGCCGGAAAAATTGGTGGGGGGGGGGGGGAGAAATCCCCCCTCTCCGTCACAACAAATAGGGGGGATTAAGGGGGAGAAATCCTCCATTTTCGCGGCGAAACCAGGGAGATTTCTCCCTGGTTTCGCAACCAGCGTGATAGCCCAAGAATAACTAACCAAGAGGGGGGTGAATTGGTTTTCTCAAACTTTTTCGAAAAATATTCTCAAAAATGATATTTAAGAGATAAAAAAAGATTCACAAAAATATAAGCACAATATAAGTAAATAAAAGAGAAGAGGAGTGCAAACGATTTTTATGGAGGTTCGATCCAACCAATGATCTACGTCCCCCGTTACCAAGCTCTCCAACACGAGCACGGCCTTTCCACTATTTTGATTGACTTATGGTGCAATCCAAACCCTTACAATGTATCCGGTGACTTACAAGCAAGGAGCACCGATCCTTATACAATATTGAGCTTTTCAAGGACCTCAATATGACCCAAATAAATAAAGAGATTGATTTAAGTATTTCTCTCTAGATGAATGATAGATACAAGTTTAGTTCTAAGAGAGACTA
Source organism: Forsythia viridissima (assembly GCA_030279155.1). Classification (NCBI taxonomy): domain Eukaryota; kingdom Viridiplantae; phylum Streptophyta; class Magnoliopsida; order Lamiales; family Oleaceae; genus Forsythia; species Forsythia viridissima. Next base: position 29,514,033 of record CM059042.1, read on the forward strand.
ACACTTTAATGAATAGCAATGGATGAGGAAAGCTCAAGTGTTAGAAGAAAACTTTGTTGAGAAAGATGAACCAAAAGTTTGATTTAAACAAACAAAGTTTTTCAAAGAGAGATATTGAAGATATGAATGCAATGAAGCTTTGAATGATGTTTTTCAATATGATTCTCTCTATAAATGCTCTTGTAAGTGTTGTTGAATGATAGTAAATGAAGTGATATTTATAGAGATGAATTTTCGTCACTTTCTGACCAAACGGATGACCAAACGGTCGACCGGTCAGATTGGTCAGAACTAGCCGTTGAACTGTAAAAAGTCAGAACGGACACTTTTTGAAAAGATACGCTCAAACGGTCGACCAGTTCAAATTAAACGGTCGACTGGTTGATCCGGTTTACCAAACGGATTGTCCGTTTCCACAGTTTTGAAAATCTGATTTTTGGCTTTGATAAAACTAATTTTTATGCAAGTGATAAAAATTATTTTTGAGCTTTCGTTCATTTAATTGCTAAGGATTAAAGAGTTAATATCTTTACAATTTTATCTAAAAGTCTATTCTTCAATCTTGATCTTCGAGTCTTGTATTTGGCGAATCTTGAGATGCTTGAACTCTTGTATTGATTTTGAACTTGATATTGCATAAGAGTTCGATTTGTAGCGCTTTGAATTTTGCTTGAAAATAAAATGTTAGAAAACATAACCAATTTGTTTGTAATAATCAAAACATTAAGGTTTAAAGTTAACCATAGGTCAACAATTTCTCCCTTTTTGATTATGACAAGCAATGTGAGAATATAAAATAATGAAATAGAATTAATCATGTATATTCCCCATTTCCAAATTCAAGTAAACATGATTTGATGAATTTGTATTATATGATATCAATTTCATTTGATTTGCCAATTTCATCACATCACATATAATTTCAAATTCCACATACATCACATATTTCATCAATATTTCATCATATATTTATTTGTCATTACATATTTATTTTCCCCCTTTTGGCATAAACAAAAAGGCAAAAGATTAAAAAAAAATTCCCCCTAAAAGAAACAACATATGCCATTCATTAATAGACTTAAGATGTAAAAACAAGAATAGTTTTATAAATGAAACATAGAACATATAATTTGTTTCCAAAACATAGCTACAAAAACAACAAGAAAGAAGTAAATAAACTAAGGCTCCGGGGGCGGCTGTGGAGGAAGCACGGCATCGAGACGGGAATGAAGATCGCGTAGCAAAGTCGTCATGTCGGCAACTGAGTGCTGGAGAGTCCCCATGGTATGGTGTAGACCCTCGACCGAAGAAGTAAGTGAGTCGATCCGTCCATGTAGTAGAGTGAATTGGTCCTTGTTGTGGCCGGAAGTGGAGGACGACGACCTTTGTGATCTTTGCCGCGGAGGGGACGGAGGAGCATCTTCGTCAATATCTTCCCCCTCGAAAGGTAGAGTGGAGGGTCCCGACTCTTCATTAAATCCCTTCGACTTTGCCACCCACTGACCGTTTTCCTTAACAATTTTCATTCGCTTGAGCGTAAGAACATTGATGGTGTCGGTGGCGTTAGGAATGAGGGTTACTGAATCCCGAAAAGAAATATCAAAGTGTTGAAAAATTTTGGTAAGAATCATCCCATAGGGAAGCGCCTTAGCTCTAGTGCCGCTAAGAACGCAGTGCATGTGTTGGATCATTATGTAAGAGAAGTCGAGCTTACGCCCTCGGAGAATAGAGTCGAGCACAAAAACATCAAAATGGTTAACTTCATCCAAATGACCCTTTCGAGGGACAATTATGTGGGCGATGATATTATGGAGGACACGACATGGAAGAGTAAGTTGATTGGAGCTAAGACGTACGGTAGCCTCGAAGTGCTTGCCGGTGACGCGACAACATGCTTCGACCGAATTATACTCGTCGGTGTGAGGAATTGTCTTGGTGGTATAGAGACGCATACCACCATTCTCAAGATGAAGAATGGAACGAATAAGATCTTGAGTGATCTTAATTCGTTTGTCCCGAACGAAGGATGAAATACCCGACCCCAGGAAAAAAACCATGTTTTTGTAAAATTCTTTGACAATGGGGGGGTAAACATTATTATTGAGAGTAAGAAGAGGAACCCACCCCATACCCATAAAAAAGATTTTCTATGTTGAATGATGGTGCCTCGTGTGTGAAAGAAGCAAGATCGACATTCTTACCAATGAGGACGGGACACCCATCGATTCATTTGGATTGAGGGTCTTCTTCGGAGGAGGAAGATGGTGGAGAAGGTTGCCGTTCCCTCCTAGGACGCTTGGCACCCATTTTAACCCGAGGCATTGTTGAAAACGAATGAGTTGAATCTAGGGCTTAGAGATCGTCCGTTTGGGTGGAATGGGTAGAATTTATGGACAAAAATTGGGGATTTTTCGGTTTTTGGTGTAAAAAGATATGGGTTTTGTGATTTTGAGTGTTAATTGGAAAGATTTTGGGAAGATTAGAAGATTGGAAGAAGATTTGGAGAGAAAACTGTGGTTCGCGGGAAGTTGGAATGAAGAAATTTGAAAAATTTCTAACTTAAAATCCTGATTTCCGCTTATACGGACGACCGGAAACCTCAGACGGTCGACCGGTTGGACTGAAATTTTGATGTTCAAACTTTCTGTTCAAACGGATGATCATGCGGATGATGTACGGTCGTCCGTTTAAAATCATGCGGACGTCCGTTTTAGTGAGACGGTCAACCGGTTAAACTTTTTAATTTTGGCAAAAGTCTCTGCTCAGACGGATGATCAAACGGATTGAGCAGGGGTTCATCCGTTTGATATTAAACGGACGTCCGGTTTATCAAACGGTCGTCCGTTTGGACAATTTTTGCAAAAATTTATAAAAATCATCGATTTGATCTTTTGTCAAATAATTTTGAAACATATTTATCACATAAAATGCAATCAATTATAGAAAATATAAGGAGTTAGCCACATATTTCACATTCATCAATTATACCTAAATTTCGTCGAATGTAAGAAAATCTTTCAAGTGCTAATGGTTTTGTGAGAATATCGGCCAATTGTTTTTCGGTGTTTACAAACTCCAAAGTTATATCTCCCTTTTGTGCATGGTCTCGTAAAAAGTGATGTCTAATCTCGATGTGTTTGGTACGAGAATGCAAGACGGGATTTTTAGATAAATTGATGGCACTAGTATTATCACACATAATAGGAACTTTGTCAAATGAAATGTGATAATCATTTAGAGTTTGCTTCATCCATAGGATTTGAGCACAACAACTAGCGGCGGAGATATACTCGGCTTCGGCGGTTGACAAAGCAACGGAATTTTGTTTCTTACTAAACCATGAAACTAAAGCAAAGCCTAGAAAATGGCACGTTCCACTAGTACTTTTACGATCAATTGTGCAACCGGCCCAATCGGCATCCGAATAGCTAAGTAAATCAAAATGAGTTTCTTTGGGATACCAAAGACCTAAAGATCTAGTTCCACTAAGATAACGAAAAATGCGATTTACGGTACTAAGATGGGAATTCTTAGGATTAGATTGATATCTAGCACATAAGCATACACTAAACATAATATCGGGTCTACTAGCGGTTAAATAAAGAAGGGATCCGATCATACCTCGATATTTTGTTGTATCAACGGAAGTACCTTGCTCGTCTTTAACTAGTTTGATTGATGAGCTCATTGGAGTGTTCATTGGCTTCAACTCTTCCATTTCAAACTTTTTGAGCATATCCAAGATATACTTAGTTTGACTAATGATTATTCCATCATTGGTTTGTTTGATTTGGAGACCAAGAAAGAGCTTGAGTTCACCCATCATACTCATCTCAAATTCCCTACTCATGCACTTAGAAAATTCTTCACATAGGGAAATGTTAGTAGCACCAAAAATGATATCGTCAACATAAATTTGAACAACTATCATATCATTCTTTTTGGTTTTTATAAATAATGTTGTATCCGCTTTACCCATTAAAAAATCATTTGATAAGAGAAATTTACTTAATCTCTCATACCATGCTCTAGGAGCTTGTTTTAAACCATAAATAGCTTTTCTAAGTTTGAAAACTTTGTCCGGATACTTATGATTTTTAAAACCAGGTGGTTGCTCAACAAAAACTTCTTCTTGAATGACTCCATTCAAGAATGCACTTTTGACATCCATTTGAAATAAAGAAAAATTCTTATGACAAGCAAAAGCAAGAAGCATGCGAATTGATTCTAATCTAGCAACCGGGGCAAAAGTTTCTTCGAAATCAATGCCTTCTTCTTGATTGTAACCTTGAGCCACTAATCTAGCTTTGTTACGCACAATTATACCATTTTCATCTCGTTTGTTTCGAAAAACCCATTTTGTGCCAATTACGGTTTGTGAATTTGGTCTAGCAACTAAATCCCAAACATGATTTCTTTCAAATTGATTTAGTTCATCTTGCATAGCTAGGATCCAAAATTCATCAAACTCGGCTTCTTTAAAGTTCTTTGGCTCAATTTGAGAAAGAAATGCACAATTGTTATGAAAATTCTAGAAAAATTTCTTGTGCTTACCCCTTTTGATGGATCACCAATGATGAGATCTTTTGGGTGAAATGGGACAAACCTCCATTCTTTTGGTAATGATGAAGTGTTGGGATCTTCATGATATTCTTCATCATTTTGTTGCATACTTGTTTCCTCCTCATGTTGACTTTCAATGTTATTTGGATTCCCTTTGTCTTGATTTTGAACACTTAGTTGTTCAAATGGGATTTCCAAATCTTCATCATCAATAACTTTTTCTTGTATAGAGGAGTTAGTTTCATCAAAAACAACATGCATAGATTCTTCAACTACTAAAGTTCTTTTGTTGAAAACTCTAAAAGCTTTACTAGTAGATGAATATCCAAGAAAAATTTCAATATCGGATTTTGGATCAAATTTTCCCAGATTTTCTTTTGTATTTAAAATAAAGCACTTGCAACCAAAAACTTTAAAATATCCGATATTGGGAATTCTATTTTTCCAAAGCTCATATGGAGTTTTGGTTTTCTTTCGACTTACCAAAACTCTATTTAAGATATAACATGAAGTGTTTACGGTTTCGACCCAAAAGTATTTTGGTAAATTATTTTCATTCAACATGGTTCGAGCCATTTCTTGCAATGTTCGATTCTTCCTTTCTACTACACCATTTTGTTGAGGAGTTTTAGGAGCCGAAAAGTTATGTTCATATCCATTGGATTTGCAAAACTCATCGAAGGCTATATTTTCAAATTCTCCATCATGATCACTCCTAATTGTGGTAATGGTGTATCCTTTTTCATTTTGGACTCTTTTGCAAAAATATTTAAATACATGTAAGGCTTCATCTTTTAAATTCAAGAAAATGACCCAAGTAAATCTTGTCAACAATAACAAATGCATAATGTTTTCCACTTAAACTAGCGGTTCTAGATGGTCCAAATAAGTCCATGTGGAGAAGTTGCAAAGGTCTTGAAGTAGAAGAGTGTTGTTTAAGTTTGAAAGAACTCTTTACTTGTTTTCCAAATTGACAAGCATCACAAATTTTATCTTTTTCAAACTTTATATTTGGCAACCCTTTCACAAAGTTATTTTTGGAGATTTTTGAAAGTAAGTCCATGCTAACATGACCTAATCTCCTATGCCATAGCCAAGAATCATCCTTTATACTTGAAAAACATTTTATTTCCTTTTCAAGTTCAAATTCAATAGATATGATGTAAACATCTTTGCTTCGGCTCCCCATGAACAATACCTCTTTAGATATAGCATCCTCAATGAGGCAATTGGAAGAATCAAATTTGATGAGATAACCTTTATCACACAATTGACTTATACTAAGTAGGTTATGTTTGAGGTTATCAACTAATAAAACATTTTCAATGGAGGGAGAAGAACGATTACCAATATTTCCAATGCCTATGATTTTTCCTTTGGCATTGTCTCCAAAAGTCACATGAACTCCATCTTTTCTTTTGAAATTTGATAGTAATGATCGATCTCCCGTCATATGTTTCGAACAACCACTATCCAAGAACCAATTGCTCTTGACCTTTTGTGGTACCTACAAAAATAATTTTAATTTTTTATTTTTGGTACCCGCATAAGTTTGGGTCCTTGATAGTTAGTGCTTGTGGATTCTTTTATCCACTTGTGTTTCTTTTCAAAGTATAGTTTCTTTTTAGTCAAACAATTGTAAGCAACATGACCATCTTTCTTGCAAAAACTACATGTGATGTTTTGTTGAGAAAAGTTGGATGATTTTACAAAAATGGTTTCAAGGGATTTTTGTTTCAAGAGAGGTTTATATCCAATTCTCCCTTTATTAAACACACATTTTTGCTCACCAAGCATTAATTCAAAGTTTTTCTTTCCTTGGGTGAATTTGTGAATAATGCTTGTTAAATCAACAACTTTTTCTTTCAATAAAACATTTTCTTTAATCAAGGACTTATGATCATCCTTTTCTTTTTCAAAGTCCTTTTGTACAATAAAAAGCTTCTTGACTACCTTTTTCAACAAAGAGTGTTTATTGTTAAGAATAGAGTATTTTGACATAAGTTTCTCAAATTCTTCAAGAATTTCATCATAAGAGGTAGATAAGTCAATGTAAGAGTCATTGTTGTTTGTACTTACCTCATTCTCAATAGCCATAAAGCACATATTAGCGATTTCTTCTTGAATTTCATCATCTTCTTGATCATCTTCATCACTATCATCCCATGTAGCTTGAAGTGCCTTCTTTTTGTTGAACTTCTTCTTGTTTGGACATTCAGTCCTCTTGTGACCGGGTTTGTCACAATCATAGCATATGATCTTTTTGTTCTTTTCTTCACTTTTGTCTTCTTTCTTTTGAAATCGCCTATTGTTTCTAAATCCTCTCCATTTCTTGACAAGAAGAACTAAGTCATCAAGTTCTTCATCACTTAAGTTTGTGTTGGATGATCCTTCATCATTTGTTGATTTCAAAGCAATTTGCTTCTTGGGAAGCTCCTTCATCTCTTCTTTGCTTCTCCTTGTTTTCTCCTTTGTTTTGGTATTGTTGAGCTCATATGTCATCAATGTTCCATATAGCTCCTCCAATGGATAAGTGTTGATATCTTTTGTATTCTCTATCAACATCCTCAAGGAGTTCTAATCTTCCGATAAAGACCTAAGCATTTTGCTCACAAGTTCACCGTTAGTAAATTTTCGATCAAAGCCCTTAAGGCCATTAATAATATCGGTGAAACAAGTAATCATATCAACAATAGGTTCATCTTGTTTCATAAAGAAATTTTCGAAATCTTTTGTTAAAAGATTTATTTTGGTTTCTTTAACCTTGTTGGTACCTAAGTGAGTTATCTCTAATGCATGCCAAATATCATATGCGGAATCACATGTGCTAATACGATTAAACTCATTTTTGTCTAAAGCACAATAAAGTAAATTTTTGGCTCTAGCATTCAAAGACAATTTTCTTTTGTCCTCTTCATCATATTCTTCTCTAGGCTTAGAAATAGTTTGGTCCGGTTTATCATCAACTTTGACAATTTTTGTAGGCACATATGGACCAAACTCGATGACTTCCCAAATGTTATAATCAATTGATTAAATATAAATCATCATTCTAGTTTTTCAATAATTGTAGTGGGAGCCATTAAAGAAGGGAGGACGATTTGTAGAGTGACCCTCAAGGTTTTGAAAATTTTGGTTAGCCATTACTCAAGATTGTGTAATAAAAAAAAAATGAGCACCTTGCTCTAATACCAATTGATAGCCCAAGAATAACTAACCAAGAGGGGGGTGAATTGGTTTTCTCAAACTTTTTCGAAAAATATTCTCAAAAATGATATTTAAGAGATAAAAAAAGATTCACAAAAATATAAGCACAATATAAGTAAATAAAAGAGAAGAGGAGTGCAAACGATTTTTATGGAGGTTCGATCCAACCAATGATCTACGTCCCCCGTTACCAAGCTCTCCAACACGAGCACGGCCTTTCCACTATTTTGATTGACTTATGGTGCAATCCAAACCCTTACAATGTATCTGGTGACTTACAAGCAAGGAGCACCGATCCTTATACAATATTGAGCTTTTCAAGGGACCTCAATATGACCCAAATAAATAAAGAGATTGATTTAAGTATTTCTCTCTAGATGAATGATAGATACAAGTTTAGTTCTAAGAGAGACTAACACTTTAATGAATAGCAATGGATGAGGAAAGCTCAAGTGTTAGAAGAAAACTTTGTTGAGAAAGATGAACCAAAAGTTTGATTTAATCAAACAAAGTTTTTCAAAGAGAGATATTGAAGATATGAATGCAATGAAGCTTTGAATGATGTTTTTCAATATGATTCTCTCTATAAATGATCTTGTAAGTGTTGTTGAATGATAGTAAATGAAGTGGTATTTATAGAGATGAATTTTTGTCACTTTCTGACCAAACGGATGACCAAACGGTCGACCGGTCAGATTGGTCAGAACTAGCCGTTGAACTGCAAAAAGTCAGAACGGACACTTTTTGAAAAGATACGCTCAAACGGTCGACCGGTTCAAATTAAACGGTCGACCGGTTGATCCGGTTTACCAAACGGATTGTCCGTTTCCACAGTTTTGAAAATCTGATTTTTGGCTTTGATAAAACTAATTTTTATGCAAGTGATAAATTTTTTTTTTGAGCTTTCGTTCATTTAATTGCTAAGGATTAAAGAGTTAATACCTTTACAATTTTATCTAAAAGTATCTTGATCTTCGAGTCTTGTATTTGGTGAATCTTGAGATGCTTGAACTCTTGTATTGATTTTGAACTTGATATTGCATGAGAGTTCGATTTGTAGCGCTTTGAATTTTGCTTGAAAATAAAATGTTAGAAAACATAACCAATTTGTTTGTAATAATCAAAACATTAAGGTTTAAAGTTAACCATAGGTCAACACACCGGGGATGAGATTTCTCCCCCCTGGTCGCCGGATTCCTCCCTTTTCGCGGCGAAACCAGGGAGATTTCTCCCTGGTTTCGCGACCAGCGGGGATGAGATTTCTCCCTCCCTAGTCGCCGGAAAAATCCGACGACTAGGGGGAGAGAAATCTCCTTCTATCTGGTCGGATTTTTCAGGGCTGGGGTGGGTTAGATAGGGGGTCGGGGGTCGGATCGTGGAGGAAGATGGTGAATTTTGATTTTTTTTTATTATAAGTAATTATTTTGAAAAAATATGTTAAAAATGTAAGTTGGGCTGGCCTATTGGCCCAAAATCGAACTGGGTTGGCCCAGTAAATACCAACCCATGTAAAATTGGGTCACGACTAGTCTAATCCAATTTTTTTGTGGTTCGTCCAATTTCGGGTTGGGCCAGTTCATCTGGCCTATTTACCAGCTCTACCAATTAAAATTTTAAATTGGTCAAATTTTGAGCATGAGTATAATTTTTTTGTTAATTAATGGACCACTGGACAAAATCTGTAGAGACTCCAAGAGTTCGTTTGTTTTTAATTTTGATTTTGATAAGAAGCCAAGGTCAAAGTCAACAATTAATTTTAACCACACATTTTATGGTCCCACAATTTTTCAACCACATATTTCAAAAATTTTTACTAAAAAATCTAATTTTAATCAAACACAATTTAAATGTCATTTTGGTGAACAAAATTAAAAATTTTGGGACTTGATAACACACTTTTTATTATTTTAAGTGTGAATCTGTAAAAAATAAAAATATTTAAACTTATTTGTATTTTTTAAAAGGTTTATGAGTTATTTTTAATTTATTTAAGTTGGGGGTTAAATTGTCAAAAAAGTTTGGGGTCATATGTCTTAGGATTAGAAAGTTATGGAACTTTTCAATACTTTCTGAAAGATTAGGGACTTTTGCTGCAAATTTTCATTTACTTTTTAAATAAAAAATTTTCCACTGTCAACTTTCACCAGGATTTGGACAGAAAATGATGAAAATGACAATTGCTGTCAAAAACATTTGAAATAGGGGCCAAACTGTCAAAAATAAAACGATAGGTCCTCAACCTGCAGTAAGTGCAAAAGTCAAGGACCATTTGTACAAATAAGCCTTTATATAATTGTACAATTTATTTCACGTGATTTTTATTTTATTCGTTTTCATCTATATCTCCATTTAAAGTCCAAATAATCCAAACCATAAAAAAGTGAAAATGTTGTTGGAAATTTGTTTAGTAATGTTTGTTTTGATCAATTTTGATAAATTATTTAAGTGGAGTTCGTTAGTTGAGTATGAGAATTGTAAAACCAAACGTGTTCTACTACGCGAGTAAATTAACATAATATGTTTAGTTGTTCGAACCAATTTTGAATTAATGAGAAATTAAGGCCAAAAGTAAATTGCTTAAATATATGAATATTGTTGAAAAATTGGATTAGAATATTGCGGAATATTCTAGAATTCGTTTGGATGAAAAGTCGTGTCTTTTTTGATATGTCATTTCTTAACAGTCACATCTTTTCAACTTAGAGATATGTCTTTTGGACATGTACTTTTTCAACAAAACATGTCTTTTGGACGTGGTTTTTTTATGAAGTCGTGTCTTTTGATATATAACTTTTTAGATATTATAAATAGGTCCATTATGATTGAAAATTAAATAATTTCAAATTTCAACCAAATGTCTTTACACGTGTTTTGCATAAATCATATTATTATAGAAATAATTTCTGTATAAAGTTCAAGTCCAGTTTTCATTTAAATAGAGAACAAACTACTGTTCAGTTCGTTGTTCTCGTAATTTGGAGTGCTCCTATTACGAAAAGTGGTCGTTGTATTTTGAGAGACGTGTGTCGAAAAACCGTAAGCACCCGTGCGGAGCAATTTCATTTTAAGAAGAAGAGTCGAACTCTTGTCTCGACCGAATTAAAATTTTCATTTCTCAATATTTTTTAAGTCGTCATTTTGCTCGTATGCATGCACATGATTTAATTATCAGAATATAACTAATGCACTAATTTTACCAACAAATATGTGACCAGCATACCTAAAAAGACCATGTTAGATTTCGTGTAGTTCATTGTCAATTTATACCTTATAAATATAGGTGGTGAATTTGCTGAAGATGCTCTAATTTACAAGTTTTTAAGTCGTGTTCCACTTCTTTTGGACATCCTAATAGGGTGTTCACTTTAAATCTATACTGATTCTAAAAGTCTCTTAAAGGGAGAAATATTTTTGGACGATATTGCTCCTCAAATAACTTATAATTCCTAAAATCATCTTTCAATTAATATAATTTATTTTGATTTTAATTTAAACTATTTAATACTATATAAATATTGTATTTTGATCATTAAAAGTGATTTGTTTCTTTAAATTTCATTATATATTGTAATTAATGAAAATAAATAAAAATATACTAATAAATTTTTTAATATATTGAAATTATTATCTTTAATTGTAAACAATCAAAGAGTCAATTTTATTATGCACGAGAATTTAAGCAAATTCATTCGTCAACATAACAAAACAAGATGAATTTGGCTTTGCATTTAGACTTTCTTAATATTGATTCATACTTTCTTCCTTTGTTATTCGTCTTTATTTTTTATTATGTCAATAATATTTTTTTCCTCGCAATGACGATTTTTAATCTTTGATAATTAGTTTGACAGTGGTAATAATGAATGTGTTAATTTTCCATGAATGATTCACTAATTTTAAGAATATATACGATGATAATATTGATTTTAAATTTTTATTTCTATATCTTTTTTTTCTTGATTTAGGATAGTTGTTCGATGTAAAAATGTTAATTATTGTGGTAGTCTTGATAACAAAATGATTTAAGTTCCAATGATATTTTATGTCATTTTGTAAGCAATTAAATATATATTTATTGTGGAATAACGAGTTAGAACAAGGAGAATTGGTGTTACTCTAACTCTTTCAAGCACGCGGCTAAGGAAGACATAACTTGGATAGAGTGAGTCGTGTTATGTATAAGGTGAAGGTAAAACTCGTATAATAAGTGGTTTTATGTGATGAGTTAAAATCATTGTCCAAATATTTGGTTGTTTTGAATTTTTTTGAAATTTAATAATATTTCAGATAGAATTACAGAAAAGAATGCATGAAGAGAAAAAAAAAACCCCCTTAATTTATGGGTGCATTAAAACTGAATGGATATTGTAATAGAAAATTCTTCTTTATCTTATGTCAAAGAATTTTGATATTCTTTTTTCTGAGAAATAATTACCTAAAAAGGCTAAATATTTTGTTTTCGTGTGTTTTTTATAATGATATAAATATAAAAAATCAATGAAAAATTGTGTTATACTTATATCTACTATTTTCATGTATTTTAAAATTTGATAATAATTTTCATACAAGAAAATTGCCTCTTCTGATATGCCATTAGATATATGGTTTAAAATATAATTAAAAGAGTATCAATAATCTTTCAAACTTAATATTCACGTAGACCATGTATTTTTTAATGAACCACATGTTTTACCAAGAAGTTTGAATACAATTTATTAGTTGGTCATAATCATTAATAAATTTATGATTAAAAATGAATTTAATTTAAGTATTATATTTATCGATAATTTTAAAATAAAAAAATCATAATATTATTATAAAATTACGTGCAACACACGTATTTTTAACTAGTCATTTTAAATGTGTGGAGAGCTGAATAAGAAGTCGAGGTAATCGAGTACCATTATTTTGACAAAGAGTATAAATAATATTTTGATCACGTTTCAATATAATCGTGGCTAGAGGCCAGAGGAGGTGTAAAGGCGACAGCCACACAAGCAGGACTTGTTATTTTTCAACCCTAATAAAGGCTAGAGGCCAATGGAGGTGAGCCAGAGGTGTAAAGGAAACAGCCACACAAGCATGACTTGTTATTTTTCAACCCTAATAATCAAATAACAAATATAAATATATATTGCAAATTCTCAATTAATTACAGGTCTCTGTGCGTAGAAACAAAGGCAGAACAAGAAACGGCAAAGAATTGAGAGAGAGAGAGAGAGAGAGAGAGAGAGAGAGAGAGAGAGAGAGAGAGAGGGTTAGGGCATATATTCCCTCTCAATCAAAGCCCTAACCTCTCTAATTCATTTCTCCGCACAAGAAAGATAACCCAATAATCTTTTTATATATTTATGTATATATAAGCATATATGTGTCTGTATATGCAATAATTAGGTGAAGAATTAAAGGAAAATGAGTGGTCAAGTGGCTCCGAGACGGAACAGTACGGTTCATAAGCGGAATCCGTCCACCCTCAGGAAGTCTTCTGCTCCTCCTTCTGAGAATGGCGCCGCCTCCAATGGGCTGCAAACAAATCCCACCTCCCCTCCTCACTCGTGAGTTCCCCCGGCATGAATTTGTATATATGTATATGTGTGTGGTTGATTGTGTATGAACGGGTGTGTATGTGTATTTTTTGGGATGTTAGTGAATTTGTTAGAAATTGAGTTGGATGAAAACAGTGAGGGTTCAATCCTTGATGTTTGTGAAATTTGCTTTGCGAATATGTATATATGTGTATGGACTGGTGCATATGTGTATTTTTGTTTTGGGATGTTAGTGAATTTATTAAGAACTGAGTTGGAACAATGACTTGAAAAAGTGAGGTATAATATTTACTTGAAGGTTCAATCTTTAATATTTATGAACATATATGCGTATGGACTGGTGTATATGTGCATTTTTTCTGGGATGTTGGTGAATTTGTTAAGAATTGAGTTGGATAAACAACGAGTTGATAAGCTAAGGTGCAATGTTTACTCGCAGTTTCAATCTTTGTTATTTGTGAAATTCGCTTGTGAATATGTAGATATGTATATACCAATGTTTAAAAAAGCTTAATTGGGTACAAGGCATTTACCTTAGTAGTAAGCCTCGAGGTAGATCAATAAAATAATTCAAAAGAATATAAAATTACGAAAATATGCTCATAATAAACAATAAAACGTTGTAAGAAATCCATAATAAAACTAATTAATAAATTAAAAGTCTAACTTGCAAAAAAAAAAACATAAACAAATCAATAAAATAGAAAACATTAAGTTCTCAAAATATTAATCATGTAATAAAATGATAATCTATTACTAGAAATAGAAACAACTCAAAATCTCTTATATATCATTACTAGTATGATCTTTAAGGGAATCGTCTACATCATCATCATAATGATGTATTCTTCTTCCCATTTTTCTTTCGTGTAGGTAGAAAAAAGAAAATAAACGAACCCATAAAACATTTAGGTTATAAAGATGTAGCTCTAAAATCTAAGGCAAGTAATTAACTGTGTGGAAAATGTAAGACAAATGGGTGAACACCCAGTTGTCTTGGCTAAGCTGCGCTAAGTCGTGGCATAAGCCTCAATAAATCGAGGGAAGCCTCACAAATAGCACTTGAAGTACATGGAGTTGAGGCCTTTTATGAAAGGCTCACGTGCGACGGGAATCGAGGTGTAAGCATCAATTAGGTTTTTTAAACCATGGTATATATGTGTATAGTCTGTTGCATATGTGTTTTTTTTCTTTTTTGTTTTTGTTTTGGATGTTAGTGAATTTATTAAGAATTGAGTTAGTAAACAATGAGTTCATAAAAGTAAGGTGCAATGTTTACTTGAAGGTTCAATCTTATGAATATGTATATATATGTGTGTGTGTATGTTTGTTTTGAGGTGTTAGTGAATTCATTAAGAATTGAGTTGGATAAACAATAAGTTGATAGAGTATGGTTCAATATATACTTGAAGATCCAATCTTATATATATATATATAGATATATTGGTCTAGATTAAAATTTGCTAAAAAACTGATATCAAAATTGAACAATTAATTTTGACCTTGGACCCACAATTTTTATTAACTTTTCAACCACGTTTCATCAACTTTTTATCAAAATATGCTAAAAAGCCCTCTCAAACAAACTCATATGTGTGTGCGTGTGTATTTATGTATGTATAAATGGGGTGTTTATGTGTAATTTAATTTTTTTTTTTTTTTTGGTATTAGTGAATTTATTAAGAGTTGAGTTGGATAAACAATGTGTATAAGTAAGGTACAATATTTACTTGAGGTTCAATCTTATGAATATCTATACATATATGTATAAATGGGTGTTCATGTGTAACTTTTGGGGTGCTAGTGAATTTATTGAGACTTGAATTGGATAAATTGAGTTGATAGAGTGATGTATAATATTTACTTGAAGGTTTAATATTTGATATTTATTAAATTTGGTTTGTGGGAAGTGTACTGTTTGCATCCGTCTATGTAGGTAAATTTTGGAAGCTAATTAATTAGATTTTACATATCCTTTTGTTACCACTTTTGCCACTTCTGCTGAAGAAGTGAGTGAATCAGTAATAGAGGAATAATAATTGAGAATTTAACAGATTTTGACTATACTTTAAGATAGAACTTGATATTGGATTGCGTGTATTTTCAAATATCTTACTTTCTTGGCATGGAAGATTCATGTGTCTTTCTTCTAACTTTCTGAATCAGTTATTTCATTAATGACTAAATTATGTGTCAACTTGTCTGAACACAGATCGATTAAAATATTTTTTGGTAATGTAGATTACTTATCTTGTATGGCTTGCCACTTGTTGAGAGGGTGATACATTTAGTGACCAAAATAATTGTTGAGAGGGCGATACATTTAGTGACCAAAATAATCTGTGCTTGATACTTGGTTTAATTCGTTGAAACTTGCAATGGAGTTGATTTTATTTTACGCTTCTCTTTTAGTGGAAAGGATGATTATCTGAAATTTAGATAGTAACTGCAGCACAAGAAAAACAAAATGAAAGACCAACTCTTCTCTCACATAAATGCCTTGATGAAACAGTTGTTTAATGTGTTTATGTTTCTACATCTGTGTGTGTTTACGCTAGTGTTTTGATTGGATTGGGTGCATGTATCTTTAAATCTTGTATATCGTATTACAACCTTAAGGTACAATGGTATTACCTTTGTCCCTTGTGCATATTACCTTGTATCTTACTATGAACGGATGAAAACTGCTATGGTATTAATTCCAGTTTTTTACATCTTCTATATTGATTATTTATATGTGTGACTAGGTCTGTTGGTGGGGAGAGGACAGTGAAGAAGCTTAGGTTATCGAAGGCACTTACAATTCCCGAGGGGACCACAGTGTCAGATGCCTGTCGGAGGATGGCAGCCAGACGTGTTGACGCTGTTCTGCTAACTGATGCTAATGCCTTGCTCTCAGGCATTGTCACTGACAAGGTATTTATATAATGAGCAGTCACTGCATAATTATTGGGTGCAATGTTGTGTTGTTTGGTTTTAGATTCATGATTTGATGCATAAGTTAAGGGAAAGCAAGAACTCCTCTTAGGTAATGCAGCTAAACATGCTAATGCAGTGAGCATGGAATGGTACAATTACCACTCTATCATTACCCTCCCCACCCGCTTTTTAAGTGAAAGGTTCGGATATTGAGTGCTTTGGTTATATTTTAGGAATGTTGGTCTCTGAGTGTCAAATGTTTTTGTGTAGGACATTGCTACTAGGGTTATAGCTGAGGAGTTGAGGCCAGAGCAGACAATTATTTCCAAAGTGATGACAAGGAATCCCATTTTCGTGACTTCAGATACATTGGCCATCGAGGCCCTTCAGAAGATGGTCCAAGGTTGCTTTTCCTGTGGCTTCTATTTTGCTTTTTTATGCTTGGAAAGGCGTATTCGTAGGGATGGCAAAAGGGCCGGGGCCGAAGGAAAAAAAAGGGCCGAGCCCGTGAAAACCACGGGCCGGCCCGTGGATTGGTGAATAATTTTTTTAACTCTAAAACTCAAAAAAAAAAAATAAATCACGTAGGCCCGTGGGCCAGGGCCCATGTTTTTTGGACGGGCTGAGCCATTGCCATGCCTACGTATTCGATTTGGGAGTGAACATAAAATTCTGAAGTTGTTCATGAAGTATCTTAATAATAACATAAGCATAATTATTGTGGAATGAATGGATAACTTCTTCAGAAGAGTATGATGGTACTAAAATGGCAACGACACCATTACAATGCTGTTTTAGCCTCAGAAGGTGAGTGTCCATTGAAGCATTTGGCAGGGACAAGACAAGAAAATATCTTAAAATGATGAAATTGGTAATGGAGATAGCGACATTACATGTTTATAAAGAACACAAAACAGATGGAATTATGAATTATTACAAGATGGACATATAACTGTTGTTATGTGCTTGAACTTGCATGATTATTCTATTTTAAATCCTCTAGCATTGAGGTTGTGATTTCTTGCTACTTGTTAAATTATTTTAATAAAATAGTTTTCTCTATTTTTGCTTCACTCGTTAAGTTTTTATACTTCCACTTTCTACCACTCTATTTTCCCAAGATATTATGCCTAGATTTATCGCTTCTGCTTCACTTGTTAAGTTTTTATCCTTCCACCTTCTACCACTATATTTTCCCAAGATATTTATTGACTCTTGATGTTCACTAATAATTGACATCAAGTAACTTTCTGCGTCATTGACCTTTTTTAATGTTTTTTTTACTTATAATTGTCGCCAATTCCCTGGTTGTTTCTTTTACCTATGACAGGAAAATTCAGGCACCTTCCTGTTGTTGAAAATGGTGAAGTTATAGCTCTGTTAGATATCACAAAATGCCTTTATGATGCTATATTAAGAATGGAGAAAGCCGCAGAGCAGGGGAGTGCCATTGCAGCAGCAGTTGAAGGAGTGGAACGCCAATATGGAAGCAATTTATCTAGTTAGTTCATATTTAAATGGTTATTTGCTGCGGACTATCAATTGTGTGCAAGGAATATCAACTGTAGTTGTGCTAAAATGAAATTATTATCTGTGTTTGAGGAATAGCTTTGATTTTATGTACATCTGTATTCTTACACGCGTCATTACCAGGGGAAGTGAAGAACAAACAGACAAAATTTACAAAACTTAGTGCGTGTTGCATTATTCATTCTATGAATATTTGTTTTCCTTACCGCATCCCACGATTTATATACATATACAATGTGTGTTGAGGAAGCTCCGAAGCAAAGGCCAATATGCGAGGTAAAATGAAATTGTGCCACAACCCTCTACCCTTAGGAGCGTGTGGCCTCACAAACAGAAGTATCTTATGTGGTTATATAACACAACACTAGTTGCCTTTATCTGGTTAAGTAGACGGACCTATGCCTATTACTTAAGTAATGAAGTGAAATATAAGAAAAAGATAAAAAAAAAGTATGAAGTTTCTTCTGGTGAGATGTTCTAGTGGAGCTTTTTTACCCATTAGATTAAGATTTTCTTATGAGACGATACGGTTTACAAACGTTGAGTCAAAATTGCTGAAGCCCTTATAAACTGTTCAAAGTCTCAACATTTCTGCTAGTCAAAGTAGTAGCTATTAAAGCCTTTTTAAATAATTCAAAGTTGTAACATTGTCAGGCAATCAACCAAAGCCTGGGCGGACAATCCTCTAGCTTATGCTCACCTCAGCACCTGTCTAGTATGGGCCTTCTACCCAAAATTCATAGTTCTCTGAGGAACTTTTTTGATATGAATGGATAGGACCCTTGTTTAGACTGTTGGCCTTGGCAAGTTTTTGAATCGAAACCATTGGCCTGAAGTCTGAAGCCCATGTTTCCAAGTTGTAGTTGAGTAGTCCCTTATAACCACTCAAACAGCCCTTAACCTATGTAGGATTGATTTTTATAATTTATACCACTTCAACAGTGTTTATATATATATTGAAATTCTGCATGCAGGAAGCTTTCACGAACTGATTAAGATTGCTATTTAATGCCGTTCATCTGCTAAGCACATCTTGTATATTTGCATAATTAATTTAATGTTGACATAACTTTTTGTGTTCTTTTGGCTTTCTTCTGTATTTCAGCACCATCAGCTTTCATAGAAACACTTAGGGAGCGCATGTTTAAGCCTTCTTTATCTACTATTGTTTCCGAAAATTCCAGGTGCAAATTAACTGGCCTAACTGTCATTATTTTAGAGTATGATCTTCTTGAAGTTGCAGTTTATGTTATTAACTTCGTAATATTGTAATGTTATAGGGTTGCAATAGTATCACCTTCAGATCCCATTCATGTTGCTGCTAAAAGGATGAGTGAATTGCGGGTTAATTCAGTTCTTATTATGACAGGAAACAAGATTCAGGGGATACTTACGTATAATTCTTCCTCAGAAAGCTCCTTTTTTAAATTCAAATTCAAATATCTTGTATAGAATATTACTAATGGGTCTATTGGAGGGTTTAATTTGTCTGCGTTAACCTATCTTGTGATAGCTCATAATTCTGTGGGATTTCATTGCAGTTCAAAAGATGTTCTTATGCGAGTTGTGGCCCAAAATCTCTCTCCTGAGCTGACTCCAGTGGAAAAGGTTTTACAGGCTCCTTTGATTTAGATGTTTGAGTTCTGGAAAACCACACTATATTTTCTTTCCTTTGCGTTCTTCACTTGGATCAACTTAGGTCCCATAATACTATTTTTAAGTGATCTTTACGATACATGAAGGCATTTATCATGAAATTGCATTTGATATTTTTTTATTATAATAATTACAGGTTTGATGTGTATGACTTGTACAACACTTGACGAGCAATTTAATGTGTTATTTTAATTTTTAGAATTATGTTTGGTTGTTTTGGACCTTTTGGTATAGATGCGTGCGTGATAAGCCCGCTATCTTAGGCTGGTTTCACTTCTTTCTTGGTGGTTGCTCATAACTTTGTCTGTTTAAAAATATGTCTATCTGTCTGACATGATTAGCAACTACAGTTATAAAGTAATTGAGCCTTTCTAAGTAGTCCACTGATGAAACTAGCTATTACTCATTGATTTGATCTTGAACTCATTATAATTGACTTGGTTAGGTGTCTGGGTTAAAATGATTATAGAGGATTACATGTTTCATACCATTAGGTTCATGTCAACCATGACAGCCTATTTAATCCTAAATGATAGGCTATGTTGCTTGGACTTGGGTGCAGGTGTCCGATACGGTTATATATCTAAGAGTTGGATCTTTTTTTCTTTTTTCTTTTTCTCTATAAAATCTAGGATATGGCTAAAAAAGATCCAAAATTTAAACACCATTATGTGGATGCGTCATATGAACTTATATACTGATAATTTTAGATGCATCTTTTAGGGATATGTGTGTGTGTGTATGTATATATTTTTGTATGTATTATATGTTTGACTCTAAATTTAGAGCAAATTAAATTACAAATTGTAGCACTTCATTAGGTTTTCATTTCAAGTCTAGAAATGTGAGATAAATTAGAAATCATTATAAATCTAATAGCAAAATAGCAAAAACTATATGAAGGATCCTCTTCTAATTAAAGCATCCGACAAGGATCCCATCCCCTTATCATTGTCATGTCGTGTCGACACGGGTACGGGTACTTCCTTCAAAATGGAGAGTTTGAGCAGCATAGATGATAGCTATACTTGTTTTATTAATCTTCTTCCTCACCTGTCCACCTTATCTTGTGATGGTTTAGACGTTTAGTCTGCCTTGGTGATTTCACTTCTGTGAAGAATTCTTTTACTGCTTGTTTTGATAGTCTTTCTTCATCAAATAAAGATGTATGCTGCTGGCTTAGCTGATAGCAACAAACAAAATAAAATGGATGTCGACTATTGTGTCAATATCCTGCAGTCAATGCGTAGTTGTTTATTTTAGCCGTCATTCACTCTGGTCAAATTACTTCTACAATCTATTTCTATGATTAGCAAATCCAGAGTCTAATGTCACGCTGGAAAAATAAAAGAAACTCAGATATAGTAGAATTAATGTATTTTAAATCTCATTTAATTCTCATTGTTTGGTTAAAGATGTTTGTGATGACTTATTACGTCTCTGCAATTTCTCTTTCTCAAGGTAATGACACAGAACCCTGAATGTGCAACACTAGAGACAACAATACTTGAAGCATTGCATCTAATGCATGATGGGAAGTTTTTACATCTTCCCGTTGTAGAGAAAGGTGATTACTGCTTTTCAATTAAAAAATGTGAATACACAGCTTTCAAATCCTTAACACCATTTCTTTGACAGATGGAAGTATTGCTGCCTGTTTAGATGTTTTGCAAATATCGCATGCAGCAATTTCAATGGTAAAGTTAATTTCATTTCGAATCTATAGAGATTTGCAGATACAATTTTGTGGTGTTGTTTTTCTTTTCTTTGTCTTTAGCTTGGTTCTTAGGATGCAACCTATGAATTTTCCCTTGAATTTGATATAGATGGAAGCTAATTTTTAACTATTACTTACTTAATTTGGAGTATATTAATGAAAGCTTGTGAACATCCTAGATATGATCTGTTAGACATAATACAATGAGCATCCTGTCTTCACACTTGTTATTTTTTTACCTCTAGATGATGACTCTTTTCAGCTTTGGTAACCTCTGAGGACTTCAGGCCTCTGGAGTTTTTTATGTTGTCTTCTAGGAGCAGAAGATGGACTATATTATCAATATATTCATAGAATGATCACCAAACTGTTTGTTCATTTAGTTTCTAATTGCTATGGATTAATGAAAATCTGAAAATGGATTGGTTAAGGATATAATTGTAATTTTGTTCTGTATCAGCCTATGTAGAAAATACATTTTTTCCCCACAATATTGCTAAGTTCTTAACAAGTGCATCTTTATTAGATAATTACTCAGAAATATCTCCAGGACTGTTTTGCAATTTGCATGGTCTCCACCTCTC
Organism: Forsythia viridissima; assembly: GCA_030279155.1. Lineage (NCBI taxonomy): Eukaryota > Viridiplantae > Streptophyta > Magnoliopsida > Lamiales > Oleaceae > Forsythia > Forsythia viridissima. The sequence goes on from CM059042.1 coordinate 29,535,755, forward strand.
AACATTTTGGTGCAAAGTTTTTTTCAATGAATTTGTACATACTCTTTCTGGAAAATCCTAACATCCCAAGCGAAATCATTCACATGATTTACTGAATGACATTGGTCTTATTACTATGCTTTTAAAATCTGATAGGATATAGCGCTAAATGTTTTCTCCGAATATGAATCTGCATTTGATGAGGCCTGTCTGTCAAATTATGAGTGCTAGAAAAAGTGTTTACATGTTAGTTTATATACATTTGACTTTCTCAAGGATTCTGGGAAGAACTAAGTTCCTTTAATATCTTTCTCAAGGTTGAAAGTAGCTCTGGTGCTGTTAATGATGTGGCAAATACAGTGATGCAAAAGTTCTGGGATTCAGCACTTAATTTAGAGACATCAGATGATTTTGACACCCACAGGTCACTTTTGCTTTTCTTGTAAATAAGTTATCTTGATGGGCTTGGTGTTTAACTACTACTCATGCGTGCTGTTCTATACAGTGAGATGTCAATGTCTCAATTCATGGCATCAGAGGGGATGGAACCTGGGAAGTCTGCATACCCATCCCTTGGTCTTGGAAATTCATTTGCTTACAAATTTAAGGACCACAAAGGACGTGTACACCGATTCAATTTTGGTGAGTGTATAGAGATTACATGACATGCTGGGCTTTGATCTAGATTTGTTTCATTACTTTTCTCTTTTTCATTTCATGCATGCCTCATCTCATTATTTATAGAACTTAAAATACAAGCTATTGAGTTTTACTTCATTAGATACTACAGGTTTATGCCTTTAAAAGAAAATCTTTAAAAAATATTGTGACAGACTGGATAGGTATACTAAATACAGCAGCTTTGGTTTTAGGATGCATTGAGTTTTGGGCTATAGACTAAGAAAAAATGAAATCAACATGGAAGATCAGCTGGAATCATAGTTTATAAAGGCTTAATCGGGTATCGACACATTTTATATTTGTGAGGCGAGGTGTAGGCTTTGAGGCGCTTTAAGGTGGAAGCCTCAAGACAAACCAATAAATAATTTAAAAAAAAAAATGAAAAAAAAATGCTTATAATAAATCCTAAAAAGATCCATACTAAAACAAAACGTCTAACTTGCAAACGAATACAAATAGATTAATAAAATATCAAATAATAAGTTCTCATATTAGTAATCTCGATACAAATTGTAATAGGGATCTTAAAGGGAATCATCAACATCATTCTTCTCATCACAATCAGTTTATTCTCATTCGTTGTCGTAATCTTCCACTAGCCATTGTGTATGCTCCTTCTTCTGTGTAAAGCAGAAAAAAGAAAGTGAAAAACTCATAAAACATTCTAAATAATGAAGAAATAGCCTAAAAAGCTAAGGCCAATAATAAGATATCTGAAAAATGCAAGAAAAAAGGCAAACACTTTAGTCTCCTTGAATATTAGCCTTAAGACTTTAGCCTCACTAAGTCAGCGTGACTAATGTGATTTAAAGTTAAGCTTTAAGGCATTTTATGAACGCCTCACCGGAGGTGAGATTCCAAACGGCTGGTAAGCCTCAAATAGCTGTTTTTAAACAATGGCTGGAATAGAGTTACATTTATAATCGTGCTAATGTAAATGGTACCAAGTATGGTTGTTGATTTCATCAAGCTAAGTTTCAGGGCAACCTATGGTCTTGATTTATTAAGCAAGAACACTCCTACTAGGGTGGCGTGTCTGTGTTTGATATGTGTCATGTTGTGTCCGACACCGATACTTCTTGGGCACTCTAGGACATAGTATCTGACACCCCACATGGCATGTTTTATTTTTCATATATTTTTTGAATACTTGACACTCGAGGGATACTTTGTTGACACTCGAGCATTGTCCGACATACTGTGGTGGGTAACCCCCGGTCTGGCCGCCCCTGACCTAAGAAGAACGATTATTCTTATGGCCAAATAAGGACCAGCTTGCTTACTTCTCGAGCGATAGTTCCACGATCCCGACCAGCACATTGTTGGGAGTAGGGGCATTATATTCATTATATTTCTAACACGGGAGACGCGAGGATCATGTCATTGATACATTAAAGGAAAGTCCCATTTTGTAAATTTTGAAATATAAAATTAATGAATTTTTTAATTATTATAACATTTGTCTATAAAAGTCAAAATAATTGAGAAATGTTCTAGGAACTTCATGTTGAATTTGTTTACGTCTACTATATGCATATTTCTTTCTTTGGCACTATTTATATAGTTTAACTTAATTAGTTTAATACAACCTGTGATGCTCGGACTCTCTATTTGGGATGAAGTACCCGTGTCGACTCGACACGACACGACACGACACGATACGACATACGGGTGCGGGTTCGGTTTTCGAGTCGGACCCTTGATGAGAAAGGTGGACACGGCATTGAAAAGGAAGAAGATAAGGAAAGGTGAAAGGAAGAAGATAAGGGAAAGTCGACTTACCATTGTTGGCTGATCCCTTGTAGTGGAGAGAAGAAGGCGCTCAAGGACAAGAAGCTGCATTTTGTTTTGTTTTATTTTTAGGGTTAAAGAATATGGCTTTAAATGAGAATATGGGCTCTTTTTGGGCAAAAAAACTATATGGATTTGGGTTGGGAAATTCCTGTAATTTTAGCATCAATTGCAAGAAGATCAATGAAATTTATGGACTATATGAACAGAAATAAAAAATATTTTACAATATAAAAATAAAAACGAAAATTAATAATTAAACTGAAATACTTTAATATTATTTTAAATTAATTTTTATAATTTTTTTTAAAAATTATATAAGACGTATTTTCGTACCCGTGTCTGAAATTTGGACCTTTTCTAGCCGTATCCTCGTATATTAGATTTTAGAAGAAGAAGAATAGATACGTACTCGACACCTGTACCCGAGTCCGAGCAACATAGAATACAACTAATAGCTACTCTTTTGATTTAAAAGATTTCACTAACAAAAAGCAAAATGAAAATGGTATTTAATTTAATTAAAAAGTAAAAAGTATTGATTTAAAACCACGTGACCCCGTCGCGCCCGTGTCCTTTTGATATGCCCCTAGTACGATTTACATCGGCAAGTGAAAGAAGTAGCAAGGGCTGGGTTGATCAACAAAGGAAGTGCTCCAACCTGCTCATCCAGCCTTACATGAATATTTCTACTAACAGTTGGCGGTAATCTGTTAGATTCATTCAGAATTGAGAGTAGTGAGGGAGAGAGCAAACCTCTTGAAAGCTTGGCAATCTACTGTAATTCAGTTCCATCCTTGTAATTCAGTTCACATTTACCATTCAGTACAAAACAATACAAATACAAATACATTCTGTTCATTAGTTCGTTCACTACAGAAATGAAATACGAAAATACCCATCGCAAGTCACAAATACAGCATCAGTTCTTCATCTTTTTGTCCACTTTTGCACGATCTGTTGCTAGATCCATCCTGCTATAGCAGCAACAATACTGAGTTTCTATCGCCTACTTGTTTGAAAAATCACGTGTCCGTGTCCGTGTCCGTGTCAGTGTCAGTGCGCGTGTCCGTGCATCTCAGGTCCTGGTGTTATGGTGTAAATATGAACTTGTTTGGAAACATTGTTGGGCTCAAGTTGGCATTGGTGGTCGCATATTTGTTAGCTTATATTTATGTTAGGCAGTGAAGCTCTCAAGCAAATTGCAGTTTGTTATTTCTACTCTTATCTTTCTTGCTCTGATCTGCGTTCTCAGTGGTGAAATTCCGATGAAGATGTCCTGTTTCTTCTAATTTACTCTTCTATTTTTATTGTCCCCAATTCCAGGCGCAGAGAACTTAGATGAGCTTGTTTCTGCTGTTATGCAAAGGGTGGGCGACTTCAACGATCAGCGCCCTCAACTTTTGGTGGGTGCAAAAGCATGTAGCAAAGTTATCTATGTTTTTCCTTTTGTATAACCTGTTAATATTTCTTCCAAACTGCATTACAGTACGAAGATGATGATGGTGATAAAGTTTTGCTCACAACAGATGGAGATCTTATTGGTGCTGTTAGCTATGCGAGATCATCGGGATTAAAGGTGGGATAATCACTACTTGTTTCCATATTTAATGTTGACAGAGTATTTTACAGGTTAATATAATGTCGGGGATAATGCAACTATCTCTCATGCTTGGCCAAATATGAGAGGCATCTCTTGGTCAGAGATATTCATGCTGTGGTGCCTCGAGTTTTTCCCATCATCCTAAGAGGGACAAATAATTTTAACTGCCCAATAATGATAATCTGGTGACTTTTATTGTTCAAATGTCACTCTGTTAAACATACTCTATGATGAATCTATAAGATAAAAGGTCTATGTTTAGAACCCCATTCATTTTGTTGGTGGGGTTTACCACATTCACTGATGATTGAACTAGCTTGAAATCGAGGTGCATAAAAAATCGTTCCCTTTTCAAACCACCGATTCTGACATTTCCAAATGTTTACTACTGCAATATGTCATTCCAATTTCTAATTCAATCAAATTCTGAATCTTTAGTGATGATTTACTGATAAGCACTGAGTGAGTGACCTCCTTTACCTATTAACTCCTACAAAACAGCAACAAGTATTGATAGCCATCAAAAAGTTGGTATTGTGATTACCACCTAAATTCTTCATTACTATCAATTTCTCACCAATTTTGGCATTTATACTATACTACTTGTCCTTTCTCTCTATAAAGAAAATTTAATTTATCTCTGGACATCTTGAATGCAAACTATGAATTTATAACTTTTCCACTGCCGATGAAATAGCTGCATATTCTTTAACAAGAACCATGGCATAGATTCCTCTTTCTTCCGCAAGTTGGGTATTCTTTCAATCAATCCAATTTCTTAGCACACTGCCTTTCTAGGAAGGGAAACAATTGCCTTTAATTTGAGCTAAATGTCCCTCTTACTGAGCCAGAGTCCCCACCCCCAAGTGGACCCACGAGCACTAGAGCACAGACTCCAAGAGTCAGTACCAAATGGAGAGGGGTTCATCCCAAAAATTCTGCTGTGGTAATTGGTAATTGTACTAGTATGCAATGTTGCCCAGGAGCCCTATCTAAGTAAAGTCACGTTCTCCTATTCATAATAGGGAACTGGCCACAACTGCCTATATAACTTCTTGGCACTTTGAAAAATGATCTCTTATGGCCTGCCACTGGTACTGTCTTATTTCTGTGATTGTGATAGCAATATTACCATTTTAGAAGGTCATATAGTAAACTTATTGTTGTATTACTATATAGTTTTACTCTTTCCATTCCATGAAGCGTCTCATTAAAATTCAAACCATTTATTGCATATTTTCCAAATTGTCCTTTGGTGACAAGAAAATTGACATTTTTCAGTCGTACGAAGTTTACAGCTGTTGGTCTTAAGAACTTAGCTTTCTGAAACTGATGTTTTTTTTTTACTTTTCAAACTTAAAAGTTCCTTTGTTTTTGTTTTGTTTTTTTTTTTTTTGTTTTTGTTTTTGTTCTAGAGTTCTCTATTTTAATAATGTTCAATACCTCTGGGCAATCATCAATGTTATTATTATTTCCATGTGTACCAGGTTCTGAGACTGCATGTCGAGTACCATGATTCAAGTGAAGTTACGACAAAGCAACAGTCAGATACTGCCACTGTGGGGAGAACTGGACGGATTGCTCTTGGCTCTGGGATTTTTGCAGGAGCAGTTGTTCTGACAAGCATCGGTGTATTGGTCTACTTGAAGCGCTCAAAAGCATGATGTCGTGGAGAGATAAACTCACCGTGATATCTGATATCCCCCCAATGTATAAATTTTGCCAGTGGAAAGTTCAAGTTATGATTCCAGAGAGCGGCTTTAGTTCTTATGATCGTCGACTGATGGTATGTTCGACAAAGTGGTTAACTACATGGTGGAAGCACAAATTATGTACATTTAGATATCTGTCATGAATGTAGCACTTACAAGGAATGACCTTAAGAGAAGAACAAATGATATGTGAAACAGTGAAAGGTTGCAAGGAATAGTATAAATCAAAGATGGTTAAAATTGAGTTGTTTTGTCCTCTTATTGCTCATACTGAGTTGCTGCTTTCGAAAAATTTTGTAGGGTGAAGAAAGTGGGGTTCTTTGTTACATTAATTTCTATGTCAAAATTGTCAAAGTCGAAATGGAGCTTTGTTGTTTGTTCTTGGCTGATGCTTTGTTGTTTGCTCTTGGGTGATGGCAACGAATGCTTGTCATATTTGGTATGTAGTATTGTGTTGGAATGGAGGGTAATTTTGGAAAGTTACTATTTGTAACAAGAAATAAGAAGGAAAAGAGGTAATATATACTTGTTTTTTTTTTTTTTTTTTTTTTTTCATACATCTCAATTTTTTTTTGTTGAAAGTATAGTTGATTTCTTAGTTCTCTAATATGTTCTTATTTAATGTGATTTGTTATCAACAAATGATGAACTATTATTATATTAGTTATAGGAGTATATTAAAAAAAATAAGTACAATTTATTATTTTAATTATAATAATTATATATATATTTTAATCGGTATAACAGAAATAGAAGTAAATATATATATATTTTTTTTGGACTGCGAGAATAATTTAAAACAAATACTCCAATTTCAATGCAAATTGACTGTTTGTATAACGTTGGGTGCTGGCAAAGTTGTCATAATGGTAATTGTGAATCGAATTAGTAAAAGAGTTTGGAATTAGTTGTAAATTTCTATTAAATATTAATTATTAAGTATTAGAACATAGATGAACTATTCTTGATGATAAATTAATAACTCAATAAAACCAAAGTTGCAATTGCTTTATAAAGGTTCACAATTCATTTTTGAAATACAAAGAAACCCAAATAAAAATAGATTGACATGAAAATTTATAAATATTGAACAAAAATTCGAAATCAAAGTATACTTCTATATCAAGTTATTTAAGGTTATATTTTAACTGTAATTAATTTTCATATGACAAACCTATAAATATCAATGACCATAGATATACACAAATTACACGACTTTATATGAGCCTAGAAGAACAAGACTACTTATACGACTAGTTTTCAACACGCTAATTAGAAATTCAATCTAAAAGATGAAAGAAAGTAGAATATATACAGATTAAAAGGAAAAATGCAAATGAGCTATCACAAAGAAAATGTAGGAAAAAAAAAAGAGTTCAAAAATATCACGAACAAATGAATGTCACTATTGATTTCCACAAGAGGCGACTAGGAATAAAGGATAACTAATTTCATATTAGAGATTTAAAATTTTTCCGTTTTGTTTTGCTTCTTTTTTGTTTGTTTGTTTGTTTTTTAATTTTGATTTGAGTTTTAAATCAAAATGAAACACGGCCCAACAACCCAATCTATTTAATTCATTACAAATGTAGCTGAAAGTCCCTAATGATAAAAATGGAGTCGTAAGATTCTAAAATTTTAAGATCCTACCATATAATTAGATCATTTTATCATTTTCAAATCGTAAAATTGTAGAATTGTAACATCCGGGTCGGAAGTTTAACATCCACAGGTGTAAGTTCAATTTGGTCACACAATTTTAATTTGTTTCAAATTAATCACTGAATTGTAAGTTCATCTCACATTATTCAATAAGCAAGTCTCTCTTTTTATTCTTCATTTTGTTGAAACCTTACTGTTTAATTTCACCAACGATCACTGAAATTACTTTAAAACTACAAAATGGTCACTGAAGTTCAAAAGTTTCAGTAGTGGTCACTGAAGTTAGAAATTATTTCAATAATGGTCACTCCATTAAATTTCTAATTTAAAATAGTGATGTGGCATGATGATGTGGTATTTATTTATTTCATGGTAGTCTATGTATTTTATATAATATTCACTTTAGTCCTTATATTTCAATTAAGTCATTCAAAAATTATATCTTAAGTCCTTAATCTTGTACATCTTTACACTTTGGTCCTCAAATTTTCAATTATCTTTCAATTAAGTCTTCCAAAAATTACATCTTAGGTCCTTCAACTCTTTATGTCTTTACACTTTGGTCCTCAAAATTTTAATTATCTTTCAATTAAGTCCTCTAAAAATTACATATAAGTCCTTCAACTTCATAAATCTTCAAACTTTGGTACTCCAAATTCTTGATTTTAGTGACCAAAATAAGTACAATTTTAGTAGTCAAAATAAGTGTACTTTCAATTAAATTCTTGACTTTACACTCGAATTTTAACTTAAAAGAACAAAATAATATAATTAAATAATAACCTATTTAGTGGTCAAAATAAGTATAAAATTCGCACTTATCACTTAGAGTTGACCACTAAAAGTAGACATTTTAGTGGTCAGACCCTATAATATTTTGTTCGTTTAGGTGAAAATTTGAGTGTAAAGTCAAGGATTTAATTGAAAATGCAATTATTTTGACCACTAAAATTACACTTATTTTGACCACTAAAATCAATGATTTGGGGGACCAAAGTATGAAGATGTATAAAGTTGAAGGCCCTAAGATGCAATTTTTTAGAGGACTTAACTGAAAGATAATTAAAAATTTGAAGACCAAAGTGTAAAGATGTAAAAATTGAAGGACCTAAGAAGCAATTTTGGAGGACTTAACTGAAAGATAATTAAAAATTTAAAGACCAAAGTGTAAAGATGTAAAAGATTAAGGACCTAAAATATAATTTTTGAATGACTTAATTGAAATATATACATTAAAGTGAATATTATATAAAGTACATGGACTACCATGCAATAAATAAATACCACATCATCATGCCACATCACCTTTTTAAATTAGAAATTTAATTGAGTGATTAGTGAAAGATTTTTTAACTTCAATGACCACCACTGAAACTTTTGAACTTTAATGACTATTTTGTAATTTAAAGATAACTTCAGTGACCGTTGGTGAAATTAACCCAAACCTTACGGGAAGGTGCAGAGGGACATGGTGATGGTCTCTGCAATATTTTTTAATTTTTTTTTTTCATTTATATAGAATTTTTTAATATATACATAATATATCGCACCTTCCACATGGAAATCATATTTCCGACATTACTTCCTAAATAGTTGCTAATTCAGGTGAACTATTTGTTAGTTGTAAGGAGACTAATATAGCGACGTATATGAAACAAAATTTATACTGTTGTCAAACAAATTAAAGTTTAATGACCAATATGAAACAAATCATAAAGTTAGATGATTAATTTAGAGCAAATTAAAGTTCAGTGACCAAATTGAAACCCACCTATATATTCAGTAACTTTTTACCCTAGAACAGTTCAAACGGCCATAACAGACACTTGAAAAAAGTATACAATGCGCAAAAGAGAAAAAGCATACTGCTATCCACTGCATTTTCAAACGCCTCGTCGATTCGAATACGAGCGCACTTTCAAGTCCGAAAATCGAACCAACAGAATACTCAACTGACAATTTCGAGAAGCATTTTTCGTACAGTTTCATTGCACAGATCAACACATAATCAAACTCATCGACCATAATCAACGGTAAGCTTTTAGTTTTATGGGCCATTTTTTTGTCACATTTCATTTCTGTTTTTGTTTTTTTCGTTTGAGTTTATAACATCTATGCATGGAGAAAGAAAGAGGAATTCTGGTTTCTTGTCAATTCGAATTTGGCTCTATGATTTGTTGATCCATGAATTTTATGCGTTATGGGTTTAATATCAGTTTATTGAATGTTGTAGTGGTTATGTATGTATATACCTCTGCAGAAATGATTCGGGTAGTTGTGATAGTATGATTTTATATTTTATTTTAAATTTATGCTTGTGAGATGCTGAAACTTTGCTGTATAATGGTTGTGAGTAATTTATGTCTTATTTCGTTTTAGCACTGTTGGATCAAATAGTGTCCTTTTGAAGTGTCACACGGCAGTACTCTTATAGAATTATCTATGAAAAATTGAATAATGCCCTTCTATGTGTTTTAGTGAACATATGGTATGAAAGTTCTAAATTTTTCCAACATGGTGTATTGAAAGCGGCATGCAGTGTGTTAAAACAGATCCCAACTGACTGTTGAACCATTTTTTTAAAAGGGTGAGATTTTATAGTGGTTACATGATTTGTTTTCTCTGATACAGTGATTACATGGTTTGTTTTCTAGTTTTATCGATATAATTGGTACCAACTGATTTTAGAGTAAGATTTTTGGAATAATTGATAATCGTTGTTTGGGTACATGCTAGAAGAAAATGGGACTTCCACATTTTATAGTCTTTCTCCTTCCCCCTTCTTATTTCCTCCCATGAATATGATAAATATGATGATTCAGTTTTCCATTTACTTCTTTGTCTATTCACTTTTTAATTTGGCGACTCTAGAGTGAACTTGTTACCATTCCACAACTAACCATTTGATATGGAACAGGACTAGAGAGTTATTACAAACTTCAGGTAATAGTTTTAGTTGTATTTAAATAAATATGGTACCAAATGAAATATAGAAATTAGGTATCAATACTAGAGGAATCGTTTAATGAGCAATGATACTGATATTTGCATGGTGTATGATGGTGATATTTCGTCTATAGATAATTTCAAATTAGATTATTACATAAGTTCATCTAAGGAATAAACTTAGCATGCTATAATATAATTGAAAGGCAAAAACAACATGGTCCACATGGATGAAGATTCAACTAAAACTAACCAACTTTTAGCAGGTTTAATGTAATAGAGGTATTCTATATAAAGGAATGCAAACACATTATTGCTTACTGTGTAGGAGTTCATTTATACATTCTTCTTTTTCTGGTTATTTGTTTGGGGGATTCTGGGGGCACCGCATTCATTGACAGTGAGAAATGAGACTTGAAGAATTAAATGTGGCCAGACAGATGAACAAATCAGAAAAAAGTAATGACCTGTTACTTTGCTGAGATACAGGGGATTTTATGGTGCTCTTGTTTAAATAAAATGCACCATATTGCAAGTCATAAATGCAAGAGTATAAATTCTTGCACATTTGAGGATATCAAATATTATGATAGCTGAAACTTTGATTTTCAATGGAGAAAGAAGCTGATGGAAAATTTGAAGGTGATCTCTGCTAATTATGTTTATTGATATCTAACACTTTGGTGCAGCTTGAGGTACATTATTAAGCTAGAGAGTTTGTAAGTAGCTGACACTTGATATTCTCTGCTTCTTCATTCTGTTATTTTCTGCTGGAAAATGGTGATAACTTTATGAAGAATAAAAGAAGTCTCTGATTGTTGTTCAGGAGGTTTTGGCATTTATAGTAACAGGTTGTCACAATAATAATTTATGTTATTGGCTTAATGGTCATTGGCATACGATCTATATATCTTGCTATGTGGGACTTTGAGCGTAAAGTAGATATGCTAGGATGATTCTTGTAGGGTAATAGTTTTAGAGGCCTATGCTACATTACATATATCCTCAAAAAAGTATAAATTGTGTGTTCATATTAACTGCAACATTCATACTACAATAACCTTTGTTTCTGAAACCATTTTACTTGTCTTTCTTAGCTTGGTGTCTTTTAGCTTTGTAGGTTGTGATTGATGAGATTAATTGCAAGGATATGGAATTAGATCTTCAAGCCCTACAAAGATTATATGGGCTCCTCGAAAATGAGAGTCATGAACTTTCAAATGCAACCTCTGATGTGGTATGCTTTCTTGTATCTTGAAATCATTATTAGTTGTATCCGTATCCTTTTTCGTATACAAACTAGTGCAATATTTCTTCCAATCAAGGTTATTGCTTATCATATTTTTACATTTTCGATCAAAAAAGAAGAAGAGGTTATTGCTTATCATATGGTACGTGTGTACGTGTATGCATTTGTATCTTACATTTATTATCTTACATTTATTAGCTGTATTCATATGGTACGTGTGTACGTCTATCCATAACACGGGTTTCTAAGGATGTAATTATTATCTTACATTTATTAGCTTTAGATTGGTAGCAAACATAGAAAATTTGAACCAGTATTAGTTAAAGTGCTAGTGGAGTCCTGTGGTTTATGTTAAATAATTGCTTGTTTCTCTCCAACAATGTATAAGCATACGTTGATCATTCTGACATAATAGTTCTGGAGTATGAATTGTTGAAGTACGATAGTTTTATATTGAAAATATTTCTAAAGGACAATCTTTGACTAACACTCGTTGGCTATAAAGGTGAAAATGTGAAACTATGAATCATTGATTCTGCACTGGAACGATGCTTTGAGAATTTCATGTAAGATATTTTAGGGACTTCTTCAGCCATTTATGGGCATGGGATTCTCCTCAACTCAAATGCTGATTCTGTCATTATAGGATCATTCTTTCTTTGGTTCTCTATTGATACCTAAGGAGGGATGGAGGAGCTTTACAAGAATAAGAGATTGCAATTGCAAAACTTGAAGCAATAAAATGGCACGGCTCAAAGTTTAAAGTTCACTCTTTTGTTATTTCTTGCTTGTTTATAATTTTAATCGAAGAAAAAAAAAATTAATTGTAAATTCGATATCCATAATGAAGTACATCGAATAAATATATCTTCAGCAATAAACTTTCTGTATTTCTTGAATTATTAAAGTGAAGACTGAAGAAATGAATATGAATTATGTAAAAGTAGATTTGTCCATTAGCATTCCTATCGTATCCAATTCAATTTACATCTTTCTGAATCTGAATTTTCTCAATGAAGAATTATTGGGAAACTCATTAGTCTCGGTTCTCCTTCTAGAATTTCTATTTTCTATTTCCATTTCTATTTAATCATTAGGAATCATGTAAGAATTTGGTCTTTTTTAGAATATTAGTATTACAACTGCCACACCTTACCGTGACGATAACATGACTGGTTATAGACGAACTCCTGCTGTGGAGAGTACACATAAATCTTTCCATGTGCCGATGACTTGTATGCTTATGTTTTTTTTATCAACAGTTGGATGAGCATGCACGGTTCCTGTTGAAGAAATTATTGGATGCAGCAACTCAAAAAGTCTTCAAGGTGCATTCAGAGGTATATCCAGTCACTTTTGTACAGTTTTCAAATGGATTGAGGGCTCCACAGTGTAGACCAGGCAGATTTTCTCCTGCACGAATTTGACCAGCTTTTGTATTGGCCTTTAAAGACTGTCATATGCTCTGTTGCTTGTTTGCTCATCCAAAATTTTGTGTGTGCACGGCGTTTGATATTATTGTAATTTAAGTTTTTACTAAGGCGATAGTTTAAGTCTTTTCCCTTGTTTAGGATTTTGTAGTTTAGAATTTTACACTTTATAGTGTCCTCTTTGTAGCCATTTTCAGATTATTAAGTTATACGACTGCATCTTGTTTAACACACGGCAGATCATTGGAGGTCAAGCGAGAGCATTGTGGGCCTTCTCTCCTATTGAGCTACAGAAACGAAACGATAAAGTAAAGAAACAATCCTCTCCGTGCCCAAACTCATCATTAACTGCAGAAGTTAGCAAAAATTATGGAAACAACGTGGGTTCTGACCAAGAAAGAGAGCCGGATGGCTCTGATACCATTTCATGGAAACATATGCAGAAGTTCCCTGAACAAGGGAGTCTAGCAGGAGCTATGGGGCAGTCAAAACTGACTGTTGGATCTGAATATAGAAAGACACGTTGCAGAGTTTGTCGACGGAGTACTGTAAAGAAGCTTAAGTCTGTAGAGGAGGCAGAGTTTTATGACGGGGAGACCGAGAATTCTAACAAATTTGTCACCTTGCTGAAAAGCAGATCAGTGTTAAGTGATAGAGTAGAGGAGTCCTTGAACAATGACAATGAAAAGCAGGTAGGCATTTATGACAATAATTTGAGTGTTGTTGGACCTACAGCTTCTTCGTCTAACCGGGTGGTTACTGGAGTTTTTGAAGTAAGTAACTCTGATGAAGGAACTACAAAAAAGTCTGAGGTAGTTGATCGGTTTACCAGAGAAGTTTCTGAAGCCATCAAGAAAATTCAATTGTCTCTCTCAGATTTACAAATAGGTGCAGATAACTTGCACTTGTTCGAGGAAAGTACTTTCCAACTTAAAAGTTTTGATCCAGAAACAAATTTCGCTAATTGCTCTATGGAGACAAAAGAAGGTACAATTCCAGTTGTTGAACGGAGTCAAAGTGGAGGCTGTTCTGTTGCCAGAAATGACATGATGTGCAAAGTATCAAGTGTTCAGGACTTCGTAGACTTTCCGTATCAGGTGCCTTCTAGGACAACGAAAGAGATGAAACTACCATATTTGTCCCAGCTGGTTAAACCGACTAATAGCATGGTGAGCCAATCAACGTGTTGTAAAATCAGGACCGAAGGCCAGTCTTCGGGACGTAACACATCGTATAATTTGGGAGAGTCCGCTGAAGAATGGAAGTTGCCAGTGCAGAAAGTAAATCAGGCCTGTGGTCAGAAGGTGAAGGCCGTTGTAGACAATATAGAGTCAGGAACTTGGAGAACCGGCAGAAATGACTCTATGACAAGCCAGATTCATTACACTCAGAATTTCAGCTTTGTACCTGATCATAATGTAATGTGTAACAGGTCTCCCAGTCGGCCAACCAATTTTTTATCTGAGTCTAAAAAGGAAAATCTACATAATTACCTAATGTCCATGGAAAAAATTGGTAAACATGGAACTTTCAAACCATATATGCCACCAAGCAGTGATGCAAATTTTTCAAAAAATAGTAGAAATGTTCAGTCAGTTGATTCTGGACACAATGTTGCTCAGACTTGGGGGATTGGGTGCAAAAAGCATTTGCCACATAAGAAGACTGGACAAACTTTACTAGATAAGGGCGTAGTTCCAAAGAACTGTAAATATATGAGCCCAGGGAGAAAGGCGTCTCGGCGTCAGCAAGAATCCGAGGGTACAACTTCAAGCTCGTACTCCTCAAACTGGACAAGTCAGAAAGCTAGCAATTATGGTAGTGAGGGTGAAGAGTACCAGATTAGAAGGCTGCGTAATGCGAGTCCTGGTACCAGGAGTGAGAGTGGGGACCACTCCTGGTTGTGTGGAACACAAAGCCAATACACCAGTTCTACAAACAATAGTGAGAATGAGGTTTACTCATTGACAAGTAGTGCTGCAGCTCAAGAAGTAACTTCCAGTAGTATCATTGAAAGTAAGGGGTATTCTTCATATGATAAACCACAGCCTAAACGCCGTCATGCGGGACCCACTTACTCGTCAATGGAGAGTGTATCTGGGAGAGTGGATCCTGGCAGGATTCACAAGTCAGTTGATGGGATAAACCACAAGAAACGAAGTGGAAAATGGAAGAGGCTGAAAGATAGACTGGCAGTTATTTTTCACCATCACCATCACTATCACCATCACCACCATAATGGCAATGAGGATCGTGATAATCATCAGACGAAGATGAGCCGCTACACATCTTTTCAGAAGCACAATGGGAAAAACTTTCATCCCAGAAGAGAAGATGAGGCTAATGGGGAACGAGCTGTTGAAAATCTGAGCAAATCCGTGATCCAAGGTGGACCTGGTAAAAGTCAACATGGCCATTTCCATGGGCTCATGGAGGGCCTTCTGAGGCATGTCGATCATTCAAAAAAGTCAAAACCAGTGAAAGAAAGCACTGCAAAGTTAGGTAAAAGTCAGCCCAGAGGGAAGAAGGCCTTGAAGAAATCGCCCTGGGGGCAACTGCTGCAACATCAGAGAGCAAAGTACCCTAACAAACCACATGTGAAGCTTGGAATAGGTAAAAAGAAAACCCGTTTGAAAGCACTTCCCAAGATGAAATGAGTTTAGCTTGCAATAACCTTTTTATCTTCTCTTATAGAGTACTAGTTTTGTGTAACTCATGATAATAATGTTCTTCTGCCATATATGATTGTTGTTATAATAATCTTGACCTGACTCATTCATTGACAGATAGTGTGGTTTCTATACACAATTATAATTTTATCCATTTGTCATATAATTTTAAGCAGATGTCTACTGCATTTTTTTGCCCGTGTATCAGTACTCTTCCACGTAGATGTAGATTTTATGATAGATTTTTCCAGCTAACCATGTTCTTTACATGTCATGCCTCCCCAGTCCCCTCTCCCTTCCTTCCCCTAGTCTCCCCCTTTTTTAAGTCTCTGCCTCCTGTATTCTTTTTTCTTTTGTGGTTCTTACTTGTGGCCTTGGAACTCAAATGGGAGGAAGCTGCAGTGGGGGGTGCAGGGAGGAGGTAGGGGGTGGGGTCATGTCTCTGGCAGCCATAGATCCTGCAGTTATGAACTAAACTGAAATCCGGTAATCCCAGCATCTCAGTTAAATGACTCAAAAATATGGGAAATTGACAAAGCAAGGTGTTATTTCATTCTTTTCAATTGGTGAAGGAACATTTACTCAGTTAAACAAACTTCAATGGCTGCCATACTTCCAATCCAAGAATTCCGGGAGATTATTTCAACAATTTACTAAATTGCTCTGTCAAAATTGTGGAAACTACATTGGCACTGCATCCACACCTTTTTCTGAGTGGCAAATCCAATCCAGCAACTTTGGATGGAATCTCTGCACAACGTATGACCTCAAAATATGTTCCTGAAGACTACTGTCCTATGGGAATATAGTCTCTAAATCTGATTCTCAAGTTTTTTTCACTTGTAAATGGAAATTAAGAATTGCCAGATTTACAAGACATCGAGCAACTTCTGTTTACCTGTTTATCTCAGGTAAGATTCTCAACATGCTTCATTGGAGTTTGGGTTTTCCCTTGATTGGTCTTACCCAGAGGTTTAATCAGAATATAAGAACACAAGTAGATCTATTTGAGCCTGATCTAAATGCAGCAGCTTTTGTGTTAAAAACACTTTGATAGAAATCACCCTTAAAACTAGCTTGTAAAAAGACGGTGCTTAATGTGCTTGTAAACTCATAAGGCAGTGGTCTTATACATGAGCAATGTGGAATTCAGAAGTAATCTCAACTTTTTGTTAGTCCAGGTCAACTATAAAATGATACAAAAAGAAACAGAGTTTCTTACCATAGAGTAAAGAAAAACAACGGAGAACTCAAACATGAGTCTATAGAGAAGTTAAAGTAATTCTGGATATCTTAAAATCATGTCTGAATGATTCAATAATGGTAAGTCTATATTATGTAGAACTCCTAACAATTATGAAAACTTACTAAAAATAATAAACGAGAACTTAAAAACTTAAAAACTTAGAATTATAATAAACAATAAAATTATATTTACCATACAATACGACATACCACACGAGTGCCAATACCACTGAAGAAAGCCAAAAGATTACAGTAATAGAACACCGAAGGAAAGAAAGATTAAGAACCATGAGAGACGACGTATTCTTGCTAATGTTTATTGGAATATAAAGCAACAAATATACAAATTTTTCCTGTATATTTTATACATTTAAGCTTAATTTCAAAATGGACAAGCAAGCAAAAAAAGGTGTGCCTTTTCCCTCCTTATCTATCTCTTCATTCTAAATTTTCAATCCTTCTCCAGATGTACAAATGTTACAATATATATTTCCAATTCTTTCTGGTATATGGTATTGAAGTTTATAGAATAGTTTACTGCAAGTCAGCGCAATCATTTGGAACCATTATATATCTAGAGGATAAATCATGTATAGACATTGATCAACAGTTTATACAAATCCTATATTTATATTTTCTACTCGATCCAATTTATGTCGAATTCTTTCAATTTCATGAGCCACTTCTGTGTATCTTGAGAAACATAGGTTTTAGATGGTGTCTTCTCGTGGCCATTTACATCATTAGATGCTAAATAATCAATCTTCTTTTCTTTGGTAAGTGCAGCTTGTCTGTTGGGGTGCCTAACTTTAAGCGACAGAAGACGAGATACTTCATGGAGGCCTCCCCATTTCTCAAATGCACGCGCAATGTCGTAGCGACCTATAAGAAAAACAGCCTTTCAATAATAATGTTTTCAAGCATTTATGAAATAAATGTAATAAGCAATCATATTTTTGGATTTTGTAGATGTCCTGTGCTTAAGAACATTCTTTGCCATTAGCATAACAGGCTCATCACAATAATGCTTGATTATTGCAAATTTAGTTACCATTTATAGAGCAAGTTTGTCTAATCTTAAAAAGAAGTAAAAGTTACTTTCAAGTGACTTGTTTCCAAACATGCCTGGATAACTCACTTTTCATTATTTGCGAGTAAAAAAAAGTTACTCTTACTTTAGTGTCAAAAAAATTGCTTATTTTCAAGTTTGACTAATAAAATTATTATTTATTTTAAAACTTACTGTTGAAGATCCCTTTAGATAATATTATGGAATAGGTGTAACTAAGCAAAATTGTAATCCTTCCTAAAATAGCTTTTCTTTCTTAGAGTAGTTTTGCCTTGTATACAATAGATTTACCCTTGTATTCAATTGTTCATATATGAAATAAAATGCCTTTTCAACATGGTATCAGAGCTATACTAGTATTTTTGGGTCTCTTCTTGAAAAACTTTAATTGATGTTGGCCTTCATTGCCATTGTTAACGGAGAGGAGCCTTCATCTGTGGTTGTTTCAATGTTGTAGAAATTGTTTCCTTTATTACTGTTGCAACCGAGGGTTTCACATCACCCATCAGCAGTCTGCCTTAGTTTGGTCAACAACATCTAATCGGCTTGCCAAATACAAGCCACTTCTATTTTTTGTCAAGATCAGCCCAAGTCGTTGCCAGCAAAACGACCCCATGTTCTGTCGAGACAGAAGCTTTCACCACCTTTTCCAGCGTGGTATCATCTCGTCTCCACCATTTTTAGATCACCTAAAGGTCTTGTTCTCTCTATTTTTCGGAGTGTCCTCAACTCATATTTTAATAGATTTCTTAATATTTATAAATTCTCATAGATTTCATGGATTTTAATAGAATTTGACATATTTCAATAGATTTCTATATTATAAATTTTAATAGATTCTCATGGATTTTATTGATTCTAATGGATTTGTGGTCTTTTTATTGAAAATCGTATTTTTACCTCCTCAATTGCTAATAGTAACTTGTCAACCAATTGGACAAACTTTTAAAATTCCATCATACAATTTCAAGTTTGTTTTTTTCTAACCAAATTTTAAAAGGTATAAGGCGAGGCTTGTGGCAAAAGGATTTACACCAACTTATGGAATTGACTACAAATAGACATTTGCTCTGGTAGCAAAAATGAACTCATTTAGAGTTGTCCTCATCTTTTGCTACAAACTTAAACTGGCATGTTAAGACGGATGCTAGAAGAAGTCTATATAGAGTTGCCATCAGGCTTTGAAGATACTTTCGGTCGAAAGAAAGTATGCAATTTAAAAAAGTCTCTGAATACGCTAAAACAATCTCCATGAGCTCTGTTTGATAAGTTCAAAAAGGCAATTCACCGTCTTGAGTACACTCAGAGTTAAGGTGATCATACCTTGTTTTACAAATGCTCAAACAATGGGAAGATTACCTTTTTGATTGTGTATGTGGATGATATTATTGTCAGGTAATGATATTGATGATATTGATGAAGTGAGAAGACTAAAAAGAATGCTTACTAAAGAATTTGAAATCAAATATTTGGGACCGCTATGATATTTTCTAGGAATTGAAGTAGGAAGATCTCGCAAATGAATTTTCCTCTCACAAATGAAATATGTTTTAGACCTCCTTCATGAAACAGCAATGTTGGGTTGTAAGCAAGATGATATTCCAATTGATCCTAATAATAAGTTGGGAGCAATAGTTTAAATTGATGCAATTGACAAAGGCCATTATCAGTAGTTCGTGGGAAAATTGATTTATCTATCTCACACACGACCAAACATTCATTTGCTGCAAGTCTAGTAAGTTAGTTTATGCACTTTCCTTGTGCAATTTATATGGAAGCAGTCTTATAGATTTTGAGATACTTGAAAAATGCTCCTAGAAAAGGTCTTGTCTACTCTAAGAATGACCATCTTCAAGTAGAAGCATATACAGACGCAGATTGGGCTAGTTCAGTGAGTTAAAGAATATCTACTTCTAGATATTGTACATTTGTTGGTTGAAATTTGGTTACTTGAAGGAGTAAGAAACAATTGGTGGTAGCAAGATCTAGTGTTGAAGCTTAATTCAGAGTAATGGCTCAAGGGATCTGTGAGTTGATATGGTTGAGGACTTTGCTCAAGGAGTTATGAGTTGTCCACCAAGGAGCAATGTATGGTCTGGCCAAGACAAAAAAATCATCGAGTGCTAAGAGCAGTAGCTAGTCCTTAAATTGAACTTCTACAATTTGAAAAAGATATACTGTGTTCTTCCACAATGTTAATGAATAAAGAGAGACGATTTTCCGAGCTAAGTCTTCCAATATCAAGACATAATAGGAGTTCCAAACCTGCACGCTCGAAAGATTTTCTGCTGGGCATGAATGATGGATCCATGCCCCAGTTCCTCTGAAACCGACTTATCTGCAACATACAGAGAGCACAAGTTACATCTTTGCAGAATAAAATGTTTCGTTGAAGCAAATCTCGTCCAGTATTTAGTTTTCAATTTAGGCAATTAACCTCTTCTTGCAAATTTTCAAGGTTGTCCCAGTAACCTTTCGGTTTACGGTGTTTGTAAGCTAGGGAAAGATTCATCAATGTAGCAATTCTTCTAAATCCCCCCATGCGTGTAATAGCCTTCTCAATGTCCAACCTCCCATTCTTACGAAGTTGCTTTCTCATTGGCATAAACCCTTCCTGCCCATGTTCAGAAATGAAATTCAGAAGTTCAGATTTAAGAACTTCAATGTCCCTCTGCAAGCCTGGAACCTTGGGTCTTTGGCTAGATGAATTTGAACAGCTGCTATCAGAATGCTCTGCAGGCTTACTGAAATTATTGGAGCTGCCATTGCTTGATGCAGCTATTTGTTCCTCTGCATAAGTATCGTGGTTGAATGTTTCCCTAGAATTTTCGATTCCCCTTTTCTCGACATGATCTCGAATAGCACATAAGTTCGAAGGAAGATCTTCATATATGACCTAGGATGTCAATAAAAATTATCCAAAAAGAATTCTTCAAACACCACAACAAAATTTGATTTCAATCCAATTTTACTGCACAAAAGCTTACACAGAATTTAGACCCAGGAGACTTTACTTCCCTATGCTTTACCTGAACTATGAAAACTGATAGTTTCAACTTGTATCCTTAGATGAGGGTTACGTACTATCAATTATCATAAATGAATAAGCACGGTTGTCGACAAAAGCTACGAAAGCTCTAATCAGCATGCTAATATAATGAATCATAAAGAGAATGATTTTCAAATGAAAATAGCATTAGTTTTGGAACTTTTGAATTAGATACTCAAATAAAAAGAACCTTGAAATTAAATGAATAGAAACATTTACAAACCTCTTCCATAATAGCTTCAGAAAGAAATGAGTTCTTGTGCATTTTTGACTCCACCGAGTACTTTAAAAGCGTATGGTGACTCCCTAATTTCTCCAGGATCCATTTCCCTCGAAATGAATCGAAGTCTCCCTCAACCTGCTCAAAGCTAATCTCTTGTTCAAGACATTCACATAAATCTAGGACAACGCGAGCATGGAGAACCATATACAGTAGGCCCTTGCATCCTTCCTGAACAATCAAAACCATACAAGTTTCTTCAAATCAATAGAACATTTCAATATATCCTGTAATAAACCAAGTAATAATGATTAAGCTTCTTTCAACAAACGTTAAATGATAGAATCGTAAATGAGTAAACCAAGTTTACAAGGGGGCAGATATTTTGAGAAAAAAGGACTAAATTTCATTCACACAAAACAGATTACATTTTGTATCTTGAAATGGATTTCCATGTTGACTAACAACGTATTCAACATTACCAGTATTCTACTTGTGAAAATACTCATGATAATAGGTTCTTTTTTCTGCCAAGTATTGATCAAATATTGAGCGCAGTTTTGATGTCTAAAGCTCACTTCTTCAGTGAAATCAGTTATTAAATTTCAAAAAACGATGATAGGAGACATTGCTTTGAGGTACCATTGTATTTTTATATTTTATGTATATTCTAGAGTCCCACAATGCCTATTTCCAAAGAACTGAAAACTTCCTTTCCTATATAATTGCCACTGAGGAAAAGAAATCAGTGAATACAACATGAAGGAGTATACTATCTATGGATAAGATTATTCCACAGTATCCTTTAAGAACGTTTCTGAATTACTCTCTCTTATGCAAGCATCCATATAAATAGATATGTGCAAGTGCATGTATCTATTAAACGACTTGATAGATGTGCTCCCAATTTCTCGT
The DNA here is from genome assembly GCA_030279155.1 of Forsythia viridissima. Classification (NCBI taxonomy): domain Eukaryota; kingdom Viridiplantae; phylum Streptophyta; class Magnoliopsida; order Lamiales; family Oleaceae; genus Forsythia; species Forsythia viridissima. The sequence continues at coordinate 29,557,975 of CM059042.1, forward strand.
GAGCCGCAGAGGAGGTCCTGCAGAAAAGTAGCTAGATGCCAGGATGATAGAAAGCTTAACACATCTCATTCTTGGTTCTTTTTCAATAGAAAGATGAAAATGTAATTTTATTCAAAACCCCCCATTATAGGTAATAATGATAATAATAGTGTTGGTTCAACCATATCAATGCTAAGCATAAATTGATATTCATTTTTAGATAAAAATTTATCATAATTCTGCTTGCATATATTTAAAGCAGAAAAATATGATTACTTTTCTGGCGACCACCTAACATGGGTAGCCTTAAGCTAAACATGCATGCTGCTGTGAGGGAGGGGGTTAAATTCATTGGAGTCAGGGCGGTTTTTAGGGATCACGAGGGGGTGGTGCTAGCTGCGTTAGCCAAGAGGGTTGTGGGGTGTTTCTCGATGGACGATGCGGAGGCGGTGGATTTGAGGGAAGGTTTGCTTTTTACTGAATTAAATTGTTTTCATCTTCAGATGACGGAAATTGACTCCTTGTGTATTGTGCAAAGCTTATCAGTTGGCACCAAATGGGGCGCTCCTTCGAGACATTGACATGTTATTGTAGGTGGCTGGCGGTGGCCCTTGTCACTTTGTACCTCGTAGGGGAATAGAGTGGCACGCGAGCTAGCTTCTTTTGTATGGTTAGAACAGCTTTCTTTTAGTTGGCCAGATTGTATTCTCAATTTTTATCACCCTTTGTGATTGGCGACTTTGATTAATGAAATAGTTTGGTTTGGCTTTCCCAAAAAAAAAAAAATTTGTAATGGAAAGCAGCAAAGAGCTGCAGCAAACATTTGATATAATGTAGCTGCCAAAGAATGTCAAAATCAGGACATGTACCTGAAGAATGCGAACTTTGTTGTTTTCTCGAGATAAAACCTTGCTGATAGCTAAATTTGGAACTATCCTGCAGAAGTTTTAGAAAGCATTGTCACGAGTAAGAATCTCGAATTTTTTTACAGATGACGATAGCTCAAAACTTATTAAAACATTTGCACATGTATAACTCCTCTTATACACATGCCCCCACAAACTCATCACTCAAACACGCAACTCAATCCTTAGAAGATCAGAACGCTCTACATTATTGTAATTCAACAGTTTCTATGATTGTTTAAGATAGAAATAAACAAACACTTACTTTGACAGGAAAAAGATTAAGCATGTAGAATAATTACGTATAACTTCAGTCAAGTTCACAAAGAAAATCCGACGTTACTTACTCAGGAAGACTCTCATAGGCAGTCAAAGTATTCCACACTTCACGAACAGGAGCTTTTACTGTTATACTGGCAACAACGCAGCGATGAACACCTCCATCTTCCTTCAGCCCAAAATGAATTCATCAGAAGACTGCTAAAAAATAAGTGGTTTTCCTAGGGAAAGGAAAGGTATAGTGTAGAGTCAATCAATTACCAATAAACCATCAAATCTACGGAGATGAACTTCGTCTACCATGCATGGTTTGTCAAGTTGACAAGATTTCCCAAAGACTCCCCAGTTACTGTTTAACTCACCCGTAGAAAGGGACAATGGTCCAAAAGTAGCTTTAACGATTTTGTCCTCTGTATCTCCAGTGGAATGTTTATTCAGTGGCGTAGCACCATTAATTTCTACACTTTGAAGAGGAAGAGAATCTAGGGATGTACTTAAGGAACCTTGAGAGATAAATATATTCTGGTTCCCCTCAAAATCGCTTTCAGATCTGCAAGCCAACGCTTGAAGATTCACAGGAAGATCTGATCTGATAATCCTCTCAAGAAATATAGCAGGGAAGTTGAACCTCGGTATGACGTTAACTTCATAGCTCAAAGTAGTAGTTGAACACCTGCAATGAAAATTGTGGAAGTCAATAACTAAAAATATAAAGTACTAATTGATGAAGGCATAAATTTTCATTTTTTGAGGAATGGTTTTTAAACTTGTCCTTTTCTCCCGCCATTTTCTAGATCAAAGAACTCAATCTGATAATTAATGACCACAGTACAAATATAAAGTTCCGTCTTTCTCAGCAGCACACGAATTAAGTCCATTATACCCTTGGTTTTAGCACATTGACACCAAAACAAGATTGAAACATAGAAATTTGACTGACCAAGGGTTCAATAGAAGTATCAAATGAAATTATATTTTCAACTAGAAATTTATTGATTATAAAATAATTTAAGCAAGAAATTGAGAGAAAAAAAGGAAGTACATAACCTACCCTTTGCCAAATTTAACAGACCATTTACCCTCAAACTTCTTGAAATCTCCATCAACCATAGAAAAGCGGAGTTCCCGATCATTTTCCTGAATAAAAAACAAATGCTAGAGATACGGATAATGCATACCAAAACCGAGTTTATTCTCACGGTGAGTGAAATATTAGAAATCGGATTTTTAGATTCTGACCACAACGTACATGCAGAATAACCACTGGTCATAATTCAAAAGACTTAATATTTAAATAAAAAATCCTTACAGAGTTGGCAAATTCTTGAAGATCCAACACAACACGAGCTTCTATATGCCAGTACAGTGCCCTTTGCAAGCCTCTCTGCTCCAACCATATCCGCCCCGGATGTGGGCAAGGAATTCTCCCACTAACATACAAATAACCAGAACACACTCAAAGACCAGCATTAACTATACTAGCAATAATATTTCTCCCTCTTTACCATTGAAGAAATTATACAGCTATGTTCATAATCTCCATTGTGCAAAAATTGCTACTTATTTCCACTTCTCCACCTCATATATAATTTGATCCTAGTACCATTCTATTGACAATTAAAATGCCCCCCATGACTTAATCAAAAAATCCTAAGGTTCCATACAATGTTCTTGAATTAATTCACGAGGTGCCAATATGACTTACATGGAAGTTCAGATTCTTAAGGGTAAAATCCCACAGGTTAAATATAAAAATACTTACATACATCTGGTTCCTCCTAATAAGGTTGACCAATTAAGATGAAACCCAAGTTTCAAATGAGTAATTCAGCCCCTCTTCGATAAAATTTTTCTAAAATTTTATCAACTTTTCAACCCGTCAAACTTCAATTTTAACCCCACATTTCATTGAACCAACCACTTTTATCAACTTTTCAACTATACCTTACACCATCTTCTATCAAAATTTTCTAAAAGCTTTGTCAAACAAGCCGCCAGTCGTCATTTGAACTCCAAGATTTGTATGCTCATGAGCATTCTCTTAACAATTTCACAAAATTTTGAACAATGACGTTGAACTGCGTTGTCTGGTTCAATAAGTTATCATTACATTCTATGATCAAGTTTCTCTGTCATCTATTTCTCAAAATTGTGCAAACCGATTGCTTACGACGGCATACTGATAATTCAAATAAATGTACTCTCTCTCCTAAATCTAATTAGTAAATTTTCCACACAAAAAAATATAATAATACAGAGAGATTACCTGCTAACAAGATTAGGAATGAAATCAGCAAGCCTTTCATAATCAGTGAGAGCATTCCAAACAGACTCAACATCTGCATTAACTGATATTTCACCCTTGATTCTGCGCTCTCTCCATGAAACCACTTCCACTGCACAGTGCACCTTTCTATCTCCTAAAATCACCACTTCTTCTCCCACTTTTTCTTCTGTTTCTTCTTCATTATTCTTGTTATGGGATCTGTTTTTACCATGATTTTCACTAGAAAACTGAATCTTGGAGTCCCATTTTGGCCTTTCTGCACTGGAAGAAGAAGAAAAGGCAATGCATGTATGGAGTAGAGAAGACTTGCATTGGTGAAAACTTAGACATTGTTTATGGGCTGTTTTCAGAGAGAATCTGAGACTGAGGGATGCATAGTAGTTTGAAGAGTTGCTTCTGATCATGAAGGGAGTCGGGGAGAGATTGTGTGTGTGTGTGGATAGTATGGTGGAGGAGTGTGGTGCGGGGGGTGGGAGTGTTGTAACATTTTCAGACAGTAGGATTCTTGACCACGAATTCTGAGATTGGCGTTTTATGTACTGAGTGAGATATGAGTGGTTCAGATAAATACTACAATTTTTTTTTTACGATAAAAAAAAAAAAAATACTGCAATTTTGGAGCATTTTCACATTTAAATTAAATTAGATATATTTTTTGATACAAAATTAAAACTATGAAAAGTGAACACTCTCATTAAATTAAATTAAATTATCTTAAATCGATTTAATCAACAAATCAAAATCATATCTACGGTATCGATCAATACTAACTTGTGGGCCACTCAATTCCCTACATAAAGAATAAAATAACAAGTACCACAATTTACTTCTTGAAAAATAGAGTTTATAAGATAACTTCATTGTGTACTAATCTAAATTTCAATTTCAATGATTGCACAACTTTGTAAATTTAAAATTAAAAGTTCATATAAAGTGAATCACATTTTATTTTAATGGTCGAACTAGGAGTTGAAAGAGCCGAGCCAGCACAAACTCAATCTAGGTGTCTATCGAACAAGTCGTATTGGCACAACTTTTCAAACCCGCATCGCACAAATATTTTTTTAGTTTAATTTTTATTTTCTTTCAGAAATTAACTAAAATTTAAAATCTATTGGGTCAATTGCTAGTCCAAAATGGGTTGGGCTTATTTTTTTAAACGGGAGTAGAAAATTGTGATAATTTTACGTGATAATTTTACCATACACCATAAAATATAAAATAATTTAAAAAATACTATTTAAATTTTTTTTATTCTAAAAATATTGTTTTTTATTTTTGTAACACTTATTGTTACATTTGTTATATTTGTCAATAACAAATGTAACACATTTATTGTAACCAAAATAATAAATGTAAAGTATTATGAAAATTGAAAATAATATTTTTATAATAAAAAAAGTATGATAGTATTTTAAGAAATATTTTATTTATTGTCGTTATTTGTAAAAAGATCCATAATTTTACCACATACTTGATTTTATATAAAAATTCTACAATTACTTTTTAATATTTTAAATTTTAATTACAACAAATGTAACAAAAAAATTTTTTTTTAATAAGAAATGTAACAAGTGTTACAAAAATAAAAATAGTATTTTTAGAATAAAAAAAAATTAGATAGTATTTTTTAAATTATTTTATATTTTGTAGTGTATGGTGAAAGTGAAACTATCCCTAGAAAATTTTACTACATACTTGATTTTATATTAAAATTTCACTATTACTTTTCAACATTTTATATTCTAAATTTAACACATGTAACATACATTTTTTTTTATAAGAAATATAACAAACGTAACAAATGTAACAATTGTTACAAAATTAAAAGCAAGATTTTTAGAATAAAAAAAAGTTTAATAGTATTTTTTAAATTATTTTATATTTTGTAATGTATGGTGAAAATCATTGGGCTACACGATGAACCATTATGGAAATTTACACAGTTGTAGTGTATGGTGAAAGCTATTGGGCTACACGATGAACCATCAGGGAAATTTACACAGTATTTATAGTTTTTTGGACAAAAATTGAAATATATTTGACCTATATAAAATAATAATAAATTATCAATTTATGATTGTATCGATTGAATAATATTAGACATTTAAAATCTATGTTATTTATTGAAAATTAGCTTCTTGAAAATCAATACAACCATTTCAATTGAAAATCTTATCCAAAAATTTCATCTCAATCTGACTTTTGGAAATCAAATTCTCCTAATGTAAGCAACAAATTGAACATTGTGGATCTTCAATATCCGCTTTTTCTCTGTCACCAATTCTTCACATTTCAAACTACTTTTCATAATTTCAAAATAATGATAATTTTTTTAGAAAACAATTGCAAAGAAATCTATTGCAAAGAAAACATAAAATCATGCACATAATTACGTATTGCAAATTTATAACTTATCATATGATTACCATAATTGAGACTAGATGTTATTTCAACATATAACATTAACAAAATGTAGTTTCATAAGAAGATTGATTTGAAATAACAACGTGAAGCAAAACAAGCTGATAAACTTTTGTTACAAGAATGCAATCACTTTGAAGTAACAACTTATAGCATCGTATATAGATCAAACTGTGTAACATGAATTCTAATCACGAACTCTAAAATTGACCTTATTTTCAAACACAATTTGTTGTGAAACATCATTTGGAAGGGAGGTGGATGAGTTTCTTCATAGGACAACGGGAATTGAAGGTTGCATAGAGTTCATCGTGTTAGTGACTTATTTTGTTTATTCCGCAAGAGTACGGATCGTACAAGTAATATAATGGATTTAGAGTCCAAGTATCGTACCAGCAGGGATTTAGATAGTTCTACACAATTAAATTAACCATAACCGAATCAATTTAACTTTTAAAGGTTTGGTTGCCTAAGAACTAATTAAAATATTAACCAAAAATAATTAACTAATTATAATTTAAACAAATAAAAGTTTGAGTTCACGTCGAATTACTTTGAATATGAAAAAGAAAAGTACTAGGATCAATTCTCTTTAACCTGAGCTGTTGAATTTGATAACATGATTTAATTATGAAGATCAATATTCCTAATTTGTTTAACAATCTCTCTTGAGTGGAATTAAACATATTCCTATATGTGACCCCGACTATATCTCTACGATGAATTTTCAACATACGAGAATGCATTATAATTTGTGAATACTTAAAGATCACATAAAGTATGGCGGTATATCTCTATCCTCTGTCAGACTCTACGATAATTGATACTATGTTGAACTTATTTTCAATTTCTTGATGGTAAAATAAACCACAAAACTCATACAATCATTGCACATATAGTTATAGAGAAAAAGAAATCAATATTCAAAATTAAAAACATGCTTGAATATAAAAAAAACTCGGTTCAACGAATTAAAAGTTCATGATACAAGTTTCATCATTATCGTAGCACTAAAGTGATTTAGCCTAATATATTAAGAAGAAGAAAACAAAAAGAAAATATAAAAGCCATCACCCGGATAGGAAGAAAATTCAAAAGACTTGATCTTGATCTTCGTTGAATCCTCGAAAGAATAAATATTGATCTTCGTTTCCTGTTTCTTCTATTGTTTTTCTCTCAAAATTCAGTTCCTTCTTTTTGGGTTAAGAACTCATACATATAGTACCCTCATTGTATCCCAAGAGATTCCAAAAAATCATTAAAATCGTGTCCCATAAGGTTTCATAATTAGAGTCGAACTCAAAAAGGTGACAAAATCCCGTTGCCAAAGAAATACACTGAGCCCAGGTTTAACTTTAACTCTCTGCTTGCTGATTATGGTGCTGAAGCTTGGGCGATCGCCCACCTTTAACTTTTTGTTTCTGCGCCTATTTTTGAAACGGTCATCACTTCTTGTAGAAAACTTCAAATTGAGATCCGTAAAAAATGTTGGACTTATAATTCAATTATATTTCCAATGGTATATCATTTGCTTTGTGAAGATTTTAATACCAAAATTTGTGTTCTAATTTCCCAACATACTTCGGTAGGTAGTTTCTCAATTCGATTCTTTGACTTTCAGGTGTTTGATCATTTACTTCAACTTTTTTATTGTCACTCCAACACATCTTAAACTTAATGATTTTATCTTATTCCCCATCCTTCAATGTTTGGTTCTTAATATTCACTTCAAAAACTCAATTTCTTCTTATTTACTCGTCGATTTCACCAATGTGACTTGACTGAAATTTGATCATTGTACTTCTGAAACATCTTCCAATTTAGTACTCTTTTTATCTATTCTTCTCCATTTGTTTATAAACGGGTTCAAAACTAAAATAGAAAGAACAATACACTAAATTAAATAAAAAATTAATAAAATAACAGGACAAAAGCTTAGTTTTAAAGCTTGAATAAGTGCACAAAATGCACTTATCACATCGTTGATGAATCTCCAACTAAAAAGAAAATCAATACAATCAAAACCCACAAATTAAAAATTCTGCTTTATCGGTCGAATAGTAGCAGAAAAAGAAAAATTTCTCATTCCTTGTTTTTTTTCAATAACTAAGAGCATTTTCATGAGGCTCTTTAAACATAAGATGCTATCTCTTTTAAAGAGAAAATCTTTAAATTTATCCTCCAAGAGATTCTCCAAATTAACTTTTTAAAATATAGAGTGTGTTTTTCTATAATTAAATGTATTCAAAGTATTTCAATTTTCAATGCTTCATATATTGATTGAATTAAATAGTATATGCAAAATAAAATAGAGAAAAATTGTATAATAATTAGGAGGGAAGCATGTCAAAATAAAAAGATAGAAAAAAAATTAATAAATACTTATTGGAATAATTAAAATGAAGTGTTAAAGATAAAAAGGGTGTTGGAGTGCTGTAAAAATTTTAATACTCTCTAAAATGTAAAATATGCTCTTTATATCGAGTGGGTCTCTTGGAAATGCTCTAAGAGCATGAATCAAAATTAAAAGCCGTAAATAAATTATTTTCCAAAAGCCAAATTGGATGTTAGAGGTTGAACTTTGTTGTACATAACATTAGAATTTTGTTATTGAAACCAGTATTGTATCTTCAATTATATTTGGTACAACACCAACAATTTTTGACGATGGGAGCGATTGGTTTACTGTGAAGAGTTGTTAAAAGTGAATACAAATTGGATTTCCTTCAAATCTTAATCGGTTTTTTCTTGGGTTAATTTCACTGATGGTCACTGGAGTTTCAGTGAAATTACAAAAGAGTAACTAAAGTTACAAAGTTTCAGTGTCGATCACTGAAGTATACTAATGAGTTCACCAACGGTAACTCTGTTAAATTTTTAATGCAAATTAATGACGTGTCACCGTTAAGTGTACACGTGGCAAAAATTGTTACCATGTAAACTTAATGTACTAATACTAATAAATTCGGACCACAAAGGATGCACATAAAATATGAGGATCTAACTGCAATTTCTGGATAATATCTAAATCGGATCTCCAAATCATTTGCACACTCGATTTTTCTCCAAAAATGATCCCAAACCCTAACCTTCCTCCAATTGGTTAAATCGGATTGTGCAAATGGTTTGGAAATCTAATTTAGATATTGTTCAAAAATTGCAGTTAGGTCTTCATATTTTAGGTGCATCTTTTGTGGTCCGAATTTATTGTTATTAGTACATTAAATCTATGTGGCGTCAATTTTTTGTCAAATATCGACCGATTGTGTACTACATGGACGTTAACGGTGACACGTCATCAATTTATGCTAGAAATCTTACAGAGTGACTATTGGTGGACGCATTAATATACTTTAGTGATTGGTACTGAAACTTTGTAACTTCAGTGACGGTTTTGTAATTTTGCTAAAACTTCAGTGACTGGTGAAATTAACCCGTTTTTTATTTAATTAGAGAGTGATATATTTGGATCCCTAATTTCAAGGGATTTGTGTTAATGGATCTTTAATTTGCTATTTTAAAATGAAAAGAAAAAATAGATAAGAAATAAATTAAATATAAATGAATAATAAAATTCAATAAATTCTATATGTGATCTAGTATTTATCAACTAAAATTCACTCAACAATATAATCCAATTTCCTTTAATTTTTTTTTTTGGTAAATCGCCTAATTTTCCTTTGATAATCGTGAGCAATGGGCTTTTTATGGGTCTAAATTCACTTCCTATCATTTTGGTGGTTTGGATGATTTTTTGGTGATCCAAGTCAAAAGTCAAAGTTGTTAAAGTTGAAATAAATTTGCACTTTAATTATTGAAAGCGTGTTTTGAGGAAGTGCACCTCTTTCAGTGAAGCAAAGTCATCTAAGTCGTTGATTTTAGGGATATAAAAAGGTGTGTTGTCTGTGTCATTTTCTCAAACGGAAAACCCTAACTCTTCTTAATCTCACCCATGTTGCTTCCTAATTTACTTCATCTTCTTCTAATTCAAGATTGAAGAATATGTGGGAATGCTTTGTGTGTGAGTGTTATTTTGTTTATTAGGTCAATTGTTGATTGACTCTTAAGTTGTAAAGGGTTCTATAATTTGCAGTGTTTGTGTATGTTTTGCAAATTGTACTTTGAGTTGTATCTTGAAGATTTCCAATATGCCAAAACTTAATGCACTGAAAGTGGAGCTTCAATGGGACGTAGCTAATGGTTAGGTGAACCCGTACCCTTAGGGGCGAAAAATCTGGTATTATTTTTCTTTTCGCTGTTATATTTTGTGAACTATTTGATTCTTGTGTTAGAGTAGAAAATCATAACACTGGTATTATAGCTATTTTTTTCTTTGAGGCTTTGATGCTTGAGATCTGACTTTGTTGGTGTTTTTTTAAAAGTCGAAGTGTGTTTGGCTTAAGTTCTTGGGAAAAAAAGTGTTAGCCCTAGAAAAATATCAAATAACAGTTCCTAAGGTAAAAATTGTAAACACTAGGTTCATATCTGATTCAAATCAGAAGCTGCATGTCAAATTGAAGTCGTATCTAACAAGCACATGGTGTCCGCTTGGTGATATCTTAACTATTTTTTTTAGTTTCACACTTAAATCTTCTATACTTTGTGTTTGGTGAAATAGACACGTGAAATAAATTTGACTTAGTATCTTTTTTGGTCATGTTCTATTTGTTTATAGTGCTGACATGCCTTATTTGAATAGATGTTGCTACATTTATGCTCTAAGTGAATGGAATATCGTTTTATTGTGTTTTTGGAATGTTCCCTTCATTATACTATATAGGATCACCCACTGGGACTCTTGTTTAGTCGAAATCCTTGACCTGAGAACAAGATTACCACATAATCGTGGAGATCTTTGGACAAAGTATATTTGTGACTCTAGAAATTCATGTGTTTGCATATTGCATGTTGTATGTGTCATTGGATCTGCATAAACATAATTGTTTAAAGTGTTTATTTATAAATATGTTGATTTTTAAAATGTACTGAAATTTTTATTTATACTCTGTGTGACTTTACTGAAATTTGAGGTGCATATTTTTCTTGTGTGAAATCAGTGACTAGTAAGTTTGATCTTGAAATGTTTGATAGGATGTGGGATTTTTCTATTTGACAACAAAAAATGAGAGCACATTTAATTCAGCAAAAATTATCTAAAGTGATAGATGGGTCTTTTCCCAAAGAAATGACTAGTGTCCAAATAAAAGAATATGATGAATTAGCTTATATTGGCATAATTTTGCATTTGATTGATAATGTTATAAGAAAAGTGAGTAATTGTAAAACTACAATTGTCATTTGGAAGAAACTTGAAGTCTTGTATCACACTAGATCCATCCCCAACAAATTTTATCTTAAAAAAAAATTGATTTTAAAATGGATCCTTATGTAGATTTGGAGACAAATCTTGATAATTTTTTAAAATTGAGTCGGGATTTGGCCAATTATGGTGAAAAATTCTCTGATAAGCACCAGGTCATTATTTTGTTAAATTATTTGCTTGAAACTTTTAAAGATGTGAAGAATGTCATTGAATATGTTAGAGACTCCTTAACTACTAAGATTATAGTAAATTTACTTAGAACCATAAATTTGGATATACAACAGCAAAATTTGGAATTTGTAAAAAGAGAAGGGCTAAATGTGAAAGGCGGATTCCTTACTAGGCAAAATAGAAATTATGATAACTCTTAGAATGGGGATAAAAAGAAATACAGATGTAAATCTAGAGCAAAAGGTAAAAAAATGTTATGACTGAAAAACTAGAACTCTTTATAAAAGATTGTTATAAAAATAAAAAATAAAGAGAGAGAAAATAGATAAGGGTAATGAAGAAGCTGATATAGCTTCTTCCTCCAATTCTAATGTTGCTGAAGTTTATGTGGTTATAAACCAAATTCATTATAAGATATTAGTAAATTTAGCTCATAAAACTATTTTTTAGGGTGAATGGGTTTTGGACGCAACATTGAATAGTTTTCAAATTTGAGTGAAGAAAGAACTTGGTTTTGTTACAATGGAAAATAATATTACAAGTAAAAATACTGAAACTAGTAATATTTCAATAAAATTTGAAAATGTCTATGTGTGCAATTTGAAAAATGTGAGCTATGTACTTAAAATGAAAATGAATTTAATTTTTCTGGGTGTGCTTGATAATGTGAAATATTCTGGTAAAATTGGAAATGGAGTGTTAAAAGTGGCCAATGGCTCACTTGTTACTTTTAAAGGAATAAAGCAAAATGGTATCTTCGTTGTGAAATCTACTGCATTGTTTGATAAACACTCTGCTCTTGCTCTATTGCTGATCACAACAACACATTAATATGACACAATAGGCTTATTCATGTCAGTAATAAAAGACCTTAAAATCCTGAACAAACCAAAATGGTGCTTTTGGGAAAGATTAAGCGTTTGAATTGCATTTGTGTGAAATATGCATAGTTGGAAAGCATCATAAATTATATTTTAAGATTGAGACCCATAAGGCTAGATGTACACTTGATTATATATACTCACTTACTTAGACTTACGGGGTACTTCTCCAGTTCCCACCATGGGGGATGGTGTTTACTTCTTTTCATTATTGATGATCACTCAAGAAAAGTATGAATTTTCTTACTAAAACATAAATTTGATACTTCTGAGAAATTTAAACAATGGAAAACACTTACTGAAAATCAAACTGAAAAAAAGTAAAAGCCTTAAGAACTAATAATGATTTGGAATTTTGTAATGCTGAATTTGATAATTTTTATTAAGTACATGATATTTTAAGGCATAAAACTGTCATATACACTCTCTAGCAAAATGGAGTATCTGAAATAATGAATACGACTCTTTTAGATAAAGTAAGATGCATGATAGTAAGTTTATGTTTACATAAGAGTTTTTGGGAGAAAACTGTGATGACTGCATATTATATTGTAAACTTGCTACTTTAGTCTTCATTTACTAATGAACCGTCTTCAATCCTTAAATGAAGTTCAAATTCAATTTGTCTCCAAATATTCATCAATATGAAAATTGAAATGTAAACTGTGAGTTTATATGGTGCAAGCTTAATTAAGTTGAATCAGATTAAATCGCGTTTCTTCAGTACACGAGTTTGATTGGTGTTAACGTTTTTACACCGGATGATGACAAGTGGACTAATTTGCATCGTTGGATGCTGGGGAAGAAAAAGAGGTGTATAACATACTCTTTGGCAGCACTATTCACATTCAGACTTTGAGGTTTGCACCCCTTTTTGATCAACCGAACTCTCTCTCTCTCTCTCTCTTCTCTGATCTCTCTGTTCTTATCTCCTTCTTTCTGGGATTATTGATCTTGGGTGATCAATAATGGAATTTCTCTGAAAGATAATCACTCCCAGAGTGATTAGTTGTTCTGTAGGAGTTATTAGGTTTTGTGTAACCTTCGGTGAACAGTAATTTTAGGCTGGGTGTATTCTTGAGTGAGTTCTTGGCAGATCTTGTATTCTTGAGTGAGTTCTTGGATGATCTAAGGAATGGAGTGACCTCTGGCTGTTAGTGATATGCTATGCCTATAAAACAAGCTCCTGAATCCGATGATATACGTGCTGTGACAGATTCTTTGAGTTGATGCTAAAAGGGAGTGAATCTACTACTTACTGTTGATATTTCTCAATTTTTCGTTTTTGGTTTCTTGTATACAATTTTCAGTTTTGGTTTTCTGTAACATTTTTGATTCTGTACTAATTTTTGGATCTGTAACATAAACATTGTTCAACTTATCTAAGTTTCGAAAATTTAAAAAAAAAATCAACTTTTTGAAAATTCGAATTTTTGAATTGTGAAATTTCCAGAACTGTGATTTAAAAAATTCATTTACACATTTTTTCCTCAAATCATTTACTAAGGTCGTTTACGAACTCAAAATTTTGAGAATATTGAGTTCTTCGAAGTTAAATAAAAATGTTTGCCATTGTCATTTTACGGATATCAAGAGACTAATTATAAACAAAAAAAAAGTTAATAACCCAACTAGTAGCTTGTCAGGGAGTTAAAAATTTTGGTCTTGGAACATGTGCACCTATCAAACATGCAATGTGAAAGAATAATGCTATGTATGGAGATCTAATCATCCACACAAAAGTAAGAAATTAAGCATATTTTGATTAATTCAAGGGGGAAAATGAGATTGTTCTTTCTGACAAAATTTGGATAATGTTGAGCGAACAAATTTTGGTCTAGGATAAATTCATAAAGAAGCAGTATCTCTTTACGATGTATTTCAACATTTTAAAATTAGTTAATTGGTAAAGATACATATATTTGATATTCCTTTCAAGAGAGAGAACTAAGACAGGAGTAGCCCCGCTTAGAGGTGAACGTGGGTTGGATTGGATTGATTTTGAAGAGAAGGGACTCCAACCCAACTCGCCAATGGATTAGAACCTGACTCAACCTAAATAGATCACGTTTGGTTCAATTTGGTTTGGTTGGTGGTTTGGGCCGGGCCCATATAACACTAGGCCGAATTCTAATGTAGTTTAGCAATTATTTTGGACATAATTCACTTGACCATACTTCTATGGATAAATTCAAGGCCGGTAACTGTTTTAGCACTTATGGGTAGGAGTGGGCCCCGACCCGACCCCAAACCGAAACTGACCAACTCGTGTTCATTAAACCGACCCGATCCGAACCGAATCGGTTTGGATCGAGTTGGTTCGGTTTAGTGGTTTAGGCTGCGGCTACCAGGTTTCTTACACCAGCTTCACAATTGAAGATTAAGGACTGAGTTAGCCGCCGGTAGAGCCGCGGACGCAGTGTGACCGTGTGAGAAACAGGGAGAAATGGAGATGAAGATTGCAAGTATGTGTGATATGAATATTTCTTTTGATAAATCCACAAGCAAACTGCAAAGAGTCAACTTCATGGGTCCCATCATTTCAGAAAGCTGTAGAACACAATAATTGTTTAATTGGCATTATTCAAACTTTCAATTAAATTCCAAAATTGACCCCGACCATTTCACTTTCAAAATTTCCATCTGATTTCACTTTCAACATAAATGAGGGCAAATTGATAATTGTGAATATATTTTGGGTCAATAATGACATGCAAACGTGTCTCAGCTTTGGTTTTTGAAATAAAATGACTCTTCCTTACTCAGCTTTTGTTTCTAGATACTTGGGTTTTGGGCCATGGGTTGGGTAGTTGGGTTTGGGTTGATTGCGTGTCTAGTTTTTGCCTTTTTATTATTATTTTTTTGGTTAAAAGTTAAAACATCAGAAATTTGGGAATGGAAAAAAAAAATAGCTGGGTCGGTTCTAGGTCGATTTTGATCGGTTTCGCTCCCAAAAAACCGACCCAACCTGACAAGAAAAATTGCATTTATGCACCAAAACTGACCTTTTTTTTTTTTTTACTAAAAACAGACCCAAACGGAATCTCGGTTTGGGTCGGTACGGGTTGCAGTTTGACAGTTTTTTTGTCCACCATACTTATGGGCTCTAAAGTCACATGGTTAAAACTTAATTCAATTAAAGTCATATTTTAGAGCTAAAAGACTATCATACCCTTAATTGTAAAAAATGCTTGATACTGTTTTATTGTGATACTGTTTTAATTATGATAATGTTTCAACATATGATACCGTTTTAATTTATGATAATGTTATTGAATGTAAACAGTATCAATGGTCTTATACTAAGAACAATATAATTACTTCCACTTGTAAAATATCTGTGATACTGTTTTAATTTATGATAATGTTATTGAATACAAACAGTATCAATGGTCTTGTACTACTAATTGAGCATTTTAAGAACAATATAATTACTTCAACCAGTAAAATAGATCTATGATACTGTTTTTATCTTTGATACTGTTTTATTATGATAATGTTTCAACATATGATACTATTATTTAATCTATGATACTGTTATTTTATTAGGTTATAGTTTGTGTATGTGATACTGTTTTATTAAGATATTTTCATATATGATACTAATATATTAAGATACATTTATCAGTGATACTGTTTTAGTATGTATGATACTGTTTTGATAAAAAAAATTAAAGATTGTCATTTTAAGTTAAAGAGACGACTTCAAAGGGCTAAAATCTATCATACACAGTGGAAAAGCCACTAAGACCAGCTCGTCGAGACCATTCCGAAAACATATTATAATAAAAATTCTGAGCACGTATGCGAATTCTATGCTCATTTCTATTATGATACTGTTTTCTGTGATACTGTTTTTCTGTAATACAGTATCAAACAACACACATGACTAATTACCAACACAGAGAAAAATCTAATGGCCAACTTTCGTCATAGCAATGCCCACATCGAACTTTTTCATTCATTCAGAAATTCAAGCTGCTATTTACAACAACAAATCATGACAACTCTACAGAAATTCATCAAACAAATCTTCTTTAATGTTTTCTATAATATAGTATCATAATACAAATGTGTTAATAATACTTTTTCTCATTATTGATTACAAAACTACCCGTTACCATTCTCTTAAATCCACATTCATTATCTTCATCAAATCAATTGATCTACCCAAAATCACTCATAATTCTTCAAGAATTTCTTTCCTATCACAAGAATATTTAGTTCACTCCAGTCTTTACTGTCCAGTGTAGAATTTATGTTCATCAATGGCATCTTATTCGAATAGATACCATTCCCCACTTTCCACAGTACCCATTAATCCAAATATTAGAAATTCATAATCTAATACTTAATCTAATACTTGAGCCAGAAGAAGTTTAAGTGTAAACCCTTTTTCCAAACCCTCCATACACACAAATCCCAGAATTTTTTACCTCAGTATCCCTGCCAATAGCCCTTTAGGTACGTTCATTTAGTTTCTTGATTTAAGTACTTCTGAGAATTTTTATGAATTTTTGTAAATGGGTTCTAATTTTTGTTTTGAATTGTGCTTATGAATTTTCAAATTTTGCGAAAAGATGCTCAATGGAGAAAGATGGCATCGTTGCTTCAAGAGATTGTGAAGAAAAAGAGAACAATGAAAAAGATCACAACTTAAAAGCTGAAAAAATCCGGCATGTGGCTATGGGTTCCAAGAATTCCATGTCTCCAACGATTTCTGCAGCCTCCAAGTTCAGTCCATCACCAAGAAAGAAAGTTTTGGTGCCGAGCCAAATTCTGATATGATAGATTCAGATCTGAATAAGATCTCGGAATGTTCTCTTGACTCAACGGCGGCAGCGGCGGTGGCTATGACGGTGTGTGGGAAATATGGATCATAGGGATAATTTTGAAATTAATATGAAAATTTGATGAAGAATATGACTTATTGAAAATTTTGAAATTTGTTTTGACCTAATTTGAAACAAGTCACTTGCATGTGACTTTTAGGCAATTTTCACTACTTCTATTATAAAACTAAAGAATAATATAAGAAAATAGAGAAAGTCAAAATTCGAGTGTGTATTTCATTATATTGATGGACCCATATATATATATATATATATATATATATATATATATATATATATATATATATATATATATATATATATATATATATATATATTATTCTAATGAGACTTACAATCTGATCAAAAATCATTTATTCATTATATTGATAGGTATGCTGATAAGACTAAATAATCATTTATTATTATCTATAGCTTTACAACATTATTCCTTGAATGACTATTTACATAATAACTTATTTGTTAAAAATCTTGCTTGACAAAAATTCAATAGGACAAAAATATCAAACGAATGAAAAGAAAACAAATTATCAAAAATTTAGAGTAATCAAATGCTATCTCGTTAAAACATTGTCATAAAAACCCAGTGGGACATAACTTTAGTGAAAGAAAAATAATACACCAACTCTCATTGATTTCAATCAATGAAAATTGCTGTATCGAGTCATCCATATCTCGTGCGTCAATGTCTTCAATTCCACCATCTTTATGGAACTTGTATAAAACAATTCTATTAAAATATACTTCATGGTGTTGTCTTGTTATAGCCTCCAAGTAGTACCATCTTCATACAAGATATTCATCTATTCCTAGTGGTTGTAGTTATGATGATGGTCTAATGCAATTACATTGATAACAAATTTTGTTGTTGTTCTACTGAGGGGTCTCGTATACAATTTATAACACACGAGAGTATAACCATATAGTTATGTTAAGAGTAAATGTATTGTAGGTTATGGACATCTATAATTATAATATTAATAATACTTCCCATTGGATGTCATCTACATAAATAATATACAAATAATATGCCTCGTTAAAACCTTATTAAGAAAAACTACGTGCAGAAAACCTAGTAAAGGAAAAAGAATACATTATACTTTTGAATACGCTACGCAATTGCCCTATTAAAAACCCTGCTAGGAAAACTTAATAGGACAAAACCTTTGTCAAGGAAAAGAGTACAACGCGTATTTATCTCCTTTCATGATAATATCACTTCAAATTTGTACTTTGATCGATTAAGTTCTCTACAAGTTGAACTATATGCTTCAAGCATATTACATCTTACAGGAATTTATATGGGGTATTTTCTGAAAGAGCCTACTCAAAGCACAAACATATTTTTTAGGCCTTACTTATTTTTAATATCTTTTTGAGGCCTCTTATGTGGAAAAAGTCTGCACTATCCTTACCATATTATTACAATAACTGAAAAGCCATTTAGACAAATGACCCATAAACCTTTCAGCAGCAATCAAAACAATTCACCCCCTTGACAACGTCAATTGCAAAATTGAAAAAACCTAAGTCCGAAAAATTACTTTCCCCTTCAAATTTCTCCACTCTAATTTTGGCTTTCTTCCTTCATTTTCGATGGGTCAAGAGAAAGAATTGCCGCCGGTAGTCATATTTTCTTGTTGCAAATTCTTCATTGGTAATATATTGAGGATGGACCCGTAGTAGTGTGTGGATGGTGGAATTTCGTAATGACTGTAGTCGTATTAAATGACTGTAGTTGTTTTAGGACGACCATTTGTCATTGTAAACGAGACAGTTTGAACTACTACTGCAGCCTAGTTGAGGTCGTTTGAAACATAGTATTAAATTTTTTGAAAAACAAAATTTTTATTTAGATTATATATGAAAAAGTTTAAATGAATTGCAGGAATAGACTCAGCAGTATGGATTGCTGTATTTTATTTTGGTGAGTTTGTTAGGAGGATCAGAGCAAGTGGAATTGGAAACGGGGTGATAGTCATGTTGTAGGTTTTATATAAAGAGATGTATGGTAAACTACTCGACCTATGCAATGTTGACTCTTCCTTGCATGAATTGGAGATGAGGTTTCTTCTACCTAGTGATGCACTGTTTGTGGAGCCAATCCAGATTACATTAGACAAATGTGTGCATTGGTATGTAGGTCTCACTAAACAAGGTCAGCCTCGTCCTATTTGCGTAACTCGTGTGAGGAAAGCTCCAGTTGAGTTTTCACTCAGAGCAGTTAATGATCAATCTGATGCATTCGAACTGGATGAACTAGAGCGTGACATCGAAATAGAGACATTGTCATTCAACAATGTACAATCACAAAGAAATGACTATTGGGATGACTTGGAAATAATTACAGAAAATGATGTACGATTGGAAACCAATGACGATAATGAAGTAGATCAAAATACAGATGATCATAATTTAGATATTTCCACTAAAAATTCTCATAATACTGCCTGCTATTCCTTTGGACCTGAGGTGGTTGAAGACAACAGTTCACAAATGAGCAACTTTTGGCTTTATCTTCACTAGTTACAACGCACGTGATTCCCGCAGATGAAGATCTGGCACATGAAAAAGTGTTTAAGTAAAAAATAGATCTGAAGTTTGAGGTGCACATGCTTGCAATGAATTTGAATTTAGTGTGAAAAAATTAAAAAAAGAAGACATACAACATTGTGTGCTTCGATCAGAATTGCAAATGGCATTTGCGAGCAACAAAGTTTAAACAATCTGATTACTTTAAAGTTCGTAAATACAAACGTGAACATACTTGCTCGAGTATTTGCGGCAATGATCATAGACATGCAAGATTGTGGGTTGTTGGGAGACACATCATGCTAAAGTTTCTAAACCCCAACACGGTATACAAACCACCAGATGTCATTAATGACATGCGAAACAACCTCGGGGTAGTCCTGAGCTATCGGAAGGCATAGAAGTCTAAAGAATTTACCCCTGCAGATCTAAGATGTTCACCTGAGGAAAGTTATGCCAAATTGGCCTCGTATGCCCATAACTTGTCCGTTACCAATGCTGGTATGGTAACACAACTACAGATTGATAGCGACAGTAGATTCCTGTATTTTTTTTATAGCTCTTGGACCTTGTATTCATGGATTTCACAATTGCATGGGGCTAGTAATTATTGTAGATGGAACCTAACTCAAAGAATGATATAAAGGAACGCTGATTGTTGCTACTTGTCAAGATATGAATATTCAGATATATCCTATTGTATAGGAAATAGTTGATTCAAAGAATGATGAATCGTGGAACTGATTTTTTACATAGTTGAAGAGAGTAACTAGTGACCTATTAGACTTTGTTTTGATATCTGATCGAGGCTAGAGTATCATCAATGGCGTCCAAGATGTATACCCGAACATGCACCATAGCCATTGCATCTATCATATAAAGGGAAACTTGAGGATGAAAACGAAAAATTCAGAGGTTTTATCATTGTTCAAGAAAGCGGCGGAGGCCTATACTGTAGAAGAGTTCGAAAATTATATGACTCAAATTAAGGATATATATATCTATATATATATATATATATATATATATAGTTGGGATTATTTACAAAAAGCAAACACTGAATGTTGGGCTAGGTCACACTCTAAGGATAACCGCTACAACATCATGACGTTGAACAATGCAAAGTCAATCAACTCATTGTTGAATAAACATCAGAGAGTTACAAGTCCTTGAATTGATTGAGAACTTCCGAAGAAAGCTACAAAAATGGTTTTACAAAAGGCGCGTGCACATGGTTCCACAAGCACTCTAACCCCAACAATGGAAGAAAAACTCCTTAAGAATCATGGTAAGGATAGAAAGTTCGTGGTGGATCCCATTGATGAGTGACAGAATCTCGAGGTACTTGGATGAGAATATTTGTACATGTTGATGGTTTTAGTTGGAGTGCTTACCGTGCGAGCATACAATTGCAGTGGCGAAGGTGAGTGGGAATTCAGTTTATCTATTGTGTTCGATATATTACACAACTAATTATTGGAGAGCGGCGTATGCTGAAATAATATCCTCTGTGTCGAATAAAGTTGATTGGGTTGTTCCTAAGTAAATCAAGACTCTGAAAGTTTTGCCGTCAGTAGTCAAACGCCAAGATGGATGTAAGAGAAGAACACATATACCATCTACTGGAGAGTTTTCCAAGAGATATAAATATAGTAGGTGCGGGGCAACGGGACACAACTGTTTAAGATGTACGCACTAGATTTCAATGGGTGACAGTAGAGCGGAAGATTAGTGAAGTTTTCTTTTTCTTTTTTTCTATGGACAACAAATGTAAATGTAATATATTTATTGTGTGAATTGAGATTTATCGTTATGTGGAATGCAAAGGTTGTGTTTATGTTATTTATCTTTCTATCGTGGTTAAACCAAAAAAAAAATATTTGCTACAAGTTGTTAAGTAATTTATCTTTCTTTGGACTGCATATGTTGTGTTTTTTAGCTGCATGGCCCTTCTTTGTTACAGAGTGAAAATATGTTGCAAACTTAAAAAAATGACCATCGTCATTTTAAACAACTTTAAACGTTTAGTACAAAATGACTAGAGTTGTTCTGAACATCTCCACATGTTTTTGGTTGGAGATTCATCAAACAATTGAACATGTTGTGAAAGTGTCGATGAAATGTACATTATGTTAATTGTACCCCATTTTAACTTCTGTTCAACTAATCCACACTACGATGACCATCGTCTAACTTGATCGTGTCGATCAAATACATTACGTTAATCGTACCCCATTTTACCTTCTATTTAACTATTCCACGCTACGATGGCTATCGTTTAACTCGATCATGTCGATCAAATGTACATTACATCAATCGTACCCCATTTTACTTTGTGTTAATCCACACCATGATGACCATTTTCTAACTTGATCATGTCGATAAAATACTAGAACGACTTCTTTATTTTAAAATGATTGTAGTCGTATTTGAAAAAATCTCTAGACGTTTTGGAAAAAGACTAGGGTTGTTTAGATTGATAGAATTAAAACGAGATCATCTTTGTATAAAAGCTCTAGTCGATTTACAAACTACCACTTGAATACTTTTTACTTATATTTTACTTTAATGTCTACAGTTACATTCACCCACCCACCAACCGACTGTAAAGAAGAGAAAAGTACGCGATGTAAACCCTTGCCGGTGTTTGCACATAACAGAGGTTTGAAGTTCCACACTATAACTCCCATTGTCAACAATCATAGTTAGGTGAATGGATTGTTGTTGAAAATCAACCATATGTTGTTTGTTTATTCCCAATTTCCACGATTAGGGTGTTTGCCAAATTAATTTTGTAATTAGGGTTTTTTGGTAAAGTTGTTTTAGAAATTAGGGTTTTTTTTTTGTAAAGTTTATTTCAAAATTAAGGTATTTTTGTAAAGTCGATTGTTGTTGTGTTTGGAGATTTTTGGGTTCCAATAGTTGTTTACATTCTTCTAAGAAAGATGTCACAAACACACCTTCGCGCCAGACATCAACTTGTCCCAAATATTTTTTCGTGTACAATGTACATTTTATTTTCCCATGATTGCATTTGTTGATGAACAAATTTGATCGTTATAGAACGAATGTTATTATTCCAAAAAGTCTGTGGTGTTTCTATAACTATACCTTCTGTTTCACTCATTGCTTATGTTATGCTCTTTGCAGGATGGAGTACTTCATATCCAGGGATCTTGTAACTGATTCTAAGGTGTCGTAGAGATCCACGCTATCGAAAATTGACGCAGTGTACAATGCACTAGATGATGAACACATGGAGCTATTCTTGAACTCATGCTTCGAGAAGTTGTACAATGTCAGGATCATGCAAATCTCTCCAAAACTAATTCACAATCTACTAATCAAGAGAGTACGTTTCAAAACGAGGATGAGCTTTGATTTTTTTTAGAAATGAACAAGCTGTCCAATTCTCTTTTTTGATTTTATGCTCGTAACGGGCTTTAAGCCAGGTGATGAGGCTGAGTAGAAAACCAAGATAGTCTAGAATGGGCTGTTTTTTGAGAAATATTTTGGAGATGGGAGTAAGATCACCCCTAGTCATTTGTTTGAAGCCTTTGAAAGGAAGGAAGAAGATGTGGATGATAAGTACAAGTTAGGACTATCATGTATCTACGAGTTAGTGCTGAGAGCCAATGAACCGAACACAAAGATAGATGGTCACATCTTGGATTTGGTAGATGACTTCAAGTTATTCAATCAATATCCATAGACAATGAGGATTTATGACCTTACAAGGCACGCATATTTACGAGAAGCTGGGAAGAGCAGAATGAGAGGTATTCTTTATAGGTGTTACCATTGGTGGTGCATGTAATACGAATTGACACTCAAATTTGGATTACGTATAAACATTTGTAACTAAATGACATGTAATACCACTCATAGCGCACATGTTTCGTGATCGGTTGCAGGAAATGAGACTCCTAAGGATGTGCTCGTGGAATTCACAAATAACACTTGAATCAAGAGATATTGTAGAGGTCTTGGACGATCCACACCTACACGTCTGTTGCACGTTGCATGCTAGTCCCGATGAGAGGGAACAATAGTATGTGAGATTCTTCGTCTCTAGCCCTAGAAGGGAAGATCCAATCCTCGATTCCCACCTCTACGAGGACGGAGAAGACGAGGATGTCAGAGATGGAGAACCTGTCGATGTATTCGAAGATGTACGAGATGATGACCCTGTACGCTCTCCAGTCGCGCAGAATGTGCATGATGTATGTATAATTCCAAATATCCTGTATAACTCTCCAATCACTTGTGGTCTTGGTAAATCCATTTTTTTGTTATTTTTTGGCAGGCCCAGTCTGGAGCTTTTTGCGGTCCTCATCATTTGCCCTCTGTAACACCTCGTACACCTCCATGCAGGATCCATCCTTGTTACAAACATAGAAATCTGTTGAGGTAAATAATTCAACAAATGGAGAAAGTGACAAGCAAAGTTGATGAGCTGAATAGGAAGGTGGAAGGTTAGAAAAATGGAGGCAACGTAGCCCACATTTACAAAGAGATTCTATGGACGATGACAAAGAAATAAACTGGGACGGGGCTGGCTTATCATAAAGAGATCATGTAGATGGCAGTGTAGGGGTTTGAGCTAGAGGCGGATGTCGTCTAGACTAATAGAGAGATCCAGAAAGAGAGAGACTAAAGGCTTGGGAGGTAGATAATGTAGAAGTAGAGACAGGAGGACAAGAAAGTGTGAACGAGGTGGTGGAGACAGGGGTAGAGACAGCAGAGCATGGTGATGCGAAGACAGCGGTGGAGTTAAGGATAGAGACAGTGGGTCAGCATAATATGGAGGAGGCGGTGGCAGAAGTTCGGGCCTACGGAAGGATACACAGGAAAATCTTAATGTGTTCCCACGTAGGAGAAAAAAGAAAGCTGTAGCAATACCGGAGTTAGAAGAACAGCCTCGAAAACGAGAGTGAAAAAGCCTTCACATTGGGTAAGCTCTCCATACACCACAAGGTCAATGGAGAAAGCAAATTGATGCCACGGCAGTTGATCTCTTTCGAGATGTTGACCGGGTGAAGGATAAGGAGTTTTCTAAGTGGTACGACCAGTTAGGTGATGGGTAAACATCGTTTCCAACTTAGTGGACTTATTATTTTGTAATTTTTATTTTAGTTTTGTCTTCATTCATATTTTTTCCGTTCTTGCTTTATGCCCAGCGTCAGTCACTAGTTGGAGTACTTAAGGTTGAAGGATGCCAATAAATGGTTTCATTACTTTTCACAATAGTCATTAACACAAAAGGAAGGTGAAAAGACTCGGTGCCTTAGTGACCATTGAAATTATTATTATTTAATAAGTGTCATTTGCACAAAGGGGGTGGGAAAAACCTCAGTACCTCAGTAACCATTCGAATTATTTACCCCCATATTTTCAAATGCATGAATATGACAATAGTTGTTTAAAAATGAGCATAATCATTTCAAAACGACAATGGTCGTTTTTAAACGACTATTGTCATTCCATGACGACTTTCATTATTTCACAAATCGTTATGAACATTTGGGATCTTCCATAAACCATGTCTTCAATAAACATCCAACATGAGAAGCAAATGCATATGGCTGCCATTACCCATGAAATTCCGACTTAGATCAGAAATAAACAGTAAAAAGAATCTACATAGCTTCTGGAAAATCAATAACATATAAACAGTGTGCAAATTAGTATCACATCCTTCTTCACGCCTGGAGGATTCATGAGAATGTTGTCGAATTTGAACACTAGTGCTGTTACAATTTATCCTCTTATATGGATGGGTCTAACATCATGAGGAAAGAATGACGGTTAACTAGATGGAGATGAGGAGTGGAAGTAAACTCACGTTCAAAAGCGAGGGTAAAATGGAAAAAATACAAATTACACAATTTTTAACTTTTTTAAAATGCTCTAAATCTGGTCAACGGCCTTAAAAGTTTAGGAAACGGTGACTTGACCTTTTGCAGTGATTTCCACAATTTATATACACAATATTATTAGTCATGCCAGGTGATTTGGTTATAACAATATTCATTTTATGTATATCAAGTGTCTAACAAGATATCGTCTTAACAAGCTATTTGTGATTGCTTTACATAAACCTTCGTGAAATTCATAATGTTAAGAGTCGTACATTATATGTTACGACTTTATTTTTCTCATTTCTTTTTCATATAAGTATACGCCTTAAAGTGTTCAGACCCTAGGTCTAGAAATTTCAGATTTCTGTAGTAAGTTCAATTTACTTAGATTGCATCCTTTTATTTGAGTAATTAATTATTTGACAGATTTCTTTCAATATTTTTGCTACCTTTCATAATATGAAGCGCTACATTATGTACAAATGGTTGTCGACAACATTTCTTTTTTTATTCCATTTCTTTCCCCATAACGACATAACTTATTGACATATCTTCATTTTCAATATTTCAGGTACCTGAACGTTTCTGGAATTTTACAATTGGTTATGTCTATATACTTCCCATGAATATATGCCTCATCAACATGACCATCTTTACTATTTGTTCTATTTTTATTTTGAGGATTTTTGTTTTGAATCAAATGTTTCTATGCTTCAGGCGTGCCATTAATTTATCAAATATAATATTAATAGATTTTCCTTCCAGGACATCAATATGAATTAGAGCATTTATAGCTGGTATATGAGACTTGGTTAATCTTTTTGGTCAGTAAATGCGTCTATCGATTTTTTAACTTACAAATGAATTGTCTGTCGAACTTCTGTTTTGTATTGTCTTGTGCGAGGATCTAGAAAATATAATATGTCACAATTTTGTGTATTCTTTCCAACTACTTAATTTTTCATCCTAATGTTGACAAAACTATTTTATCAAAATGACAGTCGGCAAAACGTGTCAACATTCTTTAATGTCCATCTCAGTACACTATGGTGGATCTATTGTATATATAATGTACTATAAAAAATCATTAGATGAATAATATTAGGCTCTGACCATATACCAACTATAGCGGAGATAACTTTGATGTTGACATAATGCGTATTATTGTTGTTGCATATAAAATAGCATTTTCTAGACAAAAATGAGAATCGCTTTGTTCTCAATTGTAATGGTTTAGAAATTAATTGGAGATGTTTAACAAACTTAAGTGCTAAATAATTTATCGTCATCTAAATATAAAATAATACAGTCGTCCACCTCAATAAATTCAAAATATTACGCATTACAGTCATCCATCATATAGAAGAATAAAAATCCATTCCCACTTGCTTAAGAATATCAACCATCAACTTCAAAACCCTTTCCAACTCAACTACATTCCTATTGCAGCAATGAAGAATAATAAATATACAACAACACTTTCGCAGAAATACGAAATAGTCAATGCAATCGAATATTCGAATACAATAAACAATGATTACCTGAAAATCTCTCATTAGAAACAAGGATTACCTGAAGAATATGAAATACGGAATAGTCAATGCACTCTTCCTTATGACTAATAGCAAATAGATTGCTCCCACTAGCCTTATTTTGATTATCAAAACATAGGATTTTCTGCTACTTATCTTGCAATCTACTAAGATACTTCTTACAATTATTTGTCAAATAATTACTCAAAGTACTGGTCCGACACTTCTTGGTTCACAAGCATAATCCACTCCACAAAAGTTACACATACACCTAACATTTGGATCATCCATTGAGTCCAATAGTGTGAAGTAATCCCAGACATATGAAGATATTCTGTTAGATTTTTTCTTTCCTAATTGATGGTGGGCGTGGATGCTGGAGCAAGATTTGATAGCAAATTTGTGTTAGTTTTACTTTCTTCAGACATATTCATATCTACAAACAAATTTCACCAAAAATATTAATTAATCAAAAGGGAATACATTGATTTGAATGTCACAAACAAACATCTACCAAATCACACATGACCACAAAATTTCAATTTATCCACCCTGTATATTTACTATCAATGTAAAATAATTCAATACAAGATACCGTTCGCACATTTCCATGTGCTTAATTAACAAAGCATTAACATTTCATTATATGTTACTTACCAGTTAATGTATTTACATATGGTAAAGATTTCATAATAGAAGGTAAATGATTTCATTCAAATTCCTGGTCTTTAAGATGTTTGGGTAATCTTAAAAATTCAAATTAATGGATAGTCATTTAACTCGGCAATATCGCAAATCACACTAATTTTCTTAATTTATGCTAAAACTATTACAAAAAAATAAGTTGCTGGAGTGAAATAGTAGTTGTTGTCGAAATGGGGTCGTGGGTTGGTTAGTGGTTGATGGCGACTTCAGCGGTGGAGAGTGACTGGCGAGAGGCGAGAAGAAAATGGAGAAAAAGACATCAATTTCAAATTCCCAATATGTCAAACATTTTTTAGGGCTTGTTAGATTCTCAATTCATAAAGGCGAGCTACAAAATTTTATAGAATAGCAACTAACCTGAAGTAGTGGGTTGGCCGTCGGTGGTAGATTGACTGATGTTGGCCTGCGGTGGCGGTGGTGTGGTGGCGGCGGTGGCGAGGTGTGGTGAGGCTAGCATATAGAGATTTGGGTCAGGTCGGGTCGGGTCGTATGCGTGTGTGTATGCTGGGTATGATTTGTTTTTTTAGGGTTTGTTTTGTTTGGAAAAATTTTAATTGTTTTTTTTCTTTTATTTTTCTTGTAATCAGGTCAAGTTGGTTTGGATTATGTTAGTTTATCCGATCCAACCCGATTGAAAATAATACTTCCTTACCCGAACCCAATCCAAATAAGGTAAAAAAACTAACCCAAATCGGTTGGACTGGGCCGGGTTGGCCAGTTCGACCGATTTGGGTCGATTTCTGCCCACACATGGCCAACTAAATGATGATTCCCACCAGTATAGGTGGCAGTGGGGTCATTGACACATTGACCAATGAATAAAAATGCATTCCAACTTTATTAAATAATGAGTAAATTCCATTCATGGTAACTACACTTTCACTCAAATGTCAATCATGTAGTTATACTTCAATTTTGTTCATTCGAGTAACTACACTTTACTTTAATCTCAATTAAGATAACTTCGTCCATTTTCGTCACTTAGACAGATGAAAATAATTGACTTGACATCAATTAATGACAAATTGGATGAAGTTACCTTAACTTCAAAAAATGTAAATTGTAATTACCCGATTGAAACAAATTGAAATATAGTTACCTAATTGACATTTGAGTCAATGTATAATTACCGCAAATAGAATTTAACTATAAAATGCCCAAAATGTATAAAAATGTAAAAAAATTGTACGAATGTATGAAAATGTACCAAATAGTACAAAAACGTATGAATGCACAAAAATCCACAAAAATATATGACAATGTAAAAAAATGTACGAAATGTAACATACAAAATTGTTCGAAAAGAAATAAATTTCTTTTGTAGTAACTATACTTTCACTCCAATGTCAATCATGTAACTACTCTTCAATTTGTTTCAATCAGTTAATTATACTTCAATTTGTTACAATCAGGTAAATATAATTTAATTTTATCTCAATTAAGGTAACAACATCCAATTCCGTCATAGACGAAAATCATTGATGTGGACGTTGGTGAATGACAGAATTGGATGAAGTTACCATAATTTAAATCAAATTAAGTCTGGCTACTCGATTGAACAAAATTGAAGTATAATTACCTGATTGACAATAGAGTTGAAGTATATTTGTCGTGAATGGAATTTACTCTCGAATGGTGCTATTCACCATAACACTTGATGATCACCAGTCTATATGACAGTGAGGCCACTATTATAGTGCTATAAATAAAAATGCCTTTTACTTTATTAGACAATGGGACAAGTCCCATTGCAACCTAAATTGGTGCTAACTTCTCAACCACAAATTTGCTCGAATGTTTCTTTAATGAAGACTTACAAAAATTATATTAGTAGACATGCATTTCCTATATTCACTTTTAAGTTGTTTTTATAATTTTTTTTATAAATTATATGCATTGATACTTTGGCATGTTATCTTGTAGATTCTGTTTCTCAATATTGTTTATATTATTTGATACTAATTCGCTTTATAACTTCTACATTGATCTGACTAGAAATGGGACTATCTCATTTCAAATTCACCGCCACAAATGGGAACTTGGCAAAGTGAATGTGTTCTCTAATACCATGATATTCAGCTCACTCAATGGAAGGATGAATGATTTACAGAAAAAAATATTCTCTGAAACTTGCTTTCTCTCACTTCTTGAATGTATAAGATATTATTGTAAATCACCAACTCATACATCAAGTTTTGCTAAGGAAAGTGAAGCAACCTAATCCAGACGAGATGTGGTTTAAATTCGGTGACAGTATAGTAAGCTTCACGATGGAGGATTTTTGTCTAATTACGGGTTTACAAGTCGATTGGGAGGGGGGGGAAGACAAACGATCTATATTTGATTCTAGATATTGCAGGATAAAAATGAGTATCTCAGTCATTTATCAAGCATATCAACATTAGACATTTCTCAGTTTTTCATCAACAGTACTTATCAGTGTGATGAAGATGTTATCAAATTTGGTATATTATTATTGTTGATCAATCTTATGTTCGCGACAACATATAAAAGAATGGTTGAAGAATCATTGATGGTATTAGTAGACTCTCTTGAGTTGAATTCGTATGCCTGGGGTAATGAATTATTTAAGATTATTTTGTCGTCATTGCAAACTGGTTTAAAGAATAAATCATTGATAATCGAGGGTGATGGTAAACCATACATAGAATATCGGATTAGTGGGTTTGTAATTGCATTCCATGTTTAGATATACGAAACTATACCGATACTAGATGGAAAAATATGTACAGTAGTATAGAAAATAAAATATATCTTTAGTTCATATATAACTAGTCATACATGTCTTTCTTCCCTAACGTAAACCAAGCATTCATCTTAGATTCAATCGGATTCGAGAATCAATCATCGAAACATCTACAAGAGTTGGCTTATAGCCCAACATCGGTGCCTGCTATCCATGAATTCTGAATTGGACTTCAATGGTCAATGGGACATTCAACTATAAGCTGGGGAAAGATATTTTAAGCCGTCCAGGTGTAAGTTTATTTGTATGGTCCCTAATTTTGTTAATTGGGCTAACAATACATAAGTTGAATCATTATTTGTTTATTAGATTGTTTATAATTTAATTTTATGTTTTTAAATTAGTTAAAACCTACCAAAGTCATAGCCCACATTGAAGAGAGGCAACAACATTACACGTATGGTTTATATGATGACAATTACGTTCAGCCAGTTGAAGATACTGACGATGAATTTGTTCATCCTCTAATACGCCATCCTCCAACCAAATCCAAGAACTAGGCCAGAGATGCTTCATGTGGTCAGACTTTCACAGAAGAAGGATAAACCACATAGATTATTTTATATCCCAAATCGAGTACTTACTAATAAATTGGTATATTTGCACAACATGTGCTCATGATGTCTGCTATTGTGTATACGGTGACCATTGATGCTCATCCTACCTTGGAAAAAACCATTAGCAATGTATCGAGTAACAATAGAAATTTAAATGCCAATTCAGTTGAAGAAGAATATGCACATCATCAATATTTGAATAACAACTACAAGCATGTAATTAAAACAATCCACACTTGAGTCAAGTTTTCAACCGACGGTCATGGTAGAAACCCGAATATGAAGGTTTGAATTACTTTATAGATAAATGTAAAAACTAAAAATTATTTGAAATACAAATATTGAGTGACATGATTTTTGTGTATCCTTTGTATCCCAGTAATGGTACTTCTTGAAGGAGTTGATTATGAGGAGTATCAATGCATTACAATCAAAGCACGAGCAATTAGTTTCTAACCAATTTTTTCTGAAGATGGAATTTCAAAATTTGTTAACTAATTTTGCAAAGTCAATCATCGACGATATCCATGCGGTAACTTCAAGAATTGTTGTTAATCAGTCCAACGATTCTGCTCTTTCTCAGTCTAATATACAAAATGACAGTGAACATGTAAGTGCAATATCACTATTACTATGAGTATCAGTGTTTGTTATCCTGCACAATTAATGCGTGTTAAATAATCTATGACATTGTTGCTCCTTAATCATACTATAGACGTCTTGATATCTTACTATATATGGATTGCTAATCATTTTATACACGTGTACACAGACACAAAAATTTGTAGTTAAAAAAAAAAAAGCTTATCAAATCAACCTATTTTATATTTGATTGCAAGGTTACTGAGAGGAAGACAGCACGCATTAGGCGACAATCAGCAACACCTCGCATTGCTACGAGACACACCTCGCATTGCTACGAGACAATAGCAATCCAACACAAGTTTTGAGATTGAAATTCCTATCTTTGATCTAGGTATTCTTGCATTGTTCTAAAAGATGGAATGATGGTTGAAGCAGACGACATCAACGGTAAGGATGATACATTTACATATTGCTAACTTTCATTTCTGCTCACGGTGCAATATTATAATATTAATAATAATTATTAATACAATAATTATTAGTTTGGAATG
Source organism: Forsythia viridissima (assembly GCA_030279155.1). NCBI lineage: Eukaryota > Viridiplantae > Streptophyta > Magnoliopsida > Lamiales > Oleaceae > Forsythia > Forsythia viridissima. Next base: position 29,590,167 of record CM059042.1, read on the forward strand.
TTACCAAACAGGTAGGTGAATGCTATTTTCGTTCTTTTTACTTTTTTTTTATTTACATTGGATTAAGACATATTCTGCTTAGTTAATTTGTGTTACAGAATTATCTCCACATAATGTTGTTTTCATTTCCTATTTTCTATATTAGCGAACAACTACAGAAGCTATTCAAGACAATAAGGACAATACTTAGAAGGAAAGAGCAAGAAACATAGGATGATCAGTCAAGATGATGAAAGTAACGATATATTTGGAAAGGAAATCAAAACAAATACATCAATGAGCCGGCTGGATGATGAAATTGTATTCAATGAAGAAGATTTTAGGCCCATGGATGAATCAATGGAAAAAACCCGATTGCGTGCTCAAAAGCGACCTACTCAGGTAATTTTTACATTGATAGCTAAATCGTTATTAATCACTTATCCACTTATCGATTGTAATAGTATATAATGATGGCTCTCTAATTATTTTTCTTTGTAAGCAACTACCCCGATCTCATTCAATATTGAATGAGGTATCACACCTGCACCACATAAAAAACCACCAAACTAGCACCATGCATTAGATCTCTATTTGTTAGAAGTTTTCATTCACAGACCGAAAACTCGTCACAACCCTTAACTACTTCATTTCAATACAAGATATGAATGGAGTCTCCTAAATCTTCAAATGTTCAAGTATTTCAGAAATGGTATAACATTGGACTCTGGGCCGATAACATGTGAGTACTGCATCGTTACATGATAATTGTACTACTACTTTTATTGTTAAGAAATGATTTACCAAACTTGTCATCTAATGTAGATTGAAGAAATTTCATAAAGATGATTTTGTGATACGTCCACCAATGGAACTTGGTATGGTGAGCATTAGAGATAAAATGTGGCGGTACAGCTTGAAGCAGGTCGCAACACCTTTAAACACCGTGGTAATTGTTGATCAAAGATATTATAATTTATCTATCCTTTTTCATATGTCCTAATTTTCTTCACATGTCATTATGATGCAGCACATCGATATTATGTTTTTCTTCTTGAAAATGAGTTTGAAACTCAGCACTTCTAATAGAATTAGGGCTACATGTACCGATTGCTACTTTAATTTTAAGGTTAAGAGCATACACGGGAGTACAGAAATGACTTCAATTCTGTTGATAAGTTAACGTATCTCCTTGTATATTCTAATGGGCAGAATAATAGGTTCAACTCTTAGTGGAGGAGAGATTGATCATGTCTTTATTCCAGTTTTCATGGACAAAAAAGCTCACTGGATATTAGTTGATCTGGATATGCTAACTTGCATTTAGATATTTATAATTCCTCATTCAAGACAACCAGAGAAGTTGCTGTATTGGATGTCGTTGAGCCATTGCGTCAGATGATTCCACACATTATTTGCCAATCTAAAGTGTTGAGTTGTGAACTTCTAGATAAACTGCTGTCGATCAGATTGTGCAAAGATATTCCACATCAAACAAATGTGTTAGTAATGATTTTGTATATATTTTATTTTACACACTTGCATCTTGTTAATGTGATGAAGTTTTCATGGGATAATTGATTTACAATAAAGATTGATCAACAATATACCAACCATATTTAATTCAATGGATGCAGTATGGACTGTTTGATATTTGTGATCAAGTTTGTGAAGTACATAGCTAAGAACAAGATTAAAGAGATGCCGAAGAACTTTGATACCAAAGTTGCATGTCTCAACATGGCTACCCAATTATACAAGTTTGCTTGCGAAAAGCCATACTTACACCTTTCTGGATAGTCCCTGACTTGCATTATCTCATTAAATATTTTGTTTATTAAGTTTGGCTAAACAATTGGCAAAATACACATCTAAACATGTCATATTTTGGGTTCGGATTTAGTATCTTTTACGTAGTCTAATTTACATATCGTTGTCGGATTGGTTAGTTTGGTATTCTATATTGAACCTACACTATGATATTTTGGAATTGATCTTCAAGACATATATTTCAGTTTTATCAATTTCCTCCCCAGTCTTTCATTATCAATTTCATTTTTGATTTTAGTAGTTACATTGTGTTTATGCGTAATAGCAATGGATGAGATTTTATTTAATGAAACTTATATTGATCCTGGTGTTTGATTATAAATATCGATTCATTCGCATGAGACGACAATAATTGTCTTGTATTCTTTTGTCAATCAATATCATTTTACATATTGATTATCAGATATGTTAAGTTATCTTCAAATTCTTCCATTAAATTGATGTTAAGAATTGTTGATTTGCTCGTATGATACGTCAATAATCGTCAATCGTTACTTCTTTAACTAAATCTATTGCATTTATGAAACTTTACTTTTAATTCTTGGACGGATTTTATCATTACGTTCACTGTGCCCTTTCATTATTCTCATTATTGAATAGGTGAGTTTCGAGACATCAAATTAGATAATCCAGCTATCCACATTATCATCAACCAACATTTCCTTATCATATATTAATCTATATAACAATGCATTGTCAATTTGAAGCAGGTATGAACCACATGGACAATCAATTTGTAAAAACGGTAGATAACAATTATCATTCATGTAAATTTACTGTTGGAAACCAAAGGTGGAGAATAAACAAGACTTGATAATGATCGAATGTGGATATCATATTTTGAGTATTCATTACTCAGTTTAAAAATGATCAAACGAGGTCGTCTACAAGACCCGAAGATATCAATTTGTTAGATGAACAACTAATAAATCATAACCTATAAAATGATATTCACATTGAATTACATTTGGTTATGAGAAGCAATAATAAAATCATTATCCATTTCAAGATAAATAAATGTAATCAATAATCAATAAATGGAATCATTTACACAACACTATAAACATAAGCCAAGTATATAATTTAAGCTATTTACTTTAAAATAAAGAAATGAATAGTGCTAGATCAGATCCATCTCGAAACTAATTCATTTTCTGATATTTACGTGATTAACAAAGACATTTGAAATTTTAGTAAATCCAATATATTTTAAAATAGAGTGATAAATTTTGAAATTATATTTGTAATCTAACAACATATATATTTTCATTATTTTTATCTATTAACAGTTTCAAATATTTACCTTATATTTTGTATCAATGTTTGCCTTTCTTTTTTGATCTTCTTTCACAGGTAAACGAGGTGGATTTTTGCATTTAGTTATGTTGTGTTCGTACTCCCAGCAACGTCCACATTTTGATCTTTTCTTTAACTCGCACACTGACCAAAATCTCTTTTCACATGGTTTACCCAATAATCTTTTCAAAATTGGAGCCTTAACGACCATACTTTCCACATCATTCGGTATGTTCCAATCAGACTTATTACCCAGATGATATATTTTCCCCATATATGCCCCAAGATATGAATCCTTTTTAAAGTAAGGTGAGCATTAGTCGTAGACCGATAAGTTATTTCTAATGATTACTGCTATTGTATGAGAACATTATCAAATTGAAAACGGTCACATGAGCATGTCTTCTCATCCATCCTTACAAAAAACGATGAGATTTCATCGTTAACTTGGTAGTACTCTCACTTGATGGTATGACCTGTTTGAACCAAGAAAATGTAACAATAGTTAAACAATTACCTATATTCATTTTCATACACACAATTGCACAAATTAATAATACACACAAATGTATTTACATATATAAAATAACATTAATGTTAATCGATTTTAAACTTTGAACAACTAATACAAACAGGATACATACCTCCATTCTTATTGATTCCCGAGACCTCTCTCTCATCATGTTATCATATCTTGATCCGAGTCTTGTAAATGTTGATCTTACATTGTTTAAATTTTTGAAAAACCATTTTTGTATTGTACAACGTAAAGACTTGAACAATGCCTCAATTTGGAATTTTTTTTCCGATCTTGTTACTGAATTAACCGACTCTACAATATTTGATATCATGGTGTTGAACCTGTTCGATGTCATATACACCCTCGATCACTTATGATAACCAATGAGTTCTTGTGTTATAATTACCTTTATAAAAAAAGGAAAACAATCAATTATTAACGCGCGATTATAAATTCATAAATTATATTTACACACGAGATAACCTCGTATGTCATCATCTATGTTATCAAGATGTCTCATTTGTATTTCAAATTCAAATTTTGTATAAGCTCTTGTTGCTGCGTTGAACAGTTGCCTTATGAACTTAGTCTTCTTACTAAACTGCCTTTCCAAATTATGGAACAGATGGTAACAACATATACCGTGCATCGCATTTGGGTATATCTTCAATATTGCATTTTCTATACTACCATGTCTATCTGAAATGATTAATAGACCATCACGTTCACCATAAGCCTATTTCAATCATAACAGGAACCATTCCCATGATAAATGATTTTCAGAATCTCCTACTCCAAATGCAAGTATGAAAATATTATTATTAGCATCTTGTGTGCAAGCGGTAAATAGCATACTACCATAGCTACTCATTAAGAAAGTACCATCGACCACAATAATGGGTTTGCAATATTTCCATCCTTCTATTGATGCCCATGTTGCAATAAAGCTGAACATTAACCTGTCAAACTTATCTATTTCAATTCTTATGTAGGAACCTTGATTAAATTGTTCAAGTATATATAAGTGGGCCAGTAGTCTTCTATATGATTTCTCTAGATCATCTCTTACTAACTCCAAAGCACGTTCATGGGCTCTCCAAGCCTTTTCGTAATTAATAGATACCCCGTAAGTTTTCATCATGTCCTAACAACGTGAGCTGGTGTGTATACCGTTCTCGCATAAGTAAATTTCTACTTTATGCAGCTCGCAATCACAGAACACGTTGCTTGTCTATGATCACCTAATACTATGTCAAGTGAACATGTGTGACTATTCTTAATCTTTCTTATTTTGAACATTGCTGACCTTTCGATAATGGAACATCTAATCCCCCATTTGCAGTTTCCATCTACGTACTTCAAAATATAATTGTTCTTGTCTGATTTGTGCACCCTAAACTGATATCTATAATGAATTGTATGCAGAGCTAGACTTCTTGTTAACATCTCTTTATTCTTGAAAATTGCATTAATGTTAATACTTTCAATACTAGGTTGGCAAACAACATTGCTATCGGATTCTTTAATGATTTCATTATCACATGTCACATTTTGACTTATTACTAAACCTATTTGTTCAATCGTTGGGAACTTCGCATTCATTGAATTATCTAAACACCCTTTATCACAATATATAGTCTTCAATGTATGATTCATTTGTAATGTATGAGGTCCTGAAATAATAGTATTCAAGGTCATCGTATCGTTATAATTATATGGTCTCAGGTTGATATCAACACATAACGGGAATTTCATCAAATTTGATTCATTCTTTTTTATCCCTTTATAAAATGTAACTGAACTATCACTCGAGATCCTTATGAGTCTGTTTGCTACAATTGGTATTGTATTGTTATAGCATAGTGTGCTTGATTCCTTTTTTATCTCCTTCATTATCAAGTCAACTAGATGTACATAACTGCAATCTAATGGTTCCAACAACCGAGTAATCCTTGTAATTACAAGATTCATCCCATCTTCCATCGTAATAAACTAACACAATAATATCATTCATATTTGCATAACAATGTTAATTAACAAAATATGAAGCTATATGATCATATATGAATTGTGCTAATTGTAAAATAATAAACTATCAACAGTCAAAATACTATAAAATATCAAGATGTTCTGATAATTCAAGCCAAAAAAAAAAATCATAATAAATATCACATAATTTATTGTTGATCATAATTAAAAAAATTCACAATCAACTCCTAATTATAACATATATACTAAAAAAATACAATCATTAGTTAGTAATAGTTTGTTTATGAATTCTCTAAAATAAATGTAAAATTTCGAAATCCAAACATATGTCAATAAAGTAATATTTATATTCGATTTATTAACACGTTTGAGCAACTACTAGAATGAATCAACACCACTGTATTTTACATTAATAACAATTTCATTTGTTTATATAAAATAGAAATTATCTAAAAACAAGATGAATTTCGGTAAAATGAAAAGAGTTACGATTCCAAACAATTATTTATGAGAGAAACAAAACTCTACCTCTTAAAATTTCTTATGCAACAAGTTCGAAACTCTTGAATGAAGTTTCAATTTTTTCACAATTCAGAATGTTCCGTGCAATTTGTAAAAAAAATATCATTATTGCAAAAAATTCTCCAAGTGTTATAGAATCCCATTCTTCTTACCCCAATTTGATAACAATTTATGATTCTCCGATTTGAATTTTGAATTTTCATCATTTTTCGCTAATATAATTAAATGACCAGATCCTTAACTAATTTGGTAACAGGAATGTGATTATGAAATCCATTTCAAACATGACTACAATGGCCCTTTTAAGTTATCTAATACTTTTTGTTAACAATTCAGCAAAATTCTTTTTTTGCACATTGTGGTCCAGTACTATTCTAACTCGATTTTGACATTAATACATATATGTAAAGAACCCATAAAATATGGACTTCCCGACCTAGAGAAAATTTCTAGTCCTTCCAAATAAAATTGACCTACCACTTATAGTTGATTGCGCACTGGTCCTTTCTTTGACACCGAACAAAAATTGAATTGAAAAACAAAAAACAAATTGGAAGAGAAAAATAAAAGGCTGAAGTTCCAAGATGAAGAAAATCTCCATATTTCATTTCCCAAGAAGATTCAAGAGCAATATGTCAGTTTCTTACTCATTTTCTACCTCTACAATTACTTGTCTTGGCTTTTCAAAACCAGTCCCTGTACTATATGCAATTTAAAATCTCACCATCACATATATTGATAATGAACATTACTTGAGCATCTCCAATGGAACACCTTCTAAAAAATTCTAGGTGGTAAGAGAGAGAAAAGAAATGAGGAGAGATAGTGTGGAAAGAGGAAAGAGAATGAAAAATAGAAGAGATAAATAGACACAATTTAATGAAAAAATAGATAGAAAATGTCTAACAAAATGTCTAAAACTAGACGGCTAACAAGGTGTCTAACATTTATTGTAGACGGCCGTCCAACAGGCCGTCTAGTTTTAGACATCATGTTGGACATCCTTCACCTATTTTTTCATTAAATTGTGTCTATCTGTCTCATTTATTTTTCCTTCTCTTTCCTCTTTCTACACTCTCCCTCTTTATTTCTTTCTTCTCTCTTGCCACCTAGATTTTTTTAGAAGGTGTATCATTGGAGATGTTCTTATTGAACGACATTCTACAATAAATGCTGCCACATCAGTTTTGTCCCCTCCACCTAATCGCCACATCAGCTGGACATTGTTGCATTGGAGATGCTTGCTAGATACATTATTCATAATCTACTATCTGAGTCAGAGAGAGAGAGAGAGAGAGAGAGAGAGAGAGAGAGAGAGAGACGTGTGTGTGTGTGTGTGTCTATATATATATATATATATATAGGGTAGCAAATTTCATCTATATCCTTGTCTATTGTGCAAATCGTCCATATCGTTTGGATTTTGGTATTTGGGTCCTAAAATTAATCATTCTTTGTGCAAAAGATCTCTACCGTCTATTTATGTGAACTGTTGCTGTTAAATCAGCGCGTTCTGTACAATCCCTCATTTTATGAAGGAAATTTTCGTCAAGTTGCCAATTAATGAAGTTGTGGAGAAAATGTAAAAAGTTGAAAAGGTAAAGGCTATGAGGGGAAATATTGAAAGCCAAATGTATTGTTGAAGTTGCCGGCGGTGGCTTTTCTTCTCCGACCACAAAATGCCAGTTCTGGTTCGACCCATAAGAGAAATAGCTTTCTTGAATTTGTTCACAACCACATAATCTATCTCCATTTCCATGGCAACTTTTTTTTTCAGATAAGTGATTCTGCTTTTTTTTGAGATGAATATAATCTAATAAGCTTCTCGACACTCTGAAGCCTAGAAGTAGCTTATTGCACTGTGTTTTCTTCTGATAAAGTAAAAAAATTTATGTGGTTCATCATGAGCTCCGCAACCATGGTTAACTGGAGAGGAAATGGGGAATAATTTGGAGGGAAAATGTTTGATAAATGGTCAAAATGATGCCATAGGTGAGGTTAAAGAGGGAGATAAAGTAAACAATAGATGACTGGAGAAGAACGGCTGCGAAGTGCAAGAAAGACGGTGGCCATGGAGTGTCAGTGCAAGGTAGATGGAGGACTCTTCAATTCTTCGTATCTATTCACCATTCCATCCCGTATCCTTCAAACCCATTCTTCTTAAATTTTCTTCCATTTTCAAACCCCTTAGATTCAGAATCAAGGCTCCCATATCAATTTACACTATCTACTTCACCCACCAAAAACAATTCATGCATTTCTTGCACTTCGCGGCCAGAGAAGAAAAGCCACCACTGGCAATTTCAACAATACCTTTGGCTTTCAATATTTTCTTCCCATAGCCTTCACCTTTTTACATTTTTCCCACAATTTCAATATTTGGTGACTTAACGAAAATGCCCTTTCATAATATGAGGGATTGTACAGGACGCGCTGATTTAACAGCAATAGTTCACAGAAATAGAAGATAAGGACCTTTTATGCAAATAATGGTTAATTTAAGGACTCAAATACCAAAATCTAAACGATAGGGACGATTTGCATAACAGACTCAAATGATATGAACGAAATATATTAATCACTCTCACACACACACACACACACATACACGCATATATATATATATATATATATATATATATATATATATATATATATATATATATATATAGACATGTATGTATAAATTGGGTGTGTGTGTGTGTGTGTACAGCCCCGTTCTCCTGTCCACAATAGGCAAAAAAATCTTGCCCACTGTGCCTACGTGGTATGTCCAGTCAATCAAATGGTCCAAGTCAAAAAAAAAAAAAAAAAAAACCCCACCAAACCTTCCATACCTCCCTTGCCAATACCCCAACCCACCCAGCCAAGCAATCATTTCATCTTCTCTCTCACCCCCAAAGTTTCCCATTTTTGGTGCCCTAAATCCCATATTGAACACAAAATACTTCGAAGAGCTATATTGAAAACTTCATGCATTGTTATTGAAAACTTCAACTTCATTTGTTGCAAGCGGAGAAATTTGTTTGTAATTCTGGGTTGGGTCGTGGTGGTTAGACGAGGGCAATCTGGTGGGTCCAGCAGCTGAGGAGTAGTGGGTCCAACGAGACAAATGTTGTGGTTCCGAAGACGAGTGGAGGGACTGGTTGGGAGAATGGTGAGTCTGACGAGATGACAATGGTTTGGTTGACACCGGACACGAGAGCTATGGTACAACCACGGCAGTGGTGGTTCTGGCGTGAGTTGCGGGTACGGGTACGACGACGGCAGTGGTGTCAAATTCCAGTGACATTTTTCTTCTCTTCAGAATTTTTAATTTTTTTTTTCCGAAGTGGGAAGTGAGAATTTCTTGGAAATTAGATTTTTTGGTTGACCAAATCTAAACTGAAAAAGATCCAACTGCTGGGTGGTGCTATTATTTATACACCCACTTTTTTAGGTCTTAATTGTCTCTGCATTTACAGGAAGGGGATTTAGGGCACCAAAAGTGGAGAAATTTGGGGGGAGAGGAGGAGGGGATAAGATGAAATGATTGCTTGGCTGAGTGGGTTAGGGTATTGGTGAGGGAGGTATGGAGGATTTGGTGGTTTTTTTTTTTTTTTTTTTTTGCTGAGTTGGGCCATTTGATTGATTTGACATGCTACGTACGCACAGTGGACAAGATTCTTTTGTCCATTGTGGACAGGAGAACGGGGCTATATATATATATATATATATATATATATATATATATATATATATGATCTCCTAAGCACCGGTGCTTAACTTATGCTAGGTACCAATGACATGACATATCTATTTAATGTATATTTTATCTATACATTTAATATGTTGGATCCACTATTATATATTAAATAGACATGCCATGTCATCAGTGCTTAGCGTAAATTAAGTACCGGTGCTTAAGAGAGAGAGAGAGAGAGAGAGAGAGAGAGAGAGAGTGTTTTGGTTGAGGCTTTTGAAGTGTAGAAGAAACAGTTACTATACTTGGGAAAGGTCTGATCAGCAAATTCATCAGAATCTCTTTCTCCTCTCTCTATATCTTGCAGAACGTGTTGCTATATATATGTGTATACTATCTATAAATACATGAAAACACGAATATAATAGTAAAGAAAATGACAGAGGTCATAAACTTCCGAGAAACTCGTTTTCTTTCTTGTTAACTGTTAACTTCCTTCTAGGGTTTTGGGGTGGAACTGTAGATATTATATCTTACTGAAAATCTTCCATGTGATCTGTGCCTCTTCAAGAATTACAGTGCCATACAATTCCCATGTCATTAATTCCTCTTATTTACAACCTTTTTTCACCTCAAGAAACGCTTTTACTTTTACAAAGTTTGTAATCTTGTAGAAAGGATTACAAATCAAACAATTGTCCCGTGTTCATATACTTGTGTGAAATAAAAACAAGTTAATTGAATACATCGGTCGAGTAGCAGTTGGCACTAGTCGACATCAGTTTTGGCAACTGCGAGAGGCCAATATTGCGTATTGTAAATTAGATTGCACTTCAATTAGAGAATCATTTAAAACATTTCGATACTTCAGTCAATAATAGGAATCAAAAGAAAATAATAATCAAATTCTTGTTTTAATAGTGAACAATTTTATCGTCTACTTTCGGTTAAAAACTTGAGTAAACATAAAATTGTGTCATATAGATTTTGTCCCATGCAATTAATTAAAGTTGTAGTTTTGCCTAAAAGGTGTGGAATTCTTTTGTTACAACTATGGTAGTCTCGTCTCAATTCGCTATATTAATCAAGAACGAGATATCTACGGAATTTGTAATGAAAAAGTTCCAACCTTGATGCTCTTCGCCGAACGAAATTCGAAACCCTTTTACCAATAAGATGAAATTAACATGAATAAGAGGGATCAAATAACATGTAGTTAAAATAGAAGGCAGAAGGCGTATGTGTGTGTGTGTCTATTGAACAAGTAGAAGCTCTTACCCCATGCCAGAATGGAGTCCTCCATGAGAATATCGAAAAGTGGTTGAGCACTGACTCTGGTCATTTGCATTCCCGTCCATTTTGACACCTCTATCAACTATTGGTTCGAGAATCATTCAGGGTATCTAGAAAGTTGAAACCACATTCACAAGAGTAATCTCCATCTGAGAAAATGGAAAAGTGGTTGAGGGGAATGAAGCCTGGTCCGAGTATCATTTAGGATTTCTTGAAAACACAGCCAAGAATCAAACCTCCATGATCAGCTCTAACCAGACAACAGTCCTCTCAACTTAACACTCACCAAAATTAATTAAACACCTCCAAATAGAGTATCCCTTCATGCATATACATATATATGTTGTGTGTGTGTTTTGAGGGGAATGGAGCCAACATTCTCCTCAATACCACCACCAGGTCCACCACCGCCCTCACTGAAATCCCTACTGCTCATCAGATATAGCTTTATAGAGATAACTGTGGGGGTGGGGGGGGGGGGGTTGCTTTAATGTGTCTTTACACAGAGAAACACGTGCCAACAGAGACTGACTCACTGTAATTGTATTTATGATTCAAATGTGATCATAAACTACCTCTGTAAAATGGCTTCTAATTCCCAGTAAAGCACAAAAAGAAAAAAGGAAAAAACAACTTCTACATATGTTGATAAGCGAGTATTCATCACCAAAATTTTGTCGTGTGTATTTTTTAATGGCTTTTTTGCACAAATGGTCCCTGACTTTTATACTTACTGCGGGTTGAGGACTTATCGTTTCATTTTTGACAGTTTAGCCCCTATTTCAAATATTTTTGACAACAATGGTCCTTTACGTCAATTTCCGTCCAATTCTCCGTTGACGCTGGAAAATTTCGGATTTAAAAAGTAAAGAAAAATTTGCAACAAAAGTCCCTAATCTTTCAAAAAATATTGAAAAGTCCCCATACCTTCTAATCCTAACACATATGACCCCAAACTTTTTTGACAATTTTATCCCTAACTTAAATAAATTAAAAATAGCTCCTAAACCTTTTCAAAAATACAAATAAGTCCTAAATCTTTTTATTTTTTTTACAGATTTACACTTAAAATAATAAAAAATGTGTCATCAAATCTCAAAACTTTTAATTTTGTTCACCAAAATGACATTTAAAATGTGTTTGATTAAAATCATATTTTTTGGTAAAAGTTGATAAAAGTTGTTGAAATATGTGGTTGAAAAGTTGTGGAACTATAAAATGTGGTTAAAATTAATTGTTAACTTTGACTTTAGCTTTTTAGCAAAATCAAAATTGAAAACAAACGAGCTCTTAGAGTATCTACATATTTTGTCCAGTGGTTCGTTAATTAACAAAAAAATTATACACATGATCAAAATTTGACCAATTTAAAATTTTAATTTATTTTTCATACCAATTAAAAAAAAGGGTGGGGTGGACGGGAGATGGTGAAAAACCTTTTTTTTATTATTATTATTTAGTAATTGGTATGAAAAATAAATTAAAATTTTAAATTGGTCAAATTTTGATCATATGTATAATTTTTTTGTTAATTAACAGACCACTGCACAAAATCTGTAGAGATTCTAAGAGCCCGTTTGTTTTCAATTTTGATTTTGCTAAAAAACTAAAGTCAAAGTTAACAATTAATTTTACCCACACATTTTATGGTCCCACAAATTTTCAATCACATATTTCAACAACTTTTATCAAAAAATCTGATTTTAGCCAAACACATTTTAAATGTCATTTTGGTGAACAAAATTAAAAGTTTTGGGACTTGATAACACATTTTTTATTATTTTAAGTGTAAATCTGTAAAAAAAAATAAAAAGATTTAGGACTTATTTGTATTTTTGAAAAGATTTAGGAGTTATTTTTAATTTATTTAAGTTATTGGTAAAATTGTCAAAAAGGTTCAGAGTCATACGTGTTAGGATTAGAAGGTTTGGAGAATTTTCGACACTTTTTGAAAGATTATGGACTTTTGCTGCAAATTTTTCTTTACTTATTAAATCCAAAATTTTCCAGCGTCAAATTTAGCGGAGAATTGGACGAAAATTGACGAAAAGGACCATTGTCGCCAAAAATATTTGAAATATGGGCTAAACTGTCAAAAATGAAACGATAGGTCCTCAACCTGCAATAAATACAAAAGTCAGGGACCATTTGTACAAAAAAGCCATTTTTTAATTTTTCTTGTTCAATTTAGAGAACATAAAAATCAATGAATGAGTGCATTGACAAATTTTATCATGCAAAATGTTGTTCGATCCAATGTACCATAGTTTATGAGTCTACAACGAGTCACGGGCTTATAGATATTCACAATCTTCTTACTTAATCATGCACATTCAATCTATCTCGTTAAACACGTCTTAAGCTTAAAGGATTCACGAACCATGTTAAACTACATTATCAATTCAATATTGTAGACAAAAGACTTTAATTATTCAAGTATTATCATTGTTTATTTATAAAACTCGTGCACACACAAAGATTTTAATTAACGAGGCAAAACAAGTTAAATGGGTCAATTGGGCGAGCTTGTTTTGTGCAAAATCAAATCTCCTGTCCCATTTTTGCTGTCTCTAATTAGCTGACTCCTAATAAAATTTGGTACTTCATCACAATTTTGAAGTGTCATTTTAGAAGTGACATCTCAAATATGAGGTTTAGTGGAATCTTGACACTACAAAATTATAGTAAAATATAAAGATTTTTTTGAAAAACCACTAAAGATACAACAAAAATGGAACAATACATTGCGATCAAAAATAAAAAATAAAAAAATGGAACAATACGTATGGTCGTTTCATCCATGCCTTCTATTTCTATTTTCCATTTTCTTTTTCTTTTTCTTTTTCAAACACAGGCAAACACAAAGAAGTCAGAACAAGACAAAATGATGCATTTAAAATTGCAGTATACAGAAGAAACAAAGAACTGATGAGACAGAACCCTCCAATCTCATGACTTGGATTCTTTACTCACTCTTTTTTCATCATTACCTTATTATTTTTAGCTACCTATCCATTGGTGTTTCAACAGTCATGGAGACATCAATGCTATTCATTATGCATCTTGTATTAAAAAAAAATAAAAAAATCGCTTCTAATATAAAATATGAAAATTAATAATTTATTTGGGAATTATAATTTCGTGCCATTTTTTTTTTTTTATATAGAATATGTAATACTTAAGTAGTTAGAGAATTGAATAATCAATTTCTTGAACATATTAATCGATGTTTGAGTCAAATTCAAATTTTAATCAAAATGCTAACAAGTATTCATGCATGGCTATTGGTGCCTTTGAACTGTTCATGTATTTAATTACTTTATTTAAAAATTTAAATTATTAAAAAAATTATTCATATAATTAATTGTATGGAAAATGCTATTTGAACATCTAGTTGAATCAAAAGTTGAACCACCATTACTAAAATGTTAATTTTATCCTTAAAAGACATAATTCAAATTCTCATTTATGTTTTTTCAAAGGACAAATTTGACATTTTGACAATGGTAGTTCAACTTTTGGCCCAACTTGTTGTTCAACAAACATTTTCCTTATCGGTATATCTAATATCTAAAAAAAAATTGAAACAAATTAAATATAAAAATATTAATAATAAGGGAAAATAAATTATTTTTCGATTCTATCTTTTCAATTTTTCCCCTTATCAAACATCTCCTAAGAAGTTATAGTGTGTTTGATTGATTCCATGGAAAAGAAAAGATTTTTCATGTAAGTAGGAAAAAAAATCACATATTTTGACAAGAAAATATTTTCCAACTTTTCCTTCTTAACTATGCTTTAACTGATTGTACCTTGGAAATCATTTTTATTTTCCATGTGCAAACAACAACCAAAGATGAAAAATATTTTCCACTGATGTGACAAGATTTTCCATGGATTAGACATTTTTCATAGAAAATCTTCTAATCAAACACACCCTTAGATACGCAATACAATTGAGGACGATGAACAGGTTTGATTACATATACATTTAAGTGCATATTAGAGATAAACCAGGCTGGCTTTTTGAGTAAATAAATCTCACAAGATTAAAATTGTTAAATAAATCACTCTTTAGAAAGGAAAAAAAAAGTAAAAAGAAACAAAAATATGCATCAACTCAAAATTTACCAGTACGTTCAATTTGGGTTACCTGCGAGAAGAACAGTTTGTTATGCGAAACACGTTTCGCAAAACGACGGCTATTATGGAAGTCACTTTAATCCAGACCGTCGAATTTAGTGCAGGATAAGACAGTGTGATTGTTGGTGTCAGCGTGATGGGATGCAATGGATCAAGGATCGATGGTACCCGCTTAACGAGGAGAAGAAAGTCTCATTCTCAAATCTCAATCAAACTTCCCTCTCTCACAATTTTCCATTAATGTCGTGTCAAAGCCCAGGGTGGAGCTTCAAAACCCGTGCCGATCAATTGCCGATTCGTGAATTCTCAACCCATTTCTTCCGTATTTGGGGGAAAATGCGAAAGTAATGGAAGAATGAATGAAAATTGGCTTTCCTCAACAGTAATAAAGTTTTGTTTGGTAGTTGGTATAATTATTGTCGGTAGAACTTTTATTAGTAATAATATTTTTTTTTTTTCAAAAAGAGCAGTTACAAAAAAACTATTGACAATTTGATCATTAATAAGAAAAAAAGGTATTGTGAATATTAAACAACATATTTGAGTGTGCTTTTAAATGATGCAATACACTATTTTTTATGGTTCAAAATAAATAAATTGTACCCCTATCGTCTTATTTATATAAACTAATTTCTTTTATTTGTCCACCCCAAATTATAGTCAACTTATTTTGTTGATGGTATATATGATTTTTTATTTCCTAATATACTCCTGTTGAATATACTTTGTTATCAACATAAATAGATTTGTAATCTTTCAAATATTGTGAGAATTGATATAAATTTATTAATGCAATTAATTTAGATAGTGTATGAGATTAAACAAAGTCAAATTAATCATAATGGGCAATAAATTTTCAAAATTTCCTTCCCACGAGTATGTTTCTTTCAGTCATTCAATTTCATTACTACTTTCAACAATAATTTAATAACCATTATTTTTAAATAATCAATACTTATTGATAGTACTAAGGGTGTGTTTGATTTTGTATAAAATCAAATTTTTTATAAAAGTTGATAAAAATTAATGAAATATTTAGTTGAAAAGTTGTAAAAAATTGTGGGTCCACAAATTGAGTGATTAAAATTAATTGTTGACTTTGACTTCAGTTTTTCAGCAAAATTTTAAGTAAAATCAAACAAGCTCTTAAATAAGGATAAACTAGGAATATTCTTTGTAAAATTTACTTTTCTAATAATATTAGTTAAAATTTCTTAATTCGTGTGAAAAACGAAATCAGCTTGTATAAATGGAAATGAGGGTTTATGTGTTATGCAATAATTGTGACTCATACTTTATTTACTTTTTAAAGAAAATAGCTTTTAATCATGATCAAACAAGAACTATTAATATGTTTTTCACACAATAACTAGAAATTGCTTTTGATTTATCAAGTGTACAAGTTGCATAATTATTTGACTAAAAAATATTTATTTATTATACATCTCAATATATATTTTTATAAATAATATTCATTACGTTTCATATATGTTACGACGATTAACATGAAATCCAAGTATTCTTTCAAATAAATATTAGAAACAGATCAATAAATATTGCATAAAACATAAAGTAATAACCCTAGATATGATTGTCCTTTTTGGGGACAGGCAGTTCAGCTAGTGCAATGCTTACTTTTGCCTTTAAGACTCTACAAACGTAGATCCGCCATCTTATGCACTATTAACACCACAATAAGATCAAGAATAAAGTTTACAAAAAGTAGTCCACTCAGAATCATCTAAAACTCTCTCATACAGACTCAGATCTAAACAATACAGATATCGTCCCCCACACAATTGATTTAAGGGATAAAACCACAAGACTACATTAATCAAAAGATGATTAATGTAGCATCACCTCCTTCACAGACTATTAAAGAACCAATGGTTCACCTAGAAAAAACAAGGAGAAGAGTCTAGAGACGTAGAGAGTAAAAACGAAGAAGCTGCGCACCAACTGAAAAACACACTAACCCTAATCTAAATAATGGAACCTTTAAATACTCTGAACCAATGGCATGGATCAAGTGTAGCAATCCAACAGATGACACATTTTTGACAATTGCAGATCAAAAGGTGTATTTCCAGCATACACTAAAAACGATTCTCCAAGTTGAGCAAATGAAGGATCATGGTACAACAACTTTGGACCAGCTTATGTAACGATGGGCTGAACTCTTCACAGTGGGCTCAAAATACCAATAATCTCCACCTTGAGCCAAATGTAAAGCTTCATAGTGCGAAAGAAGACAACTCTTATGTTTGATCATTGCCTTAACAAGTTAGAACAAAACAAAAAAATTTACTTGTATTAAACAATTAAACATTATAGTTACTTAAACAACTTAATACTTTTAACCTTAATTAATGTTAAACAAGCTTAAACATGATTTGAACTTGTTTAAAGACAATGTCTTAGTTCCTATATCAGAGGGATTAGCTTGAAAGGAAATTTTATCAAGCTCAATAAGCTTCTTGGACACAATGTTTAGTCTTGTCATGAAAGACAAGATTTTTGCATAGCCAAATGGCAAATTGACTATCAAAAAATAAAACAACATGATTATGTAGTAAGTTTAACTCAAATAGTAAACCTTTAAGCTATAAAGCCTCTTTCACAGCTTCAGTGATTGCCACATATTCAGATTCAGTTGTAGACAATGCCACAATATGTTGCAACTGAGATTTCCAGCTAATGCAAGAATTACAGAGAGTAAAAGCATATGAAGTAGTAGACTTCCTACTATCTTTATCTTTAGCATAGTTAGCATCTACATATCCCTTTAATTTTATCCCTTCGTTGCAATGTCTAAACACTAAGCCTACATTTGCAGTACATTTCAGATATTTAAACAACCACTTCAAAGCTTCCCAATGTTGCTCCATTGGATTAGACATGCATCTACTCAAGACACTCATAGAGTAAACAATATCAGGTCTAGTGCAGACCATATTGTACATTACTGAACCAATCACATTTGAATAAGACACTTTATTAATGCATTCAATTTCATCATCATATAGGGGACATTGATCTTTGCTTAACATAAAATGATTAGCTAAATGAATAGAAACATATAGAGAATCATGCATAGAGAATTTATTAAGAATTTTCATGATGTAAGACTGTTGTTTTAGCATCAGAAGTGAATTTGGTTTGTTTTTTATTATATCCATGCCTAAAATCTTCTTGGCATTACTAAGATATTTCATATCAAATTCAGAACTCAAAGCAGATTTAATGTTACTAATTAAATCAACACACGAACTAATTATTAACATATTATCAACATATTATAGCAAAAACACAAGAGTATTACTGGGTTGTTCTGATTTATAATAAAGACAATGATCAAACTCACTTCTAGTGAAATCTAAAGATAACATGAAAGAATCAAACCTTTTATTCCATTGCCTAGGAGATTGTTTCAAACCATATAAAGATTTTTTAAGTAAGCAAACATGATATGACTTGTGTTTATCAATAAAACCAAAGGGCTGATTCATATAAATATTTTCTTCAAGTTCACCATGTAAGAATGCAATTTTAATATCAAGTTGTTCCATGTCCAAATTGGAATTAGCAACTAAAGCAAGCATAACTCTTAAAGTGGTGTATTTGACAACTGGGGAAAAGATTTCATTATAATCTACACCATATTTTTGAGAAAAACCTTTTGCCACAAGTCTTGCTTTAAACTTAACAGGTTCAGAATTAACGTTAGCTTCTTTTACCTTATAAAGCCATCTGCAATCAACAATGAATTTGTTCTTTGGTTTTGGAACCAACTCCCAAGTTTGATTATTGTATAATGAAGTCATTTATTCATTCATAGCAATCCACCACTTGTCTGACTCATTACTATTAATAGCATCATTAAAAGTTTTATGTTCATTACCACTCAACTCTTCATAAGAACTAACAGCTAAAGCTACAAGATTATAATCAGATAACTTAAAAGGCACCTTAGTTGTTCTTCTATTTCTATCTCTAGCTAAATGATAATTTTCTAAACCTACGTTTTGTAATTGATCTTGACCTTCATCTCTAATTTTATTTTGATTTACATCATTATCAGAATCATTAAGTTGAGGAGTATCAGGTTGATTATGCTCTACAGAGATGAGCACAACATTATCAGACTCCACCTTAATCTCTATCCTAATGGGATTCGTATTATTATCATTATTTTCAACATTTTGCTTTAAACAAAGCATTTCATCTTCCTTAAAAACAAAATCTCTACTAATAATAGTTTTAAACCCCCCAAACTTCTAGCACAAAGTCTATACCCCTTTGTTCCATCAGGATAACCTAAAAAATACACTTTTGTGATCTGGGATCAAGTTTATCATCTTTTTGATGTGAGTATGCATTACAACCAAAAACTAGTCAGTTGGCCTCCCATACCACATCTTCTTAGGGGTTTTACCATTTAAGGCAGCATAGAGAGATCTATTAACAAGATAACAAATTGTAACAATAGTTTCACTCCAAAAATGTTTAGAAATGCTAGAACTAGATATCATGCATCTAACTCTTTCAAGAAAGGTTTTATTCATCCTCTCATCAATACTATTTTGCTGAGGGGTATAAGGGACAGTTCTATGTCTCTTTATTCCATATTGATTACAAAAATCATTAAAGACTTTGTTACAAAACTCAAGACCATTGTCTGTCCTCAGACATTTCAAAGTTTTACCACTTTGATTTTCAAGAAGAGTTTTCCAATTTTTAAACTTATCAAAAGTTTCAGATTTATCTTTTAAAAAAAATATCTAGAATTTTCTTGAAAAATCATCAATGATTGACAGAAAATACTTGTTCTTTCCATGTGTAGGTGTGCTAGAAGGACCCCATAAATCAGAGTGCACATATTCAAGAAAAAATGAAGATTTATGTAAGCTATCAGAGGAATAAACTCTATGTTGTTTTCCTGACACAATTTTCACATAAACGAAGATTAGTTATTTTATCTTTTCCAAAATATCCCTTATTTTGTAAGATACTAAGCTCCATATTACTTAAGTGAGCAAGTCTTTTATACCAAAGATCAGTACAATCTCCTTTAACAGAATTAGCCATAGCAGAATCTGCAGGCATTTTTTCTGTTTTGGTTAAGTACAAAGCATTTAGGCTTCGTTTGTTTTCAATTAAAATTCTGTAAAAAAGTAGAAGTCAAAGTCAACAATTAATTTTAACCACACATTTAAATGATCCACGACTTTTTAACCACAACTTTTATCAACTTTTTTCAACAAATACGATTTTAATCAAAATCAAACACACCCTTCTCTTATACCATTTGATTGCAAAGAGTGCTCCTTTTGTAATTTTAAAACAACCATCTTCAAATTTGCCATCCAAGTTAGAATATTCAAGAGATCCAATAGAGATAATTTTTTTGGATAAATCAGGTATGTGTCTAACATTTTCAAGAAGGTAAACAAAACCAGTATCAAACTTAACTCTAATATTGCCTACCCCATAGATTTTATAGGCAACATTATTTCCTATGGCAACTATACCAGAATTCACTTTAGTATATGAGCAAAACATATCAAAATCATGAGTCATATGAAAAGTGCACCCATAATCAAGTAACCATTCATCTAACTGACATATGGAAGACACGGAGTTCACTAAGGCCTCATTTTTTTCTTTTCTAATGGCTACATATAATTTGCCTAGAGTTTTAGTATTGGTGGTAGCAACATTGCTTTGTTCAACATGTCTATTCTTCTAGGCTTTGTTATTTAGTTTGTAACAATCTTTAATATAGTGCCCTAATTTACCAAAATTATAACATTTTCTACCATTCACTTTAGATTTTGACATTGACTTACCCTTACCCTTCTTTTTGTGATTTCGACTACCAGAATTACTCACATCCTGATTGTTCGATTGTCTATGTTGAGAACTACCTCTTACAAACAGATATTCACCAATATTTTTAGTTTAATTTTCATTTTTAAGGTCATGCCACTTACTTCTAAGGGCATTAATAACCATATCTACAGTAAGGTCATCACTACCATATTTTATGACACTTTTAACATCTTTATAAATATCAGAAATTGAATTCAACAGTATAATATTTTTATATTAATCTATGCATTTATCACCACAGTTCTTTATATCTTGAATTAACTTATTGAAGATATCAAAACTTTCATCAAGATATTTTGAAGGATCAATTTTGAAACTAAAGAAATTTTTTAATAAAAACAATTTATTAGGAATTGATTTTTCCAAATAAGTTGATTCAAGAGTTTTCCATAAAGATTGAACATCATCAAAAGTACCAATTTTTCTCAGAATCAGATGAACAAAGTATAATAGAGGTATACGCTAATTCTTCAGCCTCTAATCTTTGATCATCAGACATAATATCAGGAAATGATTTATTTATGGCTTTTGAAACCGTTTATTGAACTAAAATATCTTTCATTTTTTGTTTCCAAATGGAAAAATCACATTTTTCATTAAATTGATCTAAATGAAAACTTGAAGTTGCCATGTTAAACAATTTTAAAACAATTATCAACACATATCGGGATGATAAAGTATTTTATCCAAGCTGAAGACACAAAATCACAAATAACCAAATTTACACACATGCAAGATATCACACAAGATTTTAGAAGAGACTTATAATCAAGAAAACTCCATGATTATGTGACAATCAGGTTCTTAGGTCAATGGTTGTTTCAAGAAAGTCTCAAGGGATGGATTTTCAAAGATAACACATTTAGTAACAAAACTAAAATATAGTTACATACAAAGAATAAAGCTTGGTTTGGTATTACTATACTTTTAAGAGAAACAGCTTTTGCTGTCCGTAGGAAGAATCGAATAAGTGTTTGGTAAATTCTTGTTTCAAAATTACTGTATGTTTCAAAAGCAGTATTTGAGCGTTTGATAAACAAAAGTGATTTATTGCTGTAACAGTATTAAATTATTAAAGAGGACATTGATTATAATACTGTTATTTTGTATTATTATTATTATCACAAGTGGTAAAAAAAAAATTTCTTAGTCAAATATTTTTTAACAAGACAATGCATTCATTATTATTCTTTTAAAATAAAAATTATAAAAACCTAATAAATTTCAAATTTTATAAAAATTACAAAATTAAAGTATAGTCATATAGTAAAAAAAATTAATTAAATTTATATTATTTTTTATGATCCAACTTCCATCAATTCGTTTCTCAAATGGGTATTAAAGGAATTAGTTTAATTAATTAGTGTAAAAAGGGTATATTAATAATATAAATGAAAAAGCTAAAAGCAGAATATGAAAAGCTACCCTTTTGCTGCTTCTCAAAATCTGCTACTAGGTGAGTTAGATTATTTTATAATTATTTTTAAAAATTTTGCCAAGCACCTAAATCAACTTCTGATTATTTGAGAATCAGAAGTTAGGCTCCAAAATCAATCCCAAACGGGGCCTAAGTATCACAAACGTACTATGAAAATTTATCAGACTCTATGAGTTTTCTTGAAGATGTTTATCATAAAAGAATACAAAGGACAAATCATAAAGTATGTATTCTAACAAAATTTTCTTTTATTTGTAAAACACACTTAACACACAAGAAAATTAAGAGTACAAACTTACCTAAACAAAGAAAAGCAAAATACTTGCAGTCCTGAAATTTGTCTTAGTAACAGAGGCGAAGGCAGGTTAATCGTCATAAAACATTATTCACTCTCTAATACCACATGTATGATGATTAACATGAAACCCAAGTATTCTTTCAAACAAATATTAGAAACAGATCAAAAAATATTACAGAAAACGTAAAGTAATAACTCCAGATACGATTGTCCGTTTTGAAGACAGGCAGTGCAGCCAGTGCAATGCTTACTTCTGCTTTTGAGGCTTTACAAACATAAATCTGGCCTTTTTTGCACTATTAACACCACAATATAGTCAAGAATGAAGTTTACAAGAGGTAACCCACTCATAATCACCCAAAACTCTCTCATACAGACTCAGATATAAACAATACAGATATCGTCCCTCACACAACTGATTTAAGGGATTAAATCACAAGACTACAGAGCATCACTTCCTTCACAGACTATTGGAGAACTAATGGTTCACCCCGAAAAAAGAAGGAGAAGAAGAAGAAGAAGAGTCTAGAGACGTAGAGAGTAAAAATAAAGAAGTTGATCCATCAACTAAAAACACGCACTAACCCTAATCTAAAGAATGGAGCCTTTAAATACTCAGAACCAATGGCCTGGATCAAGTGTAGCAATCCAATGGATGACACAATTCTGACGATTGAAGATGAAAAGGCGCATTTCCAACATACACTAAAAACGCGTTCTCTAAATTGGACCAATCAAGGATCAGGGCACAACAGCTTTGGGCCAACTTATGTAACAATGGGTTGAACTCAATCTATAAAATTAAATTGCAATGGCACAATTATTTTAGTATAAATGGTATTATTAAAATTTTATTAGCTCAAAACGCATTAAAATATGACAAATTAACACCATAATTTCTTTTGTCATTTAAATATCATTTCTAAAATACATTATAACTCATTTACAAATTAAAATATTAATTAAAAATTAAGATAAAAACATGTTATATTAACCTTTCAAAAAGAATTTTTATATTATACAAATTGATGTGTAGGAAAATTAGATATATTTGGTGTTTTACTATAAAATAATAAGCGTAATTAATGCTCATCTTAGCTCTTCAATAAAGTTGAGTTTAAACTTTTTTTTTTAGAAAAGCTTAAAATTTAAATTTTATTTTTTTATTTTTTTAAGTTATTTTTGGGTCAATAAGTTATTATTAACTTTGAGTTAAATACATCCAATGTCAGTATACTTCGCCAAACGTTCATATAATGCATGTACTTTAAAATATTTCTAGAATATTATTGAACTTTCAAAATGAATTTCATATGTCACTATGTTATATTACGTTAAAAAAGTTAACAAATATGGTGATGGAGCATGTTATATTTGCCACGTCAATAAAAAATGCACTGACGTTATATATATTCTACTTAAAAACATGTTAGAATGAATAAAAAACCAAAAAAGAAAAAAAGAAAAGCAAAAAAATAAAAAAGGTACCCTCCACAAGTAGAGATCACGCTTGGTCACTCCATTAAAAAAGAAAGGTATACACATATCAATTAAAAAGGTTAAAAGCTCGATCCTCATTTTCTCCACAAGTAGTGCTCTCGCCTGATCCTAAGGGACGGATTTAGGGCTGGGTCACACTGGGCCCAGGCCCAGCCCTATTCTCCCCCCTCCCCCCCTAAGTGTTATCTCTAGTGATAAATATCAGCGGCCCAGGCGCCAGCCCAATAACAACAGCACAACACTGGCAGCCCTTTTGTCTTGATTAAACTATCTACCCATTTTTCCATCAACTTTTTTCATTTTCACGACCATCAGTTCTTTCACGTTCAGGCTCAGCCATTTTTGAATCGCAAACCGTAGCAGCCTTAATTTTGCAAATCGCAAATTGCAGCAGTCCTAATTTCGCAAATCGCAGCAGCCATTTGAAATCATCACTTTATCAGCATTCCAATAAGTTTAATTGCTGTTGACAATTTTCTTATGGTGTTTTAATTGCTAGAAATGCTGTTGTTGTTGAAATTTGAAATCATCGCTTCATTAGTTTTGCTATTGAAATTTTTGGAATGCTGCTGCAAATTCAATTTTGGGAATGCTGTTGATGAAAATTTTCATTTTGCTGATGATGCCAATGAAATTTTACTTTTGCTATTGAAATTTTGGAATGCTGTTGAAATTTTAATTTTGGGAATGCCGCTGTTCATCAATTAATTTTGGTGCTATTTATTGATTATTTCTTACTGCTGGTGATGTTGCTGAAATGTGTTCAGATTTTGATGGATAATTTTTTGCTGAAATGTTGATGGATAGTTTTGTTGAAATTTTGCTAGAATTTGCATATGGGCTCAGATTATTTATTATAATATGTTTTCAGAATCGTCTCGATGAGCTGGTTAAGACTAGTCGCTTTGCACTATTGAAGATGGATTTTTGTTGTTTGAAGTCGTCTATGTAGTTTAAAATTGCAATCTTTAGTTTTTTGTGTCTATTTTTACTTTTTTGCATTTAAAATTACAATGTTTAAAGATTAAGACTTATTTGAAAATATTATATTTTCATTAAAATAGGCTCAAATTTTTTTTAAAAATATGACTTATTTAAAAAAAAATTCGGAGGCGCTGCCCCTGAACCTCAGTATGGTTCCTCCTCCTCCGGCCTACCCCTTTACCATATCCTAGCTCCGCCCCTGCTGATCCTCGCCATTATTGAATTTCACATTGTTTTTTTTACTCGTCCATGATTCTCCAACAAGATAGTCCGAGATTTTGTTGAAGTGACAAATGTCGGGTGAACCCACATTTTATTTTAATTCGTAATTAAATCTAGTCCCTACATCTTTTGTTCTTGTTTAATATTATCTACATGTATTTCTTTTTTCAATTAACTTGAATCCCCAATTATTAACTTATTTTTTTATATTAACCCTAATCCCCAATTTTTGTTCTTTTTTGGAGGCATCTATTGTTTTATTTTAGCAAAATACCCACAATCTCCAATTATTAGTATAATTTTTATTAGTGATCTTGATCTGCGTTTTTTTTATTGAACCCTAATTTATTTGTTATTAGTTGGCTTATTTAGTAGTTAACCCTAATTTTATTCCTATTATTAGTTCACATATTTTGTTATCCCTATTAGTAATTCATATTACTGTTGATTTTTGTAATTCTGATTGTGAAAATAGAATTAAAACTGACAAGTATTCTTTTTTTAAATTCAGCTAATGATGTGGAGGAATACATTGATTTTGATTTCAATGACGACGAGTACGATGTATATGATGACTATGATCTCTTATATTTGCAAAATGTGTCAGAGAGTTTATCTAATGCATCTTCCAAGGAGCTCAACCTTCTGAATGGTTTTGACACTAAAGATGATACCGTTGTGAAATTTCCTAAATTTTATGGATATGAAAAATCCACAGCTGGAGGAAAGGAAATTCTTTGGATCTTTAGAGGAATTTAGAACTTGTTTGGTGTATTTTTTTAAACTAGTTTATTTGACCAAAATAGTTTATGTGTCTAAAAAATTTTCCATCACAGCATGATTTTTTTACCATTCTTGGTCAAATAAGCTATTTTTGGTTGAAAAACCGATTTATAAACTATACCAAACAAACTCTTAAAGAAGTTGTGAGGAATTATGGGTTGATGAATAAGTTTGAACCTAGAACTAAGAAAAGTGATAGAACAAGATGTCAATTTGTCTGCAAAGAAGACTGCACATGGAAGATTTGGGCTTCTAAAATGCAACGTAGTGATACGGTCCAAATAAAATATTTCAAACCCGACCATACACGCATTAGGAATTGTATCAATAGGCATGCAACATATAAGTGGTTTACTGATCATTACTTAGATGGGTTTATAACCGACCTAAAGTGGAAAACTAAACACTTTAGAGAAATTGTGAAGGAGTTGGAGCTCGAAATTATTGGGGTGGTAGCTAATAATACTAAGAGATATGCGATAAAATTACTTCAAGAGAATGATGCAGAACAATTTGCATTGTTAGGAAAATATGTAATAGAATTGAGGCGTATGAATCTTGGTTCTACCATGATCATTGCTCAACACAATTTAGTGTTTAGGGAGATATATGTATGTATAGATGCATGAAAAAGGGGTTTCTTACATAGATGTATGCATGTTGTAGGTGTAGATGGTTGTAAGGGAAAATATGGTGGACAAATGTTAGCAGTCATTGGATTAGATGGTAACGATTACATATATCTAATAGCATATGCAGTTGTACAAAAAAATTAAAATACAAGCTCTTGGTGATAGTTTTTATGATTTTATCGGAAGATATGTGCTTTGAAAATTAACATTCTGTGTACTGTAATTTCACCATATGTTTCTGCCTTTCAAAGTGATGACATCAGAAATAAGGGTTTACAAGTAAGTGGAATTATTGTTGGTTTTGTTCTATTTTTATTTCACTTTGTGGGATGAGTTATAAGATTACTGGTTTATTGTGCATAGGACAACAAGCGAGTAATATGATCCAATTGAACATCAAGAAAATACTACTTCCCCGTGGATTGTGTCCTTAATGCGAGACATTGAAGGGGATGTTATGGATCACTTCTTGCAAATGAACTGATCTCGAACCGAATAGTTGGAATGTTTTTTTTTTTGTCAATTATTTTTGTTGGTTGGGAGTGTCTACAAGCCCTTCAAATGGTCTGTTTTTATTTTGTATTGGGATTAAATGTGTATTGTGATTTCACATCTGCTTGGCTTTTGGTATTTTGTATTGGGATCGCTTGTGTACTTTGATTTCACCATATTTGTTTTTTGTTTTTGTTTTTGTTTTGTTTTTTATTCATTTTAACATGTTTTAATATAATGACTTATGTGATTCACTTTTAAAAGTCCAGTAGCATTTTAGAAACATTTTAAAGTACAGTGACATTCCAAAAATGTTTAGCAACGTATAATGACATTGGAGGTATTTAACTCCATGTTTTTAGGTAGAATATATGATGTGGTACATATAACGTGCCGCATCACCAGATCTGTTAACTTTTTTAACGGAAGGTAATGTAGTGGCATATAAGATTTATTTTTGAAAGTACAATGGCGTTTCGTTTTAAAGTACAATGGCATTTTGAAAATGTTTGGCAAAATATAGTGGTATTGGGAATATTTAACTTTATTAACTTTAATCAAACATTCATTATTTTGCCCTTTAAAAAGTATTTTTGGGCTTTATGAAAGTCCTCCTAAACACATTAGGAAAAAGCTATTATTTTGTAGAAGAGGCGGAAGCAATCATGAGAAAATACATATCATATTTGCCTTCACCTTATTTTGAGACTACCTTTCATCTCTATTTCCTTTGTTCGAATTTAATTAAAGTGTATTTCCATCTTTGTGGCGGGACCAAATTTTTTTGGAGGGAATACTACTATTTTTTAAAAAATTATACTTGTAGACTGCCCTGCTACTGAAAAAAATTTGTGCTACAATTTTTTTTCTGGAGCTGTTGATTTTATGGTGCCAAATGTAAAATTTCATTAATTTATCTTTCAAAAGTGATGTTTCCGAAAACATAGACTGAGAGAGATCGCATGGATAGGATTTCTTATGCATCAGTAATATGATCTATCATGTATGTCATGTTATGTACTCAATTGGATGTTTCATATGCTTTGACTTTCATAAGTAGGATCCAAAGGAACTCTAGCAAATAACATTGGATTGTAGCAAAAAAAATTCTTAAGTACTTAAGAACAACTAAAGACATATTCTTGGTGTATGGAGGAAATGAACTAAGAATTCAAGGATATGCATATGCCAACTTTCAGTCTGATAAAGACGTTAGCAAATTCTAATTCGGATATGTATTTATTCTAAATGGAGATGCGGTCAGTTGGAAAAGTTCCAAACAAGATATGATCGTTGATTCAACTACAAAATTCGAATATATAGTTACTTTAAAAGAAGCAAAGGTAGGAGTCTAGATCAAAAAGTTCATCGCTGATCTTGGAGTAGTTCCTAATAATGTTGATATAATACCTCTGTATTATGATAATAATAGAGGCATCGCACAAGCGAAGAAACTAGGTCTCATCAACGATCCAAGCATACACTAAGGCAGTATCATCTATCACGAAGATAATTCTGAGTAATGACATAAAGATAGAACGGTATCTGATTGACGATAATGTAGCAGATTCTCTAACAAAGCTATTGCCCTAGCACCAGTACAATGGTCATGCTAAATCTATACGTATTAGATATATGAGTGATTGAATCTAGTTTGGATGAGATGTTTTTGTGATATACTCTTTGTTAGACATTGATGTGTATGGACAATTATATTACTTAAATATTTTTTCTACATTTTAATGGAAGATTGATTCTTATTTAAATTTTATTATTTATTATAACAGAGTCCGAAGAAAAGTTCATGATAACTTGTTAATTACAAGGTGTTGTAATTGTGAGAAACAAGTTATAAATAACTTATTCTTGAAATATTCATAGTCATAGCAATAATAAGATATATATATCATTATTGTGGATATACTAATATGTATTGTATTTCTTTCGAGGGAAGTAGCTGATCTCAAGAGCTAATATGTAGAGGGATATCTGAATGAATATATGAATGCATTGTTATAAAACAAGGCATTGGATGACCCACCTAGAGATTCTACATAGATAACTATTCAAGCGTCAGTAAAAAATCTCCAATGCACGGTAGTATATTTGGTTATTTGACTTGAGGATATCATAGTATCTTATGTAGGACCGCTATACTTTGACGTGTGTTTGATGAGGCTCTAAAATTATAATCCATCAGGAAGATGTCGTACGTATATAGTGAGAATTATATGAAGGTTGTGAATATCTAATATGAGGATACGTCACTCGTTCTATCAAATCACATGACATTTTCCTTCACATGGATTGCCTTCACACATTGTTAAATGTCAATTTTGGACGACGACGAGAATTGATCAATCTAGGTGAATCAATGAGAATATCACTATGTATGCGATCGTGAACGAGAACCTAATGGGCCACACACAAAAGGCAGGAATTGAGTATCTGGAGTTGGAGATTGTCCAAGCGACAGATTGTAAGAATTAATGTCTAAGATCCAAATTACCAGGTCGAACTTAATTACTTATGAACCAAATTAATTTATTATATTAATTAATTGAGTCCATTATTATTGGCTAGCACAGTTATAATGAGACTAGAATTAGGGTTAGCTTAACCTATAAATATTAGGTCACAACTTATGGAATTCTAATTTGTCTTCATAACTTGCTAGCACAAACAAGAGACATAGCCCATATCAATTACTCCTAAAAGTTCAACTTTCATACGTTTTTAACTGTGAAAATTCAGATCTTTTCTTGCTGTGTGGATTACCATTAGAGGCTAGACAATTGGACAACTATGGTATTAAAGATTGTACCTCCAGCTAATCAGATTATCAGATTCTACAGAATTCATCAAGGTATACTTCTTTCATGAATTTTATCTAAGTACAAGGTTGAACTATACATGTATACGTCAATTCTTTACACTAGAAACATGTCTAGTTCTTCAAAGAAATTCATTGGGTACAAGAAAGCAATGATCGGAGATATGATGTTTTTTTTTTAGCGCTAAAACTTTATAGATTTAAAGTTCGTATTAATTTTACAACACGTATTAACATCTCTACAAAGCCACAAGTTCATGGTCCACGGTTGATTGTGGTCCATTAAAGATAACAGATCAATTCTAAAAGATCAACGACTGAGGTTCTCTCTTCACATCATACATGATGCAGTTCATGGTCCAAGTGATCACATAAAATGCTGATGTGTACCAATGACAAATGTTACATATAATGGGACCCACAATTCCAGCTATATACTAGACTAGGGATGACAATGGAGATGGTTCTGGACGGGTCGGTCCCGCCCTGCGACCCGCAAATTTGCAGAGCGGGTCGGGGCAGGGCAACATTTTGACCTGCCAACCGCCCCACGATTTTTTTTTTTTTTGTAAAACTAAAAAAGTAAATATAAATTTTTTAAATATTTGTAGCAAACAAAACAAAAAAAATAAAAATACAAGATTGAGATTGTGGTGTGGTGGTTGAGATTTATAGTTTATAACTCCAATCTGGGTTTGATTCTTCTTTAGTCAATTTCTAGAAAAATTATAATTTGTTATTCTATTTTATGGTTTTTCAAAAAAAAAAAATTTTTGATGGGGCGGGTTGCGGGACGGGGCGGGTTGGGTTCGGAGTGGCGAGTTTTTTTGTCATCCTTATATTGGACATGTTGTGGAGATGATTAACTAGTGGGACTATTCACATGAGTGGAGACCACTTGTGTGACTATAGGCTAATTATGTATCATTGTATCTATGATGTTTCAAATTAGTTATGCAAGAGAGAAATAATGTTTCTAGCACAAAGTATTTCTCTATTTTTCTTTTTATTTCGGTGACATTAGAGGTTTCAATGTGCCTGGGCCACCCATTGGGCTGGTTTGCAAAAGCTCGATTGGACCTGCACTTAACCATAGGGCCCATGGCCGAACCACGTCAAACATGTGACGTTAATAGGCTAAATTGGGCCCTAGTTGTAGGCTTGATACAGTTGATAGAATTGCCCAGCCCAATGGGCTAGCCCACATAGCTCGATTTTTGGGCCAAGTTGGACTAATAAAAATTGGGCTTATATGGCCCGGACCAATTAGCCCTTCGAGCCAAATGACTTGGCTCAGGCTAGCCAGTTGTTTTATTCCCCCCCCCCCCCCCCCCCCCCTCCCCTCCCCCTCCCCCTCCCCCTCCCCCTCTTATTTCTTTTTAAAAAGCCTATTTTTGTGTAAGGGAAAACCAGAAATCTCCCCTATCTTCTTTACATGACCTCCCATTTACTTTGGTCCCACTTGTCACTCTCATTAACACTTTTCAGCAAAGGTTTCCCTTGACAAATCCTAAACAAAGGTAAAGTTAGAATGGTTTAAATGAGAGTTTTGAAAAAACTTCTTTTAATACTTACTATTTAAAGGCGAAGAAGAGAAAAATCGTTATACCTATGTGCAAAGTGGTGTCTCAACCAGCAAATGCACCAATATGAGATCTTTGATGGTAATATTTGTGATTTTCTGCGTGGTTAAATAATAGTTTATTGTAATATAAAAATAATCTGTTCATCTCCTAAGAAGATTTTCATAAAGTTATTCTTCTTATTATTTTTTATTTTTGCTAGAATTGGATTACCCCATCCTCGAAAACTTAAGAAATTTTTTTATGTTTGGCTAAATCTGAAACATGAGATCTTATTTAGAGCTTTCTGTATTTTTATCCCTACTCAAATTCAGACCCCTTCAATTTTAAAGTTTTCTCAAGAATCGTTATAAACATGAAAATGTCTTCAGCTTTTTGTAAAAAAAAAAAAAAAAAAAAAGCTAATAGATCCACACCAATAACTTTTCCTTTCAACCAATATTAATCTATAAATATTTTTAAAAAAGGGTAAATTTCAAAGCCGATCACTATTGTTGCACTTATGGGCTCTAAAGTCATATGGTCAAAACTTAATTCAATTAAAGTCACATTTTAGCGCTAAATGATCAACATACCTCTAAATTTTTTAAAAAAGTGTTAATTCAATGATACTGTTTTGTATGATACTGTTTTATTATGATATTATTTTGTATGATACTGTTTTATTATGATATTGTTTTCTATAATACTGCTTTTATCTTTGATAATCTTCAACCTATGATATTGTTATTGAATGCAAACAATATCAATGATCGTGTACTACTAATGGAGTACTTTAAGCATAGTATTATTACTTTAACCATTAAAATATTTTGTACTTAGTTTTATCTATGATACTGTTTTATTTAGATAATGTGTTATATATGATATTGTATCATTACTTCAACCATTAAAATATCTTGTACTTAGTTTTATATATAATACTGTTTTATTTATGATTTATCATTGATACTGTTTTATTATGTAATGTTTCAACCTATGATACTATTTCAATCTATGATATTGTTATTGAATGCATACAATATCAATGATCTTGTACTATTAATGGAGCATTTTAAAAACAATATCATTACTTCAAGAGTAAAACATAACTACATAGTTATATCTATGATAATATTTTATTTAGATAAAGTAGTATGATATACTTATACCATGCTTTTATCTTTAATACTGTTTTATTATGATAATGTTTCAACCTATGATACTGTTATTTAATCTATGATATTGTTATTTTATTGGATTATAGTTTGTGATATGTATGATACTGATATATTAAGATACATTTATCTATGATACTGTTTTAGTATGTATCATACTGTTTAGACACGAAAAATTAAAGATTGCTATTTTAAGTTAAAGAGACAACTTCAATCAGATAAAATCCATCATCAACAGTGGCAAAGCAACTGGTCTTGACCGGCTTATTGAGACGATTTCGAAAATATATTATAATAAAAATTCTGAGCACGTATGCGAATTGTATGCCCATTTATATTATGATACTGTTTTCTGTTATACTGTTTTTCTATAATATAGTATCAAACAACACACATGACTAACAACACAAAGAAATAATCTAATAACCAACTTAATACAATATCAAGCTACTATTCTATAATAAAGTATCAAGCTATTTTCTATAATACAGTATCAATCTGCTATTTACAACAACAAATCATGGCCACAACTAATATAATGATACTGTTTTCTATAATACAGTATTATCCCTACAGAAATTCAAGCTGCTATTTGCAACAACAAATCATGGTCATTCTATAAAAATTCATCAAACAAATCATCCCTACAGAAATTTAAACTACTATTTAGAGTAACAAGGACAATCTTAACATACCATTGATGTAGCTTTGAAGAACCAAAGCCAAATCTTAATCATACTCTTCTTTACTACCCAACTCCCAACCCTTCTAATCAAAATCTCTCTACTACTCTTAACATCTGAACGAAATTAAACTTAGATTCATTGTTCGATCTGTAAGAATCTATGTATACATATATGCCTGCCTGTATACATATATGTAGTTATATATATTATTGATTATAATTTTTTCTACCTTTTTAGGTTTCTTGTTCTTGCCAATTTGCTAATCGAATTCGAAAAGATTTTCAAATGGGTTGTATGTTAGGGAAAAACACATCAGGACGAGCAAGAAGACTCGATCGGTAAAACCCAAATTCGATCACTCCACAACCACCGCCACCGTGAATAATAATGGGGAAAAAAAATTAACAAATCCAAAATATGTAATCAAACCTAGGAATTACCATATGGCGCTCAATTCTTTAATCCAAACCCCGATTTCGATGTCAAACCCCAGCCCGAATTTGGTTTATGATGACAGTGGGTGGGGCTACTGCATGGAAGAACAATTGGAAGAAATCTTGCTGAAAAATTTGGAGTTTTTATATAATGAGGCGATAAATAAGCTTGTGGCGTTAGGCTGCGATGAAGATGTAGATAACACGGTAATTTTGGAATTAATTTAAAATATTGCTAAATAGTATGACTTAATCACAATTTTAAAAAATATTTTGACCTAATTTGGAATAAGGTGACTTATAGGCAATTTTTTCAAAAAAATAAAAAAAGGGTTGGGCTGACCCACTGGCCCGGTGGGCCAAAATGGAAACGGGTTGGCCCATTAATTTACTGGTTTGTGTAAAATTGGGCCAGGGCCAACCTAACCCGATTTCACGTGTGGTCCGCTCTATGATGGGTCAGGCTGGCCTAACCAGCCCATTTGCCACCTCTAAGGCTGACAACTCTATCAACAGGCTTACATGCCAACTTTATTAAAATGAAAAAAAAATTGTTATTTTTTGAAATAAAAAGAAAATTTATGGCCGTCCTAACTTGGCCCTATCAAATATATTTGATAGGGCTCATGGGCAGGATCCTTGAAAATTAAGGATGGCAATTTGCCCCACTCCACCCCGTTTAGAATTTTTCTGCCCCAGACAATTGAGTATTCGAGGCGGGGAGAATTGCACCAACGGAGAGGTCGGGACTACTCCGTCCCTAATTTTTATTTTTATTTTTAAAATTTTAAAAAATATTTTGATGAAATGGGTGTTGAAGGAGTTGAACTCGAAGTGTGAACATTAATTCCCAATTTCTAACCACTATACCAAGACCTATTGATTTGCAATTTTTTTATTTTATTTATACTATTTAGAATTAATTTTAATTCTCCATTTCATAATTCATAATTTCATATATTGCCCTCATTGAAATCACGGTTAGAAAAAAAATTAAACGAGGTAGTAAGTTGCCCCGCCTCTCCCCACCTAGCATAAGCAGAGAACGAAGTGGGTATGTGGGTGAAAATTCCCTAGCGAGGCGGGTGTGGGGACAGTGAGGGCTGCCCCGACTCCGACTTGCCCCGTTGCTATCCCTATTGAAAATGTCTACCCTAACTCAATCCTATCAATGGGCAAAATAGATCTTGAATGGCATCGTATTGAGCCAGTCTGATGTGGCCATTGACGTCCCTAAGTGGCATTAATAAGGTTGATTTGTTTTTATTCGTACTATGCATAAAGTTGCATTACAAGATGTTTCTATCGATTCTCTATATTTCTTGTTCCTATTTAGTATTATATCTGTCTCAAAAATATATGCTTGTTTATTTTTCAAATAGATTAAGGAAACGTAGTTATTATAGTTGGAATAATATGTTTTAATTATATTTTTCTTAATATACCCTTACGATTAATATAATAGTAGCTCGTACTTTGTTGATAATAAAACACATTTAATAAGGACATATTAGGGAACTAATAAATCAACTGTACTTTCAACAAAGAAAAATAAAAAAGAAAAATAAACCTATCTTTTTTAGACATAATTATTAATTATTTGTTTGATGTGAATATAAATTTTGAACACCGACATTATAGAAGAATTTTTTTTTCTTTCCTTAGTTTTTCTAAAAATAAGGGAAATTGGCGCAAATGGTCCATAACCTTTGTTTTTTCACAATAGTCCATAACCTATTTATTTTGGTGCGCAATTAGTCATTATTTGATAAAAAGACAAAAATACCCGTAATTTTAGTTAAAAACTGTGATTAGATTTCTAACCTTTGTAAAATGTGCAAATAAGTTCGATACATTTATTAAACAATATTTAATTTAGTATATTAAATATATCATTATAGTCGTGTCAATTAAATTTTTCATAAGAGAAAAATATAAAATTATTGCGCTTTAGTTTATATAATTGTTATGTAATGTGAAAAACTTGAATAAAAATTAAGTTAAAGAAATAACAAATTGGCGTATATAATTTTATGACATTGAATCAATCTTATTATTTTTTTAAAATAAAAATATGAACAAAAATTAATTTACACATTTTGTGTTCTTTATTTTTGCACGATAATAAAACAATAAATTAAAATATGAAGAAAACAATAATTATAGCTCTAATATTTGTAGTTAATAAACGATAGCTTAATTAAATAATAATATTTGAGCATTAAGTTTGTGATAACGTTATTTTTCTTTTTACGATAAAATTAAAATTAAAATTTTAATGATTACTTAATAATAGTAAAATAATTTTAATTAACACGTTTGTTAATAATTATGAGTTTAAATTTTGGTTATTTAATAATAGTTCGTAAAATATACAAAATAATTCAATATATTATCAATTTATTAGTTTTTTTTTAATTTTTTATAAGAGATAAAAATATCAGATTCATTTGTACTTTTTTTTGCAAAGGTTAGGAATTCAATTGAAAATTATTCTAAATAAAAATAACAGCATATTTGTCTTTTTTTTTATTATTTTTTTTTATATGAAATAAGGACCAATTGCACACCAAAACACATAAGTTAGAGACCATTTGCACAATAAGAGCAAAGATTAGGGATCATTTGCGCCAATTTCCCTAAAAATAAAGGATAGATTTACATGTTTGTTTGAATTTCAGAACAATCAATATTATTTTAACGAAGATTTCACAAATGCTCTCTCCTACTGTAATAACTTCATATTTTAATCGAGTCTATTGAGTCGATAAGTTTAGAATTCGTTCGATTTCACTTTAAATTTTAATAAAAAGCTGAAATAAAAGTCAACAATTAATTTTAATCACACATTTTATAGGATCACAACTTTTACAATTTTTTAACCACACATTTTATCAATTTTTTACAAAAAAAAGTCTAATTTTAATTGAAATCAAATACACCCTAAATACACCTTGAAAGTTTTTAAGTATAATTTTTCACAAAAGCCAATAAAACAAAGGGAATTTAGTACAAATGGTGTCTAATCTTTTCTGTCATTGTTGAAATAGTTCCTACAGAGTTGAAGTGCTAATGAACCATCACATGGGGAGAGGTTTGTAGAAGCTCGGCACGAAGATAACCCCATGCTTGTACAAGGTAAGGGATGAGCTCAAGCACTTTGATGAATGTGCATTTCACTAGGTCCCTAAAGCTTGGAAAAAATCACTGTTGTAAAAAGCTCGCTTAAGCAGCGCCTGAGCTTCACTTAGACTTGAAGCTCAGTTTCCACGCCTAGCTACGCATCACCCTTTGTCCTCGCCTCACCCTTACGAGACCTAGACTCAAAAAATTTGAAGCTCGACATCCACGCCTAACAACGGTTTACGCTTTTGAGAACATTGGAAAAAATACCATCAACCGTACTTTCTTGAGCTGGTAGCAGATGTAAAACAAGATGAGCAGCAGGGTCACTTTAGTTGCAACTGGGCCAGATGTTTACAACGAGAAACCAGAAAGGTTATTACAAAAGCCAGGAAATAACCAAATAGAATGTACAACAGTTTTATCAATAACCCAATTCGGATAAAGACTGACAGATAATAATAATAACAGAGCTTGAATTACAGTTTTGTTCCAGAAAAACTGCAACAAAACTAATGGGGTAATGGTGAAACCTCCAATGTACATTGTACTGTTTGTTCAATTAATCCATCAAATAGAAATTACATTCTGCACAATACAGATACATTTTTTTAAATAAGGCTGTCGTTTGTTTCTTGGCAAATTATTGATGACAACTCAAGCTCAAATCTATGTAAAACAAATTGAGGCCTCACTATGTACTCTGTTTTACCCGGAAATACTCTTCACTTGACACATGTTGGTGGGTGGGGTTCAGTGAATCTTCATCTTGAAAGAATGAATGAATAATGGGGAAAGTCTTCCTCAAAATCACTTGACAGAAAGCGAGAACAACGAGTAGACATCAAATGTCATGGCCTTTATTCAGATATATTCAAATAGGCCACCTGTGTGATTAAATCCACATGATACTTTTAATGCTTTTACATTCTTGTGAAAGTCGAGCAAAGTAGGTTCCACGTAGTCAACATCATCACCCTGACCCTGAATAAAATGTAATTTAATTTAGATGGAGACAGACAGAGCAGCACTAAAATAAATCTAAAAAGATAAATAAAAAATAAATTTGTGCAGTAAGAGAAACCAAAATAAAAGAAAGCTTTGGGTCATGCTGAGAACAGAAGAAAAACAGATAGGAAGAATGCAAAACAGCCATTACAATTACATCACATTAACATCAGGAAAAAGAATTAGATAATTGAAAGAAACTTACAAATCAGCATCTGTAATTAGTCAAAGTCAATGCTCGTATTACTTTCCACTGACAAATTCATGTATCTTACTGCTTTTCAAAGAATGTAAAACTCAAAATCTCATTTTGATTGCCTTTTAACAATTATAGTGTGTTCACGGTAAGGTCATGCTTAGCGTGTTTAAAATTGTAGGACTTGTTCTTGCAATTAAGACATTCATTTTGTAAATCAAATTAATACACACCACTAAAACTTTAAAGAAGTTTGTTATTCAACGTCCTTTGCCTCACCAATTCCTTTGTCCATAATCATTTAGTCTTCATTAATTGATTGTCTACTTGAAAACGTCATCACGTGCGTCAGTTATCGGAGCTGCACTTTGCCTTTTTGGAAGTTAAAGATGAGAGTAATCTTCATGATCTGAGGTTTAAACAATATTTACTATGCCATCTTCCCAAAATTGTTCAATATTGAATGGACAAAGCATGTGCAGGCATAATAACTCAAAAATGTTGCCTTCTATCTCTTACATTCACTTGACACCAATAAAAACAGTGTTCTAACTTTAAAGGAAATGAAGTTGAAAACAGTCTAACGTGACAGTAGGAAACACCACAACTAAGTCTTCTATAAATATTGCTTTAATCCCTTCTGAAATGAAATTCTCCAAGTACAGGACCAATGAAGTTGAATGTTTTCGACCCATCCAAAAATAAAAGAATTCCCGATATTCTTTTGTCAGTGACCGCAAGAAATATAATATAGAGGCAAGGAGAAACAAAGAATCAAATGGTAGGGAGCAGCTTGACAATCAATCATCATTACTACCACAGATATTTGTAATTACAAACTAAATATTTACCATTAGTTTCTGGATACACTGACTCAATATCATTCTTCAACCAGTAGCAGATAAAGATATATATGGAACAAACAATTTAGGCAACACAAAGTAAAAGGAATATAAACTAACCAATTGTCCGCCTGGAGAGTGTCCATCTTCTGAAAATGTTCCATGTGAACCACCCCAGCCCCACGTGTAAATATCGCCCCCTAGATGTCACAATTAATTTAAGTCACTTCAGATAATAAAGAAATGAATTCATAAATATAAAAAATATGGTAAAATTATAGTTAGATCTCAAAAAGGGCATATTAATATTAGAACGATTTGGACACGCAATTATAACTGAGTAACAAAGAATCTAGTATAAACAACTATTAAACTGAAATAACAACCTGGACACCAAGTATAAAGCTACTGATAGGGCTTGAGAAAAGCCATGTTGAGTATTTCTTAAATTAGGCCCAGCCTGCCATTAATGGGCTTTGCAAAGCTGACAATACTCTGATTACACTGAATTGTGTATCAATTGATAGAATGCCAATGGTATTCTCATTAAACCCACATGTATTCATTTTGTTGTGGTTTAAGATGTCTTAGAATGGGTAGGGCGTAATCATGAATACTGCACGAAGAAAGAAGTCCAGCACGGAGTTTTGAGGGATGAAGTGTAATTAGACTAGTGTAACAAAATACTACTTGTTTCTCTTGAGTCCCGACTGCTTACAGCTATCCCTACAGATTCATAGTCTTGAGCTTAGTTGCATAATCCACCTATTTGGGTGGCGGACATACCCTTGATTTGTGAACTGGTTTGTGCACTCAAAAAGTCATCTCATACACCAAGAATTCCAAGTTAGCAATCTATAAACTTCTTGGGCACAAGTACATGTACCACAGACAATTAAGCTCTCTTACAAGGTGCCAAGCATTCAGCTGCACAGAAGGAATGAGGGCTGCCTTCCCTTTATAAAATGTTTTTCGCACTTCCATGTTTCTAAAAATTGATGTTGGACTTGTAAACATTACCAGTGTTATTCTCTTCTAGACACTGGCGGATAATTTTCTCAACAATTAGATGAGCCAACTTACCAAGTTTCTTTCTCTTTTTTTGCTTTTCGGTATTAAGTGCTAACAAATTTTCCCAATTTCTTTTTCTTGATCTTCTGTAAATTGTGGTTGCAAAGAATATAGTTGTTTTACATTTTCCATTAGATGTAACAATCAACTGAAAGGAATGGCAAAAAATGATTCAAGTAGCTGACTCCAAATTTATTGGGAAAAGACTTAGTTTGACGTTCTTGATGTTATGTTGTTATGACAATTAATAAAACTTGCTAAACAATTTTCCATGTGTATTTTCTCCACTAAATCTAGAATATAAGTAAAATTTAACTTGATAATATATATTATATGGGTGATATGAAGATGTTCTCACATCTCTTATTCTTGACTTTTGAAGCTCTAGTGCACCCACACCCACACCCACACCCACACCCACACCCACACCCACACCCACACCCACACCTAAACTGCACTATGAATTTATGACTAGGTCCTGGTTCCCATAGAGAGTGTTCTGGCAGGTGACACAGCTCACTGGCCCATATGAGACGCACTTAATAGAAAATAAGTATTTCCCAATTAGAAGGATAGAGAAAATAATTTTCTTCAAGAACTCCCTCTTTGTTTCTATCTTTATCTCCCAATCTTCTCCACTCTGATTCACCTTGCAAGGATAATAAGTTGTTAAAGAAATTAGTGTTTCCCAATTATTATTGCACAGATTCAGAGGATGGGAGTGCAAATTCAGCCCAAATAGATCTTCAACTTGTTGCA
The DNA here is from genome assembly GCA_030279155.1 of Forsythia viridissima. Classification (NCBI taxonomy): domain Eukaryota; kingdom Viridiplantae; phylum Streptophyta; class Magnoliopsida; order Lamiales; family Oleaceae; genus Forsythia; species Forsythia viridissima. The sequence continues at coordinate 29,631,354 of CM059042.1, forward strand.
TTTGATGAGTGAGGTAACATTCCAAAAATACACTGCAACTGTTGGAAGATTAGACTTGTTCACTGGTATCCTTTCCTTTGTATAGAACAAATTATGGAAGGTATTCATAGCACAGATTTCAGTATTGAGAGGTAGTTTTAACTTTCCTTTTAAGGTTATTTGTAACCCTATAAACAAGGTCAGTTCTCTGTGTAATTCTAAGACAAAAATAAGTTATACAACTTTCCTATTCCACTTCATATTTCTGTCTCATTAGTTTTACTCTATAACACATAATTCACAATGGTACACACGTCCATACATAAAAGGATAATGAATAAGTGCTTTTGAGAAATTAGGACAGGAACATTGCAAAATGAAAACAAAAAAAATTACGACAATCATCAAGAATTTTTTATGAAAAAAGCAAATGACAGAGTACAACTTACTCTCACAAAATTCTGAAAATGATCAGTACACTTACAAGAATGTACATATTTTGGAGCAATGACTAGCTACACTTATAATATAAAATCCATCATAAACAGGATTCAATGTCCACAAAGACTTTTGTTTAAACTACCTAAGAACAAAAGAAAAGTGTAGGAAAAGTGGTTTCATATCCTCAAGCAAACAAAAAGCAGTTGAAATTGCACTTCAGAACACAGTAAGTTACTTTCAAATTTTGTTAGCTTAGGTATTGCAAATAGATATTATTTAAGAAAGATCAGAAGCCATGTGTTACTTATGTATATTCAACGTTACTGAAGAAAGGAGAAAAAAAAGAAAAAAATTATAAATGAATATTCACGCCAAAATGGTTACCCGAAACTGCCGCCGTATGCTTCCAACCACATGCCACCTGTTAAGATAAAAAATGTATTAAAAATAAGAAAGAGAAAGATTAAACATTTACTGCATAGTCAAAACATCATTGACCTTCTTCTTTTGTCATTCTTCTATGCCTATCCCACTGGAGGTGGGTAAGGAGAGGGATAGAATCATAGGTTCAAATACAAATTTTCTAACGTATATTCCAGCAGAACACGATTAACAAGTAAGAACCCACATAAAAAAATTCATAAATAGTGATATTGCAAACCTTGCTAACAGGTTCCCTCGTAAATGGACCTTGGACTCTTTCAGGTGAATGAGCAACATCAGTATCACTGAGATAAATAAATATGTCAATTAAATGAAGTACCAATAACCTAAGATGAAACATGCTAATCAGCCAAAACAATGAGTTGTTTTCAAGTATTTATTTAAACAATATATATAAGAGAAAGGTGTATACCCAATGCCAAGACAACCATTCTCATTGGAGCCCCATGTGTACAGTTCTCCACCATCTATGTGATCAAAGGACATCAAATACAAAAAATAACCTCTATGAATCAGTGATATATTGGATTTGGATTCAATAATTATACAAGAACACCTTAGAGATATGCAATGAGAACAATAAGTGAAATTATCAAAGACAGGTTCAAATAGATTTGGATTGAACAATTATGCAAAAACACCTTAGAGATATGATAATTATGAGAACAGGGTTAAAACTATCAAAGACATTTAAAAAAAAAGATTTGTCATATATGGGTAGGAGTAATTTCATTTTTCAAAATAGAAAACTATAGAGGCAAAAACTTCATTTTTCATAAAAACAAGGTATAAAATCTTCACAGACTAGTTAAGATTTTTAAGTTGTTTGTCATTCAAAGTAATTTCCAACATTAAGTTTCTCAGTCTTATTACTTGCTCAAGTACACCTCTCAAAGAATTAACTTACATCATTGCAGATAATGGTGTTCTATCCAAGTTGAAGTTGAATTAAGAAAGAATATCCACGTGTACATAAATTAAACAACCAAATTACGAGATGTTTCTAAAGGGGGATGATGCAGATCCATGTTAATATTTCTGAAACATCAAGACAACATAAATCAAGTGGACAAGCAGAATATTACGAACTATTTTGAAAGAGAATCATATTAATTCCATGTCGAGACCCAACATAGCCACTAAAACAACATTTCCCCGTCAATATTACATAAAAACTCAGATGACAGCTAATGATATAATTAGAGTGATTCTGTTTATCTGGTATCCTTGAGTTATGATACTAGTCAAAAGAAAAAAAGAAATGAAAGAAAAGAGAAAAGAAGGGATACACGAAGAAGATGACATAAATGATTGAGAAATCAAGGAATGCCAACTGTCAGGATCTAGATCACCTTGTGATCACGTATCTGTTGTTAAGTACTATAGACGAGATATTTTTTATCTGGAGTCCTCAATTTTTGGTACTTTGCCCGGGTAGCTGTATTTAAGCTTCTACTCAAAGGGCTTAAAAATAAAGGTCACAACTGCTGAATTTCAGCAACTTGCTTTGGGTTGGAAGGACTTGATCAACATCTAATTTCAATTCATAACAAGCAATCTGGATTATGTGGCTAATGAACTCCACCTACGTTCCTCTTTCATGGTCGGTTCCGAGCATGGATAAAGGAGACAGATTGTGGTAGGTTGACATTGAATGTAAAACTCTATCACAAGATGTGACATGAATCCTATTGGTAGCGAAAAAGGTTTCATGTAAACTGACTCCAAGGTTAGGGAATATCCTAGTTAGTTTTTTGTTATTGTGGTGGTTGATAAAAAATAGTACGTTGGCCAGTCATAAGAAAATCTGGAATAGGTCCCACAAGTTCATGCTTGCTCTTGGTCCACCTATTGATTTCACTAAAGAAGTACATAGGGATATTTGCTAGTCAACGTAGATCCAACCCTGAATTCACCTTTCTACTTTTGATGTTATACCACCAACAATTAACTGATATTACAATTCACCAATAAAATAAATGGATATTGCAACTCTCATTGAACTTCAGGATGCCTAGGTTTTACGGTTTTAATCTTGGACTGAGGCTAGCTATTAGAAATCTATATTGGATGCTGTAATCATAATGGAAAACAACATATTCTTATGATGGAGGCAAATCAAATTATAATATTGATCCAGATAAATGATTACTTGTAATAACACAGGTATGATAACCACCACAAGCAACCTCCTCTGAAAATGGAAGTGAACTGATCATAGATGGTGTTGTAGCATTGTTTGCTTTGCCGAAACCCTGTATTTTTACACGAAAAAAGAAAAAAAAAAAGTTTTACAACTGACAATATTAACTCTATAACGAAAATCTATACCTGATTACTAAAACTTGAAAAATTTGAATACTTAACTTACCAATTTTTGCAATGCTCTTTCACCAAAGAAATATACAGTGCCATTTTCTGTATAATTTCGAATAAATGTAATGTTGGAATAGAATAGTCATAGAAAGCAGGCATATCAAGCAGATTAGCCACAGAAGCATAAATGATATACCAGAAATGCAGGCAGAATGCAGCATCCCAGCAGAAACACTTTTGACCTATATTCACATAACCAGTTTTTCAAGAAAGATAAAAAACAATAAGCATCTGCATAAATTTGAGAATTTCCTCGGAAAGGAATTTGAACTAAATGATAAAAAAAATGTTTCTGTACGTGAAGTACCTTGACTCCCTCAAGTTCCTTGATAAGCCGTGGCGTGTATTCACTGCATTTGAGAGCAATAAGGACTGATAAATACAGAACTGGGCATATTAATGAAGTTATTATTTGTAACTTAAAAACAAATTGCATTAAACTTCTTAAGCAAGTGACGTGTTTATAAAATTATCATGGAAACCGTAGTTTTTTCTTTCACTTGTAATAATCATCAATGGGTCACCGACAATGATGCTGTTAAAAGAAGAATAAGAAGATTGAAAGAAACAACCAACTAAAAGGATATTCAATATTATGCAACGGAAAAATTGAGCAGATATGGAATTTGCATTTTTCAATAATAGTGATGATGAAGAAATGGGGGCTTTAAACTAAAAGCTGAATTCTAGTGGTCAACAAATCAAAATTTCAATTGGCTTTGCTGAAATTGAAGAAATAATTTACAAGACTGTCTTTGGCGGGCAGTTTTGTGCCACTCATTTAGGCTAGGCACAATTGATTCAAAACCTAGCACCAAGGGCCCATAATGCATCACTCTCCATCCGACTTCCCAACCAACGAAAACGAGTCCACCAACAAAGAAGGCCCAAATGGGGCTCTAGAGTTAAGTTCACAATGCCTAGCGACTAACCCAACCAAATAAACAGAAGTTTTTGTGAAGGAAGACCATCACCCACCAGTCTGACCACCTTGAGTTTGAGAGGGAGTGTTGAAGATCTCACTTTCTTTGTTTAGTCAACTACTAGATAAGCTGGGAATTAGTTTGGGAGTGTTGAAGATTTGACTTAATCAAATCCTAGACAAGCTCGGTTCTTTATTTGCTATCTTACATAAGAGATTTAATCTACTTTCATTTTCTTCATACAGAGCATTTTATCAGAAGTCTTTATAGGATAGATTATAGTAGGTATTCAAAAGAGAAGATTATGGTAGGTATTTTTAGGAAAGATTATGAGAGGTAGTTTTAAATTTCCTTTTTGGTTATTTTTAGATAAAGAATCTCTCTTCATAATTTAGGAGATAAAATAGTTATAAAAATTCTCTTTTCATGTTTTTGTTTTCAATCACTTTTACTCTATATTTTTTTAACAAAAATTAGGTAAAGTTATAAACTAATTCTTATAATTAATAGCACTTTTTTGTTTCTAATTTTGAGCTTTAGAGTAAATTTCGTTTTAGTAAAAATAAATTTTTTTCAATCTAAGAATTATTAAATTCATATTATACTTTACCAATGGGATAGTCCAGCCTCAGCCTTGCCTGGAAAGTGCTGGACTTGGGCCAGACTTATTGGCAAAGAGGGTTGGGACATGCTGAACTTCCATGTGATCCAGTTTTAGAATAACGTAGACTTGATCAAGATATTGATCTTGTTGGATATAGGAATTATATCGGCTCAGGCCAACCAATCATAGATCAATATGATCCCTGTTAGAATATAGTGTAGGCTAACACAAGCTTAGTCCAAAATGAGCTTACTACACAGTAACCTTTCACACAACATGTTTGGAAGACACAGTAACTCCATATTTCTCTCGTTTTCAGAACATGGTAAAGCACCCCTTTTTGTGTCCCCATTTTTTGGTCTTGTTTTTTTTTTTCCATAAAATGTGATAGAGAAATTGCAAAAGTAATGTTTACCAATATATTTGACTTCTTTACAGGAATAAGTTAAAAAAATATGCAAGAAAAGTCAGATGCTTATTAGAAATATATAAAAATTTCCCTTCACACGGCTTAATTTTTTAAATGAGACGGTTGAGTATACTACGAGAACTCCCGTCATTTTACTAAGGAGCACATATGTGGACAAAAGTATCCAATCACTTTTGAATTGCTATCAAAGACGGAAATGACAGGACAAACAAGTGAGATGAGAATAAATAAAGCATAAAAGTGAACCTGATACTTTTTAGAAATCCCAAAATACTTGATTCATGTCCATGGCCAAGTCTTCCAGATTCTCCTTCTCCCCAACTTAAGGCCTCACCTCCATCTGGGAAAAAGGTGTTTATAAAATGGAGTGAAAAACAATGAACCAGTGCAAAAATATAACAAATGATGCTGAAAAGGGATAATTGAACCAAAACAGAGAATGTTAAGAAGTACTCCTAATAAATATTCCGTACCTGTAACAGCAATTGAGTGCTCAAATCCCAGGGATGCCACCGTAATGGTGACTCCGTCTAAGCATTCAACTTTCCTGGGTACTGGAACGACCTTTTCTGCCTCTGCAGATCAGTACCGAAAATTAAGCGATGAAAATATTGAATGTTGTATTTTAGGGAAGTAGATGCGAAATTCTAAAACACGTTCAAGAAACATAATAAATATGACTCAGTCACATGATGTGATTCATCTAACCCTTCAAAAATCTTTTCGATATAACCACATTTGTATTGCAACAGTTGAATGTTATGTTAACTCAATGTTACAAAACTTAATGAACAATTTATTTACAATGACAAGCAACCAAAAATGAATCAGTCAATATCTTTTTCAACCCACCCCCCCACCCCACCCCACCACACCACACCACACCAGAATAACAATGACAACAGTGATGATGTCATATAAATTAACCGCATAAACAAGATCATTGTTACACAGATTCTACGGTATCAGAGTAAAAGTGAGTTACAAGTATAATTTCTAGTAAGGAGAATAAGGAAATGACTAGTGACAGAATAATATAGATCCTGGGATTAATAATTACTTTTTCCAAGGCCTAGCTGTCCGTTGGAATTTTTCCCCCACATATAGAGTTCTCCATCCACTACAAAAGGTCAAAAATACATTAAGGACGAAAATACACATGAAAGAGTAAGGCTCAGAACTATAAGAGTCAAACAGCTAAATATAAAAACCATACATAACAAGTAAAGAAGACAATAACAATGGAAAGAATAACATCTTATTAACAAGTCAAAAGGAAGAACTAAAGCAAGGTAAGTCAATTGTTGTTTCTTAGGTGATACATTAGTCAGTAAAGGGCTTCGGTGTTGCGTGGATTTAGTTGTTGAAAGATAATTGATTGAAATAGGCCTGTTATTGGAAAGAGAAAAAAGCAGGATGATAGAATAGAAGAAAATAGAAACTCTGCCCATGGAGAAATAAGAAAACCGTGGGCCGTGACCATACTTCTTCAATTCATGTGCATACGCAAGTTTACTGTCATTAGGATGAAAACTAAATCTGGACTATAATGACTTTGGAACCAGAACCAGACGAATCATACTAACATCCTACTAGTCTGTATCTCACAGATCCCCCTATTGGGAAATAGGAATATTATCACAAGGCTCTCCTCTGGGAGATTAGTACCATCAATTTAGAGATCTGGGATATATTTACTCTTTGTATTCAATTTTGGTTTATTATTAAGTTTGCACATTCTTTATTTAATCACTTGTTGTCATTACTGATTTATAACGACTTTATGCATTACTTGTTTATGAACATTGATGCCTATTTACCTTTACAGGACTGGGGTTTGCCTACTGGGCTATTTAGCTATTTTTTATAAATGCCCTTCCAGATATTGAGGATCTTAGTCCACATGCATATTTGGTAGATTGCGCAATCCTAGCTTAAAATCAAGAGAGCACTGGATACTTCTATTGCATTTTGGGGTGTGTAAACTGATGGAGATCCAATTAGGTATTATATGGAAAACTTTCCAAATTTGATAATTATTTAATGAAAAGCAATTAGGGTTTAGTTTTAAGGATTTTGAAGTATTTTATATTATTTCTTTGTTGTTTTTCTACTTATATTAGACTACTTGAAATCCTATATAAAGAGGGTCTATGCATTGTAAAACTTTGATTTGATTATTGAATAAATCTATATTTCTCTCCAATTTCTGCTCTCTTCTCTCTCTGATTCCTCTCCCCTTTCTTTCTCCCCCTCTTCTTCTTTCTTCCTCTCTTTCTCTTCTCTTCTTCTTCTCTCCCATTTCCTATTCTTCTATAATTCTGGTTATTGTTCGAGCGTCCGTCGTCAGTTTAGTAGCAGAGCTTCAGAGTTTTCCTTTGGCCACGAAATCTTTTGCAAAGTTTCAAATAGACGTTCAATGTCAAAAAAGAAAAAAGAGCTATCACTACAAATAGTCAACAAAACCAGCCGCCTATGGAATTGTTGCAGATTAGTTCTGCCTGCTCACAACAGAAACAAGTTTTAAGATGGCATATATATGGACAAAAACATAGAGGCCGGTAGGAAAGTGTTGACTGCTTTGTTTAATTTCTGTTATTGTTCTTAATTTAGCAAAAAAATGAAAAAATAAAAATAAAAATAAAAATAGAGTACGGTTCACATGGAACTGTTCCACCGCTTAGCTTGTTTTTTTTATATTGCTGTTTAGTTTTTTTTTTTTTTTTTTTTTTTTTTGGGAAGGGGTGGGGGGGTGAAGAAAAAGAAGAAATTTTGTTGCACGTAATGTTGTCATTTTCTTGATTTGATATCACTGGCCAAATCTAAGCAAACAGCCCACTTTAATTCATTGTTAGTTTAATGCGCTTAGAGCGACATTATAAATTACAGTTCGATTTTATCATTTATTCGCATATTTAATTTGAGTTATTAATCTAAATCTCCATGATCATACAAGATATTACAAATTGTATACTTGATGGTTGAGTATAGTAAGACATAATTTGCGACATGATCAAAATCATATCGTTCGCAATCAGTAGATAAAGTTGGACGCTTTTTCTTGATAAAATTGTATTGTTGTTATTGGAATTTGTCTTAATCAGAAAAATAAGAACGATGATATGTTAGGTGTACATTGAACGAGACTGCGTAGACGATTTCTTCGTGATCGCTAGGAATAATTCTCTACTTGATTACCGAACGAGTCACCTAAATCCTGAGTAGGTCTACTACATTAAATCCAAGGAAAAAAGGTGTATATTATTGTAATTACACTAGGGGCATTAGTGTAACTGACCTTCTTAAGTGTTGCCCTAATCCTATTTATAAGTCACTTAAGGGCACATTTTCGAAAGTTGGGATTTTGCACACATCACATTTTTCTCAAAAATGCACGTAAGGATATCAAAGGGAGAAGGCCAAGGGATTGAAGGAAAGTTTTCTTGTTTGCTAACAAGGGCCATTTAAAGGACGCATCTAAAGTAATTTCCTTAAGCTAATTATTTATAGATTTAAGCCATTATCCAATTATCTTTTAGGAGTTCAAAAGGTTCATATCTTATTTGGCTATTTCTCTTAAAGGAAATTAATTTCTATTGAGATTAATAGACATATTCCAACATCCATGCCCATGAGTCCATATCCCATTACAACACTCAATAACTAAGCCCATTTACACGCACTCAACCCTAAACATTAGTCAACCCTAAGCAAAACCACACGGCCTGTATGCTACATCCACCCATCACCAGAGCCAACACCTAAGTCCAACAATCGACCTAAATTCTCCCCAAATCAACTCGTTTCCACCTAAACATCATCCCCACCTGTCCGCCACCGCAGTCCACCACCACTCACATCAACCATACACTGCTATTGACGCCATCGCCATCGCCATCGCCATCGCCATCGCCATCATCCCTATAATACTACGACTCATACCCTGCGTCACCAGGAAATCCACTCATCGTCGCCACCACACATCACTGCTAACACTGTCAGACCCAGACGATGCCGCCAGACAAGTCTCCAACATTCGTCGCCCATTCGCCATCTCCGTCGACTCCATTCGCCTCCACATTTGCAGATTTACAGTTTTTCATCAATTCTTTGGGTCACCGCCGACCAAGTCAACCGGTTTTATGTCTTCGCCATGAGTTCTGTATACTTCCCGTTGTCACCATCTGCCAAGTCCTTCAATAAAGATTTGGACAATGCCTTGTTTTTTCTCGAGAGGTACATAATTCTTTTATATTTAATGCTCCTTTTATTTTAAGTGTCTGGCCTCTCATAATTAAAAAATTAAAAAATGAAAAATCCAAAAAAATTAAAAAAAGAAAAACAGGAAAAGCAATTCAGCTTTTTGCTTATTTTTTTTTTTTTTTTTTTTTTTGGTACTAAAAAAAAAACAATTTCTTTAAGGTTTTGTTCCTATTTTTTGCATTTGGTAAGACGTAATTTGCAATTATTTAGAATAATTTCATTGTATCGACATTCCATTTCTTTTTGTTAGCACCATGCACAGTCCGTATAGGAACTCTTATAGCTACTTAGGTCAATACCATGATACCCAACATCCAACATTTCCTCCTCATTCCAATTATTATGACTTTAGGGACAATGTTGAGAACGTTCATTATAATACTAGGGGGGTCAACTTAAAATGACGTGACTTTGATAGTTGTTCTAATCCAGAGGCATTTTTTGTCTGGCTCAAGAAGCTTGGAAACAACTTTAACTTGCAGAACTTAAGTGACTCTCGTTGTATTTGTCACGCTAGTGTATCACTTCTAGGATGTGCCAGGTTGGGAATCATTCTTGCGTAAAATTGATCGTCTAGGTTAGCTAAATGTCATTTTATGGGATGAGATGAAATGAATATTAAGCAACAAATACGCCTTTGCTTATTATTGAACTCAGCTGCTACATCAATTTTTTTTTGCACTTTAGGCAAGGTACGTGTACTGTTAGCAAATATCTGGCCAATTTCAAGGTATTAGACAATTGTGATATTTATGAAGCTCCTCACGTCACAGCTTCTAGATTTGTCAATGATTTGACTCGTGAGATCAATCATGATATCATTTTCACACCCCAGTCCTTAGATGAAGCTTACTGCAGGACAATACTAAATGACGTCTTTCCGTCTTCGCCAATTGTGTAATAAACTAGACTTACTACCTCATTCCTCACAATCTCACCCTAAATCTAGTAGTGAGTCTGGTTGTATTAGTCCTTTTTAAGCAACGCCGTCTACAACTTATCTGAATATGGGTAAGCTTGACTTTATTTAATGTATCCTTATGTGTCCACCTCTTATCCATCTGTTCTTGAACATGTGAGTCCACATTGTCACTTAGAAGGACATAATTTTTTAGTTTCCTTAACTTATTCCTGTCCAGAAAGAACATTTTGCCACTACAGCCCAGAAGAAAATTGAGATTTTTGTTGTTATAGATGTTCTTATAGTGAGGATGGGAGTTTTGAGCCCCGTATTGTGTCCCTCTCAGTACCACTTAGAGTTTGCAGGTGAAATTAATGATAATTGGAAAGAACCACATACATTTTGAGTAGGAAACTCAATTTTCTATGTTGTATGATGTGGATATATTTAGAGTAATATTATAGGTTTGTAACTGTAAAGTGAATTTTAGTTCACGATTCTATAGAAGGATTATAATGTGTCAATTATGATTGAATAACAGAAGAAACTAGAATTCTAAAGAATTTTGGTAAATGATGCTTGAACCCATATTCTACTTAGTTAGACAGGAAATGAAAATACGTGCAGAAATAAAGCTTGATCATGGTTCTGAGAAACCTGTGATTGCAGCAGAATGATGGTAACCAGATGAAATCTTCATAACTTCTTTAGGAACTCCTGAAACTCTGAAAGGCTCCTGCAATAATTACTCAGCGTGAATGAATTGCTCACAAGGTGCAGCTTGTACTTTTAACACAAGTCAGTAAGTTCATCCAATAAATTGAAAATTACATAGTTTAGAATATAAATGCAGAAACAAATTTTAAAAGCACCAATTTTGCCACAGAATTGAAAGGAAGAAAGCAAGCTAATCGAGCAGAATGTTGATGATTTTGCATTTTTATTCCTTTTCCACCTTCAACTAAACCATTTAATGGACCACGGTAATAAGAATTTCTGCTTGTTACACTAGAAAAAGAATTAGAGAGTGCAATATCTATATGACTTGAATGTCTATATGAGTTGAAACATCAATTTCGTCCTCCCAGGTATTGAGTAATTTCCCAACACAGCAAACGAAGATGTAATATCCCATGAACTTCTGACTGTAAGAAGTTGAAGGATGTAATATCCAGCGAGGTTCTTTCTATTTTTGAACTTTGAAGTGCCTATTTTGTTGCTATGGTTCCAATGTAATTTCACATGTACTTTTCTTCAGATTTCAGGTTGATGAACAGTGCTGAATTCTGTTCTTTTATGGATGTTAAGTTTTTTAACATAATAATCACAGATAATTATCCCTGGTAGCACATTCAGCTTGGACGTATTGGAGAATACCGACTCATAGTTTAAAATATCAATTTTTTTGATGCTCCTGTGCCCTGCCTTATTTGATTAGATATGTGAGCTCCGCACAGCCAAAAAAAAAAAAAAAAAAAGTAAATCCAAGAAAAAATCTGAATAACCATGTTTATAAATAATGTTTCCCAGTAAGCTATAATATACAAGTAATTTCACCAAGATGAAGTGATACAGTCAGCTGTAGATTGTCACTGGTGATTCTAATGGGCGGTGTAGTTTTAGCGTGAGTGCAGAGCGTGTGTTATACCAATCTCAGGGAGTGCAATTAACGATCAGCCACAGCTGAACTTGGCATTTACTAAAATGGAGAGAGAGAGAGAGGTGCAAAACCACCATGTTTGTAAAATGAAATATGGTCGAAAAATTAAAACAAAATTATCGGCAAATGACTGCACCTTGAAAGAGCGCATGCATCTCATTCTTAGAGACAACTACTTCATAAAAACACAATGCCAATATGTATGCACATCGTATAGACTTTACAATCAAACATATAAAAATGAGTTAAGCAACTAGCAGGCGCACTTGTTTCTGAATCCATTGGAAGCATCAGAACCAAAAGCAAGAGACAAAGGAATGACATTTAGAAAACTCAAATGCCATTGGACTATCAAACAACTAGTTCACAGAATTACAGTGTAGTATATATCTACACATCCCATAGACCTTACAATCGTATATTTAACATGGATCACATAACAACCAAGCATTTGCTTCTGAATCCATAAAAAGCATCAGAAACAAAAGCAATAGAAAGGGGATGAAAATATAGAGAACTCAAAATGCCAATGGACCATCAAACTAATGCTCCAAAATATAAGAGGAACAACATTTTAAGAAGTTTGAGGTAGCGTACAGTTGTATAACTTTTATAATCTGATATTCCTAGCTGTCCAAAATCATTGAGACCAGTGGCATACACATTGCCATTTTCTGCCAAAAGAGGATGATTAATTTAAGAGCCTAAGCAAATACACAGAGAATTTTCAATAACTCGACAGTTATATAAAATATTGAACTAGATGTCCTGTCATGAAACAGGTACTTTCATCTTTTGTGTGAATATTATTTTAATTTATTGGAAAAAAAAACATAAACAAGTTGTTTCTTATTCTTTTCTAGATTTTGTACAAGATCTTATGGTTACTTGTTCACAAAACTAGTCTTTCAGCTTCTTGAATTGTGTCTTTGACCCTTGTGTCTATGCGTGATCCATACTCGACCTTTCGAATGCATATGATACCCGTACATGTTCTTTCAAAATGAGAGAAAAAATGATAATCAAGATGCATACAAGTATTGAACAACATCCACTACCGAGTCAAAAGAAAATAACTCAATGTGATTGAACTAAAAAGAATATATTATTCTGTGGACTGCCAAATTATCATTCGTAATATAACCTTTTTAACAAATTCGTAATACTCCAGGGGAATAATGTTCCTATTACTGTTTCTTAAATTTTAAAACTTTCGATTAGCTTAGATGAAATTCGAGCATGAAATCTTCAAATTCATTCAAGCTTGTCAAGTTCCTAAAGTGTAAGCAGGCCCATCACCCAAAAGAAAAGAACAAAAAAAAAAAAAGTATATCTTTACAGAAAGAAAAACTGACCATGAAATCATGAAAAAGCAACAATTTTTCATCCAATTCAGCAGAAGTAGAACTATTGTGATCTTTAAGTAAAAGCAAAAAACCATCTATTCTCACATTAAGAAAACTCATAAACCACAATTAATTGAAGAATTAATGAAAAAAATCCTATGAAAAAAAAATTAAGAATTAGAATTTCCACAAAAATCAAGTATCAAAAAAGGAAATATGGAAGAATGTTGAATTCACCAGTGAGGAAAAGAGTGTGAGCACCACCACAAGCTATCTCTTTAACACTCTGATTATCAAAAGCAGAGGAAAAAAGAGGCTTAGGCTTCCATTGAGACTGCAAATTCCCCAATCCCAGCCTCCCATAATCACCGTTTCCCCATAACGCCACGAATTTCTTGCCTTTGTTGAATTCTTCCAATTGCTTTTCTTCTTCTTTCTCAAATTTGACCGATACCCAACTCTTGAAACTCGATCCAAAAGCTGATTTTGCTGTTTTACTCAAATTTTCTGCCGAATATGATGATGATGTGAATTTCTTCATGCAAGCATAAGTTCTTGATAACGTCATGCTTGGAATTGAGGTGATTCCAAATGGGGTTCATGTGAAATTGAAGGAATTTGTTCACTTTTTGGTTAGTTTGATTTATGGCTTTGAATATTGCAACGTCTGTGTTTGATTTGTTTGATTTTTGGGGTGTTGGATTTTTATAACCGCGGCAAGAACATGTTGTTGCTAGTTCCAAAGGGGTCAAGCATTTTTCTAGTCGAGTTGTCTAGGATCTCTCTCTATTTTTATATTGTATATGTAACACGTGAAGTAACACTTAGCCCTGGTAACATTTGCAGTTGCAGACTGCAATGCGAAGTTGTAAATATTAGTTTTAGTTTTTAGTTCTTTTCTTTTGTAATAGTTTATTTTAGTTATAAAAGAACTTGTTATTCTATAAATATTTATTATAATTCACCAGCTTTTAAACGTGTATTCCTTGCATCAATTTTGTTACTTAAGTTATTAGATAGATAGTTGATATTCGAAATCTTGTTAAGTTCACTGGTGTTCATTCCGTGCACTACTTTCATCAATTAATGAACAAGCTATTTTCAATGCATTCAAATCTTTTATTGCAAAGATTTCTTTAAATTATAATTCATTACTCAATCAAACGAGAATATACAGAAGGTAGTCTAGCAGAGTAAACTACTGCTGCACGATACCCCTTTATGAGCTAGAAATAAAGGCACCCCGTGATAGTTGGTATCAGAGCTGCAACTCACGACCCTTGAGAAAAAAGCGATGGATCCAAATGCATCACACATGACTGAGGTGGTAGATCACAATAAAAGTACCACACAGCACCTGGATGCGCTCGATGGGCAAACTACTAGGTTATGACTTTGTTGAGACCCTTGAGGAAAAGGTCGAGACGGCAGAGGCGGACATCCACAAATTAATCATCAAACTAGATGAGAGTCAAATGATTTTTGCAGTGATGACTGATGCTGTTGCAATCTTTTCCGATTTGCGAGAAGAAATATAAGCCATGAGACTTCAGTTGCAGATACTTTAGCGTGTAGTTGGCAATAGACAAACCCTTGCATAAGAGTATGCACATAGGCTCATAATTCCAGAACCGCGCACCTATGGTGGAACGCGTGACGCGAAGTAAGTCGATAACTTCTTGTTTGACATGGAATAATTTTTTTTGCCGATAATATTGACGACAGAGCAAGAAGGGTGACGACAGCTACCATGTATCTAGGTGGATATGTAAAACTATAGTAGGGGACAAAATATGTTTATATTCACGCTAACATAGTCCAAATAGACACTTCGGATCTCCTCAAGGAAGCGATTATAACAGAGTTTTTTCTTGGAAAATATGGAATATCAGGCCCGACGGGCACTATGAGAACTGAAACATACTGGCTCCATCTGGGATCATGTGAAAACCTGGGCATATGCTAGACATTCGAGACATGTCTGAAAACACTACAAGAAATTTGACTTTTAACAACGAAAATTTTGGTCTTGTAAAGTCTCTCGACGAACATTTTTCGACAAAACAACCTAAAAATGACTTTCTACGACAAAAAAATTCATTGTCAAAAGTGAAATTTCTTGTAGTGAAAGGACAAGTCTTCACTTTTATAGAAAGGCTGAAACAATGTACGAGAACCGAACTCCAAAAATAGAAGGTCGCTAATATAAGCACGACAATGAGGGCTTTCGAATGCTTGATTGTCTATCAATCTCAACCCGAAAAAGAGGGGCTGCTGGTAATAGCTAATCTCGATGGAGAGGAAATAGATCCTTCTCGACCATATCTAACTCAAATGGAAGAGAACACTATTCTCACCATAAGAGATGCCATCAGGGCAACTATCAAGGTAGCCATCAGGACGGCCACTAGAACAAAGAAAAGGCACCAGAGAGCAAACCAGGTGCTACTCTTAGAAACGACGGGTGCTTTTTATGATGTGGGCCTCACTGGGTGAAGGATTGTCCACAGAAATAATTTGTGAATGCGTTGAGCCAACTGACAAGTAGAGTATTTGGTTCAAAGCAACATGTTTTGTAGGCCAATAGTCATTGCGAGGTTGATTCTAAAGAGGACGAGGATGTCGTTGGGGCATTTTCTCATCGATGCAGCACAATATCGCACTGGATGACTAAAAAAGGCGATGTAACCCTAAAAATGTGGAAAAAGAAGAGATGAAACCTCATATTTGTAGGGCTAAAGGCTTGATGTACATTGATGTGATTATGCCATGGTAAATACCAGTGCCACTCACAATTATCTTGCAAGTCCCGAAGTAGAGCGTTTCGGGCTTGTGCTGGAGAAAGGTAGTGGAAACGTCAAGGTAATCAACTTAGTTGCTCAACCAATTGTCGGAATAGTCAAGTTCATGCTCATTAAATTTGGTCCTTTTAAAGGAAGGACTAATTTTTCGGGAGTTCAGATGGATGAGTTCAAGCATATTTTGGGATTGGAGTTTCTTCGAGCTACGAAAACAGCAGTATTATTGTTTTCTGATTCGTTGATGATGATGGAGAACAAGCCCCGTGTCATCTCTAAGCTAGTTGGAAAAATGAGTGAGAAGAGCATCTTAACCATGCAGTTTAGTAAGGATTTCAAGCAAAATGAGCCCTCATTTTTGTGCACTCTTCGACTTGGAAAAGATTGAGGAAGCAACTGGCCCTATCCCAAAACCTGTTAGAAGGCTTCTACAAGAAATTGAAGATGTCATGATGGAGGAATTGTGAAGGAAATTGCCACCAAGTAAGGATATTGATCGTGAAATTGAGCTTATACCGGGTGTTAAGCTTCCTGTTAGGGTGCCCTATCACATATCTAAACCTGAGCTAGAGGAGCTTAGGAAGCAATTAGCTGAAATACTGGATAGTGGGATTATCTTACTTGCAAAATGGTCATATGGAGCTCCAATGCTATTTCATAAAAAGGCTAATGGTTGTCTTTGGATGTGTTGTGACTATCTAGTATTGAACAAAATCACAGTAAAAAATAGTTATCTGATTCTGCTAGTGGCAGATTGCTTCGACCATTTGAGCATGGCGAAGTACTACACAAAGATTGATCTAAGGTCTGGATACTGGCAAGTTCAGATCAAAGAAGGGGGTGAAGCGAAGACTACAGTGGTAACCAATTATGGAGCACTCGAATTCAAAATTATGCCTTTTGACTTGACAAATACTCTAGCAACGATCTGCACGATGATGAATCAGGTACTTTGCAGGTTTCTAGATTACTTGGACGACATCGTAATTTACAGTGAGACTCTGGAAGAGTATGTGCAGTATGTGAGAAAAGTTCTTATTCAACTATAGGATAATGAACTTTCTGCCAAATCATTGAAGTGCTCATTTGCCCAGACTTCAATAAGCTTTTGGGCCATATTATTAAGCAATAAAAAGTTCGAATGGATACAAAGAAGGTAAAGGCTATCAAAGATTGGCAACCGCCAAGGCACGTACATGATATACGCTCATTCATCGGGTTGGTCAACTACTATCGAAGATTTGTGAAAGGATATTCAAAAATCACACTGTTGCTAACCGAATTAACAAAGAAGGAAAAAGCTTGGGAGTGATCGTCAAAATGCCAGGCTGCTATTAAGAAACTGAAGGAGTCTATTAGGACAACTCCAGTGTTGGACTTGCCAGATATGGCTAAAGCTTTTGAAGTGCAGACAGATGCATCGTATTTTGCTCATAGGGGAGTCCTAATGTAATAAGGACATCTGGTGACATATGAGAGCTGAAAGCTGAATAATGCAGATCGCCGTTACTCAGCACATGAAAATGAGTTGTTGGCAGTAGTCCATTGCCTTAGAGTATAGCGTTACCATATGCTTGGGTCTCCTTTCATTGTGAAGACACACAATACTGCTGTAAGTAACTTCATGTCACAACCAAAACTTTCAAGTAAGTAAGCTCATTGGCAGGAACAGAGTTCAAATTCATACTGGAGTGTCTTGCTAGATCCAGCAATCATGTAGCAGATGCACTCAGTTGACGGGTTGACTTGGGCACTATCTTCTCAATTGCCGCTCTTACAGGAAGCTATGTTACTACAACCACAAGGGACTGAATACGGGCACTTCTGGAGAAAGACCCTACTACATATTATTTGGTCAACCTCATCAAGCATTTAAAAACTCAACATTCTGACTAGATGAGGGTCTATTGAAGACAAAAGAAAACCGCCTCTATGTACCAAAAGGTGTAGATCTGATAAAATTCTTAATCATAGAATGCTACGACACGCTTTGGACAGGACATCAAAGAGAAGAACGTACTTCTGCGCTATTGCAGCGTGTATACTATTAGCTGTAAATGAGGGATGACATTGTAATTTATGTAAAAACTTGTTTTGGTTTGTCAAAAGGATAAGCGAGATCATCATAAAAAGATGGGCTTATTAGAGCCTCTTCCGGTTCAAACTATTGTCATCGTGGTGGACCGTTTATCAAAATATGCAACATTCATCGTAGCACCTAGGTATG
This sequence comes from Forsythia viridissima, assembly GCA_030279155.1. NCBI lineage: Eukaryota > Viridiplantae > Streptophyta > Magnoliopsida > Lamiales > Oleaceae > Forsythia > Forsythia viridissima. The sequence goes on from CM059042.1 coordinate 29,649,746, forward strand.
TATCCACCGAAAAGGCGGCTCGCCTCTTTTTCAAGCACATTTTCAAATACTTGAGGCTTCCTAAAGATATAGTCAGTGATCGAGACCCTCGATTCACGAGCACATTTTTGACCAAGTTGTTTAAACTTCTTGGTTCAACTTTGAGTATGAGTTCATGTTTTTACCCACAATCTGACAAACAGACAAAGCGGTTCAATTCTATACTGGAAGAATATTTTTGGTACTTTATCTCTACTTCGCAGAAAAATTGGGTGAAACTTTTGGATGCAACTTAGATTTGCTTCAATGCCCAAAAGAGCTCTTCTACATAGTGTAGATATTTGTTACTAGCCAGCAACCGTTACTTCCTCATATTGTGGATATTGATCAAATTATCAAGTCTCCTCAAGCTAAGAGCTTCTCTCAACAATAGAAATGAAATATAGAAATTGCTCGAAGTTATCTTGAGAAAGCATAAAAACGGTACAAAAAGGCTAATGATCTAAAACGTCATTTTCTAGAATTCAACGTAGGAGATCTGGTAATGGTGAAACTCCCTGATAAAAACTATTATAAGCAATAAGAGGGAACAATTCTCGATTGATGCCAAAATAAATCAAGCCATTATCCATCATGAAGTTGATTGGAAAAGTCGCCTACAGAATAGAACTTCTTTCATGGTGCAAAACTCACAATGTCCTTCATGTTAGTGCAAGCAAGCCATATTTTGCAGATAAGGAGGACGCATCCAAAAATAAGCCAAAGCGACCTAAATTTGAATTGAAGAAAACGGGTAAGAAGATTACTGAAGTTATTATTGATCATCGAATTACTCGGACTTCCAAGAAAAATCATAAGGAATACTTAGTTAAATGGAGAAGATGCAGCAATGAGGAGAACACTTGGGAAAGAATTAAATACCTTGGAGCCTTCAAACCTCTACTTGAAGAATATTATACAGTGATAGCGCCGAGGATGTCACAAAGTCAAATGGAGAAGAATGCCAGGATCCACAGCTATACTTAGCCCCACGATACCACTTGCAGCTGTAGTTTACCCGACTTCGGCCTCACCTTGTAAATATTAGTTTCAGTTGTTAGTTCTTTTTATTTGTAAATATTTATTATGATTATTCAGCTTTTAAACATATATTCCATTAAGTTATGTTTTCCTTACTTAAGCTATTATAGGGGGTAGTTGGTATTCGAAGTCTTGTCAAGCTCTCTGGTGTTTACCCTCTGATGCAATTGTAATTTTCTACTTTCATCAATCAATGAACAAGTTATTTTTAATGCATTCAAATCTTCATTGCAAAATTTTCTTTAATTTTTTTTTTCATTACTGAATCAAACGAGAACATGCAGAATGTAATATAGTAGAGTACACTACTGCCACACGATGCTCCTTTCTGTGTTAGAAAGAAAGGCGACACATGATACTATGTGTCACAGGCTGACTCTTTTAGTGTCGCATGACAACTATTTTTCGTCTGTGTGGCAGTAATCCCATCCTATCCAACTACCTTCCATATTCTCTATCACAAATCTAGACGTGTCTCGTTGCTAATCTTCTCCACAAATCTTACTAGCGTGTAAACACTAGAACGCATCAGTGCACTGCACTTTGTGCCAAGGCGCTCACTCTTTGACGAGTTCTTTTGGTCAATATATTGCAGTAGGGGTCTACACAAAATACTCAAATAATGTACAAATATGGGCTCTAATACCAACTATCACAAACTGACTTTTTTAGTCTCACAGTACAACTATTTTTCATCTGTCCGACAATAATCTCACTCTGTTCGACTACCTTCCGCCTTCTCTATTACAAGTCTAGACATGACCCATTGCTCATTTCTCCCACAAAGCTTACTGCGTGTAAAGACTCGAATGCATCTCTACACTGTACTTGGTGACAAGACACTCGCCTATTCGCAATGCACTCTCAACTCTGATGGACCCGACTTAGCTAGCTTACCTGCATGCTCATGCACAACATACGATTCTCTTGAAGCATACTCGATAGAAGGGAGCTCCCTTAGCTCCGTCTAAAGCATTGATGGTCATTCGTAGGCCCCACAAAACAATCCTTGTGCTTATCTCTTTCTACGGGCATATTGGCTTATTGCGTACTGCAATGCCTTTTGTTAAGGCCTTGCCCAAGAAGGACCAACTGATAATATAACTTGAAGTGCCTTCATAGCATACTCATTCCAACAAAATCGATATCTTGCCATGTTCATCCAACTATGCGGTGTCGCCTCTACAATCACATCTCTAGCCAACGGACCCCGCGGCAAGGCTAGAACCCATATCCAAAGCACACGAGTTAGTATACAAGGCCTTTAGAGTACTTTTTTCGATAGCTCATTTGGCTTAAACGTGTTATCGTATCATTAGCGTAGCCTTTCAGAATATAACTATGCTCTATCGGTAACTTCAGGCACCTTCCGAGTGCCCAATGAAGGCCACGAAAGCTAACACCGCCCAATGAGTTCCCGAACTCAAATGATTATTTTAGCCCTCTTTTGAGGTGCCTAAAGTGGGCCATTAGTTGCACTTATGCATTTTATGCATAAGGTTTGCCCGCATGCTGCCCCTCCATTAGGACGAAAGCATGGATGAGGCTGGTTGACTGTTCACGAAGCATGTCCCCTTATAATAGACGCGGAGAAATAATCCAAGTGACATCAATAGACGTGTTTTGATTGAGAAATCATAACTTATATAACTGGTGCTCCCAGCTTCCAAATGAAGCTACGTTTGATCTATAATGAAGTTAACATCTTCAATATCAAGTCCACAAAATTTTAGCCCAAACAGATACTTGACTATTGATTTATTGCCCTTACAAATTCCAAAATTACGACAATGCCACTGCCTGACACTATCGCCTTCAGTCCCTATGTTTCACAACCAAACAAACTCCGATTGTCATTTGTCTTGTCAGGAAGCTTCTTAACTTATTAGGCGAGCTCTCCATAGAACGACTTCTCCAAAATCTATTGTTAATGTTTTCTACTCATCGTACGAAGTTGTTTCCATTACGGCCACACATAATCTCATGTCAAGTCAACTTCTTCCATCATCCCTGACGATCACAGACATTAGTGTTAAGTTAAGATACGATCAAAATCTCTCTTTAGTGAACGTGCACAACTCCAAATCTCTCTGGTCACTATTTAAACAAAGGAAAAATATAGTAAGTTAATGTGCATACAAATCAAAGAGGCTTCATCCAATGATAAATTAATGCCCAAGTGCATTTAACCTCAATTTCGATCTTTTTAACCAAGCCCTACGCACGTTCTTCGTGTCCTAGTGGATGTCGCTTAGAATGAAATGATGTCACATTCTTGCTTTTTGTTATTTGAATTCTTGTAAGCCCACGTGCACATTCGATGTAGAGGGTACACGTCCACCGTTGTCGTCAGTCTTTGTGTTACTGTTAGCTTGCCCCTGTATCTCAACAATTAATTGACCCAACAAAATTTTGAGGTTGGCATCGCGGCATCCTTCTACGTCACGACTCCCATTGCCATCAATCATTGTGTTACTATTTGCTTGCCCTTACCTCTCAATTATTAATTGACTTAACAAATTTTCGAGGTTGGTCATCCATTCAGACTGTCTAGAGTCAGTTTTCTCATTGTAGTAGCTAGCATCTTATTGTAGTACGCTTGTATAGCGTCGAATCTACCATTTATGTAGTGCATCAGTTTTTGATATGTATCATCTAAGTGACCTTGCAATTGTATATATCTTTTCTTGCATCTGATATCTGTACTTCAATAAAGGAGTGTTGCTCGAACAACAATGTATTCATCTTTTTTTATGACATGCAATTAGTTGACGGTGGATGAACATACTAGAAAGACAAATGTATGTGGGTTGGAGGCATTGCTGTGCTAATTGTGTAAGGCGAGAATGAAGGATTTAGATCACGGAAACGAAACTTCAATGTGGATTATCATCTCGACACATCTTCTCAATTTTTGTTACCCATTGCAGGATGAGGATCTTCATCACAGTCGAATTTTAGACCACCAAGATCCCTATCACCTCGCCAACGAGAACTTGCACTTTTGGGAGAGCATCATCACCGATGCCAACCTAATATGAGCAATGTGATCCAATAACTCATTCGTTGCATTCTCTGGAAGGGTCATTGTAGCATCAATCAATCAACATTGACATCTATGGGTCAAAGAAAAAACCAAACCTGTAACTGGAAAATGAGAACAACAAACATCATTACCAATATGGGTTTATGGATTATGGTGAAATTTTAAATGCATGCAATTATAATCAAGCGATTTCCGATCTTACAAGTGTCTTTGCGAAAATAATTCACACATGTGTTTCCTTGTGGCTGACTATATAATTTCCAATTTAGCAATCTTGGAAAGCCATTACCAATCTTCTTATCGAATTTTTGCCAATGTTTGGCACTGCCTCAAACGACCAAATATTTAAATATAAATGGACAAGTTAAGATCAAATGACACAAAATGAGTTTTATGTTACATATACACTTGTAGCTACAAACTTGTAACGCAAGAAGGAACATGTACAAAGTGTATGTGAAATGTAGAGTTTTTTTTTTTTTTTTTGTCATGAACCTTCATCGCCCTTCTAGTTCAAGAACAATTCACCAACTTTACAAGGACGGAAGTAGAAATCGGCCCCCTCACCCTCTTTTTCCTTCCACTTTCCGGTCCTTTATACTTCACTCATTCTCCCCAAAATTAGTCTCCAAAATTCCAGCAAAAACTCCCATTTCCCTTCTCCAAATTTTCGTCCATAAGCTCCCTTATTCTTTCCAAAATTTCAGCCCAAAAAATCCCAGATTCTTCCCCACTTTTTCTCTAAAAGTCGACCATACTTCCCTCAATTATCCTCACCAAAAAGTCTAAAAAACACTCCTTCGTAGAAACAAAATTACAACAAGGAAAGGTAAACATGCAGAGACTTTTGGAAAGACACGACAAGAATTAATTCCACCACATCAACTCCAAGAAGAACTTGATTTTGAGGTAGTATTATACTGTAAATTTATGTACTTGAATTATGATTTTTAAATGAGAAAGTTGTGTGCTAGCATATGTAACATGTTCTTGTTTTGACGTTGCCATGCCTAGATGAATATTATGAATTGTTCTAGCATGTTTTGAAATGTTTATGTTAGAAATATTATATTGGCGATTGAAGGTAATCACCTACTATGAATTGTGATTTAACATAATCAGTTGAAAGATATGTGGAACCGACTATCGGGAATTTATGTTTTCTATGATTTTATGACGCTTGGCACGTCATGTATGTGTTGTTTATAATTTTTTTACTTATATGGATAATTACTACGAAAATTTCTTTGAAATTCTCATGCCCCCATAAATATATTTACTTTCTAGATTGAAGAACTTAGTGGTGGCGTGATGGCGGAAAATTAACAACTAAAGTATTTATGTTTTTATGACTTTTGGCATTGATATAATCGAGCATTTTCTATGTAAAGTAAATGTCTATTATTTGACTATGTTTAAGTTGGGTAAAATTGCCATCGATCGAAAGTTCAAGTATGCCATTTTAGTTTTTACGTGTTGAAATCCCAGATAATGTCTATGTTTTTAAAATATCACATACTATAAAGTTTTGAGTAAAATCAATTAAGTTGGATAGGTTGATAATTTATCTATTAGCAAAATTTAGAATCACCTTAAAATCACGTCGGATGATTTAATTATGATTATTATTTCTGGCAGCGTCGGTTATACATAAGACACCGTTTTCAAACAACTTTGGCTGCTTATTTCACTTAACAAATGACATGATAATTTGTTTAATTTTTTATACATTGTTCCTTAAAGTGTTTGGTAGTCACTGAACAAAAAAAATATAATTTTTTGAGCATGTTAGATTGCTCAAATAATTTTTGGTGACATCTAGTATTATCGATAAATCTAGGAAAAATTTGAAGTTCATTGTCGTTTCCTTGTGCCCTTGACTTTTTCCACTGCAGTTTAAATTTAAGATCATTTAATGGCTCTCAGGATATTTATTTTAGAGTCAAAAAATATTATTTTTTACAATTTTTAATGACCATTTGGGTTAAGAAAATTCGAGACATTACATATCCATCTACAAAATAAACATCAAAAATATTATAATCAAACATAACAAACAAGTATACCCAACAAAAGATAATTTTCAGTACATTTTGCAAAAAAAATTTCACCAATCATAATTCTAGACAACAAACAGTTGAGGATTGAAAACAAAAGTGACATACAAACAGTCGAGGATTGAAAACAAAAGTGACACAAATCGACAGTTTGAACACTTCATCTGTCGAATGGAAGAGTTTTAACACTTCAACTGTCAAAATCGACAACTGAACACTTCAACTGTCGAAATCTACCTACCAACAGACCAAATGGGCACTCCAACAATCATAAATCTATCCCAAAAAAAAATCATAAACCCTAGAATGACTCCCATGACAACAAATAACCAAATGGCTCATAACAAGAAAACTTCTTTCACTATATACATTTACAAGGACTTAAAAAAAATCATATGTATTGAAGAAATATTTACAAAAATGATATAATCAATCAACACACAAAAAAAAAAAAAAAATCCAACGTACAACAAAATGAAAACAAAAAGGCAAGGAACTTGAAACATTATGGTGATATTTCCATGTAAAACCAGCGAGATTTCGGTGGCAATAGTTTGGATGGAGACGATGTGAAGGTTTTAAGAAGAGAGACACAATACAATTTGAAATGGGTATTTTTGTTTTTAGAGAGCGCGTAAGCATATTTCTAATATGATTTCAAAGTAAATTCGAGCGTGTTTCTGGTGGAAATGAGTTGGATGAGAATAGCCTGCGGTTGAGATTAAGAGAGAGAATATAAGTTCAAAATGGGTTTTGGGTTTTAAGAAAGGGGAAATGAAAAGTTTCTTAGGGATAGACAAAGTAATTTAGAATACTTTGACGGGCATTTTAGTCACTTTTTCTGAGAAAATGGTGATTTGGTCAAAACTTTTAAAATGTGGCCATATTTCAAAATGGGTAGTCAAAAATAGATATTTTATCGAATTTCTTCAATCATAGATATTATAATTACTTAATAATTCATATTACTAGACAATTGAAAATTGAAAGCACAATACCCTTTTTGATGCAAATATGACCAAGAAATAGACACTAATATTAATGCCCAACCCCATTAATTCTATGTGAAATTATGGAACCAAACCATATAATTATAGTTTGATTTCAGTTCGGTTCCATAACAAAAAATAATATATTCCATCACTCCAACAAATTTTTGAATAGAATAAGTGTGTACATGCATCACACGTCGTTTAGAAATTGAAAAAAAAAAGAATTTTTAAAGAGATGAGAAAAAAAATGAACCTGACTATAACACCGCTTTTTCAAAATATGATATGCTAACCTATCTAAAAAAATTCTTGGAACAAAACCTGGATATTTTAAAACAAAAGCTTAGTGCACTTTCACACAAAAAATTTAAGCCCAATAAACAAAATAACAATTACTAAATAGAAAAACTTTAGTAGAGGGAGACATATAGTAATGTCGGTGGCAATTTCTTGCATGCCAGATGGTGGCATTGCTACGAAAGGTGGCGGTAGAAGATTGGGGTTCATTTGGAACTTGGAAGAGAGAATAAGAATTTGAGGAAAGGGATTTTGATTTGTGATAGAAGTAAAAATGTGTCTAAACGTAAATGTTTGAACTTTGATTTAAAATAAATTGATTTTTGTGTAAACATTTTTAAAAAATTGATAAATTAATTGATTGAGTTAGGTGGTCGGCAACAACAACACTATTAATTATTAAAAAAATTAAAAATTAATTAACAAATAAGAGCCGGTTCCAATTCTCAATTCTAGGAACTAGAACTATTTGATATTTACATAGAACTTAATTGAACCAGTCGATTCTGGTTTTGTTCCAGTTCAATTCGGTTAGTTTCAATTCTTTTACCCACCCCTACCTAGCCCCAACTATACTCGCATTAGGCGGTCAAAAGAGGAGTTGATCGCCATTTTCCAAACCTTGCTCATATGCGGGACCTTTCGAAAATGCCTCACACGTAGACAACATATTTTCGCGCCTTTTAGTACACTGAATCTAACTATAGAACTAAGTTTTGATTCGATTTCAAAATTATTTTTAAAAAAATAATTAACAATGTTTTTGGCCTAAAATAGAAAGTATGTAAGTATAATAAAAAAATATATACACATCACATTTTATTTTTGAAGTATAAAAGATTTGGACCCGACCGTCCAGCTAGGTACTTTTTTTAACTGCAGATAGAATAGTTCAATTTTAATAATTTCCAATAAGAACCGATTCATACGAAAATAAAAAAACTTAGACCGAACCTCTTAGTGCTCACCCTTTATTTGTTAGGCTACTTGATTCTAAAACAAAATTTTGTACTTCTAGTCTGGATTAGTTAGCCAAACTGGTTGAATGCTACTACACAATTTTATGACTAAACCATATACTTCTTTGATAGTTTTTATACTAAACAATTTGTTATGGGCTTAAGTAGAGATGACAAATGGGTTAAGCAGTTTGCGGGCTCGTCGCTCAACCTATCTAAGCTCGGCCCATAATAAGTTCGAACTTGTCGCGGGATGAATTTGAGCTAATACGGAGCCCAAAAAAATAGAGTCGGGCCTGTTTGACTCGATGAAAAGATGAGCTGGCAACAAGCTAGCTCGTCAAGGCACAAGGGAATTTATGAGCCACGAGTCACTTAACTCGTGGCTCGTGGCTCGTGTCCCGTGTCCAACGGTCACTAAATTTAGTGACCGTTGGATGGATATCAAAAGGTCACAAAAAAGTGACCGTTTGGTGATATTTTTTTGTTTTTTTTTAAATTTAGAATTTTACTCTATAAATACTCATCTCTAAACTCATTTTTTTCACACCTTAATCTTTTAATCTATTATATACTAAATTCAACAACATTTCTCAAATATCATCATCTCTCAATTTAGTTTATAATTATTTATCTCAAATCTCATTATTTAAATATTAGTCTATATTGTAAATTTTCTATTTCTTCTACTACATTTCTAAATTTTTACTACATCTTCTACCATTCTGTTTATAATTTATTCAAAATGGCGTACAATTGAAGTGATAATGATTTCAGTGGTCTCAATGACATTCCAATTTCTTGCGATATTGTTGATGAGTTTGGAGATAGCACTGATCCGATTGATTTGGATGAAATTCAAGAAGATGTTGACACATATATAAATACAACCACCGGTTCTAACACTAAATAAAAAGTCAAAAAACAAAAGACTAAATACTGGCAGCATTTTAAGTTGGTGCCCACTAATAAACTAATAGACGGATTCCTTGAGTACAAAGCATAGTGTAAATACTGTAAAGAAAAGTTAGCATGGCAAAAGATGATATGCACGATCCATCTAAACAGATACTTCAAAAATTGTGTGTTCAAATACGGAGGGTTTGAATCAAATCAGGCACAACTACAATTTGGATCTCATGGAACTGGCTCTAGTAGTACTCTCGATTTAAGCAATTGGGTATATTCACAAGACAACATGCGCAGTGAATGAATGCTGCAATTGATGGCAAGTGTCAAGATTTCACTGAGCTTGGTGAAAAATTCTCATTTCACGAACTTCATACAAAAATATCTCCAACCAATGTATGTATTTGTTGTTACAAATACTCTTCGTAAAGACACTATTATTTTATTTAATAAAACAAAAAAAGTTATTATAAGTATTAATAATTATAACAGTATTTTATCTTTCACTTCGTACTTATGGACTGGTAATAAAAAAAGGGATATATGGCTGCAAATGCACACTACATTGATAAACACTGGATAATACATAAAATAATAATAATAGCATTTAGAATAATTGACATTGAATTAATATTTTTCATGTTTTACTGTGAGTTTTACGTGAATTTAATTGTAAAACAAAAATTCGTAGTTTTACTTTTGACAATGCAGGCCTAACAATATAGTAATTAAAAAATTAATTCGACAGTTTCATCCAAAGTTTGATGGTATTTTATATCACATTCGTTATATATGTCATGTTTTTAACTTAACTGTGAAAGATGGATTAAAATTCGTAGATGTACAATTACAAAAAATTAGATATGCTATTAATTATATTACAGTTTCAACAGCTAGAAAACAAGTTTTTACTGCTCTATGTGTTGAAAATGGACTTCAAGAAAAATGTTTTTGCACTGACGTAGGCCATATGTAGAATCTAACACGTGTTCATGTTAGAAAAATTTTGAAAGTTTTTTTTCGTCACAACAAATGCAAGTTCAAATGCATATTATCCGACTACTCTACTAGTTCTCAATCATTTCTATTATATTTGTTGACGTCTGATCTGACCTGTCACAATCACCTAAGGACCCCTTCCCAAAATGAGAGACGTCCTAACCAAGAGGAAGGTCATACCAAACCCTACGACGTAGGACAAAAAAGGGACACTATCTTCCAGGAGGTCCTACCTTAATATATCAGGTCATGTCGAATCATACGAAGGACCTACAATAGGTCCTACCCAACCTTTATAGAGAGGAGGTTCCTTCGTCAGAGAGGTTATACCCAAGAGGTCGGAGGTCTTACTACAGTCGCCTACGGCTAAGTTCACGTCATCAATGGGATACGTATTTCCATGTATCAGACGTCATGCCAGCCGCCCTTCAGTCGTATTTAATGCAGATGTCACCTCACATTTAATACTCCCAAAAAAAGATGTCTTGTAAGCATTAAATTCTCAGTTTTGTATTAAATGCAAGTAATCATCATACATATCCTATAAATAGGAGGCTTAATTATTCCATAAGAGGACATTCAATGGTTGAAAATAAACAGCATACTTGAAAAGAGCTTACAAACACGTCTTCTGTTACAATTCCCATATCTAGTTCAGTTCAACAACGTCCGACCTAAATTCTTAACATTAAGTTGGCTTGGGAAGTACAACGTCAACAATTTGGCACTAGAGGAAGGGGCTTCTCCTTAAAAAGCTCTCCATATTCCAGAAACTCACCAAAAGATCAACATTTGATCTCTACAAAGTAAATCCCACCCATTACACCTAAACATTTCATCTCTAAAAACATGAGTCGTAGCCATGACTCAAGAACTCACAGCCACGGAAAAACAGAGAGTCAACATATTGATCTCCAACCAAGCTTCCGTCAAAGACATCTCAGAGTAACCTCAGTTCCAACCCGTGCACCTAAAAAAGAAGCAGTTCCTACAAAAGTTGGAGTACCTAACTCACATTATTGAACGGCTTGAAGAGAATCAAGCCACCTCTAGATGCATCTCACAATCAGAAGCGGTTGCCAGCCCGGAGCTGACCTGTAGATCATAGGGAAAAAACACATCCTATTCAAAAGAAGCTTTTCACTTCCACTACTCAAGTGTTTAAGGAAAGATGAAGTGCAAATATGTCCTCAGCAAAGCTCATGAAGGAGTGTGTGGCAATCACTAGGACACAACACCTTGAGATCTTTCCCAGAAGAGCTGACCTTAGTCCTAAGCCCATGGCCTTTTTCAAAAATGGAGATTGATCTAATCGGTTCAATGCCCACAGAAAAAGACAGGACCAAATTCTCCATAGTCAATGTTGACTACTTTACAAAATGAGCAGAAATAGAACCATTGACCAGAACAGAATACCACCGACTTCATCAGAAAATTGACCATACGCAAATTAGGAATCCCTTACTCAATTATCACATATAATAGTAAGCAATTTGACAACGCCAGGTTGATGTCATTCTATGAAGAGCTGAAAATCATCAAACACACCTTGAAGATGTGATTAGACGAACTCAATGGTGCCTGGGCAAAAGAACTTTCAAATATACTTTGGTCTTATCTCACTACTTGCCGCTCTAACACGGAAGAGACACCCTTCTCACTAGCATTCAGAGTGGAATCCATAATTGGGAAGGTTCTTTAAAAATTACCACAGTCTTGAAGAATGGGGCTTACGAGCTATAGAACATGGATGGCTTCTCGTTCTCCCACTCTTGGAATGGCTACAAAGTTAGTAAATCTAACCAAGGTTCTAATTGAGGATGATACCAATGTCACAAACCTTTGTATACAAAGGTCTCACACATCTCGGACCCACGTCAATCAGCGTAAGTGCTGCGCTACAGACATCAACTCAAAAAGTCAACGTCCAAACTGAGGATGTAACCAAGGTCACAAACCTCTGGACACAAAGTCCTACACAGCTTTGACTTACACCGGACAGCGTAAGTGTTGTGCTGCCGACATCAGCTAAAAAAGCCAACGTCCAAACTAAAGAAGTGACCAAGGTCACAAACCTCTGGACACAAAGGTCCCAGACAGTTTGGACCCGCGCCGAATAGCGTAGGCACTGTGCTGTTGACAACATCTCAAAAAGCCAATGTTCGAATTGAGGATATGACCAAGGTCACAAACCTTTAGACACAATGTCCTACACAGCTCGGACCCATGCTGGATAGCGTATGCGCTACGCTGCAGACATTAGCTCAAAAAGCCAACTTTCAAACTGAGGATGTGACCAAGTTCACAAACCTCTGGACATAAAGGTCCCACATAGCTTGGACCACACGCCAAACAACATAGACGCTGCACTACCAACCAAAGCTCAAAAGGCCAATGTCTGAACTGAGGATTTGACCAAGGTCATGAACCTCTGGACACAAAGGACCCACACCGGACAGTATAGGTACTGTGCTACTGAAATTAGCTCAAAAAGCTAACGTCTGAACTGAAGATGTAACCAAGGTCACGAACCTCTAGACACAAAGGTCCCACAAATCTCGACCTATGTCGAACAGCGAAGGCGCTGCACTGCCGACATCAACTCAAAAGGCCAATGTCCGAATTGAGGATGTAACCAAGGTCACGAACCTCTGGACACGAAGGTCTCACACAGCTCAGACCTACTCTGGACCGCATAAGTGTTGTGGTGTAAATGTAAGTCTAAAAAGGCCTCCGCCTAAAGTAAAGAGCTCAGCCTTGAAGCCAATCAAAATTATGAAACAAATCTCACGTGCACACCTTTAATGAACATCTCAGCTATTGAACAGGTTAAGAACTTTGAGAAAGTAAGATCATCAAAAGTTGGGTCAGAAGTTAGAGATCAAACCTCCAAAGTTTGAGGTTAGTTATACTCTGAGGTCAAACGAATCATTCAAACATATCAAAAAGTAAAGAACAAAGCTATAAGAAAAAAAAACTCATTAATAAAGTAGTTGACTACAATACGAATGAAAGTTCTAAAATGTCAAAAGATTACATGATTATCTAAGCTAAGAGAGGCTAAGCTCAGTCATGGCCTTTAGGCTTATCTTCTTCTCTAGAAGAATGAGGATTGAACTTGAAGTTTTTCTTGAGCTCGTCTAGCTCGTCCTTCAAGAACTAGACATCCCAGTCTGGATGCTTCTCCGCAACAGTTTCAATTAGATCCTCCATGTTAGGAAATAAACATTCTCCTGGTCGGCCAAGTATGCATTTGAGGACCTGAACTCAGCCACGACTTCTACTTTGTCCACCGACCTCTCTAGGACAGCTCGAAGGTCCGCTTAGCTCCTTTCCATTGAAGTCTCCAGCTCAGATTTCCCCATCTTCTCTTCTTCCACTTGGTGTGTCAAAGCCTGGAGATTGGACTGATTTGTGGCAAGCTCTTCCTCTTTCCTCTCCAGTTTCTCCACGACCTCAGAGTGGAGCCTTCATTCCTCATCTAAGTTAGCCAGCGCCTTCCTACCTTCTTCTTTCATCATCCGAAAGTCTGCCAAGTAATGTCATACCAACCACGTGAGAATCTTCAGAACGGATTAGAGCAATAGTACGAGCTAAAGACCACCCCTAACCAAAGTCAAGAGTAGGCCTTTGGGGGTAATTTTTTACATCCAATCTGACCTGTCACAATCACCTAAGGAACCCTCCTCCAAAGGAGAGACGTCCTACCCAATTCCTAAGAGGGAGGTCATACCTAACCCCACGAAGTAGGACAAAAAAGGGACACTATCGTCCAAGAGGTCCCACCTCAATATATCAGGTCCTGTCGAATCATACGAAAGAGGTCCTGCCTACAACAGGTCCTACCTAACCTCTATGGAGAGGAGATATCCTTCGTCAGGGAGGTCCTGCCCCTTTAGGTCCTACCCAACCTACTTCAGGTCGGAGGTCTTACTACAGTTGCCTACGGCTAAGTTCACGTCATCAATGGGATACGTCTTTCTACGTGTTAAACGTCATGCAATCCGTCTGTCTGTAGTATTTAATGTAGATGTCACCTCGCATTTAATACCTAAAAAAAGAGATGTCTTGTAAGCATTAAATGCTCAGCTTGGTATTAAATACAAGTAATCATCATATCTATCTTATAAAAAGGAGACTTAATTATTCTATAAGAGGATATTCAAAGGCTGAGAATAAACAATATACTTGAAAAGAGCGTACAAACATGTTTTCTGTTACAATTTTTATATCTAGTTCAGTTTTACCACGTCTGACCTAAGTTCTTAACATTAAGTTGGCTTGGGAAGTGCATCGTCATTTTCCAACGTTAACAATATTGCTAACAATTTTAATAGGTATAAAGATTTTTGCTACTTTTTCTAATATTATATATGTAATGGAGGTTAAATTTAGAAAATATTGGGAAGAGTTACATATGTTATTTCATTAGCATTATGGACCACAAACTTAACTTAGAGAGAACAAAAGTAACCATAATGGCAATTTCACAAAAATTAATGTACGAAATCCACTAAAGTTTGATAATTTAGAAAAAAAAAATTATGTCAAATATATGATGTCTACGCTGAAAATGACGGTAGGAATGTCATGTGACCTTCTGTTCCAACACATGTTTCGTCATCACTTGACGATAATGACTTATAGAGTTACCTTAGTTCAGTTAGAAGTAGTCAACATGATAGTGGTTCTTCTTCTGCTTCTTTTTTTTTCCGTTCTAGTGATATACATTTAGAGTTAGCTACGTATTTTGCGAACGACATGCTTAGTATTTTATATGATGAAAAGAATTTTTTTTGATACATGATAAGTGCGTTTTGTGCACTTATTCAGGCCTTTAAACTAAGTATTTATTCTATCATATAGTTGATTTTCTACTTAATCTAGTTTGTTATTCCTTATATTTCAATTTTGGACCCGTCTCTAGGAAATTGGAGAAGAATGGATGAAAAAATGATAAATTGGGAGATGTCTCGAAAATACGGAGACTCAATTACATTCAATTGGAAACTTGAAAGACCAAATTTGGAAGTTATGAAAAGTTGGAGGACTAAAGAAGACAATATAAAAGTTTGAGGACTAAATTAGAGGATGTAGAAACTGGAATGACCAAATTGTGAGAGTTTGAAAGAACCAAGCTGGGCGATCTCGGCGAATGCCTAGCATCTCAATGCTGAAACAGAGAGCAATCAAGCTCACCTGGGCGATCGCCTGGGAATGATCGCCCAGGCTAATTTATCTGCGCGGATTTTTTCTTTTCTTTTTAGACGTCTAATTTAATTAGAAAACTGATTGGTCAAGAATTTTGTAATATTTTAGGATCTTTTGGGGCTCCATTAGGGAACTATAAATATGAGAATATAACTCATAGTCACGTGTTGAATTTTGGGAAAAAACATTACACAAAAACATCAACTGGAGTTCAAGAACTCAATCAAGATCAAGATCAAGATCATCATCCTTTTGAATTTTCTTTGTCTCCGGGCAATGAATTGCATATTTTTATTCTTCTTTTTTTCTTTTATTATTAGTATGCTATGCTAGTTTAATTAGTGCTAGGATTACGATGAAGCTTGTAGTTTAAATTCTTCTATCTAAAGACTTCGTTTTTGACGATTTATTTCAATATAGTTTTGAATAATTAATTTTGATTTATTTGTATCTACAATTATATACGTAGTAATTGTATGAGTGTTGTGGTTTGTTTTATTATCGAAAGATCGAAAGCAGGCTAGACAATATTTTTATTATCTTAAAGTCCGATAGGGAATAGAAATATATCGCTATGCTTTAGTTGATCATTAATTATCCATAGAGACTTAATGCATTCATTTGTATTCGCATTCGTCATGGAGATATAGTCGAGTCATACTTATGAATAGGTTTAAATTCGAGAGAAACTATTAAACAATTTAGGGATATTAATCTTCATAACTGATGTAATTTGTCAAAACCAAGAATCAAGATAGATAAATTAACAATTATAAGTGGATTCGAGATCCTAGTACTTTTCTTTCTTCAAGTTAAAGTAATTTTCATAAATCCATCTTTTACTTAATTGAGTTATAATTATTTAATTGTTCTTAGTTTATTATTCTAATTAGTTCTTAATCACCAATTTTCCAAAGTTAATTAGATTCGGTTAAGGTTAGTATAATTAATATTGAATTATCTAAATCCATGTGGGTACGATACTTCGACTCAACATCCACTTTATTACTTGAGCAATCCGTACACTTGTAGAATTGTTAAATACATAAAATCTCTGACAAGTTTTTGGTGCCATTGTCGAGGATTTAGTTTTAGTTCTTTTCAGTTATATTAGCACTAATTCGAACTTTATTTATTTGTTTGTTTAATTATGTATTATTATTTTCTTTAGTTATTTCAGTGTTTGAATTGTTTCTCTTCAGACCATTGCATGCGAAGTGTGAGACACGAGTCTCCAATTCTAATTGATCCAAAGATTGAATGCACCTTTTCATTGTAGGCAGAGAGAGGCAAGAAAAATACACCAAAAAGACCAAAAACAGCAAGACAAAATGAATAACAACGACATTGCTTGGGCAAGAGAGAAGATTGATGAAGACAATATGCTAGTTGGAGACTTTTTGACTCCACAGATCATCCAGAGCTAATCTAGCACTGTCTACCCACCTGTTGGGCAACTGAACTTTCAGTTGAAGACTAACGTCATTCATCTATTTCAGAATGGACATCAATTCTTTGGCAGGACTGACGAGAATCCACATACATATGTTTCACAATTCTTAGAAATGTGTTAACATTTCAAATATCAAGAAATCTTAGAGGATGTCATCCAGCTACGTTTGTTTCCACATACTCTCCAGGACAAAACTCTTGAGTGCCTAGACTCACCACCAATAGATAGCATAACCACTTGGAATGATCTAGGCCAAAAGTTCTGCACGAAATTCTTTCCACCAGCTAAGGTTTCGAAGTTGAAGCATGATATATCCATATTTTAATAGTCAAACAGAATCTTTTGATAAAGCATGGAACATATTCAAAAATATGCTAAGGAAGTGTCCTCATCATGGTGTTGGTAAGGGGCAACAAATTCAGTATTTTTATACTGGTGTACTCCCTTCATTTAAAAGCATGATTGATTCTTCATCTAACGGTTCTTTATCTATGAAAACAGTAGTTGAAGCTTTAGATTTGTTTGAAAGAGTAGCTACCACCACTGCCATGGGGCCATCAGACAGAGACATACACAAGAGAACTGCATGAGTACATGAAATAGATACTTTCACAGTGTTATCTACAAAGATTGATTCATTGGTACACAAAGTAGAAAATATGTCATATTCATCCAATGCCGTGCAAATAAAGAAATCAACATATGAAGAATGCAGAGATAGTCATAGTACATCAGAATGTCATATTCTATCACTACAGCCTGAGCTGGTCGATTATATTCAAGGTGGTCAGCGCCAACAAAATAACTCATACTCCAACACATATAATCCAGGTTGGCAAAACCATCCAAATTTCTCTTAGAGGGATAATCAAAATAATACTAGACCACAGTTTCAACAGCCAGAAAAGAGTACATCAATAAATTCATTGTGAAAACTAATCAATACATAGAAACTACTAATCAGTTCATGAGAAAGACGGAGACTTTTTTTCAAAATCAATGAGCTTCAATAGAGAATCTCGAGACACGAATGGGACAGATGGCAGTTGCTCTATCAGGCAGAGCATCAGGTACTTTGCCAAGCAATACAGAGGTAAATCCCAAGGAACATGTTAAGTTATTACTACTAGAAGTAGGGTTCAGTTACCATTGATCCATGTAAAGAGATCAGTTGCAAAGAAAGAAAAAGTACCTTCCACTGATGAGGAACACGTGGAACAGACTGAGCAGACAATAGATATTAAAGAGAGTTCAGGCACACCACAAGTTAAGGCAACCGTTCCTATCAAACCATATGATCATTCGATCTCATTTCCTTAGAGATTACAAAAGCACAAGTTAGACAAGTAATTCAAAAAAATTCTTGAGATCTTCAAGAAACAACATATCAACATCCATTTTGTAGATGCACTTGCTCAGATGCCCAGTTATGCAAAGTTCTTGAAAGACATTCTTTCAAATAAATGCAAGATAGAGGAACATGAAACGGTAATGTTGACAGAAGAGTGTAGTGCCATTTTGCAAAATAAACTACCTTATAAACTAAAAGATCCAGGGAGTTTTACAATACCTTGCACAATTGGAGATTTTTGTTTTGATAAAGTTTTGTATGATTTAGGAGCTAGTAATAACTTGATGCCACTTTCTATTTTCAGAAAATTAGGTTTGGGTGTAACGACCGAAAATTTTGTGGCTTTTAATTTCAAGTAAATAAAATTTTTACTTTTGGCATTGCTACGAATCTCACACTACATTTTAAATATTTTGTCACGTTAAAAATTTCGCGCGTTTGTTTTAAATTTGAAGTTTGACGAATATGGAATACTAATTTTAAAACTAACCTTGTTCTATTTTGAATGAATAAGTTTTTAATTTTCAATTTGTACGAAAAATAATTTTTCGGCTAGCATAAAATATTTTTTGGGTCGCTTTGTCTAGTTAAATCTCGACCCTTTATATTTGATTTTCTTAGCCAAATTCCGGCTTATTTTTCGGCCCAAAAGTTCACATATAATTAGTCCAAAACCCGGTGCATTTTGACCCCTTAATTTCTGCCATCTTTCATCAACTAAACAGCGCATCCATTAGCAAAGAAACCATCTCCCATGCGCACTAAAACTACACCCATGATCTGAAAACCGTTACCCCAGCAGCTCCATGTTTAGCCATAACTCTCCAAAAATTACTCTCACATTTCAACCACTTTTTCCCCCCCTAAAAAAAGGTTCCAGAATTCGAATTTTCTGTGCTTGTTTCTCCTCCAGTTTCAGCCAACCAAACAATCCCCATGACAATGAAGAAAACTGCCCCATGATCCTCCACAACTTCCCACTTTCTTTCCCCCCACTTTAGCCCATTCTCCCCACATCTTCCACCATTTTTTAAAGCTAATTACCTGCATTTTAACATCAGAAAAACATCCCAAGAAACTCCTCCAAACAGGCTGAAAATCTGCCCCATGATCACCCAATTTTCAGCACAAAACAGCCCCACAACTTCTCCATTTCCCCTCACTTCTCAGCCATTAAACTACTTGCTTTCCCCTTCAAATTATCCCAAAATTTCGTTCACCTTAAACCCCCATCTCTCCTTCATTTCAGTTACACAAAAAAATCCCAGCAGTTTCTCTTTTTCCTCAGCAAATTCGTCCATAAACAACGGCCATTGAACTCCACTTTTCTTTCCAGATTTTCCGCCAGCATAGTGAGTACTCTTACCTTTCATTTTCTTTCCACTTTTCATAAATATATACACCAATTCCCTCATCAATCTTACCCTCAGCCCAACTGGTTTCTTCCTCCCAAATTCGGTCCTCCAGCAGCCCAAAAATCAGCCATTTACTTGAGCACAAGACCTCCCACTTTTTCCTTCAAAATTTGCCCCTTAAGGTTCAGCCATAGAGTATTTAGTTTTTTCCTTAAATTTTCGGCTAGCAGGTACTTGAATTTCTGTATTTTTCAGTCCCAAATTTCTAGCATTTCTCTTTCATTTTCGGTTCAGTTTTCAGCCAGGAGTGAAAGTTCTTAACTTTTCTTTTTAAAATTACAAAATGATCTTTATATATACATCTATATATATAGTGTACGGGTCTTGATTTTGGAAGCCGCAGAAACAAATTTTGTACGTCACAACTCCAACCGAAAACCAATTTTTGAGGTAGTTTTACTTACTACTTTTACAATGATTTTATGATTTTTAAATGATGTTAGGGAAAATTATGATGTGATATAAATGCCATGCAAAAATTTATGATAACGGAACGTTATGATAGTGATTGAAGGTAATCACTTTAATATGTTAGTAATTAAACGTAATCACGTATGACGTTATGTGGTGCCGGCTACCAATCGCAATTTATGTGTTCCTATGTATGTTTATAAATGATGGCATGAGCATTTATTTTTACGTATAATTTTTTCACATGTTTTATGTATTGCTAATGAGTGTTTCTCATGAAATACTCAACTCCAAAACGAACAAATTTTCAAATTGAATTGGTTGGTGTTGATGCGGTGGCGTAGGCTAGCGAGCTTGTCATGGAATTCGCTTTTTAGTTTAAGTTTTGACGTCAAGATGATTGAGTATATTAGATGTAAATACAATATTTTTAAATATTTGATTTAGTATTTAATTATATAGCATTTATAGAAAACGAGATGTCAGTTCCTTTACCGTTAAAAGTTCAAGTTAAAATGCATAGTTTCATGTTTCTGAATTTTCCAACTTATTGTCCCTATTTTGAAAAATCATAACTTTTGTTATGGTTGAAGTTTTTGAGTTAATTTAGTTACTATGTAAAGCCCTATATGTGTTCTAATAACAAAAATTAGAATCACTTAAAAATTCCATCGGACGAATTTATTATGGACGTTTGAATGGGCTACCTTAAGGCACCCAGGATAGTTTTTCAAGCATCTTCGGCTATCTTTTTCACCTACCAAATGACGTAGTTAAAGTTTAATTTTTTTACATATTGTAGTATGCAGTCCCGATTATCTACAGTTTAAATTTTGTAATTTTTGGAGTTCGTTTTAATGGTCTAATAAATTGTGGCGACACCTACCATGGTATAGACAAAACTATGAAATTTTGAAGAAAATTCATTTTCCCGTGCATGCTTGTTATTTTTCCACAACAATTTCTTTTTTAAAACCCTTCAAGGGCATAGGAAATATTATTTGGAGTCGTCATATATATTTTAGAGATTTATGTTAGTGACCCTCCGGGTTGAGAAAATTCGGAGCATTACAACTTGTTATCAGAGAGCGGTTTTACTTTTCTGTAGACTCGCAAAAAAATTTATTTTTTTATCTTACTGTTAAATTTATTTTATTTTTTTTTATTTATTATACTTCATTTTGGTCTTTATTTTGATATGTCAATATGAAAATTTAATTTAGTCCTTGGAATTAACTTAAAAGATGTTTGAAACCCTCATAAACAGACTTTTCAAAATTGGTATTTCAGACATGGTTCCACCAAGTGAGTACTATCTAGAACATGCCGAGGTGGAAAGAAATGATTACATTTAGTTTGTTATGGATTCTAAGTGGTCGTTTGGCCATCATATCGGTAGCCGTAGGGCAGCACATATTCGGGCAATGAACTACGAGTTTGTGACAACAAGATATTGGCATTAATTGTGTACTTGCCTTTTTGAAAGTGGAGGTTAAATGATCAAATCTCAGGCACCTCAGATGCATGCCTAGCTATTAATGTTACATGTTTGAGAAATGATAGTATACTAATGGTTAGTATGCCATAGATACAGATAAATTATCTAGTGCAATGCAGATAGATTTTGATGGTTTGATCTTATAAGCAGACTGGATTGTGGTAGAATGAAATATTTTGATATAATTTTGGGTATATTTTTTGCTAAGAACTAATCTTGCTATAATTGTGTGTTTTGGAGAAAGATGTCGTGTTTTGGTAACCTGGAAGTCAAGACTTTAGGTATTATAGTTGAGGGTTAAGGCATTCTATTAAGGATATCTTATCTGTCTCACTGGCACCTCATCGAAAGAGACGATACTAGATAATGTGCCAGTAGAAGCAAGGGTGAGATTTACATCGACCACAAGAGTCTCATGTACTTCTTCTTTCAAAAGGAGATAAAAATAAGACAACGATGATGGTTAGAGTTAGTGAAGGACTATGACTACATTATCATGTACCGTCCCAGTAAAGCAAATGTAGTCACGGGTACTCTAAGCAGGAAGATCATAGGTCATTTGGTTAGTGTTGTGAACAGAGCAAGAGAAATTGATCAAGGATTTGAGAATTTAAGAATTGAAGTGTTGGCGCAACCAGTGCGGGCATCAACAATGATAACAAGTCTGACATTAAAACTGACACTAAAAGATAGAGTCGTGGCAGCTAAGAAAGATGATCTCTTTTGAAAAATAAAATCAGGGATAACATGGGAATTAAAAGAGAAAAGGATTTGAAATAGTCGAGGACAAAACTTTGATGATTAAAGGTTTGTTGTGCGTGCCCAAGGATGAGAGGTTGAGGAATGAGATTTTACCTGAAGCTAATTTCCCTTCTTACGTCGCACATCCACAAGGAACCAAAATGCAAAATGATTTACGTAACACTTTTTAGTGGAGAAACATAAAAGAGATTATAGCTCGATTTGTGTCTAAGTGTTTGGTATGTCAACAAGCAAAGGCAAAACATATCAGATCGTTAGGGCCATTAAATCAAATGGATATACCACAATGGAAATGGAAGAAAAATCGCAATGAATTTCGTTATGGGTTTTCTTTGATCGGCAAGAGGTAATGATGCCGTCAGGGTTGTAATAGACCGTTTGATGAAATCTGCTCAATTTTATGCAAATTCGGATGAATTTTAGCTTGAAACAGCTAGCACAGTTGTATGTTAGAGAAGGTGTCTGACTTGATAGAGTGCCAATTTTCAGGGTATTGGAATGAGACCCAAGGTTTACCTCAAATTTTTGGAGGGAGCTATGAGAACTTAATTGGATTTTAGTACAGCATATCATCCTCAAACCGAAGAGCAATCAAAATAAACCATTCAAATTTTGGAAGATATGTTGAGAGCATGTGTTATGGATCTAGGTGGTAAATGAGAATGTCACTTACTGTTGGTAGATTTTTCATTTAACAATAGTTTCCAAGCTAATATGGACATGGCACCATATGAGGCATTTTATAGTTGTTGATGACGTTCGCTAATTTGTTTTGATGAGGTTGACGAATGAAGAATTTTGGATCCTTAATTTCTTGAGAAAATGGTAGAAGCTATAGACAAGATCAAATTTAGAATTTAGACAGCGCAAGATCACCAGAAACGTTTAGCCGACCAAAGAAGGAACAAGTTAGAGTTTGAATTCGGCGTGAAAATATTTCTTAAAGTTGTACCAATGAAAGGAATTTTACATTTTGAAAAGAAAGGAAAGTGAAGACCAACGTCGGCCCATTTGAGATTATTTAGAAAATTGGAAATGTGGTGTTTCATTTGGCATTGCCCCCCGAACTCTCGGCAGTGCACGACATATTCTATGTTTCAATGTTAAGGAAGTACATAAATGATTCTACACATGTGGTAAAATATGAGTCATTGGATTTAAGAAATGATATGACCTATGAGGAAGAGCTTGCACTGACCTTAGAAAGAAAAGTCCATGTTCTGTGAAACCGGAAGATCTCTTTAGCTAAAGTTTAGTGGGGTAGATATGAGAAAGATGGTGTTACTTGGGAAGGAGAAAAAGATCTTTTAGCTAAGTACCCAAAACGTGTAAACTAAGTAAGTTAAATTTCAAGGACGAAATTATTTTAAGCGGGGAGGGTTGTAACGATCGAAATTTTTTTGGCTTTTAATTTCAAGTAAATAAAATTTTTACTTTCGGCATTGCTACGAATCTCACACTACATTTTAAATATTTTGTCACGTTAAAAATTTCGCCCGTTTGTTTTAAATTTGAAATTTGACAAATATGGAATACTAATTTTAAAACTAACCTTGTTGTATTTTGAATTGATAAGTTTTTAATTTTCAAGTTGTAATTTTTTGGCTAGCATAAAATATTTTTTGGTTCGCTTTGTCTAGTTAAATCTCGACCCATTATGTTCGATTTTCTTAGCCAAATTTCGGCTTATTTTTCGGCCCAAAAGTTCATATATAATTAGCTCAAAACCCGGTGCATTTTGACCCCTTAACTTCTGCCATCTTTCATTAACTAAATAGCCCATCCATTAGCAAAGAAATCACCCCCCATGCATACTAAAACTACCCCCATGATCTGAAAACCGTTCCCCTAGCAGCTTCATGTTTAGCCATAATTCCCCACAAATTACCCTCACATTTCAACCACTTTTTTCCCCCACAAAAAGGTTCCAGAATTCAGATTTTCTGTGCTTGTTTCTCCTCCAGTTTCAGCCAACCAAACAACTCCCATAACAATGAAGAAAACTACCTCATAATCCTCCACAACTTTCCACTTTCTTTCCCCCCACTTCAGCCCATTCCCCCCACATCTTCCACCATTTTTTAAAGCTAATTACCTGCATTTTAACATCAGAAAAACGTCCCAAGAAACTCCTCCAAACAGGCTGAAAATCTGCCCCATGATCACCCAATTTTCAGCATAAAACAGCCCCACAACTTCTCCATCTCCCCTCACTTCTCAGCCATTAAACTACTTGCTTTCCCCTTCAAATTATCCCAAAATTTCGTTCACCTTAAACCCTGCATCCCTCCTTCATTTCAGTCACACAAAAAAAAATCCCAGCACTTTCTCTTTTTCCTCAGCAAATTCGTCTATAAACAGTTGCCATTAAATTCCACTTTTCTCTCTAGATTTTTGGCCAGCGTAGTGAGTACTCTTACCTTTCATTTTCTTTCCACTTTTCATAAATATATACACCAATTCCCTCCTCATTCTTACCCTCAACCCAACTAGTTTTCTTCCCAAATTCAGTCCTCCAGTAGCCCAAAAATCAACCATTTACTTGAGCACAAAACCTCCCACTTTTCCCTTCAAAATTTGCCACTTAAGGTTCCAACTATTGAGTGTTTAGTTTCTTCTTATTTTTCCAGCAACATTCCCACTTTCCTCCCCCAAAATTTAGCACCAAAAAACTTAGAAAAATCTCCTATCTTCTTCCTTAAATTTTTGGCCAGCAGGTGCTCGAATTTCTGCATTTTTCAGTCCCACATTTCCAGCCTTTCTTCTTCATTTTCGGTTCAGTTTTCAACCAGCAGTGAAAGTTGTTAACTTTTCTTTTTAAAATCACAAAATAATCCTTATACATACATCTATAGTGTACGGGGCTTGATTTTGGAAGTTGCAGAAACAAATTTTGTACGTCACAACTCCAACCGAAAACCAATTTTTGAGATAGTTTTACTTACTACTTTTACTATGATTTTTAAATGACGTTTAGAAAATCATGATGTGATATAAATGCCATGA
Source organism: Forsythia viridissima (assembly GCA_030279155.1). Classification (NCBI taxonomy): domain Eukaryota; kingdom Viridiplantae; phylum Streptophyta; class Magnoliopsida; order Lamiales; family Oleaceae; genus Forsythia; species Forsythia viridissima. Next base: position 29,675,171 of record CM059042.1, read on the forward strand.
AAATTTATGATTAAGGAATGTTATGTTAGTGATTGAAGGTAATCACCTTAATATGTTAGTGATTGAAGGTAATCACGTATGATGTTATGTGGTGTCAACTACCAATTTATGTATTCCTATGTACGTTTAAAAATGATGGCATGAGCATTTATGTTTATGTATAATTTTCCCCATATGTTAGTACGTATGGCTACTGAGTGTTTTTTATGAAATACTCACCCCCACAATAAATAAATTTTCAGATTGAATTGGTTGGCGTTGATGCGGTGGCGTAGGCTAGCGAACTTGTCACGGAATTCTTTTTTTAGTTTAAGTTTTGACGTCGAGATGATTGAGTAGATTATGATATAAATACAATATTTGTAAGTATTTAATTTAGTATTTAATTATGTAACATTTATAGAAAATGAGATGTCGGTTCCTTTGCCGTTAAAAGTTCAAGTTAAAATGCATAGTTTCATGTTTTTGAATTTTCTAGCTTACTGTCCCTATTTTGAAAAATCATAAATTTTGCTACAATTGAAGTTTTTGAGTGAATTCAGTTACTATGTAAATCCCTATATGTGTTCTAATAATAAAAATTGGAATCACTTAAAAATTCCATCGGATGAATTTATTATGGACGTTTGAACTGGCTGCCTTAAGGCACTCGTGACAGTTTTTCAAGTATCTTCGACCATCTTTTTCACCTACCAAATGACGTAGTTAAAGTTTCAAATTTTTACATATTGTAGTATGCAGTCCCAATTATCTACAGTTTAAATTTAGTAATTTTTGAAGTTCGTTTGAATGGTCTAATAAATTGTGGTGACACCTATCATGGTATAGACAAAACTATGAAATTTTGAAGAAATTTCATTTTCCCTTGCATGCTTGTTATTTTTCCACAACAATTTCTTTTTTAAAACCCTTCAAGGGCATGGGAAATGTTATTTGGAGTCGTCATATATATTTTAGAAATTTATGTTAGTGATCCTCCAGGTTGAGAAAATCTGGGGCGTTACATTGAGGGAGGCTAAAGTAACTAATGTAACTCTACAGCTAACTGATCGGTCTATCAAACATCCAAGAGAAGTTGTTGAAGATCTTTTGATAAAGGTGGACAAATTTATCTTCCCAACTGATTTTATCATTCTTGACATGGAGGAAGATAGAGATGTGCCACTTCTTCTTGGCTGACCATTTTTAGCCACTAGTAGAGCTCTAATCGATGTACAAAAAGGCCAACTTATTCTGAGGCTTAGTGAAGATCAAGTCACTTTTGATGTCTTCAAGGCGATTAAATATCCAACCGAGTCAGATAGCTGTTTCAAAGTTGATGTGGTTGATAATGCAGTTCATGAAAACTTTCAACTCAATAATCCATCAGATCCATTGGAGGCCTGTATTGTGCATTCTTAATCCACTCACACTGATTCTGGTGAGGTTGAGATGTTTGTAAGATATCTTGAAGCTAATCCTCCATATATACGCCAACCACGCTTTGAGGAATTGGGCACGGGTTCTACAAAACAGCTGTCTTCTGTTCAACAACTTCCAAAATAGAGCTCAAGTAGTTGCCATCACATCTCCGTTACGCCTACTTGGGAGAATCTTCTACTTTGCCTGTGATCATCGAAAATTCTATTAATGAGCTTGAAGAGAAAAAATTATTCCAAGTGCTCTAATAACACAAGACAGCTATTGGGTGGTCTATTGCTGACATCAAGGCATCAGCCCTACATTGTGTATACATAAAATCCTCATGGAGGACGATTTTAAACCAAGTATTGACAGTTAGAGGATGCTGAATCCTAATATGAAAGAAATGGTCAGAGTAGAGGTCATGAAGATAATAGATGCCGGGATCATCTACCCAATCTTAGACAGTACTTGGGTGAGTCCAGTTCAAGTAGTACCAAAGAAATGAGGTATCACTTTGGTTCAGAACAAAAATAATGAGTTGATTCCAACTAGAACAATCACAGGATGGAGAGTTTGCATTGACTACCGCAAACTCAACACTGCTATTATGAAGGATCATTTTCTCCTTTCGTTTATTGATCAAATGTTGGAAAGACTGGATGGATATTCTCATTACTACTTTTTAGATGGATACTCCGGCTACAATCAAATTCCAATAGCACCTAAGGATCAAGAGAAGACAACATTCACGTGTCCTTATGGTACCTTTGCTTGCCTTAGGATGTCTTTTGGTCTATACAATGCTCCTACCACTTTTCAGCGTTGCATGATGGCCATCTTCTCTGATGTGGTGGAGAAATTCATTGAAATATTCAGGGATGATTTCTCAGTGTTTGGCTCATCTTTTGATGAGTGCTTGGAGCACCTACGCCTGGTTTTGCAGCGGTGTGAAGATACAAACTTAGCTCTTAATTGGAAAAAGTGTTTCTTCATGGTTCAAGAATGTATCGTGTTGAGACATCGGATTTCAGCTAAGGAGATTGAAGTGGATAAAGCAAAAATTTAGGTTATAGAGAAATTGCCACCACCAACTTCTGTCAAGGGTATTAGAAGCTTTCTTGGACATGCCGAGTTCTATCGTTGCTTCATCAAAGACTTCTCGAAAATCACAAAAACTTTATGTACTCTGCTGGTCAAGGATGTGCCCTATGTCTTCGAGTGTTTATTGTCATTCAACACTTTAAAAGAGAAGCTCATTTCAACACCTGTGATAATTGCACCTAATTGGAGTCTACCATTTAAATTAATGTGTGATGCAAATGATTATGCAGTTGGAGTAGTCTTGGGGCAGTGAAAAGATAAAATCTTTCATGTAATACACTATGCTAGCAAAACTTTAAATGATGCACAGCTCAACTATGCCACTACTGAGAAGGAGCTCCTGGCCGGAGTCTATGCCTTTGACAAATTCAGATCATATCTTGTTGAATCAAAGGTGATAGTCTACACTGATCACGTAGTCTTAAAATAATTATTGGCAAAGAAAGATGCAAAACCGAGGCTGATTAGATGGGTGTTACTTCTACAAGAGTTTGATCTAGAGATAAAAGACAATAAGGGAAGCGAGAATGTAGTAGCTGATCATCTATCCAGATTTGAGAAGGAAGAGAGAAGGAAGAACAGATCGAGAACATGGATATCACTGAGGTGTTCTCAGATGAACAGATTTTTCACTTGGAAAAAGCACCATGGTTTGCTGATATAGTAAATTTCTTAACCAAGTTCATCATCTCGCCTAATTATTCAAGTCATAAAAAGAAGAAATTTTTCTCTGACTTGAAGTACTATTTTTGGTAGGATCACATTCTCAATAGACAGGTCCAGATCAAATAATTAGGCTGTGTATTTCTGAAGAAGAAGTTCCTCAGATACTTGAACATTGCCACTCTTCAGGCTACGCTGGACACTTTGGTACCTCTAAAACAACTGCTAAAGTTCTCCAGTCAAGGTTCTATTGACCTTCTCTCTTCAAATATACATACCTTTTTATGAAGGGATGTGATCGGTGCCAGCTCACGGGAAATATCTTGAAAAAGAATGAGATGTCTCTAAACAGTATACTTGAGGTCGAGCTTTTTGATGTATGGGGTATTGATTTCATGGAGACATTTTTCTCTTCATTCTCGAATCAATACATATTGGTTGATGTCAACTACGTCTCCACTGCAAATTGTGATCAGCCTCCAAGATCGAATCGCGTAATCTTGTTATCAAGATTAGAACCTCTTTTCTTTACCCTTTTGATTCATGTATACATACATGTAATTCTATTAGATAATGTACTATAGAACAATAATCACTGGAGGGAAAAGGAAGGAATGATGTACAGTACATTCTACAATGTTAATGATGTTCTTCATCCTCTAAATTTGATTGCGTCACAACCTTCCAAACAATGCTTAATGCCGAAACTGGCTTTATCGCCGGGTTCAAATTTCATTCTAGATAAACAAACCCTAGCCTTCTCTCTCTATCTTTCTTCTTTTACTACGTGGTCTAGATTAATAATTTATTTCTCAATTTATTACAATCCACAAAATCAATGAAATAATAGTCAATTATTCAAAGCATTAAGAAAATAAGTAAAATCAAATACTTAAATAATTTATATTTCAAATTTTGAGAGTCGAAATTAAAGAATTAAAACTAGGATACATCGTACATCAAAACATTAAATTGAGTTATTCATAATTTGGTAGAAAGCGGTTGAAGCAGTCGTATTGCCTACCAATGATGCACGGATTGTGATGGATTTCTTAAAAAAAATGTATTTTCACGCGTTATGGCACACCCCGAGCCATTATTAGTTATGAGGGTGAACATTTTTGCAATCGTCACTTGAGTCCTTATTGGCTAAATACGGCGTTCGGCGTCGTATTGCTACTCACTATCACCCTCAAACCAGTGGGCACGTTAAAGTCTCCAACCAGGAGTTGAAGTGGATTCTTGAGGTGACGGTGAGTTCATCAAGAAAAAATTGGTCAAAGAAACTAGATGACGCTATATAGGCCTACCGGACAGTTTTCAAAACTCCTATAGGCATGTCTCCATATTGGCTAGTTTTTGGAAAAGCGTGCCATTTACCGGTTGAGTTGGAGCATCGGGCATATTGGGCAGTCAAGAAGTTGAACTTTGATTTGAAGGCTGCCGGTGAAAAGAGACTTCTTCATTAAATGAAATGGATGAGTTTCAGTTGAAAGCCTATGAAAATGCAAAATTGTATAAGGATTGGACCAAAAATTGGCACGATATGCATATCCAAGAAAGAAATTTTGAGGTTGGACAACAAGTATTGTTGTATAATTATCGCCTCAAGCTTTTTCCGGGCAAATTGAGATCACAGTGGTCGGAGCCTTACACAATCACAAAAGTTTATTCATATGGAGCGGTGGAAATCAACCATGAGAGCAAAGACACTTTTAAAGTCAACGGGCAGCAGTTGAAGGTCTATTGGAGCGGCGGATTCTTGAAAAAAAAGTCCACAGTTCACCTTGCACCACCAAAATGATTAACCCGAAAAGTCGAGCTCTAGACTATAAATCGAGCACTTAATGGGAGGCAACCTATTTTTCTATCCCTTTCTACTCTTTCATCCTATTTATTTGCCAATGCATGTAGTAAGGATAGTTTTATTGCATTAGTTTTTGGTTTTAGGCATACCACTTTTATTTTTCCAATTTTTCCACTTAGTTGATTTTTAGCATGGTTTCATCATCATTTTCATTTTGACACGTAATTTAGATTTTATGTGTTAAGTGATGCCTAATTACATTTGTCAGAGATTTTATATCTTTAATAATTCCACAAGTGTACGGATCGCTCGAGTAATAAAGTGGATTATGAGTCCAAGTATCATTCCTACGAAGATTTAGATAATTCAGTTCAATTATACTAACCTTAACCGAATCTAATGAACTTTTGAAGATTTTGTGTTTAAGAACTATTTAGAATCTGAACTAAAAATAATAAAATAATTATAATTCAAATAACTAAAAATTAGATTAATAAAAATTACTTTAATTTGAAGAAAGAAGAGTACTAGGATCCCAAATCCACTTATAATTGTTAATTCCTCTATCTTGATTCTTGGTTTTGACAAAATACATCAGTTATGAAGATCAATATCCCTAGACTGTTTAATAGTTTCTCTCGAATAAAATTAAACATATTCATAAGTATGACTCGACTATATTTCTATGACGAATGCGAATACAAACAAATGCATTAAATCTCTATGGATAATTAAATATCACCTAAAGCATAGCGGTATATTTCTATCCCCTATCAGATTTTAAGATAATTAAAATATTGTCTAGCCTGCTTTCGATCATTCGATAGTAAAACAAACCACAACACTCATACAATTATTGCGCACATAATTGTAGATTCAAATAAATCAAAATTAATTATTCAAAACTATAATTAAATAAATTATCAAAAACCAAGCCTTTGGATAGAAGAATTTAGATTGCAAGCTTCATCGTAATCCTAGCACAAAATAAACTAGTCTAGCATACTAATAATAAGGAAAGAAAGAAGAGAAGAAAACATGGAGTTTATCACCCAGATATGAAGAAAGAGAAGAAATCTTGATCTTGATCTTCGTTCAATTCTTCAAAGATTAGTTCTTGATCTTCATTTCTTGTATCCGTCTTATGTTTTTCTCCCCAAAAACTCCATAAAAAACGACCCCCCCTTGATATGTGTTAATAACTTATATATATATATATATATATATATATATATATATATATATATATATATATATATATATATATATATATATATATATATATATATATACTTACCTAATTGTGCCCTAAAAGATCTCAAAAAATCATGAAAATCGCGTCCAAACAAGTTTCCTAATTAGAGTCGAACACAAAAGGAAACAAAAATTCCCGCGGCCAGAAATAACACCGGGCGGCTGTTTTTCAAACGGTCATAACTTCTTGTAGAAAACTCCAAATTGAGATCCGTAAAAAGTGATGGACTCGTAATTCAATTATCTTTCCAATAGTATATCATTTGCCTTGTGAATATTTTAATACCAAAATATGTGCACGAATTTCCCCACATACTTTGATTTCTCATTCTGGTTCTTTGACTTTCAAGTGTTTGATCATTTGCTTCAATTCTTCATTGTCACTCTACCATACCTTAACTTATTGATTTTATCTTCTTCCTCATTTACTCGTCAATTTCACCAAATTTTTGCTCTTTTTGTCCTTTTGTCTCCAATTACTTATAAATGGGTCCAAAACTGAAATAGGAAGAATAATACAATAAATTAAGTATAAAATCAATAAAATGACGGGATAAAAGCTTAGTTTAAATGCCCGAATAAGTGTACAAAATGCACTTATCAACATTCACCTCGTTTGCATTATAGTCAATTACTTTGCATGCCGTTAGTGTTTGCTTTAGACCTTAAGCATAGCCTCGTTACAATTTGACTTTCCATTCGTTTCTCATTGCTTATTGATTTTGAAGGTTCATCATATCCATTTTCTTCATCTTGAATATTTAGCATGTTAAGTTAGGCATACATTCATTTTGTTATCTTTGAATTCCAAAAAAAAAAAAAAAATCGTAGTTGCTGGTAAATTGGGCTATCGTCCAGTCCATTGACTTGGGCGATCGCCCGTAACCAGCAACCCTGGACAGAACGCCCAGGATTAACCTAGGTGATCACCCAGGTTTTCACTGGGCGTTCACCCAGGCTCGCGCTGGGCCGCGAGCCATTAAGCACAAAAAGGAAAATTTTCAGTTTTAAGCTTCAACACACGCGAATTCATTACCTGATTTCATCACCCTTCCACATTTCAATCTTCCATATATCAAATCTCAATTGAATCACTTGTTTTCACATTACATCTACTTCAAATTTAGTCTCTTGGAAACGCTTTTTCCTCCAAGGTAAGCGTTTTCTTCCGCTTCTCTTGTTTATGCTTTAGGCTTGCAATATTTATCGAATTTGTCTTGATTAATTGAGGAGGATGGGACTAGGTAGATGATGGATTGTTGAATTTATGTTTTTAAGTATAAATTTTTGGGCTTGATTCATATATCCAAATATGTGCAACTCTTGAAATAAATTGATGCATTCCAAGTATTTGATAAAATCCCTAAGAAGAACCTCGTATACAGAGGGTTGAATTTTTTATTTGGTCCACTTTCATACTAATGTAAGATTGTTATTGAGATCCGAATTTATTGCATTTGTATATGAAAACAGCACTAATCACTTAGCCCCAAAAATAGGACGCCATGACATGCCATGGCTAGGCATCAGCCACTTCACGTCACCAATTTCGTCCCACTCTCGTCTGCCTCATATGACCTCCGTTCTTCCTCATTTTTGAACTTGGTAAAGACCAATTTATGTAGATACTTGTGTCCAAAGATGGCTCAGAAATTTTTTATTATTTCTTCACATTTCTCGGTGGTGAAAAGTAGTGTTTGGTCTACATTTAAAATACGAAAATTCACTACTTTTATTTTATTTTGAGATGTTTGTCTATTCTTGAGCTTATTCTGATGCTTAATAATGTTTCTCTTATCCTTATAGGTACCAATGGTACCAAAACAAAAAACCACATCTCATGAAAAGGGAAAGGTCGGTGAAGGTTCTACCCGTCGTAGATGGGCCGAAGAACCAACAAGTGATGGTGGCATACCACGATTCCTAACTACAGATGCCCAAGAGAGATATAACGAAAAGTGGAAAGGAAAGAACCACCACCAAGAGAGAAGGGTACAGAGGACTGATTTTCAGGAGCATCTATTGGAACATGTGATCCAACAATGTGGTTGGAGTAAAGTAGCTGCAGCTCCACATCCAGCCTATATAACCTTGGTCAAGGAATTCTTTGCAAACTTCAACAAAGAAATTGATACTCCAGACTCGTCTCATCGACACAAGACATGAGTAAGAGGCAAGTGGATCCGTTTCAGTCCTGTTATGATTGATAGATATTATGAGCTGATCCGCACGGAGATAGATCCCATGCCTAATGAAGAGGACATGCAGTCTGTGGCACGGTTCTTGTATGATATAGAGAATGCATGGCAGTTGGCCACTTCGCACTTCAAACATGATGAATCGACTCAGGAGTTGAGGTCTTTACATTTTTTTTCTGTACCAATATTAATCCTACCACTCAGCGAACGAAGTTTATTGGAGAAAGGACTCACCTTCTTTACCATTTAGCCCAAGGCAGAAAATGGATTTGGGGACACATATCTTTGATTTTGTTTGGGAGTTAGCAACATCGGTTGACTCCAACTCCCAGCGCTCTATTATGTTTCCATGTCTAATTAGTGGGATCTTTCTAGAGGCCGGTGTCTCCCTATTGCCATTTGAGGAAGCTGGCACTCTTGAAGCCCCTCTCACCCATAAGACTATTGACAATTCAGAGGCCAGGATGTGAGCCAAAGAGATCAGAGCACAGCGTGCTCCTCTAGCGGTACAACGTGATGAGGAAGCTCATGATCAAGCACCTCCAGCACCCCAGCCAGCTCTTGCCACTGAACCCAACCTTGGCATTCAGTTCACTCATATCCAAGTAGCTCTGATGGAGATTGGTAGATTGGTGAACAACATGCAAAACACATTCCTTGAGGTACAGCACACGCAGCATAACATGCAACAGGAGCTGGAACGAGTACGTGTACAAGTACGTGGATTGCAGCACGCAAATGTTGACATTAGGTCGAACCAGCGTACTATCACTTATGCATATGATGACGTCAACTGAAGGATAATACAATTTGGAGGTCGACTCGAGACGATTGACGGGATAGTCTCTCGGATAGCCGAGGCCATCGACTCTTTGCGACCTTCCACTTCTGCTGGACCATCCGATCAACCAAGACCCTTTTCTCCACCTTTACCCCCAGGAAGTACCTGATCTTTTCCTCATTTCCTCATTTCATTTTGTTCTAATTTGCTCTTACATTGGAGACAATGTAATATTTTCATTTGGGGATGGGTTAAGTATCAGGATACTTAATGGTTGAATTTTGAATTAGCTTATTATTCAGGTCTGTATAACTGAAAATTTCATTTTTTCAAAAAAAAAATTGTTTATTTGTCTAGTTATTGTTGAACATCTTACTGCCAATAATGATATTTGTTTGAATTTGAGTACGTTTTTAGTGAGAATATTAGACAACACTTGAACTCATGCTTTTACCTGAATACTTATCCATGTTAGACTAGATTAATGAAGCACATAACCACTATTGACTTATCACTGATATGGAAACATGACTTGAGTGTTTGTGTTGATATTATTTACGTAGGATTATTGTGAAAATCTCGTTCCCAAATCCTTAAGCTAGTAACCCAACTGTTTTGAGAACAGTTTAGGGGTGTTAAAGTTAGCACATGTGTTTGTAGAATTTTGATGGTTTGCGTTTTCTAGGTCTCATTTTTGGTTGAATAGGTTATAGTCAAGGAATCTAAACTGAGCACTATTCACTGGTGATAAAATAAAATATCTTACTCGAGCAATTAAGCATGTTAGGGTATCTTAAAATTTGGTGTCCTATGGTCATCTGACTTGGGAGTCATCGGCCCAAAGCTAGTGAGAGAGAAGTATTGCACAGGATGTAAGACTGTCTATAATAGTTAAATAAAATAAAAAGAGTTAGAGTGCTCGGTAAGGATTACTAGGTTAGACCCTCGGAGACTGAAGATGAGAAATTAAAAAATCACTCACCATCCTAGTTCTAAGATTACAAGTTATAATTTTTACCACTTTCTTTGAAAAAAGCATTGTGTTGATCAATAGGAATCAAATTCTCTAGAACACTTCGGGATTGGAGAGAAAAACTTTAGAAATGTGATCATTTACGAGAGATGTAAAGAATAAATGACTACAAATTGTTCGAGATTGTAAAAATATCAATAACACAATATTAGTCGTGGTCTAATACAGGTGTAAGTTCAATTTTTGGCAAATCACACACTCAGTAAAGGTCGAGCATCAGATAAGTGAAATTTTTTTGTTGTTGTTTAATCTCTTTCTAAAAGTGTTGCTTTATTTTCGAACTTGAGGCATATGGTAAGAAATTTGACATAAACGCAACTCCTGTTAATTCGTTTAGCTTAGTTTAAATTTATAGTTTATTTTTATTTTTATTTGAGGACGCACAAAAGTTTAGTTTGGAAGTGTTTGATAAGTGCGTTTTGTACACTTATTTGTGCCTTTAAACTAAACATTTATCATGTCGTATAGTTGATTTTCTACTTAATCTAGTTTATTATTCCTTATATTTTAGTTTTAGACCTGTCTGTAAGAAATTGGAGAAGAACGGATGAAAAAATGATAAATTGGGAGATATCTCGGAAGTACGGAGACTCGATTACATTCATTTGGAAACTTGAAAGACCAAATTTGGAAGCTATGAAAAGTTGGAGGACTAAAGAAGACAATATGAAAGTTTGAGGACTAAATCAGAAGCTGTGGAAACTAGAAAGACCAAATTGCGAGAGTTTGATAGAACCAAGCTGGGCGATCCCCCAGCATCTCAATGATGAAACAGAGAGCAATCAAGCTCACCTGGGCGATCGCCCAGGAATGGTCGCCCAGGCTAATTTATCTGTGCGGATTTTTTCTTTTCTTTTTAGACTTCTAATTCAATTAGGAAACTGATTGGCCGCAAATTTTATAATATTTTGGGATCTTTTGGGGCTCCATTAGGGAACTATAAATATGAGAATATAAACTCATAGTCACGTGTTGAATTTTGGGAGAAAAGCATTATACAAAAACACCAACCGGAGATCAAGAATTACTCTTTCAAGAACTCAATCAAGATCAAGATCAAGATAATCATTCTTTTGAAATTTTTTCGTCTCCGGGTGATGAATTCCCTATTTTCTTCTTTTTTTGTTATTTTTTTATTATTAGTATGCTAGGCTAGTTTAATTAGTGCTAGGATTGCGATGAAGTTTGTAGTTTAAATTTTTCTATTTAAAGACTTGGTTTTTGACGATTTATTTCAATATAGTTTTGAATAATTAATTTTGATTTATTTGAATCTACAATTATATATGTAGTAATTGTAAGAGTTGTGGTTTGTTTTACTATTGAAAGATCGAAAGTATGCTAGACAATATTTTAATTATCTTCAAATTCGATAGGGAATAGAAATATACCGCTATACTTTAGGTGATATTTAATTATCTCTAGAGACTTAATGCATTCGTTTGTATTCGCATTCGTCATAGAGATATAGTCGAGTCATACTTATGAATATGTTTAATTTTATTCGAGAGAAACTGTTAAACAATCTAGGGATATTGATATTCATAACTGATGTAGTTTGTTAAAATCAAGAATCAAGATAGAGGAATTAACAATTATAAGTGGATTCGGGATCTTAGTACTTTTCTTTCTTCAAGTTAAAGTAATTTTCATAAATCCATCTTTTACTTAATTGAGTTATAATTATTTAATTGTTCTTAGTTTATTATTCTAATTAGTTCTTAATCACCAGTTTTTCAAAGTTAATTAGATTCGATTAAGGTAAGTATAATTGGCATTGAATTATTTAAATTTTTGTGGGAACAATACTTGGACTCAACATCCACTTTATTACTTGAGCGATCCGTACACTTACAGAATTATTAAAAACATAAAATTGCTGACAATATACAACGATGATAGAGACAAAATAAAAGTCAATACCCAATTCTGTCAAATATAGCACGCGATCTACTAACACATCAAATATCAACTGTAGCATCGGAGTCTAATTTTAGTATAGGTGGCAGGATTCTTTCTGACAAATCAAGACTTAAAGCCGACATATTAGAAAGTTTATTATGTCTGAAAAATTGAGATGATGCCGAACCTCGGATCCAAGATAAAGTGGACAAAATAATGTCCGAAGAAATTGAAAATTTGAATGCAAAATACTTAAATTTGTAGTAAACATTTGATATTTCATTCGTCTTATTTTAACAAAAAATTGTACAAGTAACTTGTTTGTGTACAATTTTAACTCTATATATGTTTAAAGTAGTTGATCACAAGCCTAGGAAAAAGAAAGGTTTTCAACTTTTAAAAAAAAAAATCTCAACACTTTTCTTTTAAAAAAAAAAAAAAAAAAACCGAACCAAACTCATGGACCAAACCAAACTTCATTTTTGGAGACTAGTTGACCTAGGCTCGCCCCTTTGAGCAAGCTGAGCTCAGTGGCAAAGAGGCCGAGCCATTGCCACCTCTAGGTTTAAGAACATAACTATACTCATTTTAAGATATATTTTACAGCTTCATTTATACTTTCAATAAATAATTACATTGAAAACCTCTAATAATTGCAGTGGACAAACTAGTGACAAAAAAGAATTTGAAATTATTTATGTACTAAGCCAAAATCTTTGGATTCAACTCGATCTTTCTAGTAAAAGACTGGACAGAGAACAAAACTATCACAAGCCCGAACAAGCACATTTCAGAAATGCACGAACACCACTTACAAGAAAGTCAAAATAATATATGCTTACACTAGAATGTCTATAAAAATTCTGCACCGAAGAATAAAAAATGCTAAGTCTCCTCTGAATCATATATTATCTTGAATGCTTTAACAATCAACACAACTTCCAAACGAGATCAAATAATAACAGGGTAGCGAAAATTTTCACCCACTCTTCATTTATGATTGCAGAATTTCTGTGCAGAACCTAAAATATGGAATGTCAAATAACACGACGTATTGAATATCACATGTAAATTTAATTACTCACCTCGTAAAAGATAGATAGTATCCCCATCTCGAAAAAAATGAACACAAAGCACACACTTTTGCAATGATCATTTAGTAACCTCCGAGCATAAATGGATTATTCTTGGCTAATTCAAGGTGATACAAAAATGGTTCATTCATAGTGGCCACAAAAATATGGCCATAATAAGATAGTAAAACCATCAAGGATGAGGTTAAAAACCAACAAATTTCTACACATCTTACAAGTGCCCCATTCTAAGCATTTAATCACTGATCGAACTTTCTTTTTTCTTTTTCAATATGTTCACCCAAGAATTTAAACAAAGTGATTTATCCTACCAGACTCGAGAAACCCAGTTGTTTTTCTGTACTAAACTTTTGATTAAGAAGAGGATGCAGGAGGCATTGATGCTGAGCAGTTTGGAGCAAAGCACGAAATTTTTAGTAAACCAGTATACACCTAAACACCTATAGGGTGACTACAGCTAGAAGCAAAGGTGAGGATTGGAATTGTGATTTCAGTCATGCATTCGCTTAAAAGCCCCTGTAGTCCGGGTCTTTTGTTCAAACAGGATTATAAGAAATAGACTGTAGCCTTCCACCCCAACCTCCTGCTGCGGATTGCTGACTTCCACCCCAGCCTTCAGCACGCACCCGATCCCAACCTCCTGCTGCGGATTGCTGACTTCCACCCCAGCCTGTGGCACGCACACCACCCCAACCTCCTGCAATGGGTTGCTGAGTTCCTCCCCAGCCTTCAGCATGCACCCGATCCCGACCTCCTGCCATGGGTTGCTGAGTTCCTACCCTGCCTTCAACACCCCAACCTCCTGCAATGGGTTCCCAAGTTCCTCCCCAGCCTTCAGCGTGGACCCCACCCCAATGTCCGTCAACGGGTTCCTGATTTCCACCACAGCCTTCAGCATGGACCCCACCTTGACCTCCTTCAACGGAGTGCTGAGTTCCTCCCCAACCTTCAGCGGTCCGAATCTTTTTTGTCCAACCAACCTCAAATGGCATAGCTCGCTCGACTTGTCCCCAACTCCCTGAAGACAATCCCGCCCAACCTTGCATGGGGATTTTTCTCTTTGTAGGGAGAGATTTGAGAGGCAGAGCTTGTCTTCCTCCTTCCCGACCTTCCCCGTTTCTATCTCTTTTCCTCTGGTACGATTGAGAGGGATTGCTAGGCAATGCTGCAATTTGGTGAAGATTTGAAGTACCTGTTCGACGTAGGCTAGTGATGCCATCATGGCCAAACAAAAACTCCTTCAATTGAACTCCTCCAATCTGGCCATCCATGAAGGACAAGACATACCGGGTAGAAAGGTTAATACATTCGTAGATCTGTTTTATTTGCGTTTGTCCCACTGCCCTAGCAACATTCTGAGCCCGATCATTAAAATCCTCAACCTGTGACGGTTGATAATTACCATATATTTAATACATCCAATAACATTGCAATTCAAGTATAACAAATAAAGTGTAATTACACTGATACAAGCAACTTTAGAGTTCCACAGTTTGGACGTCCAAGATCCGTCGTATGTGCTTACACAGAGACCTTTGGCCCACAGATTTTCAACAGAAGATAACTGTAAAGGAAACAAATTAAAGGTCAATTTCGGTTAAGAAACCAGCACCACTAAAATAAAATAATTTAATAGTCACCATGGGTGTAAGCACTACCTTGATCAGTAGAGTGACAAAGAGCTCTGCCAATGATTCTTTGTTACTTTTTCCATAGTTCACAAAATTAGGTAGTGACTTCGCCACTGTTGCTGGATCAGTACCATCTACAGCATATAAATCTAGCAGAGTTAACATCCCAAAGATGACCAAGAAAAAAGAGCTCGAGAATTGTACAGGCAGTCAAATTAAGATGTGCAACATTGTTTGAGTTAACAAAAGTCAAAGAGTGAGAAACAAAGTGAAGAAGGGAATCCTGTGTCAGCAACTACTACAAATTATATTGAATTAATGAAGAGGAAGTGCAGCAGTTTTGGGGAGTAGGCTTCTAGCTTTTAGGCTATCGAAGAGAGCTATAATCTTTTTTTCCTGACAACTAAGATGACAAAGAAAGGGGACAGACCATCAATTTCAGAAACACTAATTCCATGAAAAACAGAGTTTAAATACCATATTGACAACACTAATTCCAGAAACATGGACTATTTGGTGTCAGCTAAAAATGCGTGATTATTAGTGAGAAAAATAAATAGGCTGCTTACACAATCAGATTATCAACTTAGGGACAAGAACCCATTGCTGCATTCATGTGTACCCTTGAAAACTCACTTGAAAGAATATGTCACTACATTATTCATGCCTAATGTCAAAGGAGGAGAAAGAATCTGCTGCAGCCCTTCCTTAAAATACACAAACAACAACAACAACAACAAAAATTTAAGTCTTGTTCTCAATGAATTTGGGGTCAACTACATAAATTCCTTTTCGCCATTCCTTTCAGTTTATTGCTAGAAGCGTAGAAATACTAGAAGATCCAAAAAACTAGATACTTAGGAACCACAATGTGCCATGTTATTTTTTGTCCTTTCCTCCCATTGTAATCAATTCTACTGAGACCATCAATCTAATGAACATGATCCTCTTTAATTTTACACAAAGACCAGTTCCAACCGCTTGACTCGTCTTATTCTTAATTTATCCTCAAACGGTGTCACCTCCTTTTTTTGGTGTATATTCTCGTTTTCTTATTTTATCCATCCTAATATGACCACACATCCATCTTATATCCTCATATTCACTACACTCATCTTTTAGACATTCTGTAATTTAACAACATTATACTCAGTACCATAAATCATTACAAGTTTAATAACTATTCTGTAAAATACACCTTTTAACCTTATAGAGATCTTCCTATTATGTATAATAGCACTTTTAACAAGTTTATCATGTAAAGATGCTACAATTTTCTCCAAGCAAAAACTAAAGGACAATAATAAGCTTGTGTCATTGTCCAAGATTCCAAGGATATCTTGTCAGGCAATTGAATTGTGATACATATTTGATGGCCTGGGAAATGCCTCAAACATGACTTGCTAATATGTGTTGAAACTAAGAAATTAAACATGAATTTGACAAATGATATTAACAATTATAACACAAGTTCACAAAACTATTGCATTTGAAAGTAAAAGTTGAAGATGTTATTAAGCATGGAATGATGCAAGGAATGTAGTCAAAGTAAATTAATTAAAAAATACAAAGTATTACCTTTGAATATGGCAGTAAACGGAGGTAATATAGGTGGCTTCCGAGTCTGCAAAAAACAAAGATGGGAGAGAGATCAAATCGAACTGTATTGACAGGAAGAATTTAGTACATAATGGAAGACACCCAAATCTAATGTTGATACAAATTCACATCAAACCAAACCACCAATATGTTATTTATTTAAGAGACGTGTGGATACTTGTCTGCAACAGCGACATAGTTACAAGTTCAAATGAGCAAGTACAATAATGATGTGACTAGAAATCATGCACACCAAATAATGAAAGATTGAATACCATTCACTGCCCAATTAAACATAAATAAGATTGTTTCATTGCACATTAATCCTAAATCAAACGAAAGATGTGTAAAATTTAACTCTAAATATAACGTCCAAAGTCTAGACAAGCTTCAGACGAGATGTCAAATTCATTTTCTTTTTAATTTATCAAGTGTTTACTCTCTCTCCCCCACCCCAATCCAACAAGGGAAAAATGTTTCAAGGTTCATCTAAGCTTAATAAGTTGCATTTAAACAATTTTGCAACATGACTTTAGCACATAATGGAAGATGGCCAAAAATGAATGTTGGTACGAATTAAGAACAAATCAGTACTGTTCAAAAGACATGCCCTAGTTGTCTGCAACACCAACATACAGCTACGGGTTCAAATGAGTCAATACAACATGATGTGACTAGAAAATTATGCTCCCCAACTAATGAAAGATTAAATACCATTCACCACCCAGTAAAATATAAATAATATTATTCCAGTTGCACATTGATTATAAATCAAACAAACAGATGTGTACAATTTTACTCTAAAACATAATTGTGCAAAGTTCAGAGAAACTTGAGTCCAGACGTCAAATTCATTTATCTTTACTTTAACATGCATTTACCACCACCACCATCACCACCGCTATGGCCCCACCCCAACCCAACAAGGAACAAACATTTCAAGGTTCATCTAAGCCTCTTAAGCTGCATTCAAATTAAATTTCAACATATATAACATTTAAAAACATACCACTTATTGACCACAAATAATTAAAGAAAATGTTAAAAAGAAGGAATGGATAAAAAAAGAAAAAGAAAAAGAAAATATGAATGTCCAAAATTGTACCTGCAAATGAAAAGCAACCAACAGTATTATGGAGAGAGAATTCAAGGTTTTATTTTTCGAACTGTTAATGTTCTGCACTTTTGCCCATGTTTTCATCTGCTGAGATGAACCATGCCAATTAGAAAACGTAGCATTGATCATTATATTTCAAGAAAAAGAATACTATATAGAGATTCTTAAGCAGAGAAATCTAGTAGACATCTCAAGAAAAGCATTGATTATTATATTTCAAGAAAAATAATACTATACAGAGATTCTTAAGCAGAGAAATCTAGTAGACATCTCAAGAAAACATGTATTATGTATATTTATCTTTAGATGCATCTGAAAATTCAATTCTAACAAAACATCAGAAAGAAAAATGTTAAGAAGTATTCCGAAGGGATTGGTTAGGAAAGCCTAGCGTTTTTTAATGACTGCGATAGAACCTAATTCTCTGATGTTTGTGATTTTTGCAAATTGGTACAGCTGTCCCTGATTTTGAGATAAAGTTCAATCCAAATTGTGTATATGCGAGAGTTTGTAATAGTGATAGGAAATTGAACTAAATTGTATTGATAATGATTCCCACAATTTGATTACAATTGTTTTTTATTGAAATGAAATACAGAAAAGCAATTACATATATATGAGCAATTCAAGAGGCTCAATCTCTCCAATGTTTCCCTTTCTTTTTGATATTCCAGATGATGCAATGTGATTTCCCCACCCTCTCTTATGCCACAGCAACAACCTGCATGATGTCTCTAACGGTTTGCACGTGCCTTCAATTGGTATCAATTGGTATTTCTGGGCCCCACATGATATTTTCCACTGCCATCTGAAATTCGCTTCTTGCCTTTATCTGTGTCCCCTACATGAATGCGTCTCTTGTAAGTCTTTTGAATTGGGAACCTATCATTACCCCGCTCTGCAAGACTCATCTTGTCCTCAAGGTGAAAGGAGGAAAAGTGTTGGTTGATCAATTCAAAAGGTTCCCAAGTGGCCTCAAGGAGAGGCAGCCCCTTCCACTGAATTAGAACATACGTGCCTCACAAGTTTTTACCCGTACCTGGGCGACTCCTCAAAACAGCCTCTGGTTCGACCATCATCTCCAACTCCCCACTGATCTGAGGTGGTAACACCAGCCTACCTTGAACCTGCCCAATCACCTTCCGCAGCTGAGAAACATGAAACACTAGGTGAATGTGAGAAGTGGAAGACAAATTCATCTGGTATGCCACCCGTCCCATTCTCTTTTCCACCACAAATGGTCCATAAAATCTGGGGGATAACTTTTCATTCATGAGCGACGCTAAGAATTTACGCCTGTAAGGGCGAATTTTTAAGAATGCCATTTCTCCAACCTCAAAATTCACTTCCCTCTTTTTTGCATTGGCAATATTTTTCATTCTGACCTGGGCTTTGTTCATTGTTCAGCTGAACTTTCAATTCATCCAACATTTGGTCTCTTTCTAGTAATTGTTGCTCTACCATGGCCACTACGGTTGTTCCCTTCTCATACCGTATCAATGGGGGTGGTTCTCTACTATAAACAATTTGAAAAGGAGTAGTCTTTGATGCGGTGTGGAAAGAGATATTGTACCATAGCTCTGCCCAAGATAGCCAACTTGACCATGCCTTCGGTTTAGCTGATGAAAAATACCTTAAATAAGCCTCCAAATGTTCTATTCACCACTTCTGACTGCCCATCCAATTGAGGGTGATATGCGGTGCTTCGATTTAGTTTAGTGCCTTGCAAGCAAAACAGCTCTTCCCACAACTTGCTCAAGAAAATTTTATCCCTATCTGACACTATCGATTTCGGAATTCTATGCAACCGGACCATTTCCTTCACAAATATAGCAACCACCGTTAGCGCGGTAAATGGGTGCTTTAGTCCAATGAAGTGGACATACTTACTTAATCTATCCACCACCACCAATATAGTGTCCATTCCTCCTAATTTTGGTAACTCCTCCACAAAATCCATAGCTACATCCTCCCACACCTGATCAGGAATCAGTAAAGGCTGCAACAACCCGGCTGGAGATAGAGTTTGATATTTGTTTTGTTGGCAAATCACACATTGACCCACATACCTTCGGATATCCGCTTTCATTCCTGCCCAATATACACTAGCTGCTAACCTCTGATAAGTTTTTAAAACTCCAGCATGGCCGCCAATGCTCCCGTCATGACCCTCGTATAGCAATAAAGATACTAACGCAGACTTTTTGGGAATCACCAGTCGTCGCCCTTTTCGCAGTAGTTTGCCCTGACATATTGTAAAAGCAGAATGGGATAGCGGATATTCCTCAACTTCTCTCATAATCTTCTACAGCCCATCATCCTTCTTAATCTCATCTCCTAACTGGACTAACGAGATTACAGCTGGTACTATCATAGCTAGAAGCTCGACTGACTGATTTACCCGCAAGAGTGCATACGCCGCCTTGTTTTCTAACTCCAGTCTATACTGTATGTCGAAGCGATACCCCAGTATTTTCACCAACCATTTTTGGTACTCCGGATTTACTTCCCTTTGCTCCATCAAGAACTTTAAACTTTTCTGATTTGTCCTGACCACAAAATTCTGCCCCCAGAAGGTAGTGTCTCCATTTTTGTATTGCGAAAACAATTGCCATTAACTCCTTTTCATAAACTGACTTGGTGCGGCTTCTTGGGTTAAGGGCATGGCTGTAATAGGCTATGGGGCGATGATCTTGCATCAACACGGCTCC
Organism: Forsythia viridissima; assembly: GCA_030279155.1. Taxonomy (NCBI): domain Eukaryota; kingdom Viridiplantae; phylum Streptophyta; class Magnoliopsida; order Lamiales; family Oleaceae; genus Forsythia; species Forsythia viridissima. The sequence continues at coordinate 29,695,466 of CM059042.1, forward strand.
CAATCTATATCCCGAGGCATCAGTTTCCACTACAAATTATTTGCTAAAATCTAAAAGTGCTAAGACTGGCACCGACGCCATGGCTGTTTTTAATTTTTGAAATGCTTCCTCCGCAACTTTGTCCCAATAAAAATTATCCTTGCATAATCTTTCAGTAAGGGGCCAGGCGATACTTCTGTAGCTTTGTACAAACCTCCGATAATACCCCGTTAACCCGAGGAATCCCCGTAGTTCTCTTAGGCCACGTGGGCTAGGCCAATCATGCATCGCCCATATTTTGGACTGATCCGCTGCCATCCCCTCCTGTGAGATAATGTGCCCCAAATACTCTACCTTTGACTGTCCAAATTGACACTTCTTCTTGTTAGCCACTAATTGATGTTCTCAAAGAATTCCTAGCACGCAATTAAGGTGTTTACAATGTTCTTCTAGGCTGCTGCTATAGACTAATATATCATCAAAGAAAACCAAGACAAATCGCCTCAGTTGTGCTCTAAAGACCTCGTTCATCAGTGATTGAAAAGTTGTAGAGGCGTTGGTCAGCTCAAATGGCATGACCATGAACTAATAATGCCCTTCGTGTGTTCGAAATGCGGTCTTGGGTATGTCCCTTTCCTCAACTCAAATATGGTGATAACCCGCCTTCAAATCCAGCTTCGAGAATACTGTAGCCCTATGTAATTCATCTAATAACTCTTCAATTACTGGGATAGGGGATTTATCTAGCACTGTCACACGGTTCAGGGCTCGGTAATCAACACAGAAGCGCCAACTTCCATCCTTTTTTTTACCCAATAAAACTGGGCTTGAAAAAGGGCTTACACTAAGTCGAATAATACCTACTGCAATCATTTCACGAACTAGCTTTTCGATCTCATTCTTCTGCACATAAGGATAACAGTACGGCCTAACACTTACAAGCGTTGTGCCCGGCTGCAGGACAATCGGGTGGTCCTTACTACGGTGTGGAGGTAACCCATGTGGCTCCGCAAACACATTTTCATAATTTGCCAAAACTCCCTCAATGACCGACGGAACCACCAACTGCATCTCAACAAAATCTGAAGTGATATTTCCCAACTCCAGTAACACCCCTTCACCATTTTCTCTAAACGTCTTGATCATGGATTTCATGGATACCAGCGTTTTGCTTAAGCTCGGGTCTCCTTGGAGCGTCACTGAAGTTCCTTCTACTTGGAACTTCATGGTTAGTTCCTTCCAATTCACTTGTGCGCCTCCTAAGGTCGTCAGCCACTTCATGCCTAGTATAACATCTGAGCTGCCCAGCTCTAACAGCAAGAAGTCTTCTTTAATTTAGACACTTCGAATTTCTAACGATACTCCCTTGCACACCCCAACCCCTTGCACGGCCAATCCCGTTCCCATAATAACGCCATAACCCGTAGTTGCTGTCCTCAATAATCCTAGTGTCTAAACCAGTTCCGAAGAAATGAAATTATGAGAAGCTCCGCAATCAATCAATACCACCACCTCCTGATTCAAAATCCTTCCTCTCACTTTCATTGTTCGCGATGGGGTCAGCCCAACTACCGAATTTAGCGATAATTCTACCACCTCTCCCAGGTCATTCGTTTCTTCTGATGCTACTTCAGCTCCTTTCTCATCTTCATCTAATTCCAACACCTTCCTTTCTTGAATCAACAGGATCTGCAATTCCTTATTTTTGCATCTATGGCCTAGGATATACTTTTCATCACACCAGAAGCACAACCCCTTCTCCCTCTTCATTTGCAATTCAGCCTCACTCAGCCTTTTGAAAGGTGAATTCAAAGGTTTTCCAGTAGATACAGTTCTGAGTCCGCTTTGATTTTAGAATTTGGGCAGATGGGGAACAGAATTTACGGTCATTTGGTGCTGTGGTGGGTAAACTGGAGGTTTGTGTTTGAGTGGGCTTGTTCCAACAATTGATCCTTTAAGAGCCACATTCTTGTCTTCTATTCTTTGGGCCATTTCCATAATATGGCCCAAACTAATGGGTTTCATCAAACGGACTTCAGCTCGGATCTCCGATCTCAGCCCATTAATGAAGTTCCCTTCCAGAATGGCCTCTGGCATTTCTTCCAACGGAGATGCCAAGGTTTCAAACCATCGCCGATAATCACGAACTGAACCTTCTTGCCAGAGTGCCAAGAATTTCTCCTCCAGAGACCCTTCTTGGGATGGTCGAAACCTTTCCAACATCCTTACCTTCAATTCCTCCCAACTATGTAATTTATGGCGCTTTTTTTCCCATTGGAACCACAACAACGCCTCTCCCTCCAGGCACACCACGGTTACTTCCATCCTTTCCTTATCTACTATCTGATTGATAGCAAAATATCTTTCAGCCTTATAAATCCATCCGTCTGGGTCCAATCCTTCAAATATAGGCATTTCCAAACATCTATTACGATGATCAGGCTGTTATCCTCCATCGGAACCTCCTCCTCCCTCTAATTCACGGCTCCCAGTTTTAATTCCAGGTGAGTTCTCTGAAGGGATGGGTAATTCAGTTTGTTTCGTACCTTTCCTTCTTTTCTCTTCCTTCCTCGTTCTTGTTCTTCCCATTTGTCAGTTATCTAATTGAATCTCTCCATTAGCGTGTAGCCATTTGTGCTTGCATTTCAGAATTCATGGATTCCATACCCAGCTTCACCCCTTGATGTATTTCCTCCATTTTTTCTTCCATAATTCCTACTCGGTCCGTAAGTATCATTACCATGATCGTACTCTGATACCAAAATGATAAAATCTAATTCTCTGATGTTTGTAATTTTTGCAGATTGGTGCAGCTGTCCCTGATTTTGAGATAAAGTTCAGCCCAGATTGTGTATATGCGAGAGTTTGTAATAGTGATAGAAAATTGAACTAAATTGTATTGATAATGATTCTCACAATTTGATTACAATTGTTTTTGATTGAAATGAAATACAGAATAGCAATTACAAATATATGAGCAATTCAAGAGGCTCAATCTCTCCAATGTTTCCCTTTCTTTTTGATCTTCCAGATGATGCAATGTGATTTCCCCACCCTCTCTTATGCCATAGTAACAACCTGTATGATGTCTCTAACGGTTTGCACGTGCCTTCAATTGGTATTCCTGGGCCCCACATGATATTCTCTACTGCCATCTGAAATTCCCTTCTTACCCTTATCTGTGTCCCCTATATGAATGCGTCTCTTGTAAGTCTTTTGAATTGGGAACCTATCAGCCTGCTAGTTCTGTTTCCAAAAGGAAAAAAAAATTACAGGAGTTTATCTCGTTAGTAGTAATTTGGTGTATTAGGAAGGATGCTGCACAAACACACTCCCATTGTTGTAGTATGGTTCCCAAAAAGTTTTGAGGCTCCATTCAACCATTTAAGCTCCATGTGCAAAAGCATTTTCTGGAATCTCTTAGAAATAGTTATAACGTAATTACACGTCTATTGGCTAATACCTTATTTTTATTTTAGTCTTCTTACGATTTCAGAAGACTATTTCTCGTATAAAGTGATACTTCCATCTGGGCCTAAGAGAATTCGGGTATTATCAAAGATTTTGACCAATAGGGTTTATTACACTTTAGGTCCCCAACCTTTCCACTGTCACAATTTCGTCCCTATTAAAAGGTAATGATACGAGTTATTAAAATTTAATGGGGACGAAATTGTGACAAAGTGGAAAGGTGAGGACCTACAGTGTAATAAACCCTGGCAAAAAATTATTTGCTTGACTTCCCTCACAATTACATTTAAGTTTCCAGTCTCAAGTCCACCGCGATCTTCTTGTCTACTGTTCATGCTCCTGAGTTCTTGAACTCTTCAACCAAATAACGCAGTACAGCTCAATATTTTGCCTTGAGGGGCTATGGAAGGGTGGTGATCGATTAAATGAAAATTGAAAAATAAGTATCTTTGCGCTGTAAAAAAAGAGCTCCAAGGATTTCACTTCAGATTTTGTAAGGTGAAGGGACTATAAGCAATATATGATCTAGTATACCACGAAATCCATGAAGAAATATGGTAAGCTTAAAGACACAGAGGAAAGATTATTTAAATAAACCCACGGGAGGAGATGAGATGGCTAAGATATTACTTGTACAACGCATGGGTCTTAAGCTAGAATCAACTCCTTTGTGAGATACCTACAGAGGTTTACTTGAGCTTGTCATGATCGCATATCTTGTCATGTAATCCACATTCCCCAAATCAGCACACAGCCCAAGGAACACGTCAGGCCTTCGTTAATTGCTTCAAAGCTAGCACCTGGACTGTTAGTTGTCAAGGTTTATGCCTTGACTTGCTAAGGGGCATGGCTCAAGGAACAAGTCACGAGGCAGTTGAGGTGTGCGGACTTTCTTCTAGTTCCCAAAACAGAGTAGTATTTAAATGTTGTCCCCCCTCAATAGAAAACCACACATGAGATTCAAAGAGCACCAAACTCAATTTGTATTATGGCCAAAGTCCTATTTGTGGATGCTAAAAACCTGAAATGACACCCCTATGATATCCTAAAACATGGCCCAGTTGGTTAAGTAACCATATCGGTTCTAAATTGCAAGATTATAGTGACGTTCTAAAGTGAAAATATGCTTAACTACAACCCAAAAGATCTACTCTAGTATAGTAAATTACTATCAGATTTACTCACTCTACAATTAGAAACTACACTTGAGTTGAACTCCTAAAGGTACCCAACAAGGACGACAACAAAAACAAAATAAAAACTCTAATAGCATATCATGTAAAACTTGATATTTTTTTCCAAAGCTAGTCCTGGATCATTGAATTCCAAATTTTCTCTTCATCTAAATTCCAAGAAACATTTATTATTATTTGAAGCTTTCCAGAAGCCAACTAATGAATACTGCTATATCCAATGGACACAATTGGCTATCCCACTTTTCCAACTTCTTAACCCACCTATTCTTCAGGTATGGAGGTTCACTTCCGATTATATCAGCAGAGAGCCTTGAGCATCATACAAGGACGTGCCCATTACTTTGGGTGTAATTGCACAGTAGTCTTATAGATTAATTAAGAATAATGAGAGAATGAATACCAACAGACCATCTAAAAGCTTATAAATCAAATGCAAAAGCTATTAAATAATGTGCATTGCAAGCATGCCCATAAGAGCATTCTATTGGGAATAGAAGTATTAAAGTTATTGCAAATAAGATGATCAAATGGCCCAAATTAAACAAAAGATATAAGTGTCAGCACACACTTCTGTGTTGGACTGAGGAGGATGAGATGGAATCTGGACAAATGAAGCTGACAGGTTGAATGACAAAATATAGAAGTATAAAAGAATGAAGAGAGGCAAAACTTACCAAGAAGCTTAGCTTTTTAAACCTTTCATCAATTGAGGAAATAAGGTGGATAATATGGGATTTCAAGATTCCATCCCTATTTTCAACTGATATATCACATTCAACTCCAGTTCCGCAATCAACAACTTTCAGAATAGGCACCTTGGCAGTCGTGATTGGAAGAACACCAGAAACATGCCCTTTACCTAGAGCATATGAATACATATATGAGATGCATCCAAGTACCATTTTTTGTTTTTTTAATAAAGAACGAAAGGAATTTGAAGGAGGTAGAAAACAACAAGTCCTCGTTAGTAATTGCAACTACAGTTGCAATTCTAGGGAACGTCATCTACTAATCCGTGGAACTTAACCAAATAGAACATAAGTTACTTCTCGAAGGAGCTGCTTCTCAACTGTACTCTGCTTCCATCATATCTTTTGATAGGAAAATATTTATTTTTTGGTAAATTACAAAAAAGTGGAGAACATAAATACTAAGAGAGAGCAAAGAGGATCTAGAAAACTTGAGTATAGATGTTTAATGAAGAAGAATTCAAAAAATCAGGAGCTATCTCGTAAACGAATCCATAGAATTCCAGAAGAGCCAAGTAAAGCACCCTCTCATACAAATGCATGAGAAGAACTTGACCTGAAATATAACAAGCTCAACCACCCAAATGCACCAAATATTGTTAAAGATCTCACCTCCACCTCCCAATTATCTTCTCCTCTTGTAGTTACTAAATTTCCAAATTTATTTCTTCCATCTTATGGTTGTTGTTTGCCTAGAAGAATAAGAAAGAATAGACATTATCTCAAATGATCTCTGCTTCTGTTTCATATTTCCCAGTATATGCCTAAGAAACCTAAAACATGAGTTGTTGACTTACAAGTTACAAGATAGAACTTCAAAGCAGCCAAATTAGAAGTATTGTCTTTGCATCAGTGAGCAAGTAAAAATTATTGCAAGAATTATAATGGACTAAATGATATACACAGAAAGACCATAAGAATGTATGATCTCCAGCTACTCTTTCTTTCCAGTTAATCAATTAGATCTCTTATATCCCTGGTCATTTATAATCTGAACACTATTTAAAATTCATTGTCTTCAGATGATAATCATAGCGCTGTTATTTTCCAAACATGACCTTCAACTTTTTTCCCTTGTAAATGAGTCCCAGAATACAGGCCAGGAATAGCTTTCGCTAGCTTATTTTTTCCAAGTGCTCTTACCGTGGCTTTGTAATTAAAAATAAACACACGCCACCTAACTATCCAACTACACAAACATTTGCCTAAATTTCCTTCAGAAATTTGCAGTTAAGAAATGAACAAGTTCAATATAATCATAAAAATAATGAAATATGTATCAACAAAAACCAGGACGAAATGCAATCTAAAATTTTACTTTGTAGAGCATATAGTTTCTTTGCAAACTTCCTCAGAGTTTGAATCTTCTTTTCACGCGGACATTCAACAGCATTAGTGCTAAAATTCACAGAGAGATCTAAATCACTTGTTGCGCTAAAGAGATCCATTAAGAAAGAACCGAATCCCACCATAACGGGAGTCACTTTTGAATATCCTGAAAAGAAAAGGATAAAAAAATCAATCATGATAAGAATGTGCTCCATGAGGATAGGCAGCTTTCACGGGTCATTGAAATAATCATTTAAGAACAAAGTGCAAAGCATTTTAAATAAAGATTCACGAGTAAAAATTATTATGTGAACATTATTAGTGAATTAAAACAAGAAACAAATACGAAAAAGGGAACTCCTTTTAACAGTCGAAATAGTGTACGCAAGTTCTGCATAAAGTATTACCATAAATTTCCTTTGCAATTTCATTAAACACTAAGATCAAATCTCTTCGAGATTCGTAATCACTCTGTTTTGGGCGCCGAATGGCATAAACATCTTGAAGAAGTGGCTCAAGAGCAGATGCACGTTCCTTTGTCACTGTAGGGCCCTGTAATTTCTTCGACTCAAACTTCTCTGCTTTCTTTTGCAAAACTGAAAACATAGCATAAAATAGTAAGATCTGTTGTAACTATGATATTCAAAACATCGACACATCTGTAGCTTAGGACTTAACTAGGTAAAAAAGCAATTGTATAAACGCAAATTTCCAACGAGTCATAACCCTTTGTAAAATCTGTAAACTGGTGAACTTTGTTTAGAAAAAAAGTAATTCCTTTTGGGCATGCTTTTACATCTATTAGCTACAACAAGAAACCAAATTTAACAAGTTATAATATACTCATATTGCCAATCTAACCAACCGACTGAAAAACTCTTAGAAGTATCCTCATAGGAGTGCCCACAAATTCGAAATGCCGTTCATGGTTTTTTTCATACAGAGATATATGTTGACCTAAAAGGTAGTATTGTGCTATTTTCTTCATTAGCACAAGTTTTGTCTCCAATTTAATGAATCATAAGTATTACCTATCTACGTGTTTTTTAAAATAACGACAAATAACGACAAGGTTTATTTATTGCTTCAGGAGGATCACCAGCTAGCAAGTCAAAAAGAATGAAATGGAAGTTCATTTACTCAACTAGACACATGGACAGGAGCCATTGCATGACCAATTGTCAGTATAACTATAGATGCACTGGACGAAGTCAATGTAATCTGATCTTCTGAGTTGTTGTTTTAAGTTGACCGGTTTAAAGTACCATTGAAAACTATCTCTTGTTTCCAATATGACCAAAAACCTTTTCTTCTTATGGTTTACTTTCACTGCTTTCGATTTCAAGCTCGTCAAGAGAAACAGCGTGATCATAGAAACCATTTTTCGATATTCAAAGATCAACTATTTTTATTGCAAGCTTATGCTCATAAGCCAGAACTTTTCTACAAAGTCCCCTTTTAAATAAGTGCATCTTTTTCATCATTTATACATATACCTAAGATATCCTAGACCCTATTTATACAAAATAATAAAGATATCCGAGAGTTCATTCCAATCAAGTGATACATAAAATTGAATAGCCCAATTCTTATGCTGAAAACTGCATTGCTGTAGGCATTCTTTGTGACACTATTATTATGAGAGAAAATTCAAAACTCACATAAATTCGTCAAAAACAAATTTGAACATTAAAATTACTAATTTAAACCGAAACCCCTATTCTGTATGCGCCAAACAGTGGGTTGCCACATTAAATTCAGCGTCGCAAAATAAATAAATAAATATCAAATTTAGCCAAATAAGAAAAAATCTCGCGTTAAGTTTCTGCATGTGCATAAACAAAGTAAACCCACATAGAAATATCACAAGTTACCATGTATTGATACACACAAAATTCACCTTTTGCACGCAACGCCATGTCTCCAGAAAATCTGCAACTTCACTGCACAAATTAATTAAATATATGAAAATGATAAACCAATAACTTCACCAGAGGTTCATTCTTCTTGTTTTCTCTGTGGGTTTTTCTGGAGGGTGGAGAAGAAGAAGAAGAGGGGGGTTCAGATGAAGGGTCCAAGGCCCCCTTTCGATTTGATTTCAGCAATCAGCATCAGAATGGAACACTTTGGTCACTGAATTGACCTCGTACGTATTATATTGCACGGACAAGTCTTCCGTTTTAAATGCCTGTCAGAAATAGGCATTAGCTTTTAGATGCCTGTCGAGATTAAAAAAAAAATTGTAAGGATAAAAGAATATTGGAAGATATTGTCACCCAATAAGCTTTATTTTGTGTTTAAAGTCCATATTAGTTTCATACTTCTATTCTTTGGTATATTTTGTTTTTCTTGATATATTTTGTTTCTCTTATTACCATTTCAGTATATTCTTAATAGTGCAAAGCCATTTTGTTTGAACATTTTTTCCTATTGAGTGCCACATATAATTAGTTAGATATTTGACATCGACTCCTATCTTGTAATAAAATCAAGTGGGAGAAAATAGATTAGTTGATTGGCTTATTTAAGTAAGTTCTACTATCCAAGAATGCAACCCTAACAAACAATCCACTTTTTTGGTTGGTTTGTTCGCTGTGATACGATATCATAAAGAAGGTCTCCAAATGGTGCTTTGTTTTCTCCCTTCTTCCATAACTTACAATCTTTGTAAAATACTTTCAATGAGAGACAAAGAAGGCGCCGAGAGGCAATAAAAGTAGAAGTACAATGGATTGAATAAGTAAAATATTGAAAATTTATAGTAACATCTCTTTTACATGAGTGTCAAAATAGATGAGTTGGCTCGAACCGAACCACATGCATTCTTATTCGGTTCAGGCCTATTGCAGCTATGAACTGAAAAAATGATCTAGACTAGGCTTGGACTGGCCCACGGATTCGCCAATATGGCCGGCCAAGCCGATTCAACTTGTCATTTTTTATAATATTTATGGGAATTTAATGTGATTTAAATTAAATACTAAATATTGTGTGAAATATGGGAAATTATGAGAAAAATGTAGAAAAGAAATAAATATTTATAGTTAAAAAAATTAATTATTTAAAAAATAAAAAATCATATTAGAATTTAGAAAAAAAAAATTATTGGGTCGAGAACTGAAAGAAAGCTCTACAACTCTATTAATTTACTTTTAGGTTTCAATCTTTTTAATAATTGAGCTAACTGGCTTAGTTCTCATGTGTCATCGATAAGACAATTAAGTCCAATGGGAAATACCATTAAATAACCTTTGCTCACAAAACATTTTGGTAAATGACCTTTGACCAGAAATTTCCCCATAAAATTAATATCAAAAATTGAATAATAGGTAAATTACATAAATCTCCTCTTCCAAATATATGAAATGACCTTTGTCTCTCCAATGTGCAAACGTTTTTCATCTCTTCCAGACTCTCTCTCTCTCTTCTGCTCCGGTTAAGCTTCTCCAGCCATCAAGCTCTTCCATCCATCAAGCTCTCCATCCACTCATCAAACTCGCCACCGGTTCCATCCATCAAGCTCTTCCATCCAGGTTGGGAAACTGAATCTCGCCGCCAAACAGCTGTTCAATCTCTCTTCTGTACAGATATTAAGTTCTGTTCGAAAATTTCATAAGGTGAGCTGATAACATTGTAAAAATTGCACTTTATTCATCATTTTCTCGCTGCTTTTGATGGATTTTGCTGAATTTTCTGTCTAATTCCTACATATATGAAATTTTCTCGCTGCAATTTTCTCGCTGCAATTTTGACAATATGAAATTTATGTCTAAAAATTGCACTTTATTCATCATTTTGTCGCTGCTTGTGATGGATTTTGCTGAAATTTATGTCTAATTCCTACAGATATGAAATTTTGCTCGATGCAATTTTCTCGCTGCAATTTTTACAATATGAAATTTCTGTCTAAAAATTTCACTTTATTCATCATTTTCTCGCTGCTTTTGATGGATTTTGCACAAAAGGTAAAGGAATCTGAGATCACAGAGCAGGACTTTGAAATTGCACTTTATTTCATATTGTAAAAATTGCACTTTATTTCATATTTGAGAAGTTGAAAAGGGAAGACGGCTTTTGGAGTCGTGGTTCACCGTTGATTGCCAATGTGGGATGATGGGATTTTGAAATGTGATTCAATGCAAGTCACTCATGAGGCCTGAGAACTTAAGCTGAAAATTTATGTTCTAAATAATCTAGTGTCTGAATAAATGCATGCAAGTTGAGCTTGGCTGTATTTTCCGTAATTTAGTAATATGCTTGGTGCTTTATTTGAATTCGATTTCCTTTGCTTTTAATTTTTTGATTTATCAAATCGGTAAAGGTATTTAGAGAGATGAATTTTATCATTTACATTCTTGCATTTTAAGAAAACAATATTAGAAGATGATAAAATATATTGAAAAGATTATTGACTTGATATTCAATGCAGTGACTTTGAATATGTTAAAAGATTCTCACAAGGATTTTCTACTACATGTTTTATTGACTTATTTAGAAGTTAATGGTGCATCATTTTTTGGGCATAAAGAGTAGCTCGTTTTATGAATTTTTTCCTTTTGTTTTATAATTAATTAGGATCTTCAAGGTTGGAGAACGAAGTTGGACACTCAAGTTAAGGTCTACCGGGATGTAAGTATTAGCTGTTTCTTTGACGTGTTTTATTTTATAGAGGTTGTTTGCATATTTTGATGTCCTCAAAATGGTTAATTTGTCATCTTATCGATTCTATTGTGGTACTGATATGTTGAGTAATATGTAATGCACAAGTAAAGCGAACTTTTTATGCACGAGTGGCTTAAAATTTTGCCACACAATACGAGTGGCTAAATAAATTTTACTTGATGCACTTTAAAGAGGTCTTTAGCTATGCAGGTAGGAGCCTTGATTCTTTTATCAAATATCAAATATGAAAGAAACATGCAATAAACAAAGACAACTAGAGTCCTATATAATTTATATAATTTCTGTTGTGACTAGTTCATGTATAATTCCAGCTAAAGGCATGGTTTCTGTTTTTCCATAATCAATATAAAATTTGATGTTAAAGATTGTAAGTAGGCGTTAGAATACTTTTGTGGACATGGTATAAGTATTATTATGGTTGGCCTCTCCTCCCGCATCCTACTTAACCCCCTCGGGGGGGATCCTTGAGCTGTCTAAGAAGCTTTGGCATCACTTGGGAGTCGGGACACTGATTCTTTAAAAGGTTTGGACTTGAACATGTCATTCTAAACTGTAATGAAAAGAGAGGGCCTTTGATTGGAAATTTGGTATTGAACTTTGAAGTTCCACAGAAAGAGTAAACGTCACATCCAAAACTCTTATTCCGACATTCCGATTCTCTTATTCAATTTATTTTTATTTTTTTCCTACTGAGCTACTTCCAAAATTGAAAAATGAAAGTTTTGATACTTCCAACAAATAACTATATTTCATATTTGAGTTAGAGTAAAACATTGTTTATTTTTATATTGAGATTTGACGTCTTAGTTCACTTGTATTGATTGTGCCCCCGTAGCTATAGAATAATGGCTGATATACAAAGATATTTTCGACCGAAGACCTATGAAGTAATACAACTACCATAATTACTTAATACCTATTATCCTATGAGAATTGGTTATTATGACTTCAGTATGAAAACACAATGATTGTGTGCCGTATGTATGAAGTGGTAAATGACCTAAATATCCTCATATCAACAACCCTTAAATGAATTTAGTCCCTCATTTTATTCATTTTACAGCATTCCTTTTCACCCAATTTCATCCCTCTTCCTTTTTCCTAAAGTGTGCGGGTGGCTATGAAATTTTGAAATAAAATGCGAGCCAAAAAATTGCCGTCGGTTTCTTCTTCCTCAAAACAGTGGCTATGAAATTTTGAAATCAATTTCGAGCCCAAAAATTGCCGTCGGTTCCTTCTTCCTTTAAACAGTGTCGCCGGCTCCTACATATATGTATGTATGTATGGATTTACTCCCTCCATGTATTGGGTTTTGGTTTGCAAAGAAATGGCCAGTGTGGGATTATCCGGTACTAGAGTATTAGGAATTTAACCCACCTTTATTTGCTCTTCATCCTCACAAATTTGCATGCATATTCCCAAACTAGTTAACGGTAATATGTTTACATCCTTGGCAAACATTTTCCTTCTGTACAATTTATCATTTCATGGATAACAATTACACTTCTTGCCAAATATTAGTATGTTATAATCTAACTTGCCTCGCTTTATTTTTGCAGATTGACTTTGAAATGGAATATTTTATTGATGTTGAAGAAAGGGTTCGAGGAAAAATCAGTAATAGATGTAAACTTGAAATTATCAATGAGGTGTATTATGCTTTAGATTCCGATCATCAAAAAAAATTTACAGATTCGTGTTTTGGCCACCTTCTTTCTGTTGCGGAGATTAAAATTTCTCTTCAAATCGTTCACCAATGCATTGTTAGAACGGTGAGGACATTGAAAGAGAATGATGTTTGGTGCAAGTTTGGAAACAAGATTGCTAGGTTTGGGTTAGAAGAATTTGTATTAGTCACAGGCCTAAAAGCTGGGGAGTTGGAATCGGAGGATGAGAACTTAGGCCTACAAAGTGATCTTATCCAAAAATACTTCAAGAAGAGCAAAGGAAAAGTGGTAAGACGACAATTGTTGAATGCATTCCGAAGGTGTGGTAACCAGCCAGACAAGTTCAAGATGGGCCTTCTCTTAATTTTGGCATATGTTTTGTTGAGTGCGGAAGAGAATACGAATCTGAACTTGTGGTGGTTTAATTTGGTTGATAATTTTGGACGATTCAACAACTATGCTTGGGGAAAGAGATCGTATGAGTACACAATTGGGATATTCAATCAAATAAAAGGAGAAACAGTGAAGAAATATGAAAGAAATGAACGATATCCCTACAACTTTCATGGATTTCCTCTTGCAATCATGGTAAATGTTAATTTATTTTCATTGTTTGTATAATATTCCAATTTATGAACTGACTAGCAATGTTTTGCTTTCTACAGATTTGGGCGTTTGAAGCGATACCCAGTCTAGGGAAGCAGTTTGCTCACAGGCTGGAAGGTGACAGAATTCCAAGAATGTTGGGGTGGGATTTTCAACAGACGAAGGTGGACGGAGAAAGTGTGAGCACATTTTTGGATACTAAAATTCAAATCATGCAGCTTACGGTGAAGCGTACATTAGTTCCTTCCCAGGAAGAAGCCGAGGAAGAATTCTATCAGGGAATGACACCACTTGATGATGTAGACGACTCCAGAGTGGATAATAGCTTGGATTCAGATGGAGTAGAGGAGTCTAAGGAAGACGAACCACCTGTTTCCACGCACCAGATGCCACGCGATACACCATCTTCCTCTCATAACAACAATGTATTAGAGGTAGTTAGACAAGAAATGAGAGAACTTGAGTGCAGGCTGGTGCGTGTGATAAATTCTCGATGTGATCACATTGAGACCAAACTTGATAGGTTGCTGAAGTTGGTTGGAAGTGGTGTATCCCAACCACGAGGAGATGAGTTTCAGCCAGACAGTGGTAGGTTTCAGTCAGAAACAAGGAGATTTGACACCTGTTCACCTCATCATGAGGACAATATCTAGGAAGAGAATAAGGGGCGGGAGGAAGATTGTGTTTTTGAGGCTGCAGTTGAGAATTCTGTTAATGTAGAAGATTGCACAAACGAAGAGGAACAAGTCACGCCAATACAAGGTGAAGGGCGAAGGAGTGCTACTTGTCAAGGTTGGTTATTTTGTTGTCATTTTTTATTTTTAGTTCCATAATGAGTTGAGATTAATGAGGTTTCTTTTCACCTCCATTCATAGGCATGCTATCGAACCCTTCAACTGCTATAGTCGTGTACCGAGAAATGCCTTGGATATCGATCCCAGATTCTAAGCAACGCTTGGGAGAACATGAAAATGTTGACGTTGTGATGTCAAATCAACCGGATCAGTCCGCAGAAAGCTGTCCTGAAGGTATATAATCTGTAGATTGAAAACAAAAATGTTGACATTCTGTGTAGAATGATTGTTGATTGAATACTGATTGAATCTATTTTTAGATCAAGTGGGAGAATCTTCTGCTATTTTGCTTGAGGATGAGACAGATGATGAATCACCTAAAGGTAGAGGGCAAAGGAAAAGCATTGCGTACTCCGTGGACCAATCCCTTAAAGAGGAAGAAGTTCAAGAATGTCACTGTATATGACCCATTTCGAGAAGTGGATCCTGCAAAAGTAAGTGACCTGAATGCGTGGATGGAAAAAGCGTCACCAAGGTAATTTGTTCTCTTCCTTTACCTGCATCTAGTGTGTTATCTTCCTTCAATGTAAAGCTGATTTTTTTGGGTGTGCCACCTGAATGTATAGGGATGCAGTTGCATTGGCAATCTGTGATGCCGGGAGGACATTTTTTGAGGATCTTCGTGATCAGAGTCGGTGGCTCACTGGTGAAGTAAGTAAAAATCTTATCAGCTTTCAATATTACTAGGTCATGTCAACTTATTAACTGCATGTTTACGTGCAGCATATTGACTCGGCATTATTTCATATCAGAGAGCGAGCAGTTAAATATCCAAACCTCTTTCGACAAGATTGTGTCGTTCTCGACTCTAATTTCTGGCAACTTGTTGAAAATGCCTTCGAAGATAGTGTCAAGACTGGCCACAATAACTCAGACGAATCGTTTGCAAAGATGTTGGTGGATTATGTTGAAGGGGCAGCTCCCAATCTGGGAAAACCTTGGAAGACTTGTCGCTATCTTTATCTTCCGTACTGTGTCCCGAATTTACATTGGTTTGCAGTCGAGATTGACTTGGAAGAGAGACGAATGAACATCTTCGATAGCTTGACGAGTATGGTGCGTGAAAGCAACTTTGACAAACGCTTGAAACCCTTAAAGGTGGTCGTACCACGTCTCATGCAAAAATACGTCAATCAAAACTATAGCACATCACTGTTCACGCATCACAGGGTGAAGAAGCTTCCCGTACAAGATAATGGGTAAGTTTTTTTAGTTAAAGAATGGCTTCAATATGTTGATGATTGGACTAAAACTTCAAATTTTATATCTTTTTTTATATCTGATTGTGGACTTTATACGGTGAAGTTCATCGAATTTTCTTTAGCCAGTCTTGACCTGAATCTTGTTCAACTCAAGCATATGCTAATGTGGAGGCAGAAAATGGCAGCTGAGATTTTTGCAGGAGAATTTGATCCTTAGAATCAGTTGATGTAATTCATTTAGCATTGTTATGCCCATGTGATATTATTCTGTAGTCATTTACTGTCATTTTGGTATGGAGGTCAGGCATAGCAAAGCCCTTAATGTATTTTGTAACTCTGTGTCATTTTTTTGTTCTACTATGAAAATTTATAGTGTAAATGTGAAGGATAATGTAGGAAAAAGTGGAGGAAAGAAATGGAAATTAAGTCGTTTTAGTTGAATCCTTGTCAACGATGGCTGTTCATTTTGTAATTAATTTAATTGCTTGGTGCCAGAATGGAAGTTTTGTTCTGTTACGTCTTCTTATGTCAACAGGTTTGGAAGGCTCTTTTGTAAAAGATATTAGAATGGGTCGAGTTAGCTATACTTAATTTTTGATTGGCTCATATTTGATACAGGTGGATCTCAGTTCATTTTGTATATATTGTGTTTGAGAAATTTATTGTCAACCACATATTTCCATAACGGCATGCATGCCGTTATAGTGATAAAGTAACGGTATGCATGGCGTTATGCCTTTAAATGAACCCGCACAGGTTCTAACCTCTAAAAGTATTCAATTTAAGTACATTTAAGTAGCAACAACATGTTTGAGAGGCTCAGAATAGATAAACACTTATGTAGTTTCCATAACGGCATGCATGCCGTTATAGTGTACCTATAACGGCATGCATAGCGTTATGCCTTTAAATGAACCCGCACAGGTTCTAACCTCTAAAAGTATTCAATTTAAGTACATTTAAGTAGCAACAACATGTTTGAGAGGCTCAGAATAGATAAACACTTATGTAGTTTCCATAACGGCATGCATGCCGTTATAGTGTACCTATAACGGCATGCATGGCGTTTTGCCTTTAAATTAACCCGCACAGGTTGTAACCTCTTAAAGTATTCAATTTAAGTACATTTAAGTAGCACTAAGATGTTTGAGAGGCTCAGATTAGAGAAACACTTATGTAGTTTCCGCTAACGGCATGCATGCCGTTATAGTTATAAAGTAACGGCATGCATGGCGTTATGCCTATAAATGAACCCGTTATTGACTATTTCCAAAAGCTTAGTCCATCAACTGTACATACATTTCTAAATTCCCACGACGATGAGAGTCTCAAAAAAGTAAACATATACATTATTGACTATTTCCAAAGACCATATATAATGCACAAACCGGCTACGGAGCAATCATAATTCATCTTGAGTTGGAATAATGTAGACTTTCTTACACAAAGGATGATGAAAAATTTGTTTTTCTTTATTTGTTAACATAAAGCATTGAACATAATACAATTTGAACATCACTACCCAATTTGCACCCATCCCCAACACACAAAACGAAGAAGTCCCTATCATTGGGGAGGCGGCGGTGGGTAGAGACTGAAATAGCCAAGGAGCTGTGTCAGCTGGGTGGATAACGCATCGTGCTCCCGTTGGCGTGATTCGGCCTCTTGGACTTGGGCCTCCCGAATCTCTCGAATTTGTGCTTCGAGTTCCACCTGCGAGGTACGCAAGTGACGAATCTCATGAGAAATAGATGCCAATGTTGGTTCAGTGACCGTTTCATGGAGGTCCTCGGCCATTGGATCATCATTTGCAGGTTCGGTTTGAAGCGGTACATTACCCTGGCCGCCAATGGGACCCTGTGTGATTCGCTCCAGATTGCGAGTCATGTGTAGTTCAGAACTACGTATCCCCATTCTGTCTATCTGTATTGTACGCTTCACCTGGGTGACCTCATGGGAGAGGTCAATGCCGTACATTTCACAAAGTCCAGTAATTAGCGATGGGAAGGCCAAACATCTCCGGTTGTTTCGAATATGCAAGACATTGAAAAATATATAGGTACCGATATTGAGGGTCTTATGCTGGAGCCAGTAAAGTAGGCGTGCTCGCTCCATAGTGACCGTAGAAGTATGTGTCGTAGGGAGAAGATTGGCGCTCACCATTTTGTCTAATGCGCGTACTTGAGGAGTAAGACATTTATAGTGTAATGTGCTGCTTCCAACAGGCCAATGATCCATTTCCTCAGCAATGGAGACGACTACTTCATCAAGATTACTAGTGGCGGCTTGATAACTGTCGTTCTCCGTGTTGTCAAGTTCGTAGTAGCGGAGAATGGCTAAGGGGGAGAATGGAATATATTGTCCTCTCATGTATACTTGATGATACTTAGGATGATCAGGGTTGTCGATGTCATCATGGATATTGGCGTAGAATTCTTTGACGATTTCTACATAGGCAACCCGCGGAGTGGCTACAAATGTTTCCCACTGATTCCTCGCAATAACTTGACCAAGCAATTCATTTTCGAAATCCAATATTAACACCCTTCGCTGCGGTATAATATTGCGTTGGCTTGTGTCCTTTGTATAGATAACCCAAGCTGCCTCAGTCTCAAATTTCATATCATCATAAGTTATCGGTTGTTTGGATGTCTTCTTTGATGGAGGCTTTCTCTTTCCCGAGCTTGAGCCCACATCTTGCGTTGGTTTCTTTGCTCTCGGCATTGTATCTAACATGAAACAATTCAAAAAAACTAATGTTATAAACAATACGAATTAACAACGGAAAATATGCATGGTTATTGGTGTTTGCATGGTTGATCGGGGTGGATGCCGTGTTTGTGTAGAGTGTGATCGTATGTAAAGTGTGCTATTGAAGTGAAAAAGTATGGTAACCAGCCTAGGATATGAGCAAATGGGCTAAGGAAACAAAAATCATGAAAATATTGGATGAGTCATTTCTTCAAACACTTGGTGGGTGTATGGAAATTCAAAGATAATTGCCCAACATTGATATGGCAATAAACCCAAAATTTTGATATCATCAACACCCAAACCAACCACAACACATGAATCCAAAACAAATTCTTGAATGCCCAACCTCCAAATTCGAAAAAAACATACTAAAAATACCATTGATATCAACATTGATAACTTCAAAGCAAAGTTAGCTATGTTACCTTGATTGATTGTAGGTTGGATAAATGTGGTATATGATGAGATTGGAACAATACTAAACCCTTTACTTGATTTTGTATAGGCCAATATTGTAGTGTAGTGGTGATGTGTAGAGGAGGGAGAAACAGATTTTGACTGGATGCCGTTTAAAATGGGAAGGTAACTTGACCCGTGGGGTTTTAAACCCCACGGGTGCTGTCTGCTTGAGCGGACTTAATGTCCGCTCGAGCGGACAGCTTGAGCCCATTTTGGGCGTGCGGACAGCCAGCCCAATTTGGGCAGTTGCTGTCCGCTCGAGCGGACAGCAAGCCCAGTTTGGGCTGTGGCTGTCTGCTCGGGCAGCTGCTGTCCGCTTGAGCGGACAGCACATGGCCCATTATGGGCTTGCTGTCCGCTCAAGCGGACAGCAAGCCCATTTTGGGCTGTTGGCTGTCCGCTCAACATATGTTGGGTATTTTGCGACTGTGGTCCTTGGAGTTTTGAATGTTATCATTTTAGTCCTCAAATTTTGGAATTTATTTCAAGTTAGTCCTATTTTATTTGCAATACAGGTCCTTCAACTTTACTATGTTTGCGTGTTGATCCCCATCTCCAATATTTCGTACACTTTCAGTCCTTTTCGCCTATTTTAGTTTGTTTTTCTCAAATTCTATCCGATCTTCGATGTTGACCTGAAAACAATAACATGTTAACACATTATGAAGTAGAAAATCACTTTAGATAATTACACTTATTGTATGACATCTTATGATGCGTCTATTGTAGTAAATTACTGAAGTTGTTGCTAACAAATCAACAAAACTAAGCATCGTTGAGGTCATCTTAACAAATAAGGCACATATTAGCTTATGCGTTAAAAAATAACATTGTTATGGCCGAATTATGCGAGAAGTTAGTTGTTGAGGAAGATAACGGCAAGCCTGGCGTTACAGTGTACCCATAACGGCATATCTGCCGTTATGTGTTTATACTGTTCGAAATTAATTCAAAGTGGATAAACTAAGCTTTTAGAGTAATTTTATCAAAAATAACATGTTTAATAACGAAGTAAATAATAGATAAGACATGTTATGGCCATAACGGCAAGCCTGCCGTTTTAGTGTACCTATAACGGCACGGATGCCGTTTTGTTTTTAAACTGTTCAAAATTCAGTCAAGGTTGATACACTAACTTTTTAGAGTGATTTTATAAAAAATAACGCGTTTAAAATCGAAGTAATTAGAACTTGCTAAATGATAGTGTACCCATAACGGCAAGCCTGTCGTTATAGTGTACCCATAACGGCATTTATGCCGTTATGTTTTTAAACTTTTAGCAATGAATTAGAAGTTGATACACTAAGCTTTTAGAGTAATTTTATAAACAATAACATGTTAAATACCAAAGTAAATTATAGGTAACACATTTTCGGGCCATAACGGCAAACCTGCCGTTTTAGTGTACCTATAACGGCATCGCTGCTGTTATGTTTTTAAACTGTTCAAAATGAAATCAAGGTTGATACACTTACTTTTTAGATTGATTTTATTAAAAATAACAATATTAAAAATTGAAGTAATTATAACTTGATAAATTATAGTGTACCCATAACGGAATTTATGCCGTTATGTTTTTAAACTTTTCGAAATGAATTAGAAGTTGATACACTAAGCTTTTAGAGTAATTTTATAAACAATAACATGTTAAATACCAAAGTAAATTATAGGTAAGACACATAACGGCAAACCTGCAGTTTTAGTGTACCCATAACGGCATCGCTGCCGTTATGTTTTTAAACTGTTCAAAATGAAATCAAAGTTGATACACTAACTTTTTAGATTGATTTTATTAAAAATAACAATATTAAAAATTGAAGTAATTATAACTTGATAAATTATAGTGTACCCATAACGGAATTTATGCCGTTATGTTTTTAAACTTTTCGAAATGAATTAGAAGTTGATACACTAAGCTTTTAGAGTAATTTTATAAGCAATAACATGTTAAATACCAAAGTAAATTATAGGTAAGACATTTTCGGGCCATAACGGCAAACCTGCCGTTTTAGTGTACCTATAACGGCATCGCTGCCGTTATGTTTTTAAACTGTTCAAAATGAAATCAAGGTTGATACACTAACTTTTTAGATTGATTTTATTAAAAATAACAATATAAAAAATTGAAGTAATTATAACTTCATAAATTATAGTGTACCCATAACGGAATTTCTGCCGTTATGTTTTTAAACTTTTCGAAATGAATTAGAAGTTGATATACTAAGCTTTTAGAGTAATTTTATAAACAATAACATGTTTAATTTTATAAACAATAACATGAATTAGAAGTTGATACACTAAGCTTTTATAGTAATCTTTTTCACTCCCTGTCAAATATTGAATTTACTGCAACATACATTACAATAAACACCACCACAATAAATCAATAAAACTTCAACCATGGAAATAACATCAGTTTTGCAGTTTTGAGAATGATAAAATATATTACAATTCTGATATGCAAATTGCATACTTATCAAAAAAGGATGTTGGATTACAAAACTATGTTCAGTTGTTTGTAGCCGGCAAAGCATTTGTACAAGTAGTCCGATTATGACCAGTCTTCAAACACCTACCACATTTACGGAGCACGCGTACCTCTCTAATTGATTTTTTTCGTTGTTTCGGTGGACGTCCAGCATGTCTTTTTGTTAATGGACGCAAGACCATTCTTGATCTAACTTCATCAGGAATTTGCCACTCATCCTCATTCGGTAATGGGTATATGAATTCTGAATACGCTTGTCGCCAACAAAATGTGGTATAGAAAGGAGAGCAAAGGCTATAACCATCAGGACCATCCTGCCTTGCGGCGACAATTGCATGTTGGCAAGGAAATTTATCTAGATCAAATTGCTTACAAGTACACATGTATTCTTCCAAGTTAACAATGTATGATTCCATATTTTTAACTACCTGAAACTCATTTTCGGATATCCGAATTGCGTTCCAGCCATGTGACTCGTTATATTTTAAGCACATCTTCTCTTCCATAGGTGGGGTGAGTTGGGTAGTGTACTTTCCTGCTTCTATATGCCTTTCATAATACCATTTCTGCAACACCTGGCGAATATACTCAATCAAACCAACTACAGGAAAATCTCGGGCCTCCTTCAAAGCGGAATTCACAGATTCTGCGTTGTTTGTTGTCATGATATTGTATCGAACTCCTTTGAAATGTGCTCTACTCCAAAAATGGAAACCACCAACATCCTTTTCCAAGTACTCTCTGATGCCTTCTTTTTTACCGCAAAGCGCTGCCATGTATGCCTCGAAATCTGTTGTGGTATAGGCCTCTGCCGCCTTTCTGAACAATGAGGATAAATCAACTCTTGGAAATTTAACCTTCAAGTTATTATTCAAGTGCAATATACAATTCACATGATGTGCAAACTGGTAGACATTTTTAAATGCATGAGGAATGCTTTTGCCACGGTCTGAAATAATCACTAAATCCTCGGAGTCACCAGTTATTTTCCACAAGTTACGAAAGAACCAAGTCCACGACGCCTCATTCTCTGAGTCAACTATACCCCATGCAAGCGGATAAATTTGAATATTTGCATCTTGGCAGGTGGCCACAAGTAGAGTTCCTCGATATCTGCATGTCATGAATGTTCCATCTACACAAATTACTCGTCGCATTGAAGTTTGATATCCACGTATACTCTGTCCTAGAGCCATGAAAAAGTACTTGAAACGTATGTTATCATCAGTTTCAATGACCGTCAATGTGCCAGGATTTTTTTCCTTCAAAACATGGCAATACGAAGGTAATTTGGCATAACTTTCATCAGGTGTCCCTCGGACCAGTCCATAAGCAAAAGACTTTGCCGTATATGCTTTATTATAGGTTATAGTTATGCCAAACTCTTCGCGAACATCATTGATGATGTTTCTCGGTCTGTAAATCCTTCTGGCATCTTCAAACTTGGAGGCAATGTAAGTTCCAATAAGTGAATAGCTAGCATGTCGATGATCTCGACGACGAACACTCATGGAGCATGTGTGATGGCTATAGTAGGTTCGAACTTGAAACATAACAGATTCTTTCATCTTTATTGCCTGGATACGCCACTTACAATTTTTCTCCAAACAAACAACTACATAAACAGATTTATTTGACTTCTTCACTTTAAACTCAAAGTGATACCTCAGTGCAAGCAAGTACAACTTCGATAACAAAGCTTTTTTCGTAGGGAACAATTGTTTCACTTTCAAATCCACATTTTCAGGAATCCTCGATGATGGCCCACAGGGGATTGAACTTATATCTGCCGTTAAATTCTCAATGTTGTTGTAGATAACACCTTCACGTGGACAATGCGCAACCGTCATAGGAGATTTTTCGTGTAAATTTTCTCTTCTAGGGCTATTTGGAATTATATTCAAACCATCCCAATCCACAAAGTTTCCATCAGCAATTTCATCTCCTATATTTCCCTCATCCTGCACATAATTTAATCTCGATTCATGTCTCCACATGTACCATCTTCTGTTTGCATTTCACTCAATGAGTCACCATGTGATACAATAGTAGCATGTTCTTGGTTCTCTCTTAAACCATCATTTTCTTCATACTCCTCAACAACTTTCGTCAAAAGTGTAACACAAAGAGGAACTTCTCTATAAATAGAGAGATACCACTTCACGCTGTTGTCACAATCAATCTTCATTGGAGGAACTGGAACGTTAGACATTCCAGGGACAACGGTTGCCATCTCTATATCATTTAACATACAATCAACCCCCAAAACCCTTCAAACTTTATCGCACAACTCCGCATAGGTAGTGGTATTTGAAACAAGAACGGGAGTCACATTTGCTTGACAATTGCCTATATACTTCCATGTCCATCCACCGCCTTCTTTTTCCACAAACTCAACGAAATAACAAACTGATATCCACACTTTGTCCAACGCATCCATGACTACAATTCATCATAAAACAAATAGATTTCAGTTGATCATATCACAAAATGCTACATTATACAAGTCAAAGTGCATATCAATAAATTTTACAACCAATACATTATGAGTGCTAACTATTGACCTACGTCCAATAGCACTAAACTAGTCTATACATTCAAAGCCAATTATCAAACACAAAGCTAGGTAGATGGTGATAGTCAGACATTAGATAACGCCACTATGTCCGGTTATACATTGTGAATAACGGCATACATGTCTTTATTTTATTTTTACTGCACTCACATATTAACTCACTAAAACAAATATATATTTAATGAAAGTAATCACATTAAAGGTTATATGCGCACTGAAAGTGAAAAAATAAGATAACGGCATGGGTGCCGTTATAGATCACTGATAACGGCATATATGACGTTATGATGTATTCTTAGGCAAATGCATATATCATCAACAATGCTATAAATGCCCATGTTTATATACATGTTGGAAGTGGAAAAATAAGATAACGGCATGGATGCCGTTATAGATGACAGATAACGGTATATATGACGTTATGACACATTCTTGTGCAAAATGCATATATCAGCATAATGCTGTAAACCAGAATGAAAATGGATGAAAAAAATTGCAGAAATTGATATTAGTATGTATCTATTACCTTATCCAATTACAAAGCTCAAATGTAGATGATTTAACAAGTTTTACACCACTCAAAACTACAATGGACAAAGAGAGAGGACAAAAATAAATTTTTTTTGGATTTTTTGATCAACTGCAATGGAGATGGTGATGAGAGACAGACGTGGCTGCCATTTTCGTAGAGAGAGAAATATGATATCGTTGGAATGAAAATGAAAAAGTAAGGGTATTATTTGCTTAACCACCTTGGGTGCATTTTGGATATTTTCTCATATTTTTTATACTTTGTTTAATAGAGGAGGCTATTTACCAAAACATTGTGGAATGAGGGTTATTTTACTATATTCATTGTTTGACAAGTCCTTTTAACTCAATTCCCCTTTTTTATAATATTTATGGGAATTTAATGTGATTTAAATTAAATACTAAATATTGTGTGAAATATGGGAAATTATGAGAAAAATGTAGAAAAGAAATAAATATTTATAGTTAAAAAAATTAATTATTTAAAAAATAAAAAATCATATTAGAATTTAGAAAAAAAAAATTATTGGGTCGAGAACTGAAAGAAAGCTCTACAACTCTATTAATTTACTTTTAGGTTTCAATCTTTTTAATAATTGAGCTAACTGGCTTAGTTCTCATGTGTCATCGATAAGACAATTAAGTCCAATGCAGTCTGTTCATTATGACGAATCAACATGTGAATGAGTCAAATTGATTTTGATCTAATTTTTTACAGAGTGGATCATTCCAAGTCTGGACGGGTCTAACCGATTTTAACACCACTACAACACATGACACACATTTAAATAAAATTCATTTATATATGTCATTATCCGATGTCATTGTTTTCATATCAGTGTTTAGAAATGATATAATCAATAAGTTACAACTTTAGAGGAATACTTAAGAATTTAAATTTAACTTTTTTTTTAAATTGGTCAAATATATTTTTTATTCACACATTTCGTAGAATCCAAAATTTACTAATCACTTATTATCTACACACTCTGAAGAATCTATTGCTTATAAACATTAAAAAACATAACCAAACAATCACTACGTTGATTTTGGGGTTGAACAAACATATGTTCTTTGTTTTTTGTTTCTGCGTAACATAAGTTATGTTTATAAGCATCAATGTATCCGACTAGATTAGCATGCTAATTTAGGTTTAGTGCTTGCTTGTTTGTTTATGCTTAAATTATAATTTAAACTCATCAAATTGGTCAAATATATATTTTATTCACACCCACAACTTACTAACTACTTATTATCCACATATTTTATAAGACCCACAACTTATAAACACTTAAAAAATAATTTCAGCAACACCAAACATGCATTTAGACGTCTATATAATTTTATTTTTACACGTGTTGATGTACATTAAATAAGTGTAACGACACCAAATGTGTTACATTTAATGTGGTACACATAATAAGTTGTTGGATTTCATAATATCTCTTATAAATAAATATTTAAATTATTAATTAAATAATTATAAAAAATTCCTTTAAAGACTCTATTTTGAAGAGAAATAGAATTAAAGATGAACTAGGAAAATTATCATCTCTCAACCTATAAAAGAGTGTATATGTCTGTCAAATTATTAATGCTATTATGTAAAAAGGAAAGAGGGAGAAACAAAATTTCTATATTATAAAATTATTCGTATATTATTTTAAAATATAAAGAAGATCATTCAATTAGGGATTCAAGATATAGAATTAAAGATGATTCGTTGTGGATCAATGTATGTTATTGATTACTCCATACCTGCAAAATTTATGAAATTTAAAATTTTGAAACTTGTGTTCGTATAGTTGTTCATGCAAATTGAATTCGGATTCTGGGACAATTGGTACCAAACATTTATTTCTTGACTGGGCGTTTTCAACTTGTGCATTTCTTTTGGACATATTATGTCCACTCATTCTATTAGTTCTACGTGTGCTTCTCATCTTCACCCTCAGCTAATTTAGCTAACAAATCTAGTTTTCAAGGCTCCGCCAAGCCCCTAAACTAACCTCAAGGACAAAATATCATCAAGGAGGCTGGTGACCAAATCGAGGTGGTGGATGTAGATTCAGAGAAAAAGGAGGCAGAAACAACAATTTCAGACCAACCTGCCAAGTATGTGGGAAAATAGGCCATACTACAGCCATCTGCTAGTTTCGCTACAATGGAGATTACATGGGATCCGTTCAAAATGGAAATCAAGTAGGACATGCTCCATCTACGTTTGTTGTAACTAGTAGGATCAGAGCAATAAATAAAGGGAAAAAAATAAAGAACATAAAGATTTATACAGGTTCGGCTCAATGTAAGACTACAATGATGATTATTGTTTACAAGAGATTAGTCATATATATAACAACTCAATAAAAGTTCCTTAATTATAATAAAACTTTAAGACAACCTAATGAAAATTCTCTAATTATAATAAAACTCTAAGGCAACATAATTAAGGTTTTCTAGTTATAATGAAATATTATGATAACCTAACTACAAAGACAAAATCTCGAAAACACTCTTACATAAGCAAATTAGGCTCCACAGCTTAACAATCTCCCACTTGGAGACTAATCCATCATCAACTCCTTCCGCTGCGGCTGGTATACGCCATCCAATCTTCAATGATGAAGACCAATTGAAGTTGCACACAACTTCAGTTTCTCAATTGTAACAGTCTTTGTCAACATATTAGCAGGATTTTAACTACCCTGAATCTTCTCAGGTGATAAGATTACATCATCCAAAACCGATCTAATAAAGTGATAACGAATCTATTTATGTTTCGTCCTCGCATGATAGACATGATTCGTTACTAAGTGAATAGCACTTCGACTGTCACAATGCAACACACGCTACACTATTTTGTTGAGGTTTACTTGAAATAATACTCCTCATTTTGATTCTATTTTCAGCACAGCACCTCTGAAAAATTGCATATATGTATTCACCCCTATTGTCTGAATGCAAGCACTTAACTTTTAAATCTATTTCATTCTCAACCATTGCTCTCCACCTCTTGAAAGCATCGAAAATATCAGATTTCTTTTTAATAAACACATACTTTCCTACTTGAGTCATCAATGAATGTCACATAATAATTTAAACATCTAAGGAAAGTAACAGTTAAAGGTCCTCATACATATGTACGAATCAGCTCTAATTTTATAGCTTTTGGCTCCCTTCCAATTTTAGAAAAGCTAACTTTTTTCTGCTATCCAAAAATACAGCCTTCACACAGACTGTGTTCAACAGATTTTAACCCCAACAATTTTTCTTTAAATTGACGTACTTTTATTTCATTCTTGCTCATATGTCTGAGCTTATAGTGCTACAGATCAGAATTAGTAGTAGATTCAGCAACAACAACTATATCTCCGAGATTGATAGTCATGTAAAGAGTTTTCCTTTTAGTTCTTTGTGCAACAACCATGGCTCCATTCGTTACCTTCCAACGGCCACAACCAAAATTCACATCATGCTCTTCATCATCAAGTTGTCCAACAGAGATCAGATTTTACATCAATTTTGGTATGTGCCTCACCTTGTTAATTTTCCACAAAGACCCATTTGACATCCTCAACCTGCATCACCAATACCAATGGTGTCCAAAGGTTTTCCATCAATGAAATGTACATTTCCGTGATTTTCAGAAACATAGTCCTCCATGTTCTCATTTTGTGCAGTTGTGTAAAAGGAAGCTCCAAAATTCATCACCCAAGAATTGATAGAACTATCAAAAGACAAGAGTAAAGTATTTTCTACCTCTTCAGTCGCAGCATTCGCAATATTATTGTTCTTTTTCTCATTCTTCTTAGGTGCTTTGAAATTCCTCTTTAAGTGACCAAATTTACCACAGTTCCAACATTCAATACCCCGTCGTTTTTGGACTTGCACTTGCCATTCCTCAGCTTTCCTCTACCATGACCATAGTTGAAATTCTTCTCATAACTTCTGCCCTTATTTTCGATATTTAGGACATAATTGGATGTCGAGACTTCTCCATCATCTTTCCTAGAGCCTTCTTCAGCAAGAATAGTATGTCAAACATCATTAATTTTCAATTTCGCATTGACCATGGAATTGTTGACAGACACTCTTAGAGACTCCCAACTATTCGGTAGTGAAGCCAAGAAAATTAGGGCACGAACCTCGTCCTTTAGCATAATATCCATAGAGACCAATTGATTGACAATTGTGTTGAATTTATTAAAATACTCTACTACCAAAGCTCTTTCTACCATCTTCAGATTGAATAGCTTCTTCATCAGATGAACTTTATTGCACGTTGAGGACTTCTCATACATGTTAGATAATACCATAATCAATTCTGAAGTGGTTTTCTCCTTTGCAACATTATGAGCCACGCTCTTCATAGTGTTAGCCGAATTACTCCCAACACCTGTTTGTCATCATTCATAGTTTCTGGTTTCTCATCCAACGGTTGATGCATCTTTTTACTTAAAGATAATCCTCTATCTGCATATTCCAGAATGCAAAATCCATACTATCAAACTTGGTGATTTCGAGTGTTAATCCTCGATCATCGCCAGCCATCGCTCTCAATTAGAATCTCACTCTAATACCAGTTGTTAGGATTAGAACAATAAATAAATGGCAAAAAATAAAGAACATGAAGATTTATACAGGTTCACCTCAATGTGAGAGTACGTCCTGTTTTCAGCCGCTGAAGTATTTCACTATAATGAATTATGATTGTATTTACAAGAGATTAGTTATATATATAGCAACCCAATAAAAGTTTTCTAATTATAATGAAATATTAGGACAACCTAATTACAAAGACAAAATCTCGAAAACATCCTTACATAAGTAAATTAGCCTCAACAGCTTAAGAGTAACACCATATACTATGGTTGATACTACTTGGTATGCTGATAATAGAGCAACAAATCATGTGACCAATGATGCTAGAAACCTGGATCAAAAGGCTAATTACAATGGTAAAGAGACTCTTGATTCTTGATTGTTGGTAGTGGAAAACAATTATCTATCTCTCATGTTGGATCTATCAATTTATCGTCGCTCAATAAATCTCCGTTCTTGAAACAAATACTGCATGTTTCTGATATCAAAAAATATTTGCTGAGTGTTTCTAAATTTATCAATAACAATGATATGTATATTGAATTCCATGCTAACTATTGTCTTGAAAAGACAAGCTAACTGGAATTTGTGGTGATGCAAGAGAAGCTTAAAGATGGATTATATTAGTTGAAAGTACGTGTCCCCAGAAATCAACTCTCAAGTCCTCAATTTGTGTCAAAGAGCTTCATTGGTGTCGCTGCTGTTATTAGTCCAAAGTCTCATTCAAGATCGAATCCAAAGTCCATAAGTCATGTTAAGTCAAGTTCTAGTAAGTCTTCCATTTCAAAAAGAGAAATATGGCATAGGATATTAGGTCACCCCTCAAGTTGGGTACTTAGTCAAGTACTCAATCAATGCAATGAAAAATGAAAAAGATTTCTTTTGTGATTCTTGCTATTATGGAAAGTCTCACTATCTTTTTTAAAAAATTCTCAAACCAAGAATAAAAATATTTTGGAACTTGTTCATGCAGACCTATGGGACCTGCACCTATTCAATTCAACTCAAGGTTTAAATTTTACATCCACTTTGTTGATGAATGAACCTAATACACTAGTATTTACTCCCTAAAA
Source organism: Forsythia viridissima (assembly GCA_030279155.1). Classification (NCBI taxonomy): domain Eukaryota; kingdom Viridiplantae; phylum Streptophyta; class Magnoliopsida; order Lamiales; family Oleaceae; genus Forsythia; species Forsythia viridissima. Next base: position 29,725,684 of record CM059042.1, read on the forward strand.
ACCAAATCAAAAGTCATCTAAGATTTTACCTAATACAAAGCCTTAGTTGAAAACGAGTTTGAAAAGAAAATTAAATGCCTACAATTAGATTGGGAATGAGAGTATCAAGCCTTTGCTAATTTTGTTAAACAAAATAGAATAGAATTTAGGCATCCTTGTCTTCATCTTTCAGCCCAAAATGGGACAGCTAAAAAGAAATATAGACACATAGTTGAAATGGGATTAACTTTGCTTGCTCAAGCTAGCGTGCCCCCAGATAGTGGTGGGAAGCATTTCAATCCTCAGTTTATGCAATAAATCGATTACCAACTTATGTTCTTCAAGAGCACTCACTATTCTTCAGAGTCCACAATATTATATTTCACTGAGAATTTTTGGATGTTCTTGCTTTCCTTGTCTCAAGGCCAACCATAATCTTAAGCTTCAATTCCATTCAGTGAAATGTGTTAACTTAGAGTACAGTGACTATCATAAAGAGTACAAATGTTTAAGCTCCAATTAGGGATAACAATGGGACGGGTCCGAGGAGGGTCGGCCCCGTCCCGCCCCGCGAAATTCGCGGGGCGGGGCAACCCTTTGACCCACCAACCGCCTCGCGAAATTTTTTTTTTGTTAAACTGAAAAATAATTAAAAAAAATAATTTTTTTTAAATATTTATACCAAACAAAACAAAAAAATTATAAAATTTAGGTTGTGGTGTAGTGGTTAAGATTGGTAGTTTATAAGTTTCAATCCGGGTTCGATTATTCTTTAGTCCATTTTTAATAAAAATTATAATTTCTACTATATTTTATGATTTTTCAAAAAAAAAAAAATTTAGGGGCGGGTCACGGGGCTGTGGGGCGGGGCCGGGCTGCCCCGGACCCACCCCGGGGCAGAAAAATCTGCCCCAAACCCGTCCCTATTACTCCGTGGGGCGGCTTGGGGCGCGGCGCGGGTCCGGGGCGGCGGGTTTTTTTGCTATCCCTAACTCCAATGTAAGGTTTATATCTTTAGACATGTACTGTTCAACAAAAACGAGTTTTTCTTTCAAATACCACTCAACCTGAAAAAATAGTAGCAACTCCTAATTAGTCCTAGTTTTCATTTTCTACTCAAAATTCGTCCACTATCAACCAGCTAGTCACCACACCAGTTCCTTCCTCCAACACTTCAAATGCTGAAGATAGTCCATCTAAAAACTTTCATTCAACAACCTCAGAACTTGAAGACTCAGACACAAAAAGAGAACAAGAAGGCTTGAAATATGTTGAAATGAATTTCGGGAGACTCTTTCATCCTTAGATTTTCAACAGGATCATAGAACACAAAATGAGTTGGAAATTCAACACATTGCAGAATCAGTTGATCATCCGATGATGATACATGGCATTTTAAAACTAAAAGCATATTTAGAGAAGGCACACCTAAGTCCAATCAACTTGGTAACAAGAATCAAAGAACCAAAACCAATTTATGAAGCTTTGTAAACTAAAGAATGAAAAAATCATATGTTGGAACTTGGAAGAACTCAAAGCTCTCGCAAAAAATAAAACATGGATTCATGAACCAAGCTCTCTTGGTTAGAATGTAGTGGAAAATAAATGGGTCTTCAAAGTTAAATACAAAGAAGATGGAACAATGGAAAAAGTATAAGGCTCGGCTGGTTGCAAAGGGTTTTTATCAAACCCCTAAGAGTTGATTTTTTTGAAACTTTTAGCTTGGTTATTAAAGCTTCAACAGTGAGAAACATACTGACATACCAGTGTCAAAGAATTGGAGCATATGGCAATTGGACATAAACAATACCTTCTTGAATGGGAGCTTACAAGAAGTTGTGTACATGAGTCAACCACAAGGTTTTGTTGACATAATAAAACTTTTAATCATTTTGCCAACTTAAAAAGGCTCTTTATGGGTTGAAATAGTCTTAGAGCTAGGTATGACAAGCTAATGGAGACATTGTTGGAATGGAATTTCAAGAACTCTAATCATCTTACCCATTATGTTGTGACACCACAAAATGTTATAGAATTTTGTTATTATTAGTTGTATACGTGTGTAACTGTAATAGGAGTAGGTTGTTATTTTGTTATTCCCTTTTTATGCACAAACCACAATATAAATGAAATGGGTTGTGCTCTATCAGAAATTGAGTGGAGCTTTCACAAAATATTTTCTCTCTGAAATTTCCACTGAGGATAACAAAGTGGCCCACAAGATACCATGGTTTTTTTTGTTTAATTCAAGATTCTATTAGTTGGAAAATTTGTATACATTTATTGTGTTGAATTTTGTGGCCATAATAAAAGTTTTATGTGTTTCTTCAAAATAAAATTCATATTTATCTATGGATGAAAAGATAACCAAACATGGGGGTTAAACAACATTATTTGTGTGAAATTTCAAGGATAGGGTGGAGTGGTGGTACATTAATTGCTAAGTTAAGGTCGGTCTATTATTTATTTGAAAATTCTTTATTTATAAGCTTACTTTTAATGTCAGTTCCATGTTGTTGTAATAATTCATTAGGACATAAACCCTTTTGGGGACAAACCTTCTTGTGGCTGAGACGAATATATAAGTTGTTTGTCCACCCGAAAAAAATGAAACAACTTGATATAATTTTGGTTAGACTATTGTTGGCGCCATAGAACTTTTGTTTGATAGTCCCATGCAATCCCCCCCCCCCTCCCGTCCCCATTCTCTTCTCTTCCCTTCCCTTCCCTCTTTCTAGAGCGAGATGAGAGATTTAGCCACTAGAGACGACGAGTAAAAGATGATTGATCCTGCAAAATCATGTAGTTGAGAGTATACGCTATTGTAGATATTGGTTTTGAAAAAGTGATAGATTGTAACGACTCTATTTGAGTTTTATATTGCTATGTTAAAACTTGTCTTGTCAACTTACAATTATTTGGACACATTTCTTTTAGGGATAATTGCATCAAAGGTCCTCAATGTTTCAAAAACGTTAGGGATATGCCCCTAACCTAAAAAAAATAGCACCAGACATCCCCAACGTTTGAAAAAATAGGCACCGTAGGTCCCTCTTAACAGTTTCCATCCATTTTCTCTATTAAATCTCAAAATTAGAGTGTACGCGCTGTATTTCTCCAAAAAATGTGTGTGAGAATTTCTCTCTCCTTTCCACACACTCTCTCTCTCACCACCTACATATGCTGAATTTTAGCCATTTACCTGGTATCATATTTGCTGCTTCTGCCATAAATCCAGCCCCCCATTCACTCTGATCAACTGAAATAGCTCTAGTTACTACAAGTCAAAATGATGGCTTAAACAAGAAAAGGTTAAAGAACTTGAGCTTGAATTGGAGAAAGTTTTTGGAGTGTTAAAGGAATCCGAAACTCAGAATGTTCATCTGAAGGATGAAATCTTGCTTACAAAGGAGCAGCATCAGGAAAGTGGAAAGAAATATGAAGAGCTTGAACTTAGTCACAAAAAACTGCAACAACAGATCGCAGAAACGGATGAGAGATATGGTGTACAAATTAAAACTTTGCAAGAGGCGTTACAAGCTCGGGAAGAGAAGGACGGAGAGTTGACAAATGTAAAAGAAGCATTTAATGGTCTTAGTCTTGAGGTCAATAGCTTAAGAAAAAAGATGGACGAGCTTGAACTGGAGATGCAAACTTCTGCTGGTGAATCCCAGAAGTTTGAGGAGTTGCATAAGGAAAGTGGTTTACATGCTAAATCAGAGACAAAGAGGGCTTTAGAGTTCAAGAGGTTGCTTGAGTTGGCAGAATCTAGTGCTAAAAAAATGGAAGATGAGATGGCTTGCGTGCAACTTGAACTGAAAAGCTTGTATGAGAAGATTGCTGAAAATCAGAAAGTACAAGAGGCACTGAAGAGCACCACTGCCAAATTATCTACAGTTCAATGGGAGTTGGATCTTTCGAAATCACAAGTGCAAGAAGTGGAACAAATGCTAGCATCAAAGGAAACTCTCATCAATGAATTGACCCAGGAACTCGAATTGAAAAGTGCTTTTGAATCTAAGGCTATAAAGGATATTGCAGTACTTGAGAATCAGTTTTCATCAACAAAAGAAAACCTTCAAGAGAAGATATCTGATCTGGAAGATTTAAAATTGAAACTGGGAAATGAGGTGAGTGCTAGAGAGGAGCTTGAACAACAATTGAAAAGCCAAGAATCAAAGATTACATCGGTTCAAGAAGAACTAGCCAAAGTCCTTGAAGAAAAAAAAGCTCTTGAAGCTGTTGTGACTGATGTAACCAATAATGCTACCCATATGAAGGAGTTATGCAATGATCTTGGGTGCTCAAGGTCGAATCTGAGGCTGCTGCTCGGCGTCTTGGGTGCTCCGCTCGTCCCCGTGCACGTTAGCAACAATGACCATTTACCCCCTGAAGAAGATGATTTTTTTTTTCTTTCAAACTGAAAAACAAAAATTGCAGGCCGTTGTTGGGCATTTTCAGCAATAACAGCCATTGAAGGAAAGGAGAGAGATGGGAAATGAGATAAACAATATTATTAGGAATGATGAAGATGAAGATGAATAGTTTGTAGTGGACCCTTTTTGGGGAAAGGAGAGAGAAATTCTCACACGCTTTTTTTGGATAAATATAGTACGTGCACTCTAATTCTGAGATTTAACGGATAAAATGGATGGAAACTGTTGAAAGGGACCTACGGTGCCTATTTCTTCAAACGTTGAGAATGTCTGGTACTATTTTTTTAGGTTATGGGCATCCTAACGTTTTTAAAACGTTGGGAGACCTTTGATACAATTATCCCTTTCTTTTGCCAGTGAAATTTAAAATAAGGATATAATTTACCTAATATGGTGGTAACAATAACATAATAAAAATAAAATATTAAAATAAAATAAACATTTCTATGCCCGTTCAACTTTTAGATCAAACCTTTTAGATGACTTGAGCCTGGCTCACCCTATTCAATTATTTACTTAATTTTTATTTAAAAAAAGAAAAAAGAAATTTGTTGATCTGCGCTGTCAATTCTAGGGACTTGTTTTATTTCATTTATTACTTTTTTAGGCCATAATTTTACATTATGGTTATGCGTTTGATTAAATCATTCAGGAATAAAGACACAAAGCAAAATTAATTAGTTATATTATAAATTTTTGTTTAATTTATCGTTTATCAAACGTACTATTAGTGATTAATAAGAACCAAGTCCTTATAAAGTCTTTGTTGTGGTTACTCCTGTTTCAAACCCAAATTCAACAAACATGATAATTAAATAACAATAATGTTGGCAATTGGCTACACAATGATGCACCGCTAATTTCTTTCAATATTTTTTTTTTTTTTTTTTACAAAAATACAGTTTACTGCTGGTTCGCACTTGTTTCACTTTCCAGCTGCACAAACATTTTTCTTTCCTAGTTAATATTGGTATTCAGGTGTTACAAATATTGAAAGACTTTTAATTTATGTGGTATTAATATCTAATAAATAGATATTCAAGTTCAAATTTGGTCTCCAATACATTCTATGAATTACTATCTAAGTGTATTTTATTTTATTAAAATAATCACAAATTTTCATTTAAATCTACATACGAAATTTAAATTTTGCTAAGTCACCATATTTAACGGAACTTTTAAATTTAGACACAGCTCTAGACATTGTCTATTCTTTTTACCTACCACGTCACCTTGACATAGTCATTGATAGACATTTTTTATTTTTATTATGTGGTAAATTTTTTTTAACAATTTACTGTTGCATTGGAGATACTCTGATAATATTTAAGAGGTGATGTAATTTCATGCAAATTAATGGTTCGATTTATCCAAAAAAAATAAAATAAAAATAAAAGGCTTGACGATTAAGTCGGATATCACTTAATATATTGTTTTGGAAATTGAACAAATCTACTCGTACATCATAAAATCCATTTTATTAAGGGGAACAACCAATAATTTTTAATAAATCTAATATTTTATATTGCACTTCTTAAAAAGTGTTCTTTTTACCTTCTTTTTTTTTTTTTTTTTAATTTACCGTACTTGTAATATAAGGATGAGTCTGAGTTTCTACTTTATGGTGGATCAGTCCAATACTAATTATTAATGCGTGACTAAAACAAGAAAGTTCAATTAATTAATTAATTAATTTATCGAATTAATTAATATATTCATATGCCCGTGCAATCATCATATATGGAAAATGTAGAAATTAAATATGTTTTAATGGTTTTCATTAATGGGGTAAAGACTGCGATTGTTCAAGTGTAACACCTGCATTTTGAAAAGTCATACTTTTAAATGGAGTGCAAATGTGCATTATGAACTACCAATCTGAAATGACGTAATCTAATTGTCTAGATTCAATTGGGAATAGACACATTAAATCTATAAATTGAACCAATTTCATTCAATTTTTTCATCCCAAATCAATTATTGATTTCCTATTCATTCTCTCTTTAAATTCTGTCACAATAATTTTCATATTATTTTTTGAGTTTAAATCCCGAGCAATCAATGTTCAAGATTTACGAGTTTTTAAGTGTTCAAAATCATCTGGTCAAGAATAGTACAATCAAATTGTGGTTTACCCAACACGTTTGTTATTGTGTTATTTTAATCTTGCAAAAAAATTGTATGTTGAGAGATAGATATCTATAAAAAAATTGATAGCATATAACGCAGGAGTGAAAATTGTCTTAAGCAAATTTACAAATTGCATACCTTGCTTTATTTTAAATTTGTCTATTTCTTATTTTTTCTTCTTCTTTTGATTGTCCTAGTCGTACTTCTGATAACAATATTAAGACAAATATTTTTACATTTTTTTTTGTATTTTATTGATACGTAATTTTACGCAGTCAATATGGATATTTAATATTTCTGTATTGATATATTTTTGTAATTGTTATTTGTAGAAAGATGACTAGTTTGACTGGGCACACTAATGATGTGGTTGGACAATGTCCTAGATTCAATCAGTTTGTCATGCCACCGCCTTCACAACATAAAAAGATGGAAAGTTTAAGGGTAATTATATTCATACAATACTTTTTATTTTTTGCACTATATTTTAATTACATTTAACATTCTTAATCTATGAACATTATAGCACTCATGTCCCCAACTTTTTTTTATCACATTTTTATCATCAACTTTTCACTAATTAGCATATCTTGTGTTTAATAACGGTTTCCATATAAAACATTTGTCTAAAATTCGTAAAAAGACTTATTTGTCTGTCATATTTAAAAAAAAAAGATACAAAACTACGATAAAAATATTTTTCCTCATTTCAAATCACATAAACAAAATATCTCGACATAAACTATCATTAATGATGAAATGTGCTAATTAATGAAAGTTAAATATAAGAATTTGAAGACGAAAAGTTAAAAACATAATTGCAATAATGAACAAAAGTTGAAGATCTTAGGTACAATTAAAATGTGGTGTACTTATAACAACTTGTAGTATGAATATAACCACCCAAAGTTTAGTGGAACTGAATTCAAGAAATGGTAATAGAAGATGTTCAATATGACAATGCTAAATTTGGTTAAGTTTCTCATACGAACCCAAGAAGATTGAATCTTACAACCCACAACAAGATTGATAACGAACTCCAAAAAAGCTAAAATCAAGCCACAAGACTTTGACCCGACGATTCTTTGAATCAAAGAATCAAAGTTAGAATGAATGCCACAAAGACTTGCGAAATTCTTGATAAGTTCGGTTAGTTGAATTAAGAATAAAGAAGAAAAATGAATCTCACTTTTAATGAATTTTCTCAATAATCAATGTTAATGTTTCAATATAATGAAAAGAAGCTTTTATATGGCAAACTAATGAAATCATAAATTCACTAGGAAATAAATAATTAAAAACTTGCCAAAAATCACGTCCAAAATCGAAAGGAAACAAAATCCCGAACTACCAGATTTTGGCCTAGGCAATCGCCTAGTACAAACCCGGGCAATTTTCCAGGCTTGCAAAAATAGCCTCGGGTCCTGCATTATAGTATACGCCTCATCCTATCCATCTCAGCCACATAATTATAGTCATCATCGTCCTCACTATTCATTATATTCTCATTCTCAAATTTAATCCTAGGATAATGATTACGTCTATCCTGTCACTTATAATTAGGGACCTCTTGTTGTTGCTTCTTTAGTGAGATTGTAATCACCGTATCATGCCATCTGTAACGCTTTGGATTTTTTCAACCCAGAGGGTCATTAAAATAATCTCTAAATAATATTCGACGACTCTCGACAATATTTTCCGTGCACTTAAAGAGTTTTTAAAATATAATTATTGCAAAAAATAACAAGCGCGTAAGAAAAAAATAATTTTACTTCTAATTTTTAAGATTTTGCTTATACCATAATAGGTGTTGCCACAATTTATTTGACCATTTAAACGAACTTTGAAAATTCTAAAAATTTAACTATAGATACTTGGGACCATAGACTATACCATATATAAAGCTTTCTACAGCCACTGATTTTATTGAAAAATCCAAACGTACAGAGAGTTATAATTTTTCAAAGTAAGGGTAGGAAGCTAAAAATTCAAAATATTATACGAGATAACTTTTTATTTTAAAACTTTAAACAACAATTAAACCAACATCTTTTTTCCACGCACATTACATAATTAAATACTGAAAATCCAACACTTAAAATATAGTATTTATATTATGATTGACTCGATCATTTCGACGTCAAAACTTAATTTAAATAAAAGAAGTCCATTTCGTGTGTGCTAGCCTACGCCATCGTTATGAAAAAATCTTGTGCTTGCTTTACCATAGATTTCCATCCACCATTTGATAACGAAAAAATCGACTTACTGGATATTTTTTTGCGCCCGCTTCTTTAGTATCATATTTACTATACAAGGCTTTCCATATTTTCTAGACAGACGGGAAAGTAGTATTATAATAATCATAGAAATGATCAGCAAGACAATTTAAAAGATAGTAACGAAAATTATACTAATCTTTTTCGTACTTTTCGACATTTTCTATGTTCAAGATATTAATCGTCGTTCATGCCTTCAGTACTTATTTTTTTTAGGATTCTTTTCGGTGAGGATATAGGCTACCTTGAGAAGAGTGGGATAAAAGAGAACTTTACCCTTTCACTTTTTAAAGTTTGTTTATTTGAAGTGCAATGGCTTGTTGAGATCTGCAACTTTTTCATTTGGTTTTCAATGATTTGCTCCATTTGAAACTCCTTAAAAATGTTAGACAAAATAAAATTGTAAATAAAAATTTACAACTAAATTTAGTAACAAACTCGTAACCAATTTAGGCTGAGGCGCGGGTATCTCACTCTCTTTAAGAAAATTCACGCCCTCTACGATGTTAAAAATCTTCAATCACCGGTGCAACATTTATCTTCTTCACTTGTCCCCTTCAGGATACAACAGCCCAACTATAATATTGTTTAGTTCAACCTTTTTTGTAATAAAAGATAAACTCAGAACTTCACTATAAGAACACATTTCTTATTGCAAATATATATTAACTTTTTAGAGAAAAAGGAAATAAAATTGCATATGCTATCTTGTGTAAAGTTAGAAAAAAATAATGATATTTATAGGTATTAGGAAGACAATAAGATTTAATAAAAAATTAAATCCCTTAAACTCATTTCTATAACTCATGACTCATGATCTTTTCAAATAAACTCATGATACATGATGTTCCACAATAACAACATACGTAATTCACCATAATCATGTCATGAAAACTTCCAACATTTTCATCTTCCAACAATAAAATTACATTTAAAAAATAAAATATTACAACAAAGTACATCTTTATTTAGAAATCAAATATTTAATACAATGTGTGGTTAAAAACGAGTTTTTGAAATGGAGGTCAAACAAGAGTTAGAAGTCATATAAAATAATTAAAATTATATTTAACTAACTATAAGTTTAAAAAAGTTTTACCAAACATATATTAATCATACCCAATAGAAGAATTTGACAAGTGATGGTGGAAACAAACAAATCACAACTCTCATAATAATTGTCAATTCAACATTGAATACCGAAAATTGGATACAAATTTGAAGAAAAATCTCTAGCGTCGGCTGGTGGTTTAATAACGAACAAAAGACCTATTCGCTAATTCAATTAAATTTGCACTATTGGTCCCTCAACTCCTAGTGAACAATAAAAAGCACATAAAACAACTAATAATAAATAATAAAAATTACTAAAAGATATAAATTGACATAAATTAAAATAAAAGTGGATGTATGCGTCTTCATCAACAAGCCTGTTTTATATGTACCCATCCTTTAAAAAAAATTTAAAATAAAAAACAATCAATGTTTATTTCTTAATAATCTTATTATAATTGTATTTTGTAGATATATCATTAGAGATTGTTTGGTAGAGTCTAATAATTTGCTAAAAAGTTGAAGTTAAAGTCATCTAATTTTAATCACAGTTTATGAGACCCCACAACTTTTATTAACTTTTCAATTATACATTTCATCAACTTTTTATCAAAATCCGCTAAAAAACTTCACCAAACAAGCCGTTAATGTTTGTAAAAAAATCCATGCACAAACTTTTTAAAGCTTCCAATATATAGAGAAACAAGAGTTTCAATTTACAGAATCTGCATAGAAAATAGAACATTTGTTATTCAATCAATAGCACAATGAATTATCAGGTTGAATCGATTGAAAAAACAAAAAACTTTTCAAAAAATGTATTTGCTTTGCTGCATTTCTGGTTCGATCTAATTCGCGACAAATAATGCATTGAAAATTAATTGGTCTTGACAAATTCATTGACAGTATTATGGATTTATCGTGTGGGCATTGGTAACTTTGGAGATTAGAGCATGTTTGGTAGAGTTTAAAATAAATTATATTTTTTCTCAAACTCATTTTTAACTACACATCACCATATGTGATCCACAACTTTTATCAACTTTTCAACCACACATTTCATCAACTTTTATCAAAATCTTCTAAAAAATAACTTTTAAACTCTATCAAACAAACACTTATAGGTATGATAGGACCAATTTTTTTCTAATTATGTCTATTCCTTTCCGATCCATATAGAATTTCATTATATTTGTTTTTCAGTATCACTTGACAAGAATTGGACATTATACAGAATTTCATCCATAACTTCGTCTCACTCTTTGCTTCAATTTTCACTTTACACAGGTAAACCAAAAAAAAAAAAAAAAAAAAAAATTCTTGCCTCAACATCAATAACAAGCTAAATATTACACTTACTAATTTAAAGTTGACTACATAAATTTTATTTGCTACAGATTCAAATCTATTGTGCTATTGATTCAAATCTATTGCTTGTCTAACAAGAATGGAAGGATAAAGCAAGATGGTGGTGGTTATGATGATGAAAATGATTGTTGTCGTGATTATTAGCCTCCTTTTCAATCCGCCACCGGATATGAAGAAATTCGTCGACCGAAGATGGAAGTTTAAGAGGGCCTGTAGAGGTATATCCATAAACTTCGCGAGCTATGTCGAGAAGTTGCTTGAACAAAGGGTGGTAGAGATAGGATATTGGGATGACAAATCTTTGAAAACCTCCATCTTCATCTTCTAGCCCAACCCTAACTGCAAGCCACCCTTTCTTCACTTTCATCTTCTTATTCTCTTCCTGCATATTAGTCTCCATTTAATCTACGGTTAAGAGAAAGAAAAGTTTCCTTGATAATTGCAGGGTAAATGATCATATATATACACACAAACAAACATACATACCCTCATATATATGTATGTATATGGCCATATATGCAGGGTAGGTCTAGAGGGGAGCTTAAAAAAATGTTCGACCAAACTAATATATGAAAAAAAAAAAAAAATTCTGTATGAAAATTTTATTTTTTCAAAAAAGAAAAAAACTTCTTATACTAAAAAAAAAAGTGTATGGACCAATGGGAACTTACTCTGAAATTAATGTTGACAAGTCAACTCTCCATGAAAACACAATTTTATTTATAAAAAAATAGACTAATAGCAAAAACTTAAAAATTAAAAATAAAAATTAGACAACTAATTCATAATATATTGATACAACTAATTTATATTTTAAATATTAAAAATGAGTAACATGACGTTTTTACTTTTAATAGAATTCTAAATTATAGAAGTTAACGAAGTTCATACAATACATTGATTTTTTTTTTCTTTTTAACCACTCATTATGCACAAAGGAAATATGATTTTTAAAAAAAATGCTAAGAAAATTGTATAACGTCTGACTATATCACTAAAAAGAAAAAAAATTCTAACATTGTGCTTAAATAATAAAATCCATAACATTATCGTATATTTAAAAAAAACTCATAACTTTGTCATTTTAAATAAAACATTCATAAAGTTAGAAATATGGACATCGTTTGGAGAAAAATGGAATAAGGGAGTGAAGAATTATAAATTTGTACAAAATAGTTTCTAGTAAAATCTTATGTGTAATGTGAGAGAGAAATAGAGAGACACAAGTCAATAGTAAAATCATATGGGGGGAGAGAGAGAGAGAGAGAGAGAGAGAGAGAGAGAGAGAGAGAGCCAGAGGAGATTTTGAGGTTTGAAGTTAGAATTGTTAAAAAATTTGGTAGTTATAATTATAGTTCTAAATCTATTAAAATATGTTAAAAATCTATCAATTAATGAAATCTTTAGAAATTTACTAATTATTGAGGGGAGTGGTGATCTCCACAGTGGGGAGGAGATATGTTGCCCACTGACCACATGGCAGTGGGCAATTGGCCAAAGGAAAAAAATATTTAGGCTGTGTTTGATTGGTTTCCATGGAAAATAGTGGAAAATGAAAACATTTCCCATGTAAGGTGGAAAAAAAATTCCACCACAATAGTGAGAAAATGTTTTCCAAGAAAGTGGCCAAAAGTGTGCTTTAAGTTATTCTACCTTGAAAATCATTTTCATTTTTTCAGGTGCAATCAAACAATCAAAAGTAGAAAAGATTTTCCATGGATGTGACATTTTCCATGGTAAAATGTGCCAATCAAATACAGCCTTAATGTTGCCAAATTTTTTTGTCGCACTTTAGTATTTATTGTTTTTTTATAAATGTGATGGGTAAAAAAGTCGTGTTACGCTATCTCATTGGACTTTTTTTGACGAAAACCGTTATCAGAGACAAAATGTGCTAATTAATAAAAAATTAAGGATAAAAATGCAACAAAAAAAAACTTAAAGATATAAATGTTACAATAAACAAAGATTGAGAACTTTAAAAATAATTAAAATGTAAGACGAAAAATAAAAATTATCATGTATATATAATTATCCTTGTCGGTATCTCTATTGCATATTTTAAGATTATCATTATCTTTATTTCATCTATTGCTAGTGGAAGAAAGTCAAAGAATGATGAGGACTGCATACAAGTTGGGCGTTACATGAGCCATATAATTTTACCACTTCTCTTTAATGTCACATTCCATTTAAGTGGTGCACTCATTGAGTGTACACTTTCCATCCCCTTTTTCCCTTTTCTTTTCACTTTTCCACCTTCTAGTCATTTTCATGGGTGCCAAAAAAAAAAAAAAAAAGCCCCTTTGGAATAACATAGTTGAAGACTTTGGGATAACATTAACAAAATACGTTTTAAAGAAATTATCCTAAAATTAATAATATAATAATATCAACAAAATACGTTTTATTCTCGAAAAACTTTGGAATAAGTTACATGAATGTTATTGTGCTAATCCCTTCTATGTATCACTATATTGGTTGAAATCTTTGTAAGCTCACTAGCTCATTCTTTATTGATTTTTGTATTTCTCCCTTTTATAAGCTTTTCATTTTCATTTTCATTTTCATTTTTTATTTTTGTCAAACCATGCACTACAATAGTGGATGTTTATTTATATTGGAATGATATAAATAAAAAAAATTACTTGTGAGGACATAAAATTTGACTCTTGGAAAAATAACTCAGTCGAGTTCACAAAGAGCTAAATATAAATTAGTAATACTATATCTCACATACTCTCTTGGTGGTTCAAGTAATTATTGTCACCTTATAATCATGCAAATCTCTTATTTATCATTAATTTGGTATCAAATCCAACTCTTTACATTTATTCTCATTTTTATTATTTTTTATTTTAAAATAGACCATACATTCATCTCTTTTAACATTGTAACAAGTGAGCTCAAAAACTAGTATGGAGCAAACCAAATTCTCGAGACACAATTCAGCTTGTAAGAAAGAAAAATTGTACTATCAAAATTTTGACACTTCAAAATTACAGTAACGTACGAAAATTTGATTAAAGAATAACTAATGAGAGAATGAAGCGAAGACACACGGACACTAAGTATGGACTCCCACTTAAAGAATCTAAAATAAAATAAAATTGTGTGTTTCATGTAACCACATAAAAATTAATATTCCAGCAATGTTGAATGACCTTCTCTAATTAATCAAGAGAATTTGGCCAAATATATCAACTTGTGTCCTAATCCGTACAGAAGGGCCAGTACAAAGAGGTAAAGGTAGATAGGTCGAAAGCTATTTTCTAAATTATATTTTATTTCCACAGAGATTATGGTGCTGGTCAAAAGTTATTTTCTTAATTATATTATATTATATTTCCACACAGATTATGGTCCACTGAGGTCTTGTATTTGACTTGCCTCTTGGTGCAAATGGAGATTACGCGACCTAGACTATTGGGAATCCAAAGGGATACTAATGAAAAACAGCTAAAAGTCTATTACATACAAATAATAATAATAATAGAAAAATAGACTTTCAATCATAATAGATTTTATTATTTTATTAGATAGGATTTTAGTTGTTTTATTTAAATAACTATTTTTTTATTCAATTATTATTGTTTAGAAGTTCTCTTGAAATTAAAGAATGTGTTCGGTAAAAAAGGACTTAGATGTTTCATATTAAGAACATTATTATTAGATCAAAGAATATACATTTTTCCTTATCTCCTTTCTTCTTCCCCTCTCTCTTTTCCTTTTTGTTACGTTTTACGTTAGTTTGGCATCAGAAATTGATGTTCTCTCTTACCAAATTGTTGTTCACCCCAAACTGATCAAGTTTTTCATACCATAAGCAACCAAGTTGAAACATAAACCCAAAGGCAAGAAATCAGTCTGCAAGAAGAACTTTGTTTAATTGTTTTTCCAATTTTTGTTATTGTTTTACTAAAAATAAAAAATAAAAAATCCCAGCAAAAATTTTCCATCGCTTGCTTTAATTTTGCAATAAAGTACTTTATCCTCGTTCAATACCAAAAAAAATAAAATGGGCAAAGTTGACAAGAGCCCTACTTTTTGTAAAAAAGTTGAAAAATACCTCTTTTTTTTATTTATCAAAAAATACCTTATTTTTATGGTTTGATTTAAAAAATACCTCATTTTATTAAAAATAATATTTTAAATTATGATGATGACGTGGCATTTATTTTAAATTAAATTATGATTATGAGTTGGCATAATGATGTGGCATTTATTTATTTTTTGGTAGTCCATGCACTTTATATAATATTCACTTTAGTCTTTATATTTTAAATTATATTTCAATTAAGTCATCCAAAAATTACATCATAGGTCCTTAATCTTTTATATTTTTACACTTTAGTCCCTAAATTTTTAATTATCTTTCAGTTAAGTCCTCCAAAAATTGCATCTTAGGTCCTTCAACTTTTTACATCTTTACACTTTGGTCCCCAAAATTTTAATTATTTTTCAGTTAAGTCCTCTAAAAATTGTATATTAGGTTCTTCAACTTTATACATGTTCAAAGTTTGATCCTCCAAATCTTTGATTATAGAGACCAAAATAATTATAATTTTAGTGGTCAAAATAAGTGCACTTTCAATTAAATCTTTGACTTTACACTCGAATTTTACGAGTAACATATGTGTCATTTCATCATTTTCATTTTCATTAATACTTTATAAATTACTCATTTTATTATTTTTTTAAAAATATATTATTTTAATTTAAAATTAATATTTTAAATTTTCATTGAAAAAAAATATTTTTTTAATGGGTAACATATATGTTACTATATATGTTATTTTCTCATATTTCATTAAAATCAATATTTTACCATTTCTCTATTTTTATAAATTTTTTAAAAATACATTATTTTCATTTAAAATCAATATTTTAATTTTTCATTTTAAAAAAATATTTTTTAATGGGTAACATATATGTTACTTCCTCGTATTTCATTAAAATCAATATTTTACTATTTCTCTATTTTTATAAATTTTTTAACAATACATTATTTTCATTTAAAATCAATATTTCAATATTTCATTTTAAAAAAATATTTTTATACCAGTAACATATATGTTACTATGTGTTACTTGCTCATTTGCAATAAAATCAATATTTTATAATTATTTAAAAAATTCGTTATATTTCTTTAAAATTAATATTTTAATTTTTTTATTTTAAAACAACATTTTTACACTGGTAACATATATGTTACTTTTTATATTTCATTAAAATCAATATTTTACTATTTCTCTATTTTTATAATTTTTTTAAAAATACATTATTTTCATTTGAAATCAATATTTCAAATTTTCATTTAAAACAATAATTTTATACTAGTAACATATATATTACTATGTGTTACTTGCTCATTTGCAATAAAATCAATACTTTATAATTATTTAAAAATACGTTATTTTTCTTTAAAATTAATATTTCAATTTTTTTAATTTTAAAACAATATTTTTACACATGTAACATATATGTTTTTACATGTTACTTCCTCATTTTTTATTAAAATCAATATTTTACCATTTCTCTACTTTTATAAATTTTTTAAAAATACATTATTTTCATTTAAAATCAATATTTAAAATTTTCATTTTAAAAAAATATTTTTATACTTGTTACATATATGTTACTACTATGTGTTACTTGCTCATTTGTAATAAAATCAATATTTTATAATTATTTAAAAAATACGTTATTTTTCTTTAAAATTAATATTTCAATTTTGTTGGTTTTAAAACAACTTTTTTACACGGGTAACGTATATGTTACTATATATTACTACTTTATTTTTCATTAAAATCAATATTTTACCATTTCTCTATTTTTATAAATTTTTTAAAAATACATTCTTTACATTTAAAATTAATATTTCAATTTTTCATTTAAAAATAACATTTTTATACTAGTAACGTATATATTACTATGTGTTACTTGCTCATTTAAAATTTATATTTTATAATTTATATTCTTGTAAATGTTTTTAAAAAATACATTAATTTCGTCTAAAATCAAATATTTCCAATTTTTATTTTTGAAAACAATATTTTTACGCGGGTAATATATATGTTACCATATTTGATAACATATGTTACTTCCTCAATTTTATTAAAATCAATTTCTATCAAATTATATCCTTCTATAATTTTCTGAATTATGAACTATTTTAAATAAAAATAATATCAACAATTTCACAGGTAACACATATGTTACTACATGTGTTACTCTATGTTACTTCATCATTTTTAATACAGTTGCTATTTTATAATTTATCTTCTTGTTAATGTTTTTAAAAAATACATTAATTTTGTCTAAAATCAAATATTTCTAATTTTAATTTTTTTAAAAAATAATTTTACGCGGGTAACATATATGTTACCGTATTTGTTAACCTATGTTACTTTCTCAATTACATTAAAATCAATTTCTAGCAAATTATATCCTTGTATAATTTTCTGAATTATGAACTATTTTAAATAAAAATAATATATTTAATTTTTCACTTTTAAAAACAACTATTTAACACAGGTAACACATATGTTACCACATGTGTTATCACATGTTACTTCCTCATTTACAATACAATTGCTATTTTATAATTTATATTCTTGTAAATGTTTTTAAAAAATATATTAATTTCTTCTAAAATCAAATATTTCCAATTTTCATTTTTGAAAACAATACTTTTACGTGTTACCATATTTGTTAACCTATGTTAATTCCTCAATTTCATTAAAATCAATTTTTAGCAAATTATATCTTTCTATAATTTTCTGAATTATGAATTATGTTAAATAAAAATAATATATTTAATTTATTCACTTTTAATATCAACAATTCCACAGGTAACACATATGTTACCGCGTGTGTTACCCTATGTTAATTCATCATTTTCAATACAATTCATATTTTATAATTTATCTTCTTGTAAATGTTTTTAAAAAATACATTAATTTTTTCTAAAATCAAATATTTCTAATTTAAATTTTTTTAAAAAATAATTTTACGCGGGTAACATAAATGTTACCGTATTTGTTAACCTATGTTACTTCCTCAATTTCATTAAAATCAATTTATAGCAAATTATATCATTCTACAATTTTCTGAATTATGAATTATATTAAATAAAAATAATATATTTAATTTTTTCACTTTTAAAAACAACTATTTGACATGGGTAACACATATGTTACCACATGTGTTACCCTATGTTATTTCCTTATTTACAATACAATTGCTATTTTATAATTTATCTTCTTGTAAATGTTTTTAAAAAATACATTAATTTCGTCTACAATCAAATATCTCCAATTTTTATTTTTAAAAACAATACTTTTACGCATGTAATATATATGTTACTGTATTTGTTAACCTATGTTACTTACTCAATTTCGTAAAAATCAATTTTTAGCAAATTATATCCTTCTACAATTTTCTGTATTACGAATTATATTAAAAAAAATATATATTTCATTTTTTCACTTTTAATATCAACAATTTGACACGGGTAACACGTGTTACCCTATGTTACTTCTTCATTTTCTGTACAATTACTATTGTATAATTTATATTCTTGTAAATGTATTTAAAAAGTACATTAATTTCGTCTACAATCGGGTAACATATATGTTACCATATTTGTTAATCTATGTTAGTTACTCAATTTCATTAAAATCAATTTTTAGCAAATTATATCATTCTATAATTTTCTGAATTACGAATAAATAAAAATAATATATTTCATTTTTTTCATTTTTAATATCAACAAATACAATTGCTATTTTATGATATATCTCCATGTAAATGTTTTTTTAAAAAATACATTAGTTTGGTCTAAAATCTAATATTTCTAATTTATATTTTTAAAAACAATATTTTTACGCGTGTAACATATATGTTATTGTATTTGTTACCCTATGTTACTTCCTCAATTTTATTAAAATCAATTTGAAACAGGTAACACATATGTTACCACACCTAAGATGCAATTTTTGATGAATTAATTGGAAGATAATTGAAATTTTTGGACCAAAGTGTAAAGATATAAAAAGTTGAAGGACATAAGATACAATTTTTGGAGGACTTAACTGAAAGATAATTGAAAATTTGGGGACCAAAGTGTAAATATGTAAAAAATTGAAGGACCTAAGATGTAATTTTTGGAGGACTTAACTGAAAGATAATTGAAATTTGGGGACCAAAGTGTAAATATGTAAAAAGTTGAAGGACCTAAGATGCAATTTTTGGAGGACTTAACTGAAAGATAATTAAAAATTTGGAGACCAAATTGTAAAGATGTAAAAGATTAAGGACCTAAGATGCAATTTTTGAAAGATTTAATTGAAATATAGGGACTAAAGTGAATATTATATAAAGTACATGGACTACTATGCAATAAATAAATATTTTTAAAAGAATTTATATAACAGAGGAAAGGTATTTTTTATAAGTATATTTACACGTGGGGTAAAAATAAAAAATTTAAAAAAGTGGGTATATTTCAACTTTTTATTAAAAAGAGGGTGCATGAGCTAATTATCCCAAATAAAATTCTGCGGGTACCTCGCTATTGCTGTTCAAATCAAATCACCTAGCCCAAACCCTATTAGACCTACCCCTTTCGGCCCAATCACCAAACTAACCCGATCACATAAAAGCCCCAATCCAATCTCCCAAACACTCGGGCCAATAAAACCCAGCCTATTTCCCCACACTTAACCCATCGAAAATTGCCCAAACTAGTAGTCCATCTAACCAAATCGACAATCCATAACCCGAATTCCAACACACCCAAACCCGACTACCCACCCAGGCTGATTCAACCCGCACCAGTCTCCATCCCCAGCCATCTACGCCACACTACAACAAAGTTCTGATTTTGCAACAAGATATTTTGTGACATACAAAAAGTTGTCGCAATAAGTGATTTAGTGCGACAGGTTTTTAATGTTTGTCGCAAAGATTCTGATTGAAAAAATAAGTACCAAAAAATTATAAAGTGGCATAAAAAGTTATCATGAAATGTCAATAGGCGCGACAATAATAAAGATTGTCGCCAAAAACACGATGTGAAGCATGACGCCAAAATATATTTTTGGGTGAAAAATTTATGGCGACAAATTTTTATTTCTTACAACAAAGTTTTGTGATGCCATAGGGTCCGCTTTTTTGCGACAATGAAAATTTGTTGCTAAACATTCTAGAGATGGAAAAAAAATTGACGGCGCATATATTTATCGTTGCTCTAACTTTTAGGGATGGGGAAAAACAAATTGGTACATCCACATTCGTCACCTATTAGACTTTGTGATGAACAACATTGTCACAAGTCAATTTTACTATTGTTCATAAAATAAATATTTTAAACTAATTAATAAATATATAGTAAATTATTAATTAGTATGCACAAACATTCAATTGTATTTTTTTTTCATTATGAATTTACTTTTTATACTATTTTATTATGTATAACATATGAATCGTAAAAAGATTCAAAAAATTAAAATTGGATCTGTAAAAATGAGAGAAGAGACGACAAATTGTTTATAAAAGTTCATAGTAGGATCATCATGCACAACTACAACAATACCCAATGCATTAATCATATAATAGGAAAATTTGTTGTTTGGCATGGTGGTATCTCAAAAAAGTACCATAAATAAGTGGCACTCAACAACTGCAAAAGTTGGAAAATATAATGAGGCTTAAAATGGTTTTAAAGGTGACCGACCATAATAAATCTTATTGGGTAACCTACGTATGTTCATGCCCCCATGTTTTCTAAGGGGAATTTTTTTTTATTTTAATTTTTTTTTTAAAAAAAAAATCAAAAAATTCCTTAGTTACAATTTCAACCCAAAATCTCCAATCCAATTTTTTTAATACAATATCAGCCCAAAATGTAACGCCCTGAATATTCTCAACCCGGAAAATTATTAAAATAATATTTGACGACATCAATTAGGTTTTATGTGCCCTTGAATGGTTTTAAAAATGTAACTATTGCGGAAAAATAACAAGCGCGTAAGGGAAAATAAATTTACTTCTAAAATTGAAAGTTTTTATCTATACCGCGATAGATGTCCCTCAAATTATTTGACCATCCAAAAGTACTATAAAAATTACAAGATTTGAACTGTAAATATTTGGGACCTTGGACTAGGCCATGTTAAAATTTCAGACCTTAGCTATGTCGTTTGGTAGGTGAAAAAGTTGGCCAAATTTTCTTGAAAAACTGTCCTGGTGTGCCTTAAGATAGCCTGCTAAAATATTCATAATAAATGCATACGATGTAATTTTTGAGTGATTCCAATTGTTACTGTTAGATAACATATAAACTTTCTATAGCCACTGATTTCACTCAAAAACTCCAAATACTCAGAGAGTTATGATTTTTCAAAGTAGTGACACAAAGCTGAAATTTCAGAATTCAAAAAAAGCAATTTCTGCTTTAAAATTGAAATGACAACTAAATTGACATCTCTTTTTTTCTTGTACTTTACATGATTAAATACTGTAAAACCAACATCTAAATTACAATATTTACATCATAATTGACTACATCATTTCGATGCCAAAACTTAATTAGACAATAATAAACTTACTTCGTGATCGCTAGCCTACGTCATCGTGCTGCCGCCAAGCATATCAATCTGAAGAGTAAATGATTTTGAGGCGTGAGTATTTCAAACAACACTCAGTAGAAATTATACGAACACATGAGAAAGACATACAAAATCATAAATACAACATGCCAAACTTTAAAACATACATAAGGAACAATATAAGTCGATAGTCGGCCACATAAATTCATAAGTGATTACCTTTAATCACAAATTTCTTAAGTGATTACCTTCAATCACTATCATAACGTTCCTTCATAGACATTTAACATGGAAAATTAATTTACGTATTAATTTTTTCAAAGTAAATTTTGTAAAATCATAGCTTAAGTAGTATAAAAACTACCTTGCAATTTAGAAGTTTTGTTGAGTTGAATTGGATGTCCCTCTACTCAAATTAACTCTGCACTTACCTTATTGTTTTACCAAAATCCGTATGTTGTAGTGCGGTGTATAAAATCCGGGAAGAGGAAGGACTTTACTCGCCGAAAATGGTGAGAAAAGGGAACCAAGTTGCTGAAATTTTTTACGGTAGAAAACACAGCAATGTAAGGGAAGAATGATGAACGAAAAATGGACCAAGTTGTTGGAATTTCTGGGACCAAAAATGGACAGTAATATGAGGGAGAAATAATGAAGAAAAATGGGGCTGGTTGCTGTAGTTTGGGGCTGAAAAGGATGAAGAAATAAGAGAAATTATTGGAGCAAAAATGATTGATAAATGTCTACTGTTAAGGACGAATCTGCTGAGGAAAAAAAGAAGAGAAGTTGCTGGGATCGTTTTGGTTATTGGAATGAGGGGAGTGTGGGAGTTTTATCATAACAAAATGAAGATGTAAGTAGACTTTGGGGGTGGGGGGCGAATTCTGGAATTAGAGAGGGGAAAAATAGTTACTTTGGTGGCTAAAATGTGAGGGAAAATGGGTAGAACATGGGGTGAAAAAATGGCTGAGATGAGAAGATCTTGGGATGTTATTTTCTTGGATTTAAGGAGCTTTTTGAGAGTTAAATTATGGTTGGGCTTAGGGGTTGTTTGGGTGGTTTTCTGGTAAGGTATAAGGGACCGTTTGGGAGTGATTTTCTAGCAGTTAGGTAGACCGTGTTTTGGGCTAAAAACGGAAGAATACTTGAGCGAAACAAAAGGTCAACACTAAGCAAAACAAATTTACCGAAAAGTTGGTCGGGAAGAAGAATTTCAACTAATCCAAAATTAATTCGAGAAAAATCATTCGGGTCATGAAAATTTAATTAGTCTCGGTGATAAAATATATTTCATGTTCGTCATATAAAATAAGGCAAGCATGTGAAAAAAATTAATGCGACTAAAATATTTAAAACTTATTAGGAAGTTCGTTGTGACGCCAAAGGTAAAAAATTATTTTCTTGAAATTTATAGGCCGAAATTTTCCGGTTGCTACAACCCTCCTCACTTAAAATGATTTCGTCCTTGAAATTTAACTTACTTAGTTTACGAGGTCCGGATACTCAGCTAAGGTATTTTTTTCTCTTTCCCAAGTGACCCAACCTCTTAGTGTCTACCTCCACTTACCCTTGACTAAAAGGATCTTCCGATTTCTCATAACATGGACTTTTCTCTCTATAATCACCGCAGACGCTTCCTGATAAGTCATATCATTCCTTAAATCTAACGACTCATATTTTACCATATGCATAGGATCATGCACGTACTTTATTATCATCGAAATGTAGAATATGTCGTGCACTACCATGAGCTTGGGTGGCACTGCCATGAGCTTGGGTTGCAATGCACTTACCGAAACGTAGTATTCATTTCATAGAGGCCCCCTTCAGAAAAACTTTTTCACCGACCTCGAACTCTAATTATTTTCTTTTTTGGCTGGCATAACTTTTTTTGACGGTCTTGCGTTGTCTTAATTCTGGACCTGATCTTGTCTATCGCTTCCATTGTTTACTCAACCAACTCTGGACCAAAAATTCTTCTTTTGCCAACTTCATCCCAAAAAATTGGTGAACGACATCGACGACCATACAGTGCCTTATATAGTGCCATGCCGATGGTAGCTTTGAAACTATTATTGTAAGTGAACTCCACCAACGGTAGGTAACTTTTCCATTTACCACCGAAATTTATGACCACCCATGCTCTCAACATATCTTCAAGGATTTGAATAGTTCATTTTGATTGCATGTCGGTCTGAAGATGATAAGCTATGCTAAATTTCAATTTAGTACCCCAAAGCCCCTTGAAGACTTTTCCAGAAATTTGAGGTAAACCTCGGGTCTCGATTCGATACAATGGACACTGGTACTCCATGAAGTCGGACAATTTTTTTGACATACAACTGTGCTAACTGCTCCAAACTGAAATTCATTTGAATGGGAAGAAAATGCACAGATTTTGTTAAACAGTCTACTATAATCTAGATGGCATCATGACCTCTTACTGATCTAGGAAAACCCACAATAAAATCCATTGCGATTTTCTCCCATTTCCATTCTAGTATAACCATTGGATTTAATGTCCCTGACATCCTCTGATGCTCCGCCTTCACTTGTTGACACCAAACATTTTGACACAAAATGAGCTACAACTCCTCTCATGTTTATTTACCAAAATGTATTACGTAAGTCTTTATACATTTTGGTTCATCCTGGATGTGCAGCGTAAGGAGCGGAATGAGCCTCAGATAAAATCTCATTTCTCAGACCTTCATCCTTAGGTACACATAACCGATCTTTTGCACATCAAAGCTTTGTCCTCAGCTATTTCCAACTCTTTCTTCTTTTTCAGTTCCTACTTCAATTTTGATCTTTCCTAAGAAAGGATCACCTTTTGAGCTGCCACAATTCTATATCTAAGTGTCGACTTTACTATCAGACTTGCTATCAATGTCGATGTCCACACAGATGGTGCTAAAACTTCAATTCTCATACTTGCAAAGTCATTGTTCAGATTATCTTGTGTCGATTGCAGTGCAGACAACTGACCTATATTCTTTCTGCTTAGAGCATCCGCAACTATATTTGTCTTACCTGGATGGTGTAGGATACAACAGTCGTAGTCCTTTACTAATTATAACCATCGTCGTTGTCTCATATTAAACTCTTTTTGGGTGAAAAGGTATTTGAGACTCTTATGGTTGGTGTAAATCTCATACTTGCTTCCATAAAGGTAATGACGGCAAATTTTCAAAGCATGAACTACCGCCGCAAGTTCAAGATCATGAGTCGGATAATTATGCTCATACTGCTTCAACTATCTTGAAGCATAAGCTATTACCTTTCCATGTTGCATCAACACACAGCCCAAACCGAGCTTTGATGCATCACTGTAATTACGTAGCCTTTTGAACCTTCGGGTAAAGCTAGTATTGGAGTAGACACTAGCTTTTCTTTTAAATTTTGAAAACTATTTCACACTTCTCGGACCAAACATACTTGACAATCTTTTGAGTCAACTGCATCATAGGACTAGCTATTTTGGAAAATCTTTCTATGAAACACCGATAATAGCCAGCTAGATCTAGAAAGCTTCTTACATTCTAAACATTCGACGGTGCTAGCCATAAGATGTGTACGACAATAAGTTGTCTACTTGATGATATAGGAGTCACATAGAGATGTGATTGATAGTATATCTACCTGGATGTTTTATTATGGCTTGTTGAGTCGCGCAAGGTTCTAATAAAATAAAAAGGGATCATAGCCCACTGAGAATCCAACTGGTTCTATTGATTAATATTTGAGGGTCATTAATTCAATTTAAACAGTGGGAGTATAATTAATTTAATATAAGTCCATAATTAAATTAATTTTCTATATTTAATTAATTATTATATCTTGTTTTTTAATTGTTGAATCATGAGTAACCATATGAGTTTGAGAGTCATATTAGATGCCAACAAACATACCAAACCAAACTTTCTAGACTGGCACCGTAATATGAGAATTGTTCTTAAACATGAAAAAGAAAAATTGGATATGTCGTTGAGCAACTAATGACGAAAGTTTCTATTGAGGAGGCTACGTCGGAGAACGTATAGGCTTACAAAATAAACACAGTGATGACACTAACATTGCAACATGTGATACTTGTAGTATGTCACCTGAGTTAGAAAAGTTGCACGAAGGTATGGATGCCTATACCAATATACATATCATTTCAAGTAGTTGAATGATAAATCGTCAGGCAATGAACTGTATGAGACATCCAAAAAGGTTATACAAATGTATGATGGTAAAATGATCTTCAGTCAGTGCTCATGTACTGAAGATAATTAGTTATATTGAAAAATTAAACCAGTTGAGTTTTATCATGAACCACGAGCTAAGTGTTGACTTAGTTATGTAGTCCCCACCTAATAACTTTTCGCAGTTCATTAAGAACTTCAACATGAATAAAATTTAGTGTACCTTACTCGAGCTACTAAACATGCTGAAAATTGTGGAGCCCAAAGGAATGGATAAATTTTGGCCATTGACACCTCTAAGGGCACTAAGAGGAAATCTAAAAGGACCTTTCCCAAAGGATCCAAGAAGGGCCAAATATACTGGATAACAGTTAAAGTGAACAAAGACAAATCCATGTCTGATGATCCATGTTTTCAATATAGAAACAAATGACATTAGAAGAGGAACTACAAGGCATAAAAGAGATAAAACAAAAAAACTCACATCTTTGGTATTGCATACTCGGTCATATAAAAGAAAATGCATCACCAAGTTACATAAAGATAGATACTTGGATTCAAATGATTATGAATTATTTGATAAGTGTGAATCATGTCCGATGAGCAAAATACCTAGATCCCTTTTTTTGGAAAGGGAGACAGAGTTGTAGACATTTTGGGTCTTGTACATACTGATGTATATAGACAAATGTATATAGATACTAGAGATAGCTTTTCTTACTTCATCATATTTACAGATGACCATTCTAGATATGGTTTCATTTGCTTGATGGAATTCAATAGTGAAGCCCTTGAAAAGTTCAAGAAATTCAAGCAAGAAGTATAAATGGTGTATCTGAAAGAAAAAACTGCACCTTATTTGATATGGTACAATCAATGATAAGCCGCGCAGTTCTTCTAAAATCATTTTAGAGATATGCACTTAACACTGCATTTTATACACTAAACTGTGTCCTATCTAAATCGGTCAATAAAAGTCCATACGAGTTATGGAAAGAGAAAAAGACCCGATCTTTCATACATGAAGGTTTGGGGTTGCGACACTTACGTGAAGCACGTTGAATCGAACAAACTAGGAGCTAAATCTCATAGATATTTATTTGTGACGTATCCAAAAAAAACTGCAGGATACTATTTTTACAATCCCATCGAGATAAAGGTCATTATATCTAAACCAACTGTATTCTTAGAGAAGACAGTTGGAGCAAAGTAGATCTTGAAGAGGTTCAAGAAACCACAAATAAAATTGACCAATTAGATAATCCAATGGCTGAGCTTGCATTTGATGAGACACAGATTGGGAAAGAGGAACTGTCAGTTCCCAATGACACACCAGCTCAGTGTAAGTCGAGTACGGTCATTCATTCTCCTCAGAGATACGATTTTCTGATTACTAGTAATGTATTACTAATCGAGGAAGATGAACCTACTACTTATGTAGAATTGAAGTCAAGTGTTGACTCAAAGAGATGGTAGGAAGCTATAGAATCCGAGATAAATTCCATACACGAAAAACAAGGTTTGGACCTTGGTTGACTGCCTGAAGGTTAAAACCTATAGACTATAAATTGGTTTACAAGAAAAAGGTCGACATGAATGGTAATATTCATACTTACAAGGTAAGATTAGTTGTGAAGGGTTACAAGCAAAGACAAGAAATTGACTTTGACGAAACTTTCTCACCAGTAGCCATGTCTAAATCAATTTGGATTCTGCTTGCGATAGCAGCATACCATGACTATGAGATTTGGCAAATGGATGTCAAAACTGCATTCCTTAACAGAAATCTTAGTGAGGATGTGTACATGACACAACCCAAAGGTTTTGAATCCACAGACCCAAACAAGGTATGCAAACTACAGAAATCTATATATGGATTAAAGCAAGCCTCTCGGAGGTAGAATCTTCGTTTTGATTAGACAATCAAAATGTTTGATTTTATCAAAAATGAAGATGAACCATATGTGTATAAAAGGTTAGTGGGAGTAAAGTCGTGTTTCTAATTTTGTATGTGGATGACATACTATTATTAGGAAATGATGTCCCCGATGCCAAAAATCAGTAAAATTGTGGTTATCCAAAAATTTCTTCATGAAGGATATAGGAGAGGCAACGTACATTCTTGGTATAAAGATCTATAGAGGTAGATCTAATAGAATGCTTGGTCTATCTCAATCTACGTGCATAGATAAAGTATTGAGAAGATTTAGCATGGAAGAGTTCAAGAGAGGACTATGTCCCATCGGGCATGGGATCTATCTAAAAAAAAAAAGATGTGTCCAAAGACACAAATTGAAATAGATCGCATGGATAGAATTCCTTATGCATCAACAATAGGATCTATCATGTATGCCATGCTATGTACTCGACTGGATGTTTCATATGCTTTGAGTGTCACAAGCAGGTTCCAAGCGAACCCTGGCGAGAAACATTGGATTGCAGTCAAGAATATTCTTAAGTACTTAAGAAGGACTAAAGACATCTTCTTGGTGTATGGAGGAAATGAACTTCGAGTTCAAAGTTATGCTGATGCCAGCTTTCAGTCTGATAAAGACGATAGCAAATCCCAACCAGATATGTATTTACTATAAATGATGGTGCGGTCGATTGAAAAAGTTCTAAACAAGAAACGATCGCTGATTCAACTACAAAAGCCGAATATATAGCTGCTTTAGAAGCAGCAAATGAAGCGGTCTAGATCAAGAAGTTCATTGCTGAACTTGGAATAGTTCCTAGCATTGTTGATCCAATAATTTGTATTGTGATAACAATAGAGCCATCGCACAAGCGAAAGAACCCAAGTCTCATCAATGATCCAGATATATATTGAGACAGTATTATCTCATCAGAGAGATAATGTTAAGAAATGATATAAAGATAGAATGGGTCTTAACATACGATAATGTAGCAGATCCTTTGACAAAGTTGTTGTCGCAGCACAAGCATTATGGTCATGCTAATTTTGATGGTATTAAGATACCCAAGTGATTGGATATAGTTTATATGGGACATTATGTGATATACTCTTTGTTAGACATTGATGTGTATGAACAAATTGATTAACTAAATACTTGTCTATATTTTAATGACAGATCTATTATTTTTAAATTTTATTATTTAAAATAATAATGGCCGAAGAAAAGTTCATAGTAACTTGTTAATCACAAGATATTGTGATTGTGAGATACAAGTTATAAATAACTTATTCTTGAAATATCCCTAGTCATAGTAATAATGAGATACGGATATCATTATTGCGGATAGACTAGCATGTGTTGCATTTCTTTTGAAGAAAGTAGCTGATCTCACGAGCTAAGATGTAGAGGGACATCTGAATGAACACATGAATGCATTGTTATGAGAACATGACATTGGATAACCCACCTAGAGATTCCAGGTGGATAACTATCCTAGCGTTAGTGGTAAATCTCTAATGCGCGGTAGTAGATTTGGTCATTTGACTTGAGGACATCATAGAATCTTATGTGAGGACCACTATACTTTGGCGAGCATTTGATGGGACTCGTAGATTATGAGTCATCAGGAAGACGTTGTATGGGTATAGTGAGAATCATATGAAGGTTGTGAATGTCCAATATGAAGATTTTTCACTCCTGTAAAGTAGGAGATTATAACCTAAATTTTGCCCACTTAAGTTGATATAAATTTCCTTAGCCAGTGTGAAGTTATGAGTTAAAAAATATTTCAATCATAATTAGATTAGATCAACGAAGAGTTGAGGTGAATAATATAATTGGTTGAAGTGAGATTGACGCAGATCCATATGTCTTAACCAATTAGGTTATACTGATGAAGGGATTATATTTCTACGGTAACCGTACTTTATTGGTTCTGTCATACCACATGCCATTTTTCTTCACATGGATTGCCTTGACACATTGCTAGATGTCAATCTTGGACGACGACGTGAATTGATCGATCTAGGTAAATTGATGAAAATATCACTACGTTTGCCATCGTGAATGGGAACCTAATGAGTCACACACATAAGGCAAGAATTGAGCATCTGGAGAATTGATATTCAAGTTATTCTGCAAATGCCATATGCAACATCCATGATTTGCATTACGATAGACATTTCTTACACCATTTGATATGCTTGGGTTACGGTAAAAAATAATCACCACTCTGTCTATATTACTTGTTTCTTGTGTAGCTTCTAAATGAACCAAGTCCAATAATCTATATTCTCTGAATCAACTATACTCTATGCGAGTGAATAAATTTGAATATTTGCATCTTAACACATGGCAACAAGTAGCATACCCCACTATTTTGATTTCAGAAATGTTCCATCCACATATATTACCTGTTGGATTGAAGATTGGAATCTACATATGCTTGGTCCTAATGACATTAAAAAGTACTTGAAATGCCCATCATTTCTAGTTTTAATGAATGTCACCGTGCTATGATTATTCCATCTCCAAAACATGACAATACGACAACAATTTCACGTAACTATCATAAAGTGTCCTCAGACATGTCAGTAAGAAATTCTTTAGCCATGTATGCCTTAATTTTAAATTATAGTTATGCTAAATTCCAGAAGAATGTCACTAATGATGTGTCTTGGTCTCTAAACTATGATGTGATCTTGATACATTGGAGAGATGTGATTTCCAATCACCGAACAAGTAGCGCATGTCTATTATCTCCACTACGAACGCTCATGGAGCAAGTGTGTGTTGTAAAATGTGTTTTCTGGTATATTATTCCACCAAAAATGATACATATATATATGAGGAGATTAGGTCCTATTTTAGGCTATACAATCACTACCATATAAAGAAGATTTTACATACAAATTATGTCCTTTAAATCCTCCTAAATGACAGCTCACGCCAACACTCTCCCTCAAGTTGATGCATAGGGGTCTTGAATGCGAAACTTGGCAAGTGAGGTGTAGAACCCCCTGCTAGACACATCTTTTGTAAGTATATCTGCCAGCTGATCTTCATATTTCACAAATGGAAAGCGGACTATTTTTGCTTCAATGTTCTCTTTGATGAAGTGTCTATCTACCTCAACATGTTTAGTGCGATCATGTTGGATAGGATTGTGAGACATAGAAATTGCCGCCTTATTATCGCAAAAAAGATTCATCTCAGAAGTAGGAGCAAAATCAATTTCAGATAGTAGCTTTTTTAGCCATAGAAGCTCACAGAGACCTTTAGCCATTCCCCTAAACTCAACTTCGTCGCTTGACAGTGCAACAACCTTTTGTTTCTTGTTTCTCTATGTTACAAGATTTCCTCCGACAAACATGAAGTATCCTGAGGTGGATTTTCTGCCTGTAATGTTACCTGCCCAGTTTGCATCTGCATAGCCATCAACTTTTAACTGACCGGTCATTCTTTGAAAACTTAAGTCCTTTTCCTGGAGATAACTTCAAATATCTAAGTATTCAGATTATTGCCTCCATATGACTCTTACTTGGATTATGCATAAATTGACTCACAACACTTACATCATATGTAATATCTGGTCGAGTATGAGAGAGATAAATGACTTTACCAACTAATCTTTGGTATCTTCCTTTATTTGTTGGCATATAATTTGAGTCTTCTCTAAGTCTGTGATTCTGAAGAAT
This sequence comes from Forsythia viridissima, assembly GCA_030279155.1. Taxonomy (NCBI): domain Eukaryota; kingdom Viridiplantae; phylum Streptophyta; class Magnoliopsida; order Lamiales; family Oleaceae; genus Forsythia; species Forsythia viridissima. The sequence continues at coordinate 29,757,346 of CM059042.1, forward strand.
AGGTTACAATCCAACATTCCTACCTCAATCAGTAAGTCAAGTATATACTTTGTTGGGAGAAAAATACCTTGTTGAGATCTGGGAACTTCATTTCCTAGAAAGTACTTAAGCACTCACGGGTTCTTCATCTCGAATTCAGTTGCCAACTGCTTCTGAAGTAGAGATATTTTATTTGTATCATCTCTTGTAATAATCATGCTGTCTATGCATACTATCAGAGCAGTTAATTTTCCAGATTGATGCTTTAGGAATAGGGTATGGTCAGAGTTACAGAAGCCATATTTCTTCATTGCCAGGCTAAACCGCTCGAACCTTGCTCGTGGTGATTGCTTCAACCCATATAGTACCCTTTGTCGTTTACACACAATTGTAGAGGATGTTGTGTATCCTAGAGGAATATCCATGTAGAATTCCTATTCAAGATCCCCATGGAGAAATGTATTATTTACAAATTAATGTAAAGGCCAATTCACGTTAGCTAAAAGAGACAATAACACCCGAAATGTGTTCAGTTTGGCTACCGGTGAGAAAGTCTCTTGATAGTCAACGACATATGTCTGCGTATATCTCTTCGCTACCAGTCTTGATTTATATCGTTCAATAGATCCATCTGCCTTGTGTTTAATAGAGAATACCCACTTATATCCAACTATTTTCTTTTCTTCACATAATAGGACAAGAACCCACGTATCATTTTTAATTAATGACTCAATTTCTTCATTTATATATTGGGTCCACTTGGTATCTGCCAATGCCTCCTCAACACTAGTGGGAGTCTAGCATAAGGAGAGCTCTCAAGTGAATTTCTTGGGAGGTTCAGACAATCCTTTGGTGGAGACATAATTAGCAATTGGGTATTTTGACCTTCGTTCCTCAAGGTCTGGAGAGTATCTGTTAGGTAGTTTTTCTCGATTGTGCCTGAGAGGTAAGATATATCCCACAAAAGAAGTATTTATGTTATTAGTATGTAGGGGTGTAGTGAGTGCACTTACCTCAGGAGTATTCTTGGGAGATGAGGTAGTGGGTACTTCAGAGTGATGGGATGTAGCTTCGGTGTCAAGAGGTGCATATGCTTCACTTGGACAAGTATCAGGCTCCACCCGAAGGTCGATATCAAAGATCGAAACAAGTTCTGATTCATCATTCGTTGGATGCTCATGCAAATCATCACTAGGTCCTACTCCATTGTCATGAGAAGTAGGCACATCAAGTGTTAGTCAATTCGACTCTTCATCATATGTCTTTCCTGGAAGAAGAGAATTAGATGAGGAAGGAGAAGGGAAAAAACATGTTTGTTTCCAAGCATTGTACATCCATAGTCACATAGAGTCATCTGGTTGTGGGATGATAACAGTGGTACCCTTTTTGGTGAGTGCCATAGCCCAAGAAGAGATACCGAATTGCACAAGGGTCTAATTTAGTACGTTGGTTCTTATGTAGATGGACATAGGCAACACATCCGATAACTCGAGATAGAAGCATCAAAGCTGTAGAAAGTGACACATGAGTTGACAGAGCTTGGAGTGGTGTCTTAAATGACAAGACTTTAGAAGTCATTTGTTTGAAAAGGTGAACTACAGTAGATACACCAAGGAATGGCGAACGTGCAATCTCAAGAATATGTCTATTTTTTCTTTCAACAACACCATTCTGTTGAGGTGTTTGTGGGCGTGAAGTTTCATGAATTAGGCCATGGTTGTTGAAATACGCTTAGAGTCGTTGATTGACGTATTCGCCACCATTATCAGATCGATAAATCCGAATGTTTGCTCCATACTGAGTGCGAACCATAGCATGAAAATTCTCTAATTTACTGAGGACTTCATATTTGTGTTTTATTAAATAAAACCACGTCATACGTGTACATTCATCTACTAATATGACAAACCAACGGACTCCAAACATATTTGAAATAGGAGAAGGGTCCCATATGTCAGAATGAATTAATGCGAATGGGGTATCACTTTTATTTAAGCATAACGGATAAGTGGCTCGGTGACTTTTGGCCATGATACATGTATCACATTTTAGATCAGAAATCTCTAACTACTTAAATAAACTAGGAAAAACATGCTTCAAATAAGAAAAAGATGGATGCCCCAATCGTCGATGCCAAAGCCAAATCTGTTTTTCTTTAGTGCTGACTCAATAGTTCATGAGTGGAGCTTGTCCCACACTGACATCATCTACATAGTATAATTCCATCATCTTAGTACAAGGCCCAATAATCTCCTTTGTAAGAATATCATGAAGAAGACAAAATGTGGGATATATGAGTACAACAGAACCCAATTCTGCAGTAATTTGCACAGTAGATAACAATTTATGGAAAGGTGAGGGCACAAGTAATGTAATAGATAAATGTAGAGAAATAGATAGGGTCACAGATCCCGCTCCAGTGACCAGAGAAGTAACACCACTAGCATTTTCAATGCTAGTGCGTTGTGGAGAATTAAGTTCGAGAAAAGTCCTTGGCATCAAAGGTCATGTGATCGGTGGCACCCCGAGTCGAGAAGCCAAGTAGTGTTGTCTCCATCTCTGTGAGAATTAAGAAGAACAAAACCAAAGATACCTGAGTCAAAGTGAGAGGTTTTGGCCGAAGATGGTGGTATGAGAGAGAGGTGTGGCTCGGCTACAGCAATCGCAACTTTACTTGTTTCTCCATCACTACGTTTTTTTTCTTGAAAAACATGCCACCAATCTACCCAATTAACTAGAAGCAGTTTTCATGAGTATGCTTGGTGCTTCCACAATGAGAACACTTGGTACCATCATTAAAGGCCCGATTCTTGGTAGTTTTTCCACTAGTAGAAGGGCCCAATGTAAGGCCTTTGGAGGTCAAAACACACATTGAGTACCATCTCCGTCACTGGCAGTCATCACATATTGTCTGGTGGCATCGGACATGGGCATATGTTTGCTCAACGGTGGGGAAGGGACTCATCTATAGAATATTACCCCGAATGTTGTCTAGTTGATCATCAAGACCATCCAAGAAGGTATATACTCGTTCTTCTTGAATGAATCGATTATAGTGCTTGATATCAGTAGGGCACTCTATAGGATTTGGACGAAGGAAATCGATTTCACACCATCGTCCCCTGCAGGTTGGTGTAGTATTTTTCCATGGAACCAACAGCTTGCTTCAGTCGAGTCACACACCGTTGGAGATCATATACCTGATATGTGTCGCTGCCATCGAAGAACACGGTAGCAATTGAATCCCACACTTCTTTTGATGTGGGGGAGGGGATAAAATTTCCAATTAGTGAGGAATTCATGGAATTAATCACCCATCCTTTAACAATAGTGTTATCAGTGTGCCACTTGTGGAAGAAGGGGTTGGTAAGAGATGGTTGAGGGGAGTCACCATTGATGAATCCAAGTTTGTCTTTGCCGGATATATACATCTCGACAACTTGGGACCATAACATATAGTTGGAGCCATCCAACTTGATGCTAATTGGAGCAGCAGATGTTTCAGCAGTTATAATTGGAGTTTGGGTTTTGTTTAGAATTTCAGTCATCCGGGTAGTCAGTTCAAGGATGGGGTTAGCGGTATGGGTCATATCGCCAGAGATGTTCTCATCGTTGGACTCCTCCATAGCAGTGGATGAGCGAAAAAGGCTGAAGGATTGTATATTAGATGAGCCAAAAACCGTGCGGCTCTGATACCATGTTGTAAAATGTATTTTTTGGTATATTATTCCACCAAGAATGATATATATATATATATATATATATATATATATATATATATATATATATATATATATATATATATATGTGTGTGTGTGTGTGTGTGTGTGTGTGTGTGTGTGTGTGTGTGTGTGTGGGGAGATTAGGTCCTATTTTAGGCTATACAATAAGTACTATATAAAGAAGATTTTACATACAAACTATGTCCTATAATTCCTCCTAAATGACAGCTCACGCCAACAGTGTGTATTTTCGAACTTGAAAAAAAGTAGATTCTTTGATCCTTCTTCCTGCAAACGCCATTTGCAATTTTCTTCGATACAAATAATTGTATATGTGCTCTTATTTGACCTCTTCACTTTGAATTCAAAGTGATACTTCACATGTAGTTTTGATAGCATAGCCTATTTAGCTGGAAAAATTTGTTTATCTTAGAGATCCCCATTTTCGAGAATCCTCAATGATGTTCTAGAAGAAAGTTAACTTAAAACAAGTGTAAGAAAGTTAACTTAAAACAAGTGTTGAAGTGCCAATATTCTAGTCATGTGCAGAGAAATCAACATTGTTCTCATCTTTGATGGGAGATTTACCTCAAAAGTCTTGTTTTTTGGGGAATATCTTGAATTATGTTAAAACTATCCCAATCGACAAAGTTTCCATCTACATAGTCATTCCCACCATCACCATTAGATTGTACAAATCCTTCTTCATTGTTCGCACCTCTAGTTTCTACTCCTCCGTTAATTTTAGTTTGCATATAACATTGATCATCATCTACTACATTATTTACATCTGTTTCAATCTTCCTTAAACTATCGTGTTCACGATCTTCTACAACATTGTTCGAAAGGGTCACATAAAGAAGATGTTTTTCAATATCAGAGAGATACCACTTTACATACCTATAAAAATTAATCCTTACTGGTTGAAAACTTTTTCATTCCAGGGTTAAGAGAAGTCATCTCCATTTCGTATGAACTGGGTTCCACATTTGCTAGCTTTCGAACTTTGATGTATAGCTCCACACATGAAATGCTTGTTGAAACACAAAGAGGATTCACATTTTCTTTACCATTCCCCTACATTTCTCCATGTCTATCTGCCTTCATGAGTCTTTTCAAACTCAATAAAATGACAAACTTGTACACGGCAAGAGTGTCGTTTTGCATAGTAAATAACCAAGTGAGTGTTGTTATCATGAAAATAATTTCAATAAAAAAAACCACAAAAATATGAAAAAACAACACCAACTAAATGATATTAAACATCAACAAACACCACATACTAATTATTAATAACGAGCAGAGCACCATCTTGAACACAAGATAACAACACGATTACCGTTTTGCATAGCAGATAATGGAAAGAGTACCTTTATCGTGAAATAATTTTAGAAAAAACAAATGATATAAAAAACATGAAAAAGATGTGAAGATAATAAGATCGAGAATAATAACTTGTATTATTAATGTACAATGACCAACTATATATACAGACTTGTAGAGATTTACAATTGGTAAGAAAATCGAAATCTTCTAATAACAAGAAAAAGTATAATTTAAGAATATTATAATATATGGAAAGATATAATTCTTGAGATACAAGAATATCATACTATTAATATAATTATACTAGACTTGAGGACCAAGCAACTGGTTGGAATGTTCTAGAGTTGGCTCGACTTGGGCTCCATGAGTGTGACTGGAGGGCGGACCATCATCATCCTTAACATGCCCCCGCAAAACAGAGCTCCCATCTGAGAGTTCGATCTTGGAATGAAGACGATAGAAGACAGTACTAGACAATGGCTTAGTGAGAATGTCAGTGAACTGGTTTTTACTGGAGATGTAGGAGACATAAAAGGATCCATTGGAGACTTGGTTACGAATGAAGTGGTAGTCTATGATAATGTGTTTCATACGAGAGTGAAAGACAGGATTGATAGACAGATATGTAGCACTGAGATTGTCACATAGAATATTGGGCTTAGAGGGTAAAGAAACATGAAGCTCATGAAGAAGATTGCGAAGCCATAGGACCTTAGAAGCACAAGAAGCGAGAGCACGATATTCAGCCTCAGAGGAGGATCGTGTAAAAGATCTTTTTTTCTTGGATTACCAAGGGACAGCATTCTTACCAAGATAGATGATATAGGCAGAGGTGGAAGTGCGATCATCAACATTGCCAGCCCAATTGGCATCAATAAAGGCAGTAAGAGACAGAGTGGGAGACTGTTTGAGAAATAGACCACGATGAATGGTGGAATTAAGATAACGAAGAAGACGTTTGACTGCAAACCAATTTGTTTCATTGGGTTTGTGCATAAACTGGGATAGTTTGTTAACAGCATAAGAGATATCTGGATGAGTGAGAGAGAGATATTGTAGAGCACCGACAGTTTGGCGATAAAGTGTAGGATCCGTAGTCAGCAATCCATCAAGAACCTGAAGATGTGGGGTGGAGGACATTGGAGTAAGACATTCTTTGGCACCGGTCATGTTGGTGCGATGAAGTAGATCACGAATATATTTGTGCTGAGTTAGGAGAGAACCAGATGGAGTAGAAAGTAGTTCGACCCCAATGAAGTAATTCAAGTGGCCGAGATCCTTAATGGAGAAGGTTCCGGACAGCTTGGTAAGAAAGGAGTTGAGAGCATATTGATTATTACCAGTAACGAGTATATCGTCGACATAGACAAGTAGATAAAGGGAGATGGAGTTATGGAAGTAGAGAAATAGAGAGGTGTCGCTTTGAGAATTTTGGAAGCCATAAGGGAGTAGAAAATTCTTAAGTGTAGTATACCAGGCACAGGGTGCCTTCTTCAGACCATAAATGGCCCGTTGTAGACGGGAGACATGAGATGGATGTGGGATCGACAAAGCCAGGGAGCTAAGACATAAACACATCTTCAGTCAACACGCCATGAAGAAAGGCGTTGTTGACATCAAGTTGCTTAATAGGCCAATTACGAGAGAGAGCTAAGGTGAGAATGACTCGAATTGTAGAAGGTTTGACAACGGGACTAAAGGTATTACGATAGTCGACACCGGGTCGTTGATGAAAACCCTTCGCCACTAGACGAGCTTTGTTGTGGGAGATGGACCTGTCGGAGTTTCGTTTGATGCGAAACACCCATTTGCAACCGAAAACATTTTGAGAAGAATGAGAGAGCACTAAAGACCAAGTAAGATTGCGAAGAAGAGAATTAATTTCCTCTAACATGGCTTGGCGCCAAGCAGGAAGTTTGAGTGCTTGAGATGCACAAGTAGGTTCGACAGAATCAGGTAAAGGATGACGTGTGATGGCAGTGAATAGACGTTTAGGTTTAACAATATTGTTCTTACCACGAGTTTGCATAGGACGAGAATTGACTGGAGGAGAACGAGGAACAGGTGCAGCTGATATAGTATCAGCGGGCTGCTCATTACTAGAACCATAGTCAGAAGTGGATTGAGCAGAAGAAGGAGGAGATGACACTATTGATGATCGCGCAGCGCGAGAAGAGACTGTCGACGAATTTGAAGTGGCAGCAAGTGGCGATTACAGAGTACGAGTAGATGGGGAGTCGCGGGTCTGCACTGGTGCAACACTGATCGAGCCCAGAGTTACATGAGAGACATCTATGAATGGCCAAGGCTATGGGAATGAGGAGATAGGCGAAGAGGGCTGCTGGTTTGTAGCATCTAAAGACTGGTCATGGGTACCTAAGGGCTGATTTAGAGGAAACCAGTGGGAAGACGGAGCTGGTGACTCGGCCATGGAAGGTAATGCAAATGGAAATGTATACTCTACAAAGACGACGTTGACAAGTAATAGAAAAAGTGAGTATAAAAGTATCGTTCCCACGAGGATTGTGATTTGTATTAGCCAAAAGTAAATTAATTCTAACTTAAATTGAATAAACACAATAGATTTTTGGAATGTTTTGATTTTATTGAAAACTAGACTAATTTAAATAAGTGAAGTGAAGATAAGTTGTGATGTTGAAGAAAAGCAATTAAACAAATTATGTTAGGAATCCGACTCCACCCTTTATATTCATTTTAATCCATGAACCCTTACTTCTAATCCAATTTATGCTCAAATTGAAAATTGATAATTCTAAATTATCTAATAATTTCTGTCGAGTAGAATTAAACATATTTTCATATAAGTTCCAAAATATTCCTATTTTGAATACGAACATATAAAAACGCATTTAAAAACAAGATTATCTAAATTGATTGCACCAATCATAAGCAATTATTCCTAATTTCTATTGGACTTGGTGTTTAAAACCATAAGGAGCTAATTTATTTCGAACCTTTCATAAACTAAAATAAATCACAAACACGTTCAAATGATGATCAATCATTCAAACGGACTTTTAAATCATGGTATACATCAATCAAACATAAATTTGGATTAAGATTGAGAATTCAAGAATTAAACAAATATAAAAAGGTTTACATCTTCATCCATAGCATAAATAATTTTAGCATAACATACTAATACAAAGAAAACAAAAAGAAAAGTAAAACATAGAAGCCATCACCCGGATTGAAATAAAACTCGAAAGAGACGATCTTGATCTTCGTTCCTCGCTTCTTCTCTTGTTTCTCTCCCAATTTCGGCTCTAAAATTCCACCATTTGTTATGAGTTAATAACTCATATATATAGTTACCTAATTGTGCCCTAAAAGATCCCAAAAATCCTTAAAATTCGTGGGCCAAAAGTTACCTAACTATATTAGGACTCAAAAGGAAAGAAAATTCACGCTGCCAGAATTTAGCCTAGGCGATCGCCCAGGCCATTACCGGGCGATTGTCCAGGTATGCTGATTTACTCTCTGCTGTTGTTGGACAGTTCGGGGCGATCGCCCAGCTTGAATTTCTCAATGCTGTGCGTTTTGTCCTCCAACTTTCTATTTTATCTTCTTTAGTCCTCCAACTTTCCATAACCTCCAATTTGGTCTTTCAAGTTTGAGTGAATTTGAATTCACATATTCTCTAAATATTTGCCAATTTGTTGCTCTTTTCGTCCAATTTTCTCCAATTACTCACAGACGGGTCCAAAATTGAAATAGAATCAATAATATACTAAATTAAGTAAAAATTCAATAAAATGACGGAATAAAAGCTTAGTTTAAAGGTCCGAATAAGTGCACAAAATACACTTATCACTGGTGACTCGGCCATGGAAGGTAATGCAAATGGAAATGTATACTATACAAAGACGACGTGACGGAAGGTGTAAATTCTAGACTTCTTGGGGTCTAGACAAAGATAGGCGTGGCTTTGCTTTGCATAGCCAAGAAAGACACAATGAGTAGATTTATCATCAAATTTTGTGTGCGCATAAGGCTTGAGCCACGGAAAGCAAAGGCATCCGAATGTACAAAGGTTCATATAGCTAGGGGGACACCTAAGGAGAACCTCGAATGGAGACTTGAGAACCAAGACTTGAGTTGGAAGTCTATTAATAAGATATACGGCTGTATGAAAAGCAAATGGCCAATAAGAGTGGAGAACAGAAGAATGACGAAGCATGGTTAGTCCTGTATCAACAATGTGGCGGTGCCGCCGTTCAGCAACCCCATTATGTCGGTGTACAGGGTCGTGATTTTTGCTTGTAGAAGATTTTCGACATGAGTTTTAAAAACTAAACAAGTACTATGAACATCATATTTTAATTGTAAAGGATAAAACCAAATGAATTTGGAAAATAAATCAACAAATATTAAATAAAAACGAAATCCTTTGGGAGAAGGTATAGGACTGGGTCCCCAGACGTCAGAGTAGACGACATCAAAGGACCACGACTCTGTAAACTGGACTGACTAAAAGGTAGTTTATGACTCTTGACACAAAGACAGGACTCACAACGAAAATCTGACGGAAAATTACTAGACGTTGAAAGTAAACCTAGACGACATAAATGTTGAGTAATTTTGTGAGTTGGGTGACCTAGGCGACTATGCCAGATAGTAGAGGACGGAGTGGTGGTGGTGCAAACTAGGTGAGAGTTGGAGGAAGTGGATGTTGGCCATTCATAGACATCATCGCTATTCCAACCTCGAATGAGCGGTGCCCCTATACGAAGATCCTTGACAAGAAAGTGAGATGGAAAAAATTCAATAGATGTTCGATTTGTATGACAGAAATTAGAGACATACAATATATTGCGCTTTATGGAAGGAACAAAAAGAACATTTAGAAGACATAAATTTGGTGAGAGAGACGAGTTACCTTAGTGAGAAATAGAGTGGGTGGAGTCATCGCCTAGAATAATGTCATCTGGGCCTTCATATTGTCTGGTGAATGAAAGATTGGACATGTTCGAAGTAAGGTGATGAGAGGCACCCGAGTCTACAACCCAATTAGGCTGACTAGATAAAGCATATGTAGTATTAACAAAAGCAACACCAACTAAAAGAAATTTGACATTATTATAATAAATCGTACCTTTTATTATTTCTCTAAATGCAAGGGGTTTTTTAAAAAAAATTACACAATGCGAATGATCTCAGATGCTAAAAAGGAAGATGGAAATTGCAATGAAGAAAAATATTTTAGGGTTTTATCGGAGGAAGAATAAGAAATTGTAGGATAAAGAAGAGGAAATCAAATGTTTGGTGGAAACAATTACTATGAATGGAGTGAAATTTAATGAATCTCTAATTGCAATGGAGGATAATTTATCTTTTCAAATGTATGGACATTTAAGACTTTAGTGATTATTTTTCTAAATAATTATATTCACATTACAATCTTTATTTGTTGCATCATATTTTAATTTGTATTTAAGGTCTTTAATCTTTATTCATTGTAACAATTATGTCCTCAACTTTTGTTTGTTTGGATTCTTATTCTTAACCTTGTTTTAATTAGCATTTCGTCTCTAATAACAGTTTTCGTCCAAAAAATCAGTTTGAAGGGCATAAAACGACTTATTTGCCAATCATACTTTAAAAAAAAAAGAATAAATATAAAAGTATAAAGACATTTTTGATAAAAATCATAATCAATGACAATATGTGCTAATTAATGGAAGGTTGAAGATAAGAATTCGACGAAAAAAGTTAGAGACATAAGTACCACATTGAGCAAAGGTTGATGACCTTAAATTTAATTAAAAAATGGTACAACAAATAAAAATTGTGCTACGAATATAACCATCATTTTTCTATTATTTTTTAGAAATAATATCATAAATACCCCCTTAACTTATAACTCAAAGATAGCTCATGAGTTTTAAAAAATCACAGAAACCTCCCCTCAAGGCAAAAAGTAAATATAACTTTTCTATTTTACCATTTATCGTTATATTTGATTTAGAACAATAGTTTTTCTTATTTTTATTTTAGATAAGGAAATTGTCTTTTAGCTTGAGAAAGCTCATTTTTTTATCCTTATTCAATGTTAACTTTATTATGTTTTTGATAGTATTATGAGAAAATATATTGCAAATACAACAATTTAAATAATATTTCTTTTAAAAAAAGAGAAAAAAAGAGAAAGAAATATAGTTATAATAATAATCTTAAAGGTAATACAAATATAGAAGGATAAAATATGATATACAATTTTTTTTTAAATAAAAATGAGGAATTTGTTACAAAAAAAAAATCTCACAATGTTTAGTGATTTTTAAAAATACTGACGGTTTTGTACAATAAACATTGTGGTCACCCTCTTTTACCAATACTAGTGGAGCCACGTGCGATGCACGTGTTGTAGTTGTAATTGTGTATATAATAACATAATATGAGTTATATTATTTAGGTAGGCAACAAACTCCACGTGCGATGCACGTGTTGTAGTTGTAATTGTGTATATAATAACATAATATGAGTTATATTATTTAGGTAGGCAACAAACTGAAAAATGCAAGTACAAATGTTAATTGTTCACTACTAAAATTGAGAATATTATGGGCATTTAGAAGTGCCCCAATTAATGTAAATAGGGACAAAAAATAAAGTTAAAATGCCCCTAAGAGAATGAGAGACGGATTAGTAAATGCCCCTAAATGGCGCCCCAAATAATAAATAGGGGCGAATTGGACACTAAATACACCCCTCATAATAAAATAATAGAGGCGCTTAATTAAACGCTCCAATTAAATTTAAAAGAATATGGGCACTTAATTAAACGCTCCAAATAAGTTTAAAACAATAGGGGCGCTTATAAATGTCCCCATAATTAATTAAATCATAAATTCATATCAATTTTAGAGACACATCTATGTGCCCCTAATATAATTAAATTAAATTAATAATAAATAATAAAATCGGCACCTATATATATATATATATACACATAAATATTTCTGATGACATAAAAATTAAGATAATATTAATATCAAATATATAAATTCTAATGATGTCAATCTACATAATCAAAGATAATATTATGTTTTATTGTTCCATACAGTAAATAACAATTAACAATAGAGTCATCATGTTGACTACTCATCTGATCTGAAGGCATAAATCATTGTATAAAGTCTGGGTCATTGAGCATGAGAACTCTCCATGAGGATAAGGCACCGGTGGGTACAAGGATGAATAGTATGGTTGAGGATAGTAGAACTGGGATGACGAAGGAAAACAATAAGTCAGGGGCTGGGGATAAGATGTATATTGATGAGAAGATGGATTACGTTGAAAAGGTGAATGTTGTTGTGAGAGTGATTGATGCTGGGAGGAAGATCATTGTTGGGTGGGTGATTGATGCTGAGAGGAAGATCATTGTTGGGTGGGTGACTGGATCGATATAAGGCTGGCTTTTATTAGGCTGATTTATATACGGTTCTCCATAATGTATCCAACGAGCTGTCATGTAAAGGACAACCATTTCATGCCAAAGAAGATGACCTCCAATAGTAATTCTATCATTGAATTAACAATTGCACCATTTCTTACAAGGACATATGATCTTATCTTTCCGAGTAGAATTGGCAAAAGTTTCATTCAAAAATAATTCCTACTAATCTCTATATTCATTTGATTTACGGTCTAAATGTATCCAACTTTTGTCCATAGTTTTTTATCTACTGCCAAATCAACACATCAAGCACAAACTTTAACTTTTTTAGTGTTGAACAACCAAACACACTTTCCACCATATAAGAAAAGCACTTTCTTTATCACAAAATGTAAATAAGATAAAAATATATCTATATATCACCATATATAATAAAAGAAACATGTTTCTCAAACTAACTTACCAATCAAACACAAATAAGTAGTATGATGAACAATGCATAAGCCTTAGAAGCAAATTCAAATGACTGAATGAGTAGGTGATGAGTGTGTTTTATACACTTATCCTAACTTACAAACTTGATATATAATTGTAATTTGAGTGGATTTCTACTCAGTTTAGTATAAATGTTGTCATTGTAGGTAAAATTAAAAAATAGATGTAAATGGAGCAAAAAGGAAGAATTCAAGCTACATAGGAGTTTATTGGAAGCGTTTAAAGATTGACATGATGGCATGAGAGTGATAAGAACTATTAAAAGATTCATTGGAGGAACTATTAAAAGAGTCATTGGAAGCGTTCGGGGGTGAATTTTAACTTAAAAAAAATTTGAGGACTGATTTGTACACTTCTAAAACTTGAGAAGGACAAAAGTGTATAACATTGAAAGTTGAGGGATTGAACTATAAAAAAGACAAATCTTGTCTATTTGGACCGTGGTTTAATCGCTGTTTGCAAACTATGGAAAACAGAACTTGTTGTTTGCCACGATCCAACCGCGGTTGGAACAGCAGCCTTTGATTTGCTGCAGCCCAACCACGACTCACTTTACCTACTTTCTGAATTTTTAAAAGTGAAACTAAGGGCTTCTAATACACAACTTTAAATAGAAACTGCATAAGAATTCTTTTATTGCATATACATAACATACAACACAACCTCATGATTCCATCTTAAGAGTAGAATTACAATAAAACTAAGAAACACAAACCTCTTTCTCAAGTTTTGGAATCACATTTCTGTACTTTGAAAATTCAGAATATTGTAATTGTAAAAGAGTTGGGGAGGATGAAATCAATCTAAAAAAATAAAAAGTTTTTGAAGAATATGAAAAGGTAGAAACGGTTGGATGTGGTATCCATGAACGGAGCTTAGTGCAGTCCAATGCAGGCAAATGCCTACACTCGACTTTTGAAGGTCCAATAAAAGAAAATGGGCCGCCTACACTAAAAAAATATATCACTTCAAATGGGCCATTGAAATGGCCCCAAAAGGAAAAGAAATGGGCTATTAATGAGACTGGTCCAATGATACATATACACCAAATCACCAATAGTCCATCACTCTATCTCCATCACGTGTGATGTGCCGTTTGCTGCTACTGGAATGAAAAAGAGAGCAAAACCCTCATTCGCTAATTGCTGCACTCTATCGCTAATCACATGAAAATCGATTATTTGTTGAAGATCAAGAAGGTATGATTCATGATTGTATGAAGATTTAGCTTAATTTTTATTTTAAATTATGTGTCCAGTGTCTACGAAGATTCAGCCAAGGATTTTCTTTCTTTTTTTTTTCCTTTGTGAATTTAGATGATTCTTGTGGTTTTTCTTTTCTTAAGACAGGAGAGATTTGAATTGCATAAGACAACCTTAAAAGTTTATTTGAAATTTTTGTGTCCAGTTTTGCTTTTTTAAATGTTGTTTCTATGTTCTATATTGGATGTCTCAACCAATGTGCATTGTCATGATTTCTTTGTTGGAGAGGCTCAAATCTATATTTCTACTTTTGCACAAATTGTTGGCTGGGTATGGTTTTTATCACTGTCAATGTTACTACTTAGCAAGTTAGAACTTATTATTAAATTTTTGGTTGGGTATGATTTGCTTACTCTTATGAATGTTATCATTTTTCAGTTTACACTATATGAAATTGCAATCCATATTTCATATTTGGAAATTGCAATTTGTTTATTGGAATTTGCACTGAATTTTTTTTGGCACTTTCCTACTTCGGGGTCATGATGAATTTGAGAATTCTCTCAATCCAAATAAATTTTTAGTCCAATTGCAACTTCTGGCTTCACATAGCGATGATATTAATGTTGTCTGCTTGAAAAATGCTCCTAAAAGTTACAAATTGACATCACCTGATGTAAGTGCTTGTGTTGCTGAAACAATCATTGTTATTATTAAAGATGTTGGTGATTCATTATTTTCTATTCTAGTTGATGAATCTCGTGATGTGTCAACAAAGGAGCAAATGTCCATTATTTTACGTTATGTGGACCGTAGTGGACATATAAATGAACGTTTAATAGGGATTGAACATGTTACAAGTACTACGGCTCTCTCGCTTAAGGATGCAATTGATAAGATATTTTCTAGATATAACTTGAGCTTGTCTAGATTGAGAGGACAAGGTTATGATGGGACAAGTAATATACCAGGTAAGTTTAATGGTCTGAAAGCACTAATTTTAAAAGAGAATCCACGTGCCTTTTACATTCATTATTTTGCTCATCAACTTCAACTAACTCTTGTAGCAGTGGCAAAGAAGTATATTCCCATTACTAATTTCTTTCGTGTGGTTGATGATGTTGTAAATATTGTTGGAGCATCTTCTAAATGTTGTGATCTTCTTCGAGAAAAATAATTAGACTTCATTATTGAGGCATTAGAGAAATGTGAGATTTTAAGTGGACGAGGACTTAATCAAGAAACTATCCTTCAGCAATCTTATGATACACGGTGGGGGTCCCATTAAAATTTTTTGGTCAGCTTTCTTGCCATGTTCTCTGCTGTTAGTGATGTACTTGAAATGATTTTTGAAGATGAATCTAGCGGTAAAAGTCTTGGGTTCAAATCTCACCGCCACCCATTAAAATGAATTGTGCACGTGTTACGCTTTGATAAGAAATAAAAATAAAATCTCTCATACACGTAAGGGGACGTGTTAAAGATAATATTTAAATGATATTTATGTGGCCTTATCTAACATTTTAAACTTTTAGATCAAGTGGTTCAAGATGGTATCAGAGCTGTTCGTGATCTATTCGTTCAAGAAAAAAAGCCAACTTCATTCAAATTCAACCAAATACCCAATACCCAGAGTCCTAAACAAAACACAAATTCCAACAAAAAAACCTATAATCTGAATCCAAATCATAGCCAAAGCCAAACAGCACAAACCCAAAATTCGCAAAATTCATTTCAAACCCTAGCATAGAGTTCAGGTCGTGAACATAAACTAGCCTCGGTAATACAATAATAAATTTTAGAAACGTGCTCTCTTCCAAGATCCAGTTACGTCGTCGTCAAAATATCTGGTTACGTCGTCGTCACTGCATCATCGCCCAACCCAAATTGTTTCTGCCACCGTGAGCTCGTCGTGGTGAGCCCATCGCTGCTGCTCATGTGACATGTCCGCATCTGCTGCCCTCTATCGGTTGTTCCTTTCATCCGTGTGTTTTGTTTTCTAAGTTTATTCATTTACTGTATTTATTTTATTTTATTTCTTTCTCTCCAAAAACTGGAAAAGAATATTAAAAAAAATTGAGTGAAAAATTTACCAAGTCATATGGGATTAAATCCCTTCCAATTGTAGTCCAGTCGAAGAGAGTAGGAATCACTCTTACCGAAATTACGACATATGGTCTCAGTTGATGAAAATGCAAATTATTTAAAGGGATAAGATCTTATACATGTTATGATGAAATGAATGAGCTACAGTGGCAAGGAAGGATGAGGAGAACCAGCTAGAGGAAAAAGAGCAAACCACCAGTAGCAATAGAGAAAGAGGAATAAGAAGCAATCAACTGTTTTAACTAAATTTCAAATGCAAGGAAGGAACGACACCAACTTGCCATTAATAATTAATTAGTGAATTCTATTACGTTTTTTTGAAGTTGTAATTTGAAAAACATGTTTTTATCTGTAATTCTGGTATAAATATCCAGCTGAAGAAGAAAGAATTCATCTGATGTAATGTGTAACTGATTTCTTAGTGCCAATTCTCTCTCCAAATCTATTATCTAAATTTTGTTATCTTCTTGTTCTTCATTTTGTTTTCTACCCATTGTGCAATTGAGCTTGGTTATTTAGAATTAGATGAAAATTTACAAAAACCCAATCCGTGTTGCTGGTTTTGAGTGAAATTTCACCATTGGATGAGCTTTATTCATTATAATTGGTATTAGAGCACTAAGATCCTAGGCAAGATGGAAACCAGACTAAAAGCTAACGAGAAAGGTTGGAAAAGAATTGATAAGGTCATAAATTATCTGAGGGCTACATACACTGTTGTTGCTAGTAAGGTGGATACATCTGAAAAAAATTTCTCAAAACACTAAACACTAAACAAGAAAAATTGAACTCTATATGCAAGATATGAATGAGAAATATGAGTCTATAGTTGCTATGCATGCTAAAATGAGTATGTCTAAAGATAAACAAGTGGAAGGACTTAATGTAGGTTCAACTTCTGAAGGGAGTGTGTTGGGTGGGAGATCTAGTGGTGAAAATAGAACATGGATGAATGGGAATGATACCAGGATGAACCACAAACTCCCTATAATTGATTTTCCTCAATTTTGTGGTGAAAACCCGAGAGAGTGGGTGAGGAAAGCCAATAAATACTTCCAATTACACCAAATACCTGAAGATTTGAGAGTGGGTATAGTTGAGATGTACGTTTGAAGGAAAAGGCAGATGTGTGGTAGTCTAGCCATCCAAATGCTGATTAAGGACTATTGGCCACTGAAGTGTGTAGGAGATTTGCTGAAACCACTGGTGAAGAAGTAGTAAAAACCTTTAGCAAAATTAGACAACATGGAGGGCTTGCTGATTATATGGAGAAATTTGAAGAATTAAAGGCTCAAGCTATAACAATCGAAATTTTTTGCATTTTAATTTCAAGTAAATAAAATTTCTTACTTTTAGCGTCGCTTCGTGCCTCATGGTTCATTTTCAAATTTTGGTCACGTTAAAATTTTGCACGTGTTCACTTCAAATTTTTTTAGTCGACGACTATGGAATTAATTTGAAAACGAACCTTGTTCTATTTTTATTTGGTAAGTTTTGAATTTCAAGTTGAACGAGAAATAATTTATAGATAGCCTAAAATTTTAAAATTTGTTCTCCGGTTCTATCTAAAAATCCTGGCCATTTACTTTCGATTTCTTAGCCAAAATCGATTTACTTTTCAACTCCAAAATTTAGCCGAAAACTCCACCCAAACAACACCCTAAAAACCACCAAAATACTTAGCCAAACAACCCCTTAACCGCTACCATTTTGCATCAACCAAACAGCTCCCATGCACAACAAGAAACCACCCCATGATCTAGCAAAAACTGCCCCACCTAGCAGCCCTCTTCCAGTTTTTTTTCTCCACCAATTACCCTTACTTGTTAACCAATTATTTTCCCTCCAATAAGGTCCCAAAATTCGGCAAGCATAGTCTCTCTTTCCCTCCATTTTAAAGCACAAAAAATGTTCAGCACTTCTGCCATTTTACTGAAGATTTCAGCCCCACATCCTGGTATTTTTCTTCTCTTTCTGTTCCAGCAAACTGCCCCCCACAACTCCCAAAGAAAAATGTCCATCCAACAACACGAAACCACCCCCATAATCTTCTAAATTTCTGTCTATTATCAGCAACTAAAAGGTTCTTATTTTTTCATTTTGCTACTCAAAATTCGACCCCAGCAGTAGGAATTAGTCTTGCTTCTTCTTAATTTTTTTCAGCTATAAAACTCCACCAAAAATCATTTTGCCCTTCAATTTTGTGCAACAAGAAGCCTTGAAACCTTATTCTCAACCACCAAAAATACTCTAGCATTTATCCATCTTTTCCTTCAAATTTTCGGCCAGTACACAGTCTCCATTTTCTGCCATTTTAGTCACCAATTTTTCAACAATTACCTTCATTTCTATCCAGATTTTGGCCAGCAGAAAAAGGGGTTTAACTTTGTTTTAACCTTCACAAAATTTCCTTATATATATCTATATATAGCGTGTGGGTATGTATGTATTGCTACTGAAAAAGAGGATTTTTTCCCACATGTTGTACGTATTGCTACTGAGTGTTTCTTATGAAATACTCACTCCAAAAATGAACAAATTTTCAGATTGAATTGATTGGCGTTGATGCGATAACGGTAGGCTAGCGAGCTTGTCATGGAATTTCTTTTCTAGTTTAAGTTTTGACGTCGAGATGATCGAATCATTTATGATGTAAATATGATATTTTTATCTTTGATTCAGTATTTAATTATGTAATTTATCTGAAAAACGAGATGTCGGTTCGTTTGCCGTTAAAAATTTCAAGTCAGAAGTGCCTAGTTTCATTTTTTGAAATTTTCAACTACTGTCCCTACTTTGAAAAATCATAACTTATGCCACGGTTAGTGTTTTGAGTGAAATTAGGGGCTATAAAAATCCATATATGTGTTCTAATAACAGCAATTGGAATCACTAAAAAATTCCATTGGATGAATTTATTATGAACGTTTTAGCGGAGTGTCTTAAGGCACATGTGACAGTTTTTCAAGCAATATTGGCTATCATTATCACCTACCAAACGATGTAGTTAAGGTTTAAAATTTTACCACATTGTACTCTATAGTCCCCAGTATCTACAGTTCAAATTTTGGAATTTTTAGAATTCTTTTGAATGGTCAAATAATTTGTGGCGACACCTATCACGGTGTAGACAAAACCTTAGAAACTTAAAGAAAAATCCTTTTTTTCCTTGCGCACTTGTTATCTTCCGCAAAATTTATATTTTTGAAACCATTCAAGGCACGGAAAATATTATTTAGAGTCGTCCAATATATTTTAGAGATTATCTTAGTGACCCTCCGAGTTGAAAAAATCCTGGACGTTACATCTTAGTATCAAAGCACGGTTTTACTTTTCTGTAGACTCGCGTAAATTTTAAATATTTTATTTTATATGTTCTTTATTTTATTACGTCAAGTTAAAAATTTAGAAGTTAAGATTTTAGAATTTAAGTGTCGCTGCTCACCATCGCCGCGCTATGCCAATTCTGAGGTAAAGAAAGTTTGATAATTTTTTTTTTATGTTTAAGTATGACGTTAATGAAACTTATATATTTATGCAATTCTATATTTGTTTTATGAAGATTTATATCAGTCATCGGATTTAACTTAAAAGATAATAGAAATTCATATAATCGGACTCTTCATAATTTGTATTTCATACATGGTTCCACCAAGTGAGCACTATCTAGAACATGCCGAGGCGGCAAGAAATGATTACATTTAGTTTGCTTCGGATCCCGAGTGGTCAATTGGCCGTCATGTCGGTAACATAGGACAACACGTATTAGGGCGATGAACTACGAGTTTGTGACAACAAGATGTTGGATTTAATTGTGTGTTTACCATTTTTCTGAAAATAGAGATTAAAGGATCAAACCTCAGGCACCTCAAATGCCTAAAAATATCTTTGATATTTGATGCATGCCTAGCTAAGATTAATGTTACATGTCAGAAAACTGGGAGTATACTAGAGGTTAGTATGCCATCAGAAGGAACCATAAATACAGATTAATTAGCTAGGGCAGTGCAGATAGATTTTGATGGGTTGGCAGTGACAGCAGATCTACATGTTATTAATATGGAGGATTTTGATATTATCTTGGGTATAGATTTCTTGGGTAGTAATCATGCTACCATTGTATGTTTTGAGAAGAGAGTTATCTTTGAAGATCGAAAAAAAATGGAGTTCAAATTTTATAGGTCGAAGATTAAAGCACTTCCCCACCTTGTCTCAACTTCGCATGCAAAGAAGTTACTAAAGAACCGAGATTGTCAAGGATTTCTTATCAATCTAACTGGCACCTTATCTGAAGAAGTATCGTTGGATAATGTGTCAGTAGTTCGAGAATACGCCGACATGTTTCCAGATGACTTATTTGGTATCCTGCCTAATAGGCAAGTGAAATTCACGATAGATCTGATACATGGAGTTGCACCCATATCAAAGGCTCCGTATCATATGGCACCAAAAGAATTGCAAGAGTTAAAAATGCAAGATCTTTTGGTTAAAGGATTTATCAGACCAAGTGTTTTCTCCTGGAGAGTTCCAGTTCTCCTCGTGAAGAAAAAAGATGGATCCATGAGAATGTGAATCGACTACCGTTAGCTGAATAAGTTGACGATAAAAAATAAGTATCCCCTTCCGAGAATTGAGGATTTGTTTGATCAATTGAAGGGAGTTTCAGTGTTTTCAAAGATCGACTTGAGGTCGGGCTATATCAATTGAGGATCAAGCCATCGGATATACCAAAGTATACATTCCAAACTTGCTATGGACATTATGAATTTAAAGTAATGCCCTTTTGACATACGAAGGCTCTTGCAAATTTTATGGATTTTATAAACCGAGTCTTCCATCAGTATTTAGATCAGTTCGTCATTGTATTCATTGATGACATCCTGATTTATTCAAGAAATCTTGAGAAATATCAAGAGCACCAGAAGATAGTATTAGAGACTTTACAAAGGAAAATATTGTATGCGAAATTCAAGAAATGTGAATTTTGGCTGGACCAAGAACGATTCCTTGGTCATGTTGTTACGACTAAGGGAATTTAATTGGATCCATCAAAAGTTGAGGCTGTGTCAAATTTTCCAGCACCATCTAATATTGGAGAAGTAAGAAGCTTTCTAGGTTTAGTCGGCTATTATCAACCATTCATTGAAGATTTTCCAAAACAGCTGGTCGTGTGACATAGTTGACTCGAAAGGGTATTAAGTATGCTTGGTCTGAGAAATGTGAACTGATTTTTCAAGAGTTAAAGGACAAGTTAGTGTTTGCACCAGTACTAGATTTATCTGAAGGTTCAGAAGGCTACGTAATTTACAGTGATGTATCAAAGCTCGATTTGGGTTGTGTGTTCATGCAACATGGAGAGGTAATAGCTTATGCTTCAAGGCAGTTGAAGAAGTATGTGTAGAATTATCTTAAGCATGATCTTGAACTTGGAGCGGTAGTTCCCACTTTCAAAATTTGGTGCCACTGCCTTTATGGAATCAAGTATGAGATTTACACTGACCATAAGAGTCTCAAGTACTTCTCCAAAAAAGAGTTGAATATGAGACAATGATAGTAGTTGGAATTAGTAAAGGACTACGACTGTACTATCATGTACCATCTTGGTAAGGATAATTTCATCGCAGATGCTCTAAGAAAATAAAAATATGGGTCAGTTGTCTGCATTGCAATCGACACAAGATAATTTGAACAAGGACTTTGAGAATTTAAGAATTGAAGTGTTGGCATCACTAGTGCGGGCATCAACAATGATAACAAGTCTGACATTAAAACTGACACTCAAAGATAGAGTGGTGATAGCTAAGAAAGATGAGCCCTTTTGGGAAAAAAAATCAGGGCTGACGAGAAAACTAAAAAGAGGAAAGGATTTGAAATAGCATAGGGCAAAACTTTGATGTTTAAAGGTTGGTTGTACATGCCCAAGGATGAGAGGTTGGGGAATAAGATTTTATCTGAAGCTCATTCTGCTCCTTACGTCGCACATGAAGAAGGAACCAAAATGTATAAGGATTTAAGTAACACATTTTAGTGGAGAAACATGAAAGGGATTATAGCTCGATTTGTGCCAAGTGTTTGGTGTGTCAACAAGTGAAGGCAGAACATCAGAGGCCGTCAGGGCCACTAAATCCAATTGATATACCACAATGGAAATGGAAAAAAATCGCAATGAATTTCGTTATGGGGTTTCTTTGATCGGCAAGAAGTCATGATGTCATCAGGGTTGTGGTAGATCGTTTGACAAAATTTGCTCAATTTTCTGCCAATTCGAATGATTTTAGTTTGGAATAGCTAGCACAGTTGTATGTCAGAGAAGTTGTCCGACTTCGTAGAGCGCCAATGTTCATTTTATCGGACCACAACTCGAGGTTTACCACAAATTTATGGAAAAGCCTTCACGGAGCTATAAGAACTTAATTAGATTTTAGTACAACATATCATCCTCAAACCGACGGGCAATCAAAATAAACCATTCAAATTCTGGAAGATATGTTGAGGGCATATGTTTTGGATCTAGGTGGTAAATGGGATAGTCACTTATCGTTGGTTGCATTTAATAATAGTTTCCAAGCTAATGTTGACATGGCACCATATGAAACACTTTATAGTCGTTGATGTCGTTCGCCAATTTGTTGGGATGAGGTTGGCGAAAGAGGAATTTTGGATCCAGAATTACTTGAGAAAATGGTAGAAGCTATAGACAAGATCAGATCTAGAATTAAGACAGCGCAAGATTGTCAGAAAAGTTATGCCGACCAAATGAGGAACGAGTTAGAGTTTGAAGTCGGCGTTAAAGTATTTCTTAAAGTGATTTTGATGAAAGGAATTTTACGTTTTAGAAAGAAAGGAAAGTTAAGATTGTGTTTCTTCGGCCCTTTTGAGATTCTTGAAAAAAAAATTGGAAATGCGGCGTATCGTTTGGCATTACCACCCTAGCTCTTGGCAGTGCACGACGTCTTCCACGTTTCGATGTTAATGAAGTACGTGCATGATCCTACGCATGTGGTAAAATATGAGTCGTCGGATTTAAGGAATGCTATGACTTACGAGAAAGCACATGTGGTGATCCTAGAAAGAAAAGTCCACGTTCTAAGAAATTGGGAGATCCCATTAGTTAAAGTTCAGTGGAGTAGACACGCGGAAGATGGGGTCACTTGGGAAAGAGAATAATATATTTTAGATAAGTATCCGGACCTTGTAAACCATGTAAGTTAAATTTTGAGGACGAAATTATTTTAAGTGGGGAGGGTTGTAACAACCGAAATTTTTCGCATTTTAATTTCAAGTAAATAAAATTTCTTGCATTCAGCGTCGCTTTGTACCTCATGATTCATTTTCAAAATTTGGTCACGTTAAAATTTTGCGCATGTTTGTTTCAAATTTTTTTAGTCGACGACTATGGAATTAATTTGTAAACGAACTTTGTTCTATTTTCATTTGGTAAGTTTTGAATTTAAAGTTGAACGAGAAATAATTTATAGCTAGCCTAAATTTTAAAATTTGTTCTCTGGTTCTATCTAAAAATCTCGACACTTACTTTCGATGTCTTAGCCAAAATCGATTTATTTTTCAACTCCAAAATTTAGTCGAAAACCCCACCCAAACAACACCCTAAAAACCACTAAAATACTTAGCCAAACAACCCCTTAACCTCTACCATTTTGCATCAACCAAACAGCTCCCATGCACAACAAGAAAAATCACTCCCATGATCTAGCAAAAATTGCCCCACCTAGCAGCCCACTTCCAGTTTTTTTCCCCACCAATTACCCTCACTTGTTAACCAATTCTTCTCCCCCCCCCAATAAGGTCCCAAAATTCGGCCAGCATAGTCTCTCTTTCCCTCCATTTTAAAGCACAAAAAACGTCTAGCACTTCTGCCATTTTACTGAAGATATCAGCCATTCGTCCTAGTATTCTTCTTCTCTTTCTATTCCAGCAAACTGCTCCCCACAACTCCCAAAGAAAAACGTCCCTCCAGCAACAAGAAACCACCCCCATAATCTCCTAAAGTTTTGTCCATTATCAGCCAACTAAAAGGTCCTTATTCTTTCCTTTTGCTACTCAAAATTCGGCCCGAGCAGTAGGAATTAGTCTTGCTTCTTCTTCATTTTTTTTCAGCTGTAAAACACCAACAAAAATCATCCATTCTTCCCTTCAATTTCGTGCAACAAGAAGCATTGAAACCTTAGTCTCAACCACCAAAAATACTCTAGCATTTATCCATCTTTTCCTTCAGATTTTTGGCCAGCATACAGTCTCCATTTTCTGCCATTTTAGTCACCAATTTTCTAGCAATTACCTTCATTTTTGTCCAGATTTTGGCCAGCAAAAAAGGGGTTTAACTTTGTTTTAACCTTCACAAAAGTTCCTTATATATACATCTATATATAGCATGTGGGTTTTTATTTTTTTTGGAAGCTGCAGAAATAAATTTTCTTCATCAAAACTTCAACCGAAAACTCGTTTTCGAGGTAGTTTTACTTACTAATTTTATTGTGATTTTTAAATGAGATTTGGAGAATTATGATGTGATATAAATGCCATGCAAATCTAATTACGAAGGAACTTTATGATAGTGATTGAAGGTAATCACTTTAACATGTTTATGATTGAAAGTAATCACGTATAACGTTATGTGGTGCCTGCTACCAATTTTTATGTTCCTATGCACGTTTAAAAATTATGACATGTTGCATTTATGTTTACGTATAATTTGCCCACAAGTTGTATGTATTGCTACTGAGTGTTTCTTATGAAATACTCACCCCAAAAACGAACAAATTTTCAGATTGAATTGATTGGCGTTGATGTGATGGTGGTAGGCTAGCGAGCTTGTCATGTAATTTCTTTTCTAGTTTAAGTTTTGACGTCAAGATAATCGAGTCAATTATGATGTAAATACGATATTTTTAAGCCTTTTATTCAGTATTTAATTATGTAATTTTTCTGGAAATTGAGATGTTGGTTCGTTTGCCGTTAAAAATTTTAAGTTAGAAGTGCCTAGTTTCATTTTTTGAAATTTCTAGCTTAATGTCCCTAATTTGAAAAATCATAACTTATGCCACAGTTGGAGTTTTTGAGTGAAATCAGTGGCTATGGAAAGCCATATACGAATAACAACAATTAGAATCAATCAAAAATTCTTTTGTATGAATTTATTATAAACATTTTAGTGGGCTGCCAGTACAGTTTTTCAAGAAACTTCGGCTATCATTTTCACCTACCAAACGATATAGTTCAGGTTTGAAATTTTACCACATTCTAGTCTGTAGTCCCTAGTATCTATAGTTCAAATTTTGGAATTTTTGGAATTCTTTTAAATGGTCAAATAATTTATGGCGACACCTATCACGATATATGCAAAACCTTAGAAACTTAAAGAAAAATCTTTTTTTTCCCTTGCGCACTTGTTATCTTCCGCAAAATTTATATTTTTAAAATTATTCAAGGGTACAGGAAATATTATTTGGAGTCGTCCAATATATTTTAGAGATTATCTTAGTGACCCTCCGGGTTGGAAAAATCTGGAGCGTTACAGCTTGGTATCAGAGCGCCGTTTTACTTTTATGTAAACTCGCGTAAATTTTAAATATTTTATTTTATGTGGTCTTTAATTTATTATGCCAAGTTAAAAATTTAGAAGTTAATATTTTAGAATTTAAGTGTCGCTACTCAATATCGCCGCGCTACACAAGTTATGCTGACTTTACCTAACTTACCGGAGTCTTACTACATCAGTGTGTTCACAAGTGGGTCGAAAGGAGAAATTAAATCCATGGTCAAAATGATCAAACCATCTTCCCTAACCCAAGCCTTTGAGATAGCCTTGTTACAAGAAACCACTATAACAGCCATCACTGAAAATTCCAAGACCACTAAGCATTTTTCCTATCCCAAAGCACCAGACATACATAATTCAGATTCCAAAAGAAACAACCAGCCTCCTCCCTACAAAACCATCACCCCTACTGAGTTACAAACCAAAAAAATTTGGGATTATGTTTTAAGTGTGATGAGAAGTACAAAGTGGGACATATCTGTAAGAACATGATGTTGAACTATATGCTAATTGATAAGGTAGATGATGAGGAGGCAGGAGAGGAAGCAGTAACTGATGAAGAATGTATGGGGATTATGCAAACCTTTGTCAATGATCTAATGGGAAACCTTGTGCCTAAAACCATTAGAATTCCAGGAGAAATAAGGGGTAATAGAATATCTATTTTAATAGATAGTGGGATCATTCATAGCTTCATAGATGACAGATTAATACATGCCCTGGGTATCCAAATGATAACAACAGACCAAAATGATTGTAGCCAATGGATAGAAATTGGAGAGCAAGTCTGTGAACCAACCTTTAATCTGAAATATGCAAGGAATGGAATTCCAGTATAGGCTGAGGTCATTAAAGCTTAGGGATAGTGACATGGTACTAGGGGTTAATTGGTTGAGCCAATTTGGACCTATAATATTTGATTTGAGTCAAGGGCACATTAGCTTCATAAATAAAGGGAAAATGGCGACTCTCAGTAGTGGGGATTCTGATAGCATGTTTGAGTTAATCAATGGCCCACAGATGAAATCCTTAATGGCCCAACAACCATATGGATTAGTGGGACAACTTTATGCCATTGTGGAGGAAGAAGTAGAAGTCACCCCATAAGAAATTAAGCCCATCTTGAATGAATTTGATGATATTTTCAGGAAACCTAAAGGATTACCCCCAGAGAGGTTACATGACCATCATATCCCACTTAAAGAATGGGCTCAACCCTTCAAAATCAGACCCTATAGGTATCCTTCATTCAAAAGACTGAGGTAGAAAGGCTTATAGAAGAAATGCTAGCCACATGGATCATACAACTAAGCAATAGCTCATTTGCTTCCCATGTGTTATTAGTTAAGAAGAAGGACGATACATGGAGGTTTTGTGTAAACTATAGGCAAATTAACAGTTTGACTGTAAAAGACAAATATCCTATGCCTCTCATTGATGAGTTAATTGATGAGTTATTTGGAGCCAAGTACTTTACAACGATAGACAGACCTCAGGGTTGGTTACCATCAAATTAGGGTAAGGCCTGATGATGTATATAAAACAGCTTTCAAAACTCATCAAGGGTTATATGAATTTAAGGTAATGTAATTTGGGTTGACTAATGCACCAGCTACATTTCAGAGTTTAATGAAAGAAGTTTTTAAAGAACAGCTGATGAGGTATGTCCTAGTCTTCTTTGATGATATTTTTGTGTACAATAAAGACCTGGCCAGCCATGGTGAGCATTTGGCACTGTGCTTCAACTACTGAGGAAACTTCAGCTTTATGCTAAGCTGAGTAAATGTACTTTTGGACAAGTTAAAGTGGAATATCTAGGCTATGTGATTGACCAACAAGGAGTGGCTGCAGATCCCAAAAAAGTAGAAGCTATGCGATCATAGCCCACGCTCACCAATCTCAAGCAGTTAAGATGATATCTGGGCTTGACTGGTTACTATAGGAAGTTTGTCAAGGGATATGACACTCTAGCTAGACCCTTAACTGAACTGTTGAAGAAGGTCAACTTTCTATAGAATGAGACAACTGAATCAGCATTCAATACCCTAAAGGGAGCTATGAGTTCTACCACTGTCCTTGCCTTGCCTGATTTCACACAGTCTTTTATTATAGAGACCGATGCTAGCTATAGAAGATTAGGTGTTGTGCTAATGCAAAACAAGAGGCCCCTGGCCTATATTAGTAAAGCTATTGACAGAAGAGCTTAAGAATATCCATTTATGAGAAGGAACTAATGGCATTGGTGACTGTTGCGATCAAGTGGAGGCATTACCTTGAAGGGCACCATTTTATTATCAGAACAGATCACCAGTCACTTAAATTCTTGTTGGAACAAAGGGTCACTACACTGTTACAACAAAAATGGCTAACTAAACTTATGGGCTTAGATTATGAAATACAATTCAGGCAGGGAGTGGAAAATGTGGTGGCTGATGCCCTTTCAAGGAGAGAAGATGGTGAATGCAATGATGTAACACAGCTTATTCCAGCTTGGCTGCAGGAAGTGATGGAAGCCCTGATGATTAAACAAAATATTGACCTTTTATATCAGTACTGCAATGGGATGTTGAAGTATAAATCCAAGCTCTACATTGGCAACGGAGGAAACATTAGGCAAAAGATTATAGAGAACATTCATGCATCTCACGAAGGAGGCCACTCAGGCATTCAAGTAAGTATTTTTAAGCCAAACGACATTTTTTTTTTGCCAAGCATGACACAGGAAATAAGGAGAGAGGTTTTACAATGTGATGTGTGCCAAAAATGTAAAGAGGAGCATGTTCCATACCCTCGCCTCCTACAGCCACTCCCTGAGCCACAACATTCTTGAAGTCATATATCTATGGATTTTGTAGAGGGACTACCTAAATCAGAAGGCAAGGATGTGATCTTGGTAGTGGTTGACAAATTCACTAAGTATGGACATTTTGTTACATTATCCCACACTTTTTCAGCCAAGATGGTGGCCCAATTGTTCCTTGACATCATCAGTAAGTTACATGGTTGTCCACAATCCATCATCTCTGACAGGGATAGAGTGTTTACCAGCACATTTTGGTAAGAATTGTTCAAACTACTGGAAACTAAACTACATATGAGCACAACATATCAACCTAGAAGTGATGGCTAGATTGAAAGACTCAACCAATGCCTGGAGATGTATCTAAGGTGCATGACCCATGCCAAGCCTAAGGCATGAGCAAAGTGGATTTCTTTAGCTGAATGGTGGTACAACACCACTTATCATACAACCATTCAAAGGACTCCTTTTGAAGCTTTATATGGGATTCTACCTCCATAGCTTGTCATGGGACCCTACGAGTAGACCAATATTGCTGCTGTGGATGATCTTTTACATGAGAGATATAAAATGGATCAACAATTGAGGAAAAGCTTGGCATAAGCAAGAGCTAGGATGAAACACCATGCTAACAAAAATAGAACAAAGATGAATTTTTAGATGGGGATTGGGTTTATTTGAGGTTGCATCCATATCAGCAACAATCTGTCGTTAAGAAGACTAATCAGAAACTCAGTCCCAAGTATTATGAACCTTACAGAGTAGAGGAAAAGATTGGGGAGGTAGCATACAAATTGGACCTTCCTGTGGGTACTAGAGTTCATCCAACTTTTCATGTTTCTTTGCTAAAAAAGAAAATTGGGGACAAAATATTGAGGATTGCACAACTTCCAGTGGGCACAACTACAAAAATTCTGGACAAGCAGCCATGGAAAGCTATACAGGCCAGAATATTCAATAAAGGGGGTGAAGTTGGGGTTAAATGGGTTATACAGTGGGCTGATCAGACTGAAGAGAAAGCTAAATGGGAAGATTCCGCAGCAGTATCCTACATTTAAACCTTGGGGACAATGTTTGAATAAGCGGGAGGGTTGTTATAATGAAATGAATGAGTTGCAGTGGCAAGAAAGGAAGAGGAAGCTACATGGGGAGATTCCGCAGACATTCAGCAGCAGTATCCTATATTTAAACCTTGGGGGCAATGTTTGAATAAGCGGGAGGGTTGTTATGGTAAAACGAATCAACTGCAATCAACTGCAGTGGCAAGGACGGAAGATGATCAAACCACCACCACAACGAGATCAACTGTTTTAAATGAATTTCAAATGCAAGGAAGGAACAACGCTATTTTGCCATTAATAATTAATTAATGAATTGTATTGCATTTTTTGAAGTTGTATTTGAGAACACGTTTTTATATGTTATTCTCCTATAAATATCCGGCTGAAGAAGGAAGAATTCAGCTGATGCAATGTGTAACTGATTTCTCAGTGCCAATTCTCTCTCCAAGTCTATTATGTGAATTTCGTTATCTTCCACTTCTTCATTTTGTTTTCTACCCATTTTGCAATTGAGCTTAAAATTTACAAAATTCAATCCGTGTTGCTGTTTTTGAGGGAAATTTCACCATTGGAGGAGCTTCATTCATTATTGGTGTACAGAGCAATATATAGAGAGTATTATAGATATAAATCCTGTAATCAAGCTATAATCTCTAAATTACAGCTATATTATTTGCTAAGGTGTAATCTCCAAAATTACGAGAGTAGAAATAACACAAATCTATCCGACAATATTATTCAACATAAACATTTTTGTACATTCAAAATCTTTATGTTCATGATATCTGGTATTCCTTTTGAATTGATTCCTACATTTTTCATTGCAAAATGGGGGTTTTCCGGCAGGTGAGTGGGTTTTTTTATGTGAGAAGCGATGGGCTAGGTTGATCGGTATGGGCTAATCATGTGGTGGGGGCAGCAATGGTTGGGGTTTAGGTGACAGTCGGCAATGGCAGCGACATGGATATTGGGTTCTGCCAGCAACCCTCCACCCCCGTCGGCCATCCAACCTTATCCAAATTCTCCTCTTGATAGCTCCTCCTGATTCTATGTTAGTTTCCAACCGCCACGCCAAATATGGCTCCAACAGCAGCCCCTGTTGCTCTCCACCCCCATCGACATGGATGGGTCTGTAACGTTGCATCAGCCATTCAACTGGAGACTATCGGGAGAACTTGGTGTCAAAAACATTTGTCAATGCGCTTGTGCTTGCGCAAGATACAATTTGGTAATTATATGCACAAATTGGATTTTTTCTTTTTTTAGTTTTTTGGTCCATCTAAATTTTTGCTGATCTAGTATTTAAACTTCTTCAAAATCTTGATATTATGATCTAGCATCGAGATAAGTTTTCAGCCGGATCTAATTTACAAAATGAGTATTAAGGTTTAAAAATTTGAGAGGATACCAAACGTATTTTCTAGAATTAAATGATTGACTACAAACCTTTGAGTTATTAAACAACTTGATTGAAATATTAATTGTAATCTTATTTGTCACTCCATTGACTTCCAATTACAAAACTAGCAAGTTGCATTTGATGGCTTGTTTAATTGATTAAGAATCCCAAGTTGCTATTATATAATTGGTAATTTCATTGTTTTTTCACGCTGAGTCTTCTTGTTGCCTCTAAAGGCCGGATTGTTATGTTCATTAAGAATCTTGAGTTTGTGTGCCTGGAAACATATTGGATATGGCTTATGCTGCTCTACTTTCGCTTACTCAAACACTAGAACAGATCCTGCATTCTCGCCGTCAAAGTTGGGTTTTTCATGAAGAGAGACAGATCAAATCTCTCCATGAAAAGCTTAGGTTCTTGCTATCATTTCTGGAAGATTCTTCACACAAAAAAACGGAAACAATTACATGTCTAGAAGGAAGAATCAGAGATGCAACATATGAAGCAGAAGATATAATTGAATCGCAAATGTCAAAACAGATTCTTTCAGATTCTGCATGTTGTGGAGTTATTAGTTGTTTTTGGGAAATAATTGCTGCACTCCAAATTATGATTCCCGTGTTCCATAATTATGAAAGGTGCATAGAGTTTATGCTTCACAATTTTAAGGAGAAATATGAAGACTTACAGAAGGTAATAGAATACATTGGTTCCATTTCGGAAGAGGTGGGGAATATGAAGGGCATGGATGACATAGAAGGTTCATCAAAATCCAGTTCCAGTAACAAGAGGGCTATGGTGGGATCTGATGATGACTTGATGCAAATTAAGGATCCGCTAACTCGACCACCTTCTAAACTCAAAAGCATCTCAATTGTTGGAATAGAAGGCATTGGTAAGACTAAACTGACCAAACTTGATATCAAATCAATTAATAACTAAAGTACATTTCTCCGTCCTAATAGTTGTGTTAAAATCCATCACATTTGTACTTCATGATTATGGTAATTTACTATTATTAGTTGTTATTTATTTATGATCTTGCTTGAATTAGTTTTATAGATATCTCCATACTTGTCCATCTTCCTTGTTTATTCTTAATTCAACTTGAAGGTTGAAATGATGCAAAATCTGAAATTTTTATGTTCAAAAACTCCGAAAGACGGCAAAAACAAATTAAAGGTTGGTTGGTTATCTAGAAGTTATTTATGGCAAAGAGGAAAGTTTAGATTGTCTATGTCATGTTATAGCAAAGAAGAAATTGAATTTCACTATCATTTTTATTTTATAAAAAAAAAGGTTAATGGCAAGTACAAGCTAGATACAAGTTAGTTAAAACGCTACTTAGAAGAAATATTAATTTTCTCAATCTGTAAGATTTGAAAGAACATGGCAAACAATTTAAGAAATCAATATTTCTAAGGAGACTTAATCAGAATCTTTTTCTCAAACTTCTCAATGTCGATTCTATTTCAGAAGAGGTGGTGAAGATGAAGGACAGAAATGACGTAGAAGATCTGCAACCAATGAACTCGTTGCCTGCTACTTCATCAAAATCGGCTTCCACTAAAAAGAGTGCTATGGTGGGATTTGATGATGACTTGCTCCAAGTTAAGGAAAGACTGATTGGGCCATCCTCTAAGTTGAAAATCATCTCAATTGTTGGCATGGGAGGCATTGGTAAGACTACACTTGCTGGAAACGTTTACAACGATGCATATATTGTGCACCACTTTTACATACGTGCCTGGACAACGGTATCTCAGAAATATGATGTGCACGCACTACTTGCAAGGCTTCTAAATTCCATGACAGACCTCAGTCATGAATTACATCTAAAGGAAACGGAAGAATTAAAAAAGAAACTATATCAAACTTTGAAGGGCAATAGATATCTTATTGTAATGGATGATGTGTGGGATATCAACGCCTGGGAGGAATTCAAAATGTTATTTCCTGATGACAATAATGGAAGTCGGATCATTTTGACTACCCGGCTATCTGATGTGGCTGTTTATGCCAACTCTTCTAGCCCTATTCACCGTCTGAATTTTCTAAGTCTCGACCAAAGTTGGAATCTTCTGTGCCAAAAGGTGTTCGGGGAAGAATGTTGTCCTCCTGAACTCGAGGAAATTGGAAAGAGGATTGCAGAAAAATGCAAAGGACTTGCACTTGCACTTGTTGTGATTAGTGGCCTCCTCCGCAAAGCCAAGAATACACGAGCTTATTGGGAGTATGTTGCAGGAAATGTAAAATCCGCAATAACTAGAAATTATGATGATTTCATGGAGATACTATCTTGGAGTTACGACCACTTGCCTTATCATCTCCGAGCTTGTTTTCTTTATATGGGAGTTTTCCCTGAAGACCATGTGATCCATGTATCCCATCTTATCAAGTTATGGGTTGCTGAGGGATTTTTAAAGCCAATTACATCTAAAAGTTCGGAAGAAGTGGGAAAGGAGTATCTGAAAGATCTTATTGATAGAAATCTGATCCTGGTACGTGACCGGAGTTTCAGTAATGAAATCAAAACCTGCAGCATCCATGATCTCATGAGAGACTTGTGCACTAGGAGAGCTCAGGAGGAAAAGTTTCTTCATGTATTGAATCAAGAATTTGAGAGTTCTCCAGAAATCATAAAAAATCAGCGTCACCTAAGTATTCATCGAAGAATGCAGTATGATGTTGCAGACATAAATGACTCAACTGTCCGTTCTCTTCTCTACTTTACAAATCGACAATTATCATCTATTCTATGTTTTCAACTGCTCAGGGTATTGGATGCATGCAATATAACTTTCAATGAGTTTCCAATTGAAATAGTAAAACTTGTTAGTTTAAGGTATATTGCTTTGATCTACACAGGAAAAAGCATGCTTCCTGCCTCAATATCCAAACTTTGCAATCTTCAAACCTTGATTGTTTTTCGAAGGCCATGGACTAATGAACGTAGAATACTATACTTACCATCAGAAATCTTGAAGATGCCAAGGTTAAGGCATCTCTTGTTCGAACAAGGTTTCTTGCCTTATCCTTCTGGTGCACAAAATGGGAACCTACAAACACTTTCTGGTTTAATAGATTTCAGATGTGCCAAGGAGGTCCTTCAAATAATTCCTAATCTGAAGACATTAGGAATTACATACTATTATGACTCCCCAACTGTGTGGTCCTTCTATTGTCTTGAGAATTTAGTTCATCTGCATCAACTTGAAAAATTGAAGTGCCGCTTCATTTACAAGTCTTGGGGAGAATATTCGCTTCATCTGCCAATGAACCTTACTTGGAGAGAATCTTTGGATCCTCTGCCTCTGAACCTTGCTTTCCCTCCGACACTGAAGAAGTTAACTTTGAGTGGCTGCACAATTTCTTGGGAAGATATATCAATTATTGGTTCACTTCCCAATCTTGATGTGCTCAAACTGAAAGATCATGCCTTCGAAGGTACTACGTGGAAAACAAAAGAAGGGGAATTTTGTCAGTTAAAATTCCTGCTTATTGAAAGCAATCATCTGGTATTCTGGGAATCCGAGGAAACACATTTCCCAAGCCTTCAATGCCTAAGTCTTAGGTATTGCCATAGTTTAAAGTGCATCCCTTATCAAATTGGAGAAATTACAACTCTTCAAGTAATAGTCTTGTATGGATGTGGGTCATCTGCTGTGACTTCAGCAAATTTAATACGACAAGAACAAGAGGACTTGGGAAACTATGGCCTTCAGGTTCACGTCTATTCCAAAGCAAACGGACGTAAAGGTTCCGGTGGCATCTCCTTTCGTAAGGTAAACGTTCCCTTGGGCGTAAATTATATGTCACATTTGTTGATGTTTTAGGAAAATTTCATTGTTATTTAGCTGTTAGAAAGACACTTGTTTATTTAACTTTAGTTTTTCAACATGTTTCCTCACATGAAGGCCACGTACATATTTTCATTAAAGGTTTGATATGTGTTAATTTTTCATGCATGAGTGGCAGAAAAGCGTGAACTATTGTCTTTTATGCTCTAATACTATATTATTCAACTCATCTAAAAGCTTAAGCTATGAGCTATACTCATTCATTTGAATCTAAAATTTTTGAAGTCTTTATTTTTCTTGTTGTGACCTACAATCATCTTCGCCACGTGTATATAACTTGTTGTTGAGAAGTACTTAAATGGAGGCAAGGTTTATTTCTGACGTATCCAAGTAGAAAGAACATTGGATTGGCAGAAGACAAAATCATGTGGTATTTGTTCCAATCCTGGGAGATCCTATTATAATTGAAGAATGGCGTAAGATTAAGGGTGATGAGCTTAGTTTCAATTAGAGTAGACAGAGATCTTGAGTTCATGTTACACGGCCACTCACTTATTAAAATTGTGCACGTGTCAGACATTTGATCAAAAAATTAATCTAGTCAATGCATGGTGGGGCATACTGAAGAATAAGATTTAAATGAACAAACGTAATGCCTTTCTAACAATTTAAGATTTTAGATAATTTGGTTAATGTGGCATTATAACCGACAAAAGCTTGGGTTTAGTTATAAAATTTGTCTGCATGTCAGACCTTTGATACAAATGAATCTGACCTGCATGTGAAGGGGTGTGCGAAAGAGTAAATTTAAATAAATAACTGTTGCTTTCTCTAACGTAAACGTGCCAGACAGATTAATTTGCTTTCTAGCAAATGAACTTTACTAAGTTTTGTTTCTTTTCTTTTCTATACTTTTTTGCAGATGTACAAGTCAGATTTATTAGATCCTGAAAATATAGCTTCCGTAAGTTTTCTGCGTTGTTAATTTAAACTTACAAAGCATCACAGATTGTTCTAGAAGTTGTTTAGACTGAAATTAGTAAAAGGTTTTTTTATTATTTTTATTGATTTTGAGACAAAAACATATTAAAATGAAGCTGGAAGCCAAACTATAAATCTATAATAGAACTAGAAAGTCAATCAGGTCTTATAGAGTTAGTAATGCGATTCATCAAATTCCGATGAATTGTGTACTGAATTTGGTATTATCCACTAAGTGCTAGTCATCCTTTCTTCTTCATTATTGCATTTTAGGAAATGATTGACCTTAAAAATTTACCATAGACAAGTATGTTTGAAAGAATTTTAGCACTTGTTCGAAACTAATACATTAAGAATATTGTTTTTCTTCTGAAACTGCCAGTTCTGCTCAAATTATAATTACTTTGTGCAAGCAGGTAATCTATTGATTGGCTACATAACAACCCCTAAATTCATATGTTATGTTATTTGGAATTATCGGGGAAGTTTGGAAATCTAGGGACTTAAGTGTAAATAAGAAAATGTACATTTTACCGAGAACATGATTATGTAAGAGCAAGTAGTAAATAACTAAATATATAAAGACATTAGTTGCTAAGAAACCACATTGAGCCTTCATTGCAATTATTGCAAAGATCAGGGCCTAAATTTATAAGAAGACTTTATGCTTGTTTTACTGTACATTTATGATTCAGAGGCTTTATAAGCACCATTTGGATGTAAGACTTGTATATTTGGAGTTCTTATAAGATTCTAGATATTTTGATATGAAAAACTCAATTAGGGATATGACAGGCCAGATCGGGTCCAAGCCACCCATACCAGGGCTCGACCCACCTAGCCTACATGAAAATTTTGGCCAAGGCAGGCCAAGGAAGAGAAAATTGGCCAAATTAGACTTAATTAAAGAAAAGGAAGCAAAACAAATAAAAGGGGTCTTCCTGTAGTTCAAGTCGCTTTTTGACTTGAACTTAAGATTTTATAGGCAAGTTGAATTTAACATGGATCAATTAATCAATTGAACTGAATACTAAGCTAAGCAGAATTCGACTATAGGAAGACAAACAAAACCTTAAACATATATAATATTTATAATGACAACGACGGTCCACAAGTGGATTATGCAGTAGAAGTTCCCCACACATTTATTAATCTTTGCTTTACAGTAAGTTCATCAATTTACTACCAAATTATCTTTACTAATTTTATTTTCCTTTCTGTACACTGCAGTTACGTGGATACAGTCCAGCGGCACAGTAAGTTTTGTGCTTCCTTTATTCTATTTATATAGTATTATAGATTGTTTGAGAAAAGGGCTAAACTTTTGGTTTGCTGTTAGGTGATTTGTTCATGTATACTTTATGATAAAATTCATTTATTTTTATAATCCATAAGATTTTTTATTATTGAATAAAACTAAATAGGATAATGGTCTAAATGCAAGATTATACTTTATATTTGTCTCATTAAACAAATTAATCAAGGCTTGCCCCACCCTCCAATGCAACATAGCTGTACAGTTCAAGAGGGTGTATTCGAACATAGAAGGCACAAATGAGGTTCAGGTTCATAATATTCGTTGAGTCTTTGAGCATCATTGGCAGAGTTTAAGAAAAAATAAAGTTACTTCATATAACATTTTTGAATACGAATGGGACGTATGTCACTTCATCTAGAATCTTCCTTCTTTTTATGTTCTTCCTTGACTCTTAATTCAATTCATCTGCACCTGCAATTGATTTGATCACAGCTTATTCTGAAAAAATGACTGCAACAGCAACGGCTATTGAAATTTATAAATTTTCTTTCTATACTTGTTGAAGAGATCAAGTATAATCAAGGTATGTTATTTTTTATCAGAGATTGAATCGATTATCATAAGAAGAATTAGGCGAAAATTATAATTTAGATTTTCTTATTTTTATATAAAAATTTATTTTTCTTTATGGTGTTGCTATAATAACAAATAACTTATTTATTTCTAACTGTTACAAAACAAAAAAGTTATTTATATTAAAACTTAATTAATACTTACACAAGTAAACTTCTTGGGCTACCTTGTGATATTTTCTCGTCATATCCATGTTAGCAACTGTATTGCTTACTTTTCCTTTTTCAACCATTATTTAGGAAAATAATACAAAACACATCATTGGCATATGCTCCGATAAAAATTTCCCCATATATTTTTGTCTTCATAAAATTGGTAAAGCAGTGGACCAATTTTAATGAAAGGTGATACGAAGGCCACAAGCGGCTGGTGACTCCCTTGCCGAGGCTGCTGACCACACCACCAAAATGTACTTCATTGTTTCTTGCTTGAACTTTCTCTTTACAAACTAACAGTGATATTTATGCCTTTGTCAGGAGAATTTTGGCCGCTCGTAAACGTGTGAGTGGGAAGAGCTGATGTCTTCACTCCAGTAAGCGAATATAATCCCTTGAGTCGAACTCAAGTCGCTTTCCCTTTCCCTTTTATAATGGGGACTCGAGGTTTTCTACTATAAAGTTGTTTTGCTTATTTAATTATATTTAATTATAATAAGCTTAACTTTTTTTCTAAAACTAGTCAAATATATTTTTTATCCACACATTTTGTACGATCAACAACTTACTACTTACTTATAATCCACACATTTTGTAGGATTTAGTGCTTATAAGCACTTAAAAGCATAACCAAGCATGCACTTAAGTGATAATAGCAAAAGCCCTGGGACTATAAGATCTAGAATTCTTCTTCTTTTTTTTGTGGTTTCGTTTTTAACATGTTTGCTGAAATTTTCTTCTCTTTTCTGTTTCTTCCACAGAAAGGCCTGCACAGGCCGCAGGCCCCTAAGCCGCCCCCAGCACTGTCCAGCTTTAGGGCCGAGCTGCCCGTTACATTTTAACCGCTATACCTGTGGGCTTGTGGCTGTTGTAAGGTTTCGAATTTGGAGAATAGCATATCTTCAGATTATGTTGACATTGTGAATCTAAGATATCGACGGCTTTAAATAGGGCCTCCTCTCTAATTTGTCATCTGTTATCTCTAACTTAGTTTTGGCTGCTTGTCTCACCTCTTCTTCAATTTCTCAATGGTTTTCACGTGTCTTAATTAAGAGCTTTCTCGTTGCCCACTCTTAAACAGTATTAATGTCAGGCTTCTTCCATTAAATCTTGGATATGTACTTTGGAAGTGTTTTTATTATCGTACATGTGTCAAATTATTCTTCTCTAATTCGTCCTCTGTTATTTCTAACGTGCTTCCGACCGCTTGTCTCACTTCATTCTTTAATTTCTCAATGGTTTTCAGGTGCCTTGAAAGATTTGCAGTCGCCACTCCTAAACGGTAATAGAAACACCTCTTAAACAATGAAAGACCATTGTAATGTCAAGCTTCTTCCAATAAATCTCTTTCGCAGCTAGTTGTGTGGTTTTTTTACAATATTATTGTTTTAATATTGCATATTGTCATCTTGTATTAGGAGTATATATATAATGCCCGATTCGGGCGTGTAGGGGGGTCCACCCCAGTGAGAATCGGGCAACACTTAAGTGCTCCTTGTATTAGTATATCGAAAAGAAGTATGTTTTAACTAAATGATTAGGGCTGGGCAAAAAAACCGACAAATCGACAAACGGTTTTGGGCCCGGTCAGGTCGGTTTCGAGTTGGGTAAAACCAATCCGTAACTGACTCGGTTTTGAATTAAAAAAAAAATTAAATTCTTTAGCCGAGCCTAAAATCGAAAAATCAAAATGACACGAATCGGGCCCATTTTTTCAAAAAAAAAAAATAATTCGGTTTCGGTTTGGTGAAAAAAAATATTTGGTTCGGGTCGAGTTGGTCGAAAACCGATCTAATCCGACCCACACCCACCCCTATGAATGATGTGGCATTAATTATCGTGGTTTGTTGGATGAAAGTTGTACGTTGGAAGAAAAATGGAAATAAAAGAAACAATGTAGAAAGCAAACATGCTCATTGTTGATGTCGGAATCTGCAATATCCACGTCTTAGCAGATCTCCAGTTACTTCTCTGTCAACATGTATGCTACCTACACACTAGGGCGACGTTAGGCACCAAGATCACCGGGAAAAAAGGGTCCGGCGATCGTTGGTACTTCGACGATCAAATCAACTGTCGGTATATGAAATAATATACGGGGAATGAAAACATTTTGGTGTCGAAGGGACAAGCAGGTAGAGTTTTAAGGTGAGAATAATGCGTAAAAATGTGCGTACCTTGGAATAATCGGAGTCTTTATATTAATAGCTACAGAGTCCTAATTATTCTGTGTAAGCAATCAATTAGAATTTTGATTGGATTCTCTTTCTTTATAGGATGAAGGGTAATTGGACATGGATACAATCTTCCAGATTTCGGTCTTTATATGACTGGATTTCCAATATTGTGTTGCCTAATTATTGGAAGATTGGTATTCGTTTTCTTTGTGTGAATCCTTGTGTCAATCAAACACAATCTTTCTTTAATTACTTCTCTGATTATCCCAAAATATCAAATTGCCTATAGATTATGAGAATGCGAAGACCAGCGAAGCGCTCTAGATTGGCCAGGAATGTCGGGCCCTTCATGGGCTTTGCTATGATGGATTCAAGAGTGTTAAGATGTTTGATGGGCCTTCGAAGCTTTATGAGAATTTACGAGGTCCTTCCTGGGCCCTCGAGGCCTTCGCTGGGTCTATGGGGGCCTTTGTTGGGCTTTTGATGACGTGGAAGTTTTACCAAAATCGAGTGGTAACACTCATAAATTGAAATATTAGGGATTGTATGCTGGGCGAAGATGGGAAGTCCACCTGGTGGAGGCAGTTTTTTTTTTTCTTTTGGGGGGCAGCAACGCTTTGATGGTTGGTGTTAGCGATTTTTATGTTTAATGTTCTACAAATGTACGGATCGCACAAGTAATATAATAGATTTTGAGTCCAAGTATCGTACCTACAAGGATTTAGATAATTCAATTCAATTATAATAACATTAACTAGGCATGGCAATGGGCGAGCCGAGCCGGCTCGGCCCATAAAAGGCTCGTCCATGGAGTCGAGACAGGCTCGGCTCGTCTCCAATTTTTGAGCTCGATTCGGCCCACGAGCTCGTGAGCCGAACGAGCTGAGCCGTGCTCGTGGC
Source organism: Forsythia viridissima (assembly GCA_030279155.1). Classification (NCBI taxonomy): domain Eukaryota; kingdom Viridiplantae; phylum Streptophyta; class Magnoliopsida; order Lamiales; family Oleaceae; genus Forsythia; species Forsythia viridissima. Next base: position 29,798,319 of record CM059042.1, read on the forward strand.
GAGCTCGGCTCGGCCCAGCCCTAATTTTTTTTAAATTTGAAAATAAAAAAGAAATACAATATCGAGAATCCTTTATGTTAAAAATTAAAGATTTAATACCCTCCTCTTTTTGTTTTTGTTTTTGTTTTTTTAAAATTTGAAAATAAAAAAAAACTACCATATCGAGAATCTTTTATGTTAAAAATTAAATATTTAAAACCCTCCTCCTTTTTCTAGGTTTGGAACCGGCTACTTTAAAAGTAGGCGGAGTTAAAATTGTATACGAACAAGATGTTACGTGTACAATTTTTTATTAAAATAAGAAAAAAATATCAAATACATAAATACTAATGCAAAATAACACTTACTACGAATATGATTAATCCATATTTAAATCTTCAAGTTCTTTGGACATTATTCTGTCCACTTTGTCTTGGATTCGAAGTTCGGCGTCATCCCAATCATTTGTACTAAATGCAGCCTCCGATATTACAGTTGAGACCGAAGGTGTTAGTAGATTACGTGCTATTTTTGAAAGAATTAGGTAACTACGTTGATGTTGTCTCCACCATCATAGTATATCAAAGTTTTTCTCTCTTCGTCATCTAACATACTAAGAACATCATACGCAAAATACCTAAATAACTCTACAGGTGTATCATTAGAACGGGGAAGAGGAAAACTAGAAGAAGAACCAACTAATTGTTGACCTTGAGGTCCTGGACCATTCCTATATGTACTGACGTAACTCCATAAGTCAATGTCATCAGTTGATGATGAAGTATATGTTGGATTATGAGGTCGTACAATGTTCCTACTGGCCTTTTCATCATAGACCTCATACATATAACATAAAGTTTGTTCTAAATTAGCACACGTGACTGGATTTCCGTAAGTTAATTTATCTGAAATTGCCATTATTGTTACTTTTTTACCCTCTAAGTTAAGTCGAGGATCCATGATACATGCTAATAGAAATAACATAGGCAATTGTTCCCAATATTTCCTAAATTTAGCTTTCATAACATGTATAATACTAGTAAAAAGAGCAAAATTCTTATACCTATTAAAATTGTTAGCAATATAATAGAAATGATTTTAAACAAGTGGAGTAGTTGGGTAATACACACCAGAACATGCAGTTGTTACGTTGTAAAAAATTTTCTAACATGACCACATATTTTCCAATCATGTAATTCTAAATCATATTCTGAGCCATGTGAGTGTCGGCCATTATAATAGACAGTAATGCAATCTTCATAACTATCACACGATTCAAACATAAGATATGTTGAATTACATCTATTAGCAACATCAATTGCAAAACTTTTTTATTGCAGCCCATTTTCTGTACATAGAGCAGCAAAAACTTGTTTTTTTGATGGTGATACCAAAATATAATTAATAGCATATCTAAATTTTTCTAAATGAGGTTGTATAAATTTTAATCCATCTTGTACAATTAAATTAAACACATGACATACACAACAAATAAGAAATAAAATACCATCAAAATCTGGACTACAATGTTGCATTAATTTTTCAATTACTATATTATTTGGGCCTGCATTATCAAATGTAAAACTACGAGCCTTAGAATCACATTTAAATTCATTTAACACGTTTAATAAAACTTGATAAATATTATTTCCATTATGAAGATAGTCTATTTGTTTAAATGCTATTAATTTTTTATGCATTATCCAATTATTATCAATATAGTGTGCAGTTGCAACTATGTATCCCTTTTTGTTACAACCTATCTATAAGTCTGATGTAAAAAATACAACACTGTTATAATTATTAATATCATTAATTATAAGTTCTTTCTTTGTATTATATCTAACAATAGTATTTTTACGAAGTGTATTTTTAGAAATACTAACGTATCTTGGTTGTAGATATTTTTGGACGAATGACGTTCAATGAGGATTGTCCACCAAGCAAAGTGGAAACTCAACATTTGCTATCAATTCCGGCAGTCCTTCGTGGCGCATGAGTTCTTGTGAGTATATCAGTTGTTGAGAGTGGGACTACTGGACCCGGCTCCCAGAGATTTAAATTGGAGTTGTGCCTGATTTATATCCAAACATCATGTTTGTATTGACACTTTTTGAAGTGTCTGTTTAGATGGGTCGTGCCTATCTCCTTGTACCAAACAAACTTCTCCTGACAGTGTTTACAATGTGCTTTGAACTCAGGGACTCCGTTCACTAGTTTATTAGTCGACACCAACTTAAAATGCTGCCAGCACTTAGCCTTTTATTTGGTGGCTTTTCGTTTAGTGCTAGAGCCAATGGTAGTTTGTGTATCGGCATCTTATTGAAAGTCTTCCAAATCAATTGAATCAGTGCTACCACCAAACTGATTAAGAATATCGTCTGGAATTTGAATATCATTAAGACCACTGAAATCATCATCACTTCGATTGTATGCCATTTGGAATAATATAATAAAGAGAATAGGAGAAAATAAAGATGTAGTAGAAACTAGAAATGTAGAGAATTAGTAGAAGTAGAAAATTACAACTTAAAATTATAGAGTAATATTTAGATAATGAGATACTAGATATTAATTATAATACTAATATTGAGAGAATGTAATTAGAGAATTGTTTATGGATTGAGACTTTGAGTATATAATTGAATGATAGATAAGAGATTGAAGTGTGAAAAAATGAGTTTAGAATATGAGTATTTATAGAAAAATAATGAAAGTAAAAAACTAAAAATAAAATAAAATTGTTGTGACCGTTGGCCAGCCACGAGCCGAGCCGGCTCGTGGCTCATCAATTTGGCTCGTGCTCGGCTCGTGGCTCATCAATTTGGCTCGTGGGCTCGTGCCCACGAGCCCAAACGAGCTGGGCTCGTTCCCACGAACCGACTCGTTTTTCCTCTTTTTTTTTGAGCTCGGCCCTAGCAGCCCGAGCCCGAGCTGGGCCAAGCTTTTACGAGCCGACGAGCTTTTTTGCCACCTCTAACATTAACTGAATCTATTTAACTTTTGAAATTTGGTTGTTTAAGAACTAATTAAAATATTAACTAAGAATAATTAAATAATTATAACTCAAATAATTAAAAGATTAAATTTATGAAGAATTATTTTTAACTTCGAAAAAGAAAAGCACTAGATTATGAATCCACTTATAGTTGTTAATTTTTCTATCTTGATACTTGATTTTGACAAAGTACATTAGTTATGAAAATTAATATCTCTAAATTGTTTAACAGTTTCTCTCGAATAAAATCAAACATATTCATATGTATGACCTGACTATATCTCTATGACAAATGTGAATACACAAGAATGCATTAAGTTGCTATGGATAATTAAAGATCACATAAAGCATAAAACTATATTTTTATCCACTATCAGACTTTGAGATAATTAAAATTATGTCTAGCTTGCTTTCAATCTCTCGATAGTAAAACAAACTTCAAGAATGATACAATTACTACGCATATAATTGTAAATGAAAACAAATCAAGATTAATTATTCAAAACTATATTGATGCAAATCGTCAAAAATCAAGTTTCTAAATAGAAGAATTTGAACTACAAGCTTTATTGTAATCCTAGCACAAAATAGTTTAAGGGCATACTAAAAAGAAGAAAATAAAGAGAAAATGAAAATAGATAATTCGTCACCGGAGAAAAAGAAAACTCAAAAGATAAAATCTTCAACTTGATCTTCGTTGAATTCTTAAAAGGATAAATCTTGATCTTTGTTTATTGATTCGTCTCTTGTTTTTCTCTCCAAATTCGGCTCGTCGTTACGAGTTAATAACTCATATTTATAGTTTCCCTAATAGTGCCCAAAAGATCCCGAAAATATTATAAAATTCGCAGGCTAAAAGGTATCCTAATTGGATTAGAACGTAAAAAGGTAAGAAAATTTCTGCGGGGAGATTTACACTGGGCGATCGCTCAGGCAAGCCATTTTGCCTCTATTGTTTGTTTAAGAAGTTGGGCAAGGCGTTCGCCCAACTGTAATTTTTTCAATCTACATTTTTTGTCCTCCAACTTTGGATTATGTCTTTTTAGTCCTCAAAACTTTCAATAGCCTCCAATGTGGTCTTCAAGCTTCAATTGAGTATAATTTGATCCTCATACTTCTGAAATATCTTCTAATTTATTGCTGTTTTCATCCATTCTTCTCCACTTACTATTAAAAAGGTCCAGAACTAAAATAGAAAAGAAAATACAATAAATTAAATAGAAAATTAAAAAAATAACGGAATAAAAGCTTAGTTTAAATGTCCGAATAAGTGCACAATATACACTTATTAGTTGGTAATGCAGTGGCAGTCAGTAGAGACAATACATAAATGGTGTATAAATGAATTACGTGTTAGAAAAGACATTGGAGTTATTGTAAAGATTTGCAACATAAAAATTAAGAGTCATTATGGTTGTATTGGTACCAAAATTTGCAGTATTAGACTTGGTGTTTTGAAAAAATAAAAAAGGAAAAAAATAATTGAAGAAAAAATTAGGAAATTAATGATCTATATCCAATACAACAAAAGTCCCGATCAAATACACATTGCACATAAAGATGGTATTTTGGAGGGTTAATTTCACCAATGGTCACTGAAGTTACCTTAAAATTTCAAAACGGTCACTGAAGTTCAAAAGTTGCAGCGGTGGTCACTAAAATATATATTCCTTTCACAAACGGTCACTCCCTTAAATATCTAACTTGAAATAGTGATGTGACATGATGATGTGGCATACAATAGATATTTATTTATTGTATGGTAGTCCATATACTCTATATAATATTTATTTTAGTCCCTATATTTTTAATTATCTTTCAATTAAGTCCTCCAAAAATTACATTGTAGCCATTCTTAGGTCCTTAATCTTTTTACATCTTTACACTTTGGTCCCCAAAATTTCAATTATCGTTTTGTTAAGTCCTCCAAAAATTGCATATTAGGTCCTTCAACTTTATACATCTTCAATTTTTGGTCCCCAAATCCTTAATTTTAGTGGTCAAAATAAGTATAATTATAGTGGTTAAAATAAGTACACTTTCAATTAAATCTTTGACTTTACACTCAAATTTTTACCTAAACGAACAAAATAACATAATTAAAAACTAAACTACTTGATAGAACTCACAAATTATCATTTAGAGTTGACAAAAATAGACAAAAATATATTTGATTGACAACTCTAGGTGATAAGTGCAGGTTTTGCAATCTCTTACGAGCATTGATGGGAGCCGGTCGATCTTCCTAACATAAGATATATGCATTGGCATTCTTATTGAGCACATTGATATTATGATAAGTGTAAATCTCGTTATAGTGTACCGTACTTAAATACACTTGCTGGAGGCCCTCGACGATAATTAAGGACGACTGACAAATGGTGTTAGAGGTTTGGAGTCGAGATATACAGACGGTGTCGTTGGTCCCTTGGTGGCCTAGGAGCTGCTTAGTGACATGTCAAGCACCATATACGGTAGGCCATGTCTAAATATTATATTATATTTCTATTGGTGTAGCATCCTGAGTCGTATATGAGACCATGACGAACGCACAGACATCGCTAGATGGTGTGCTTATTATTGGCCATATTGTGTTTAAACACATACAGTACACTATAATCTGGGATTTGAGCCCATGTGTGATTGCCATTTTATTAGACATTATCATAACATAATATTTACTAAACGTTATTGTTGATATATCATATTTTGAACTGTAAATGTCAATGAGATATACAAAAGAGTTGTGGACTAGGCAGCATTATACTAGATTTTATACACTGTTGAATGAAGAAGAAGAACTAGAGACGTATATAGACGTCTTGGATTATACTTATACTATAATAGAATTGGTCACTTTATCCACTTGATGAGGGAGGTCGAATGACTTCCTTTTGTTTATTGTTTTAGTATGTATATAGTAACTTCGCAGGTAGTGCAAATGTATGTATATAATAAGTTTGAAAAATGGTCTGGCTGCCACCCCACCGTTGATTGTCTCGTCAATTCTTTGGAATTGACAAATATTCTTTTGTTCTTTTGACATCGTAAATACTTGGCGGCGTCAGTACCAGTTGTATAGAAAGTTTATTTTGACTATATATATGGGTGGTGGATATTACATTTTTGCTTCCGTTGTTTAGATTTAATTTTATACTAGTTTTGATAAAATATATTTATATGAGCTAAAATTCAATTATATATTCAAAAATAAAAATAAACACTATTTTGGAGCACGTGCTCAGAATTAGAGCGTGATAGTTATTAGAGTGGTATGAGACATATTTAAATATTTTGTGAGGTAAGGGTGTTACATGAGTATTGGGCACAAAATTATTTATCGAATTCAAGCCATGAGTCACTCAAATAGGAAACTTTGATCATCAGCAAAGGCGAGTCCATATTGAATAGCCACCACAGCTTCCTCGGAAGAAAATCATCCACTAATCCTGTGAGAAAATGCTGCTAGTACTATGCCTTTATCATTACGGATAACCCCTCGTCCATCTTTACAACCCTCAACAAACACATACAAATCAGAATGATGGTCGTCAATCCCCCTTCCAAACAGCCATTGGAGCAGCATGTCCTATCTCTGTTAAAGATAAATGTTGCAGGAAAAAGTCTAGCAACGAGAGTGCCACGTTAATCACAAGGTCCGGGGATTCTACAAGCCATTACCTATTTATAGATAGTGGGAATCACCTCAAATAGCCTTTGAAAATAGTCAATAGACTTTTGAGGCATTTGACCAGAATTAAAGAGAAAAAAAGGAAGAAATTGTTTAGTTTGTATTTTCCCAGTTTACCCCTACTTTCAACGTGATTTTAATTCCTATCTTTCATCTCCATCCACTTAACGTCCATCTTTCCTCACGACGTTAGGCCCATTTAAAGAAGCGAAAAAATTGCAACGGCATTGGTGTTCAAATTTGACAACATTCCTGTGAATCCTCGAGGCGCAAAGAAAAATGTGATACTAATTTGTATGGCTGATGTACACTGTATATTTGTTATTGATTTTTTCAGAAATTATGTAAAAGTTTTTTTTTTCAGAAATTAAGTCAGAACTTCATGGGTAATGTTAGCCATATGCAATTGACTCTGATGCTGGATATTTGTTGAAGGTGTGCTTTATGGAAAATCCAGAACGATATGTGAAACTGCATCAATTCGTCATGGAACGACAGTAGTAGTTTTGGAACGACAGTCGTCGTTTGGAGCAACCCTGCTAATTTTTTAACATTTGAACATATGGCAGTAAATAAATCGAATTGAACATATAGCAGTAAATAAATCGAATGGCCAATGAGACACTCAAGCTTTTACATTCCCTTTGTGTTAAAAATTTTTGGTAAAGAATAATTCGATTGATCACCCCTGGACTGAGGCTTTTTCCCTTCCTGCTGTGTTAATGACTCTTAGTTTGCTCTATTATGTGCTATAAGTTACGTATGTTTTCCAATTATTTTATCATTACTTGCTACTATTGGTATTTTCTTGTGGTCTACTTCTATCGTACTGATGGCAGGTAACAGACCTCTTTTCCAACCAATTCAACCCCAGGGAGCATCAGCTCCATTTGCTTATACGGAGGCACTGGAATTATTTCAATGCCATACAATTCGTCCATCTCTCGCACATGAAAACCGCATTGACAATGTGGTAAGAGTGTCCATTGGTGGTAGGGATCATTTTGATCTTTTCTTCTTCAACCCCTATATTTCATTAGCTACAGTTAAGGTGCAGTTAGACGAGCGCATATTTGATGTCTTTCTTGACAAGCATGAACGCCAGTGGAAAGTTCAGGAATACCCACCAAATATTGTTGCGCATTGGAAAGTAGAAGCTTTGCTTAACATGTTTTGAGTATTTTAATGAAGTCTACTCTCGCTATTTGGAGATCGATGAGATGGAGGACAAGATTGAGAAGTCGGGTTCAGAGGAAGAAGATTAAGCAGTGAGGGAGAAGAAGATTTGTGTTGGTCGCTTGTGAAGTTTGATTGGAATGGTTGTTACAGTTTTTCTTTTTGTATTGTTTTGAAGAAAATATGTTTTCATTGGTTTTGTTGTATTGCTTTTTTTTTTTAGTATTTTGGCATCGATGAAGTTTTGGTTTTGTTTTACAGTTTTGTTTGAATGGATGTAAAATCAATTTTCAATGATAATAGTAACATCAATTTCTTATTAGAGTTTCACACAATTATTGTCGTAGTGAAAACTGTGTAATAACAATGAACACGAGATATAACGTAAAATGAAAATTCTGTAGAATCCCATTGACAAATTGAATCCCAAACACAATATTAATTAACCAACAAAAGTCGTAATCCCATAAGTACGTAAAACTTACAAAAGGATATGCCAAAATTAGTTCACGAAAGTCTAAAACGAGTACTAATGTTTTAAAACGCATAGAGGAGTTTTAAAACAACAACATATGTTTTTGAACTACTGTTGTTGTTCTAAAACTACTGCCATCGTTTATAAACTACTGCAGTCGTTTCAGTATGCTATCAACCTAAAATGTACATCTTAAACAACGTTTGCAACTGCCCTACCCTGATATCAACATCATTAAAAAGAACAAAAAGCAGATCAAAATAAATAACCAAAACAAACGAGAAATTATTTTTTATTGAGTACAATCAAGGGTGTTTAATTCAACAGCCAGTTTTCTCCTCTACTTCTGCATGTGGAATCCATTAACTAGCTCTGCTTGTTTGCCGATGAACAAAAATTCTATGTATTTGATGGCGTAAACACCACACTCACCCCTGCAACACAGTTTTGAAGTTGGACATTAATAATGCAAATTAAAATAGATGATCGCAGTTGAGCAGTTGCTTATTGTTATATGAAACTTACGAGTTCGATTGTTTTGAGGTTGTTGTTATCCATTCTATTGCTCGAGTATCGATGACAATGTTGATTTTCTTCAGAAGCATAGGAAGAATCATTGTCATGGGCTTCAAGTCAGCTCTAATTTGATCATCTGTAGAGTAGCTCCTATCTGGATCGTATATGAACATCGTCGATTTGGCGATGTCCACATCGACAGCATACTAGTGGCTACGACTGCAAACTGGAAAATATAAATAGGTGCACCCCTCTCACTTCTGACCATGTTTTGGAAACTCGCCTTCGAGGTAACTGTTGAACCCTTTTAGCAGCTCCGTCGGATGATCTGTTGCATATAACTCAAGCATCGCTAGCATGCAGTTAACGTAGAAGTTGATGTCCAGAATGACGTGCGGACGGCCGAAGGATTTTGAATATTTTATAGTCCGCTGAGAGCAGCAATTGCATTGCCAAATCAACGTGCTTCAAAATAAGCAAGTGTTAGCCAAAGTAATTAAGTATGTTGAACATATATTTCACACGTTGAGGCTACTTACCTCATCTGAAAGCCAAGCTCACTCCGTGAATATATCATGTGATAAGCACAATTTTGTACTTATTGGGGCTCACAAAAAAGGACGATTATGAGTCATATTATTTGATTTCAGTTTAATTGTATGTTGTTTTCTTGTTATTTTAGGAAATAATCAAAGTCAAGAGTCGAATTGGCGAAAAGAGACCAATCGGAAGAAAAGAGGACTTAATTGAACAGTTAAAGAGACGTGAGGGACTTGGCATGCAAATATCAAAAAAAAGAATCCAAGAAAGCGTCCAAGATAACCATGCGATCACATGGTTATCCAATGATGCGATCGTAAGAGGTCAATTCCAACTGCAGAACCTAAAACCATAGAACCATGCGATCGCAAGGTTCTAAACCATGCGATCGCATGGGTATATCGGGAAGCAGTTTGACAGTTTTCTGATAGGCTTAGAACTCTACAACTCCAAGATAAAACAACAACTTAAACACACGTCTTAGAGGGTTGGAGAACATTATAAATAAGACAGATAATAGCCAGAATTGGAGAGAGGAATTTTGAGACGAATTTTGGGAACAAGATACAAGAGGAGAATCGAAGATCAAGGCACGTGATTGAAGATTCTTCAGCCTGAGTCACGGGTTGTATTTATTCTTTCTTCTTTTTCTTTCGCCGGATCATGACGAAGTCAATTATTGTCATAATTGACGAAATCATGTCCGGCTAATTTACTTATTTCTAGGATGAACGATGAAACCTCATGATTTTTAATTAATTAGAAGTTTTTCCGTTTTAGTAATTAATTACCTCTTGGGTTGATTATTCTTTATGCAGTTTTTTCATTATTTTAATGCTTGATCACCATTAGAATATATTGTGATCTATATTGAAGTCGAGAGATTTAATATAGATTAAGCACATGGTATTGAATAACATAGGTCCAATAATAGATAGAGATTACTATTATACTTTATGAAATTTATTTAGGTGTTCTTGAGATTTTAATGCATGTGTTTATGTTCGAAGCTTAATTAGAGATAATAAAGTTCGCATAACATATAGAATTGATTGACTATCGATAGAGGCTTTTGATTATTTTAGGATCACCGATTTTCAATCTAAGGTAATTATAAGCTAAAGCGGTTAAAACGGATATTTGATTAAGGAAAGTGTTGGTGGATTCGCAGATCCTAGTGTTAGTAAAGCTTGAATTCGTTCTCACCTATTTAAAGTTGCTTATTGATATTTTAAGTTTAATTAAAATAGTTAAGTTAGTTTTAGAATCACAAAACCAAAATTCAAATCCGTGTTTCTCTATTTTGTTAGAATTTAGGTTATAAATTGATAGGTTAAATTGATATCTAGTCCTCGTGGGTTCGACACTCTATTTATTACTATATTACTTGTCAACGATCCGTCCACTTGCGGGATTATAATCGTACAACAAGTTTTTGGCGCTACTGCCGGGGACTAGTTGTATTAATTGCTACGTTAGTTTATAATTTAGATTTTAACAATTCTTTTTAGTATTATTTATTTTTATTTTATTTTATTTTATTTTTATTTATTTTTTCAATTTTTCGTGATATTGCTGAATTTTATTTGTTCTTTAAATTTTCAGGTGTTAAGTGTGTATGCGCCGTACAAAGGATCTTGATCTATTTGATTTAGATCCAGAAATTGAACGGAGTTTTCACCGACGACAACGTAAAAAACAAGAAAAGAAAAGACAACAAAAAGACACAATGGCAGACCACCAAGTCCAGAATCCTTTACCTGCAGATGTGAGAAATAATCAGGCACCAATAGCTCAACCAGTTGAAGTTAGTGAACGAGATATTCTTATGGGTGAGTATATGATGCCACCGATTGTTGAGAATCGGTCCAGCATAGTTTATCCGCCTTATGGACATGATAACTTCCAGTTGAGGCCAGATGTGATGAATTTGTTCTCGAACGATCTACCGTTCTATGGGATGACAGATGAAAATCCTCACTACCACATTTCTCGCTTCGATGAATACTGTAGAAATTTCAAATACCACGGTGTTAATGAAGAGGAGCTTAAGATGAGGCTATTTCCACACACACTGAAGGATAAATCTAGAGAATACTTAGATTCTCTACCGCCTGGGAGCATTACTACTTGGGCAGATCTGATCCAGAAATTTACACTGAAATATTTTCCTCCAGCCAGAGTAAATAGACTAAAATATGAAATTTCCAATTTCCAACAATCTGAGTTGGAAAATTTTCACGAGGCATGGGAAAGATTCAAACAACTGCTCCGAAAGTGTCCAAGTCATGGTTTCTCTTTAGCAGCTCAGAATTATTATTTCTACTCGGGACTAGCTACAACCAGTCGTTCTTCAGTAGATTCTGCAGCAAGTGGCTCTATCCAAAATAGATCCTCCGGTGACCTTTACGATCTATTTGAAACCATAAGTGAACAGTTTATTATGTGGCCAGAAAGAGGATTGCAGAAGAAAGCAGCAGGAATACACGTAGTGAACACTAATTCACTTGTACTGACGAAAATTGATGCATTGGCAAAGCAGATAGAAGCAATGAAATATTCTCAGTCAGCCAATATGGTTCAGATGTCCTTGCCAATATGTGTAACTTGCGGGGCAAACCATCAGTCATCAGAATGTCCTTTAACCAAAGTTGATATGTCATCGCTTGACCAAGTTGCATATGCTCAAAACTTTCAACGACAGCAGAATAATCCATACTCACAGACCTACAATCCTGGATGGAGACATCATCCAAATTTCTCATATGGCAATACACAAAACATTCAAAATCTACCAAATCAGGGAAGACCCAGTAAAGAGAAGGAGGATTAGAGGATACAGTTGCTAAATTGTCATAACGCATGGATTCTGTGCTAAAGGAAATGCAAAAAAGGACAGATGTCTCGATAAAGAATATGGAAATCAGATTGGGCAGCTAGCTAAACTGTTGACCGAGCGACAACCAGGCACATGGCTAAGCAATACAGAGGTCAACCCAAAAGAGCAAGTCAATGCAATCACCACGAGAAGCGGATTTGAATTGCCAGAGATTCATGTGACTAGACCAGGTGTAGAAAAGGAAAATTGTCAGAACGCATGGATTCTGTGCTAAAGAAAATGCAAAAAAGGACAGATGTCTCGATAAAGAATATGGAAATCAGATTGGGCAGCTGGCTAAACTGTTGACCGAGTGAAAACCAGGTACATGGCTAAGCAATACAGAGGTCAACCCAAAAGAGCAAGTCAATGCAATCACCACGAGAAGCGGATTTGAATTGCCAGAGATTCATGTGACTAGACCAGGTGTAGAAAAGGAAACTGTGTCCAACAAAGAGAGAGAAAACAAACCAAATGCAAAAGTTACACAAGAAGAATGGAACTCTCCACCAGATTATATTCCACCACCGGCCTACGTCCCTCCAATTGCATTTCCTCAAAGATTGCGAAAACATAAGCTAGACGAGTAATTCAAGAAGTTCCTGGATGTTTTCAAAAAGCTGCACATCAATATACCTTTCGCCGATGCATTAGCTCAAATGCCTAGCTATGCTAAATTCATGAAGGACATTCTTTCAAACAAAAGGAAGTTGGAAGAGCATGAAACAGTCGCTCTTACCGAGGAATGCAGTGCCATATTGTAAAACAAGCTACCGCCGAAATTAAAAGATCCAGGGAGTTTTAATATTCCTTGCACTATTGGTAGTTTATTTTTTGATAAAGCTTTATGTGATTTGGGTGCTTGTGTGAATTTAATGCCTTACTCTATTTTAAGCAGCTCGGTTTAGGAGAAGTAAAGCCAACAACAGTAACACTGCAGCTTGCAGATAGAACAATCAAACCCCCAAGGGAAATAGTTGAAGACATATTGGTAAAAGTGGGCAAGTTCATATTCCCTGCTGACTTTATTTTTCTGGATATGTGGGAAGACAGGGATGTACCACTCATTTTGGGTCTACCTTTCTTGGCTACTGGTCGGGCAGTAATTGACGTTCAAAAGGGAGAACTTATGCTGAGAGTGAATGATGAGCACGTTAGATTCAATGTGTTTAAAGCAATTAAATTTCCAAGCTCTCAAAATTCCTGTTTCGAGATTGATGCCATTGACCAGAAGACAGGGAGTTTAGATAATAAAATTGTTACCCAACATCAGGATGCACCACTTAGAGATGAAGAATATGTGCAGAAAGAGGAGTTTCATCCATCTTCTGTGATCAAAGCTGATGAGGAGGCTGAAATTTTCTTAGTTGAGTTCGACCAGGGTGGCAAAACAAAATCATATCAGTATGATAAGGGAAAAATCAAGCACTGGAAGGTAAACAAAAATTGTTCAGAAGTGGATCAAAGCAAGAAGAGCAGGTCCTCCAAAGATTCATTCAAAGTGTCTTGAGCGATCACCACGACAAAGTCAAGCTAATGACTTTCAAGAAGCGCTCAATGGGAGACAACCCATTTTTCTACAATTTTATTAAAATTCTCGTAATTTTTTTATTTAGATCTAGGATTTCAATTTACAAATTGCACGTTTAGGATTTTTAGGATTTTAAGTAATCTTTCAGTTCTTAGGTTTTGAGGCTACAATCATCGTCATCTTGCATAAGTATGGATTTCTATTATTTTAAATCTATATTTAAAATTTGAAAAAAAAAAAAAAATTTGGGTTCAGAAATTTTGTACCAGCATGGTATATCCCTCTGCAATCGCATGGCCTGGGCAAAAAACTTTCTGCCCAGATTTTTTATTCTTCGCGATCGTAGGACTTTTGTCCTTGCGATCGCACTGCATCCGAAAAAAAAATTTATTTTATTATTATTAATAAATTCTTTTTTCTTTTCTTTTTAGGGTTACAACCTGCAGGCTGGCTGGATGACATTCAAACAAAAATTTGCCGACCAACCTGTACAAATTTCTCCTCTAGTTGATCTTATCACACATTTTCTCCCGGCACCATCAGATCTGCCTCAGGGAAGTCTCCGATCTTTTGATTTTAAATTTTACATTGGGGACAATGTTTGTTTCAAGTTCGGGGGTGTTTATGAAAAATTTGCGTGATTCGATCATTGATATTTGATTTTTAACTTATTTTCGTTTTTTTAAAAAAAAAAAAATTTTGTTTACATATTTATGTTATATGACTAGCCTTGCCGGCTAATGATGCAACTTTTTATTTAATTATTTCGCTTTAATCCATGACTTGTGAACAAATTATTATTATTGGTTAAATGTGAGATTATTTGACCATGTCTGATATTGTGTTGTGTCGGCCAATTAAGATGATTTTTAGCTATGTTGGTGCACTTAAGTTGAAAATTATAGGATACCCTGTTGGAACCTATAAATCATTTGTATCTCAACCAAGTAACCAATAGAGTGAGAAAGTGTGGTAGGTAAGCTGTGATGTGGCTATCTAGGTTATGATTGATTCCATGTATGTCGAAAAAAATTGTGTGGAGCACTTTAGACCAGTTAGAAGAAGATAGGTATTGACCGAATGTTAGGAATCTAATCCTCTAGCATGAACTTATTGCACGCAAGGAACAAATTTTTTATTATTATTGCTTAACTCTTTTCGTAGCCTAATTGACTTGAGTGAAAAGGTCCGTAGGGGTTTCTCAAAACCCGATGCCCTAAGGTTTGAAAGACCTGGGAGTCATCGACCTCAAGCTCGTTACATAAGTCATTTAGAAAGCTTAATGGATTGAGTTTTGCACATAAGATCTATTGATTAAAAAAAAATAAAAAAAAATTTATTTATTTAAATTTAATTTTTATTTCTGTCCAGTGAAAAAAAAAAAGAAATCCTTTGCAAAGTAAATTTGGGGATTAGATAACTAATGTGTTTGACTTACTTAGTAGAAACTTTCTGGTCGAGAGTGTTCATAAATTGGAGAATCTTCATATACTTAGGTTGTCACGATTATTAGTTTTTTCAACCAGCCTCGAGCAAGAAAATAATGAGAAAAATTTGACCTTTGAACTATAATCTCGGGAATTGAAAGAAAAAAATCATTTTGGGGGAAGTGTACCTTACGAGAGGGAAAGGAAAAGTTGACCAAGTGGTTGGGCTATCACCACCATAGAAATTAAGTGAATCGGATTAACTGTTCTCAGACACATATCAATTATGGTTTAAGTAGAATCACATTTACAGTAGTAACACCTAAACACTCGTCATGAATTATAAGTTTTTCTTTTTACAAAAGCTGAAGCAAGAACGGCAAGCTATTTATGCTGTGAATTATGTTAATGCTTATTTTATTGAGTGCATGATTATTTTTGGCTAGTTTATTCGAGGACAAATAAAAGTTCAAGTTTGGGGGTATTTACTCACAAAAAAAGACGATTATGAGTCATATTATTTGATTTCAGTTTAATTGCATGTTGTTTTCTTGTTATTTTAGGAAATAATCAAAGTCAAGAGTCGAATTGGCGAAAAGAGACCAAACGAAAGAAAAGAGGACTTAATTGAATAGATAAAGAGACGTGAGGGACTTGGCATGCAAATATCAAAGAAGAGAATCCAAGAAAGCGTCCAAGATAACCATGTGATCGCATGGTTATCTAATGATGCGATCGCAAGAGGTCAATTCCAACTGCAGAACCTAAAACCATAGAACCAAGTGATCGCAAGGTTCTAAACCATGCGATCGCATGGGTATATTGGGAAGCAATTTGGCAGTTTTCTGATAGGATTAGAACTCTACAACTCCAAGATAAAACAACAACTTAAACACACGTCTTAGAGGGTTGGAGAACATTATAAATAAGGCAGTTAATAGCCAGAATTGGGGAGAGGAATTTTGAGACGAATTTTGGGAACAAGATACAAGAGGAGAATCGAAGATCAAGGCACTTGATTGAAGATTATTCAGCCTTAGTCACAGGTTGTATTCATTCTTTCTTCTTTTTCTTTCGCCGGATCATGATGAAGTCAATTATTGTCATAATTGATGAAATCATGCCCGGCTAATTTACTTATTTCTAGGATGAACGATGAAACCTCATGATTTTTAATTAATTAGAAGTTTTTCCGTTTTAGTAGTTAATTACCTCTTGAGTTGATTATTCTTTATGCAGTTTTTCCATTATTTTAATGCTTGATCACCATTAGAATATATTGTGATCTATATTGAAGTCGAGAGATTCAATATAGATTAAGCACGTGGTATTGAATAACATAGGGTCCAATAATAGATAGAGATTACTATTATGCTTTATGAAATCCATTTAGGTGTTCTTGAGATTTTAATGCATGTGTTTATGTTCGAAGCTTAATTAGAGATAATGAAGTTCGCATAACATATAGAATTGATTGACCATCGTGAGAGGCTTTTGATTATTTTAGGATCACCGATTTTCAATCTAAGGTAATTATAAGCTAAAGCGGTTAAAACAGATATTTGATTAAAGAAAGTGTTGGTGGATTCGTAAATCCTAGTGTTAGTAAAGCTTGAATTCGTTCTCACCCATTTAAAGTTGCTTATTGATATTTTAAGTTTAATTAAAATAGTTAAGTTAGTTTTTGAATCACAAAACCAAAATTTAAATCTGTGTTTCTCTATTTTGTTAGAATTTAGGTTATAAATTGATAGGTTAAATTGATATCTAGTCCTCGTGGGTTCGACACTCTATTTATTACTATATTACTTGTCAACGATTCGTCCACTTGCGGGATTATAATCGCACAACATCATGGAACCATTTTTTTGCATCCTTCAACTTTAAATGGTCCAATTGGTGGCTGACACTGGGCGTAAATCAATAATAGAAAAAATATGAATGAAGAAAAAATAAAAAATGGAAATTACAGCTGCATAATAAGTCCACTAAATTGGAAATGATGTTTACCCGTCACCTAACTGGTTGTACCATGCAGAAAACTCCTTATCCTTCACAGGGTCAACATTTCGGAAAAGATCAAACGTCGTAGCATCAACGTGCTTTCTCCACTGACCTTTAGTCATGTATGGAGAACTCACCCAATGTGAAGGCTTCTTAACTCTCGTTTCCCGCAGTTGTTCGTCTACGTTAGGCTTTTCTACGGCTTTTTCTCTTACTCTTGCATAGGAATACTTTAGGTTTTTCTTGTACATCATTCCGTCTGACAGATCGTGTAGTCCGCCTACGTGGTTAATCCGCCTCATCCGTATCACCTTCCACTGTTGTGCCAACCCCTGTATCTACGGCCGCCTCCACTTCACCCTCCACCGTTGTGTCTACACCTGTATCTATGGCCTCCTCCTGATCACCCTCCACTGTTGTCACGACCTCTGTATCTACCGGGGCCTCCGCTTCACCCTCGACACGATCTGTCCCGACCCCTGTATCTACGGCCGTATCTGCTTCATCCTCCACCGTTGTTTCTACACCTGTATTTACCGGCTCCTCCACACTTCCCTGCCCCGTTCCATTTACCCTTGTATCCACTTCTCTATCATCTGCCTCATCTGTACCCCTCTGCTCCTGATCACCAAATGATACGTTGGCCCCATCCCAATTCATTCCTTTATCGTCGTCCATATATTCTCCATGAAAATGTGGGCTACGCTACCTCTGTTCTTCTAACATGTCCACCTTCCTCTTCAGCTCGTCAACTTGATCCGTCATTTTTTTATTTGTTCAAGTATTTGCCTCAGCATATTTTTGTGTTCGCAACACGGACGGCTCCTCCCTAAAGGTGCACGAGGTGCTGCAGCGGGCGATGATTGACCTGTCTAGACATGACAAAGAATAACAAAAACAGAGCGTTACAAACGAATGCAAGTGGCAGGATTGGATGCAATTAATTTATTATAGTATACATACCTCATGCTCATCCCGTGCAAATGGAGAGCGTAGGGGATCATCCTCTCGCACTTGTTCAAATATATCATCGGGCTCTTCATCTCCAGTAGCATCGTCTGCTCCGTCCTCGTGAAGGTAGGCATCGAGGATTGGTTCTTTCCTTCTAGGGCCGGAGACAAACAATCTCACATACTCTTCTTCCTCTCCTCGGGACTAGCATGCAATGTGCACCGGAAGCGTAGCTATAGATCAGTATTGACCACCTTGAACATATTCGGCTTGCTCGGGTTGCTGTGATAGAATAGGGCATTCTGATGTGCTGTAATTTGCCCCACACTCTTCACAAGTTGATTTCTTCGTTTGCATCGCATTGACTGAATGCGACATGCTCTCTACTTGTGTGCCAAAGAATCTATTTTTTGTATATAACATCGTGAAAGTGTCTACTTCATGTACTCATGCAGTTCTCTTGCGTAGAACTCTGTCTGATCCCCACATGGCAGTAGTAATATCTACTCTTTAAAATAGCTCTAAAACTTCAGCAATAGTTTTGGTAGACAAAGAGCCGTTAGATGAAGAGTCGATCATGCTTTTAAATGAAGGAAGTAGTCCATTATAAAAATACTGAACTTGTAGGCCATTGCTAATGCCATGATGAGGGCTCTTCCCTAGCATATTTTTAAATCTGTTTCACGCCTCATCAAAAGATTCTATTTCTGACTGTTGAAATATGGATATGTCATACTTCAACATCGAAATCTTGACTGGTGGAAATAATTTTTTGCAGAACTTTTGGACAAAATCATTCCAGGTGGTTATGCTGTCAATTGGCTGTGAGTCCAACCATTCAAGAGCTCTGTCATGTAGAGTACGTGGAAATAAACATAGACATGTGGCGTCGTCTAAGATTTCTTGATATTTGAAATGTTGGCACATTTCTAAGAATCGCAAGACATGTGTATACGGATTCTCTTCGGCCCTGCCATAGAACTGATATCCATTCTGAAATAGATGAATTACATTGGTCTTCAACTAGAAGTTCAGCTGTCCAAAATGTGGGTAGACAATGCTAGATTGGCTCTGGATGATCTGCGGAGTCATAAAGTCTCCAACTAGCATATTGTCTTCATTATTTTCAAGTCTTGTATGAGCAATTTCGTTGTTATTCATTGTATCTTGCTGTTTTTGGTCTTTTTTGTGTCTTTCTTGCCTCTCTTTGCCTACGATGAAAAGTATGTTCGATCTCTAGATCAGCTATTATTAGAGACTCGTGTCTCACACTTCGCATGCAAATGTCAGAAAAAAGACAATTCAAACACTGAAGTAAACTGAAAAAATTAAATAATAAATAAAGTTCAAATTAGTGTTAATATAATTTAAAAAGAACTAAAACAAAATCCCCGTCAACGACGCCAAAAACTTGTTAGCTATTTTTATTTTGTACTGCAAGTGTACGGATCGTACAAGTAATAAATTAGATTTAGAGTCCGAGTATCATATCTACAAGGATTTAAATAGTTCTACACAATTAGAATAGATTAACCTTAACCGAATCAATTTAGCTTTGAAAATTTCATGTCTTAAACTAATTAAAATATGAACTAAGAATAATTAAATAATTATAACTCAAATAATTAAAAGATTAAATTTATGAAGAATTACTTTAAATATGAGAACGAAGCGTACTAGGATCCCGAATCTACTTATATCAAATCCTTTTAATCCGAACCATTGAGTTTAATAATACAATTTGATTTAATTATGAACATCAATATTCTTGATTTATTTAACAAGCTTTCTCGAGTAGAATTAAACATATCCCTATTTGTGACCCGACTATATCTCTATGTCGGATGTGAACATACAAGAATGCATTAAAATTAGTATAGCAGTATATCTCTATCTTTTATCAAATTTTACGATAATTGATACTATGTTTAATTTATTTTCAATCTCTCGATGGTAAAATAAGTCACAAAACTCATACAACCATTGCGCATATAGTTATAGAGAAGAAAAAATCAATATCAATTATTCAAAATTAAAAATATGTTTGAATATAAAAAACTAGGTTCGAAGAATTAAAGGTTCATGTTATAAGTTTCATCATGATCATAGCACAAAATAATCTAGTCTAGCATACTAAGAAGAAGAAAATAAGAATAAAATATAAAAGCCATCACCCGGATAGGAAGAAAATTCAAAAGATGAAATCTTGATCTTGATCTTCGTTGAATTCTTGAAAGAATAAATCTTGATCTTCGTTTCTTATTAATTTCCTTATTTTTCTCTCAAAATTCGGCTCCTTATTTTTGGGTTAAGAACTCATATATATAGTATCCTCATTGTGTCTCAAAATATCCTAAAAAATCATTAAAATCATGTCTCAAAAGGTTTCCTAATTAGAGTTGAACTCAAAAAGGAAAAAAAAATCTCACTGGACAAAATTTACACAGCGATCGCCTAGACTTCGTTTTTAGCCTCAACTCTTCTAATATGAACATGGGCGTTCACCCAGCTATAGGTTAGGGCGTTCGTCCAGCTTAACCTTTTCAAATATGTGCCTTTTAGTCCTCCAACTTTGGATTGTGTCTTCTTTAGTCCTCAAAAATTTCAATAGCCTCCAATGTGGTCCTTCAAGCTTCAATTGAGTGCAATTTGATCCTCGTACTTCTAAAACATCTTCCAATTTATTGCTCTTTCATCAATTCTTCTCAAATTGCTTATAAATGGGTCCAAAACTGAAATAGAAAGAATAATACACTAAATTAAGTAGAAAATCCATAAAATGACGGGATAAAAGCTTAGTGTAAAAGTACGAACAACTACACAAAATGCACTTATAAGTACACGTGGTTTTATCCATAAATTAACTTAAAACATGAATAGCATGGACCAAATCTGGGCTATTAATTGTTAGGTAGATCAATCTTCCCACAAGAGGTCTATATGATAAAGAATCACATATGAGATTTCCATCTGATTAAGAGCCAAGTTTAGTTCCATTGGGAACCTTGCTGGTTTACCTTCTAGAAATCCAGTATCTTCTAGTATCTCCAATGCATATTTCCTTTGATAAAGAGAAATACATTTTGCTACTACTATGCCCAAAAGGTATTTGAGTCGACCAAGATCCTCGAGTTTGAATTTCTTGGATAAAAACTGTTTTGCATCTTAAATATGTTGCAATTTTTTGCCTTCCAAGATTACACCATCAACATATAAAAGGATTGCAGTAAAACTACCTTTATGAGATCAGACAAATAATGAATAGTCTGCCTTTGATTGTTGGAAACCAGTGTCCTTGAAGGTTGAAGTGAGCTTCAAAAACCATTTTCTAGAAGTTTGTTTGAAGCCATATAATAACATGTTAAGTTTACATACTCGAGTTTCCCGCTTTCGTCCAAATCTATGAGGTATAGTGTGCTGGAAACTGGCATGAGAATTAGCCGAAAAGCAAATATTTTCTTTGATTCAATAAACTAGGATCTTTGCTAGGCGTTCACGTGTTTATTATAATTAAATACTAATAGTTTAGTATTGTACCTGAATTGATAAAGAATACTAGATGTTGATCTGATTTACGAACTTCCCGCTTTAGTTTCATGAACTTAATACTCCCAACGTCCAAGTCTTCTATGGTATTCTCCCAAGTATAGATTACACCGGCGTGTGGGCACCCTTTAATCGAATCAAAAACTAATTTTTGGACTGGACAGATTTAGAAAACCAAGATGATAAAATTCAAGTCAAACAAGACTTGAGAATTTTTTCTCTTCTCTTTTCTTAATTGTTCGAATTAATTTACGTCACATGCAATGTGATATAAATATGACAAGCATTCTGATTGCAAACAAGGACAAAAGTCCTGATTGCATCCAAGTCTAATTAGCTAAAGATTGATTTAATTACACATGTAATCCCTGAACTTATATCACAATTACAATCAAGTTCAAAACTTTCATAGTAAGTATGTTTAAGCCCAAAACATTATAGAGCTACCACAGGACCTGTCCAAACATAAATTTTCCAAGCTTCAATAATTAGATTCTGTCTAATCGACTCTAGACCGCTCAATCTAATTACTAGTCTCTTGCTTTTTCTACTAAATGCAAAAGATTGCACTTTCGGAATATATAAGATTATAGAATCTGTAATACTTTCCTTTGACCTTTCGTATATATATTTCATCCATGTCCAAGATCCGATAATTAGGTATGAACATAAATGATTGTTTTGTCTTTCTAATTATTCGCACTAAATTTAAGTTACATTTTCTTCAACGGTGCTGTGAACTAATTCACAGATGTCGAAGTTTAGCCGTCGCTAAACACTGAGCTCAGATTTATAACCGTTCAACAGAAAATACTTAAGTTGTCACTCAACTCATTTTTTAGGATGATAGTTCCCGACATGAATTCAAGTTCTCTACTTCACTATTCTCAAGCTCCCAACTCACCGAGATATTTGATCGATTAAATTGATCTCACCTATTGGTGAATCAAAGAACTATCAATCTAACGAAGAGAGATACACAATCATGTCAAGGGATTTAGATGAAATATCTGGTGATCAATTGGAATTTAATTATTTGCACGGTCATGCTATATAACTAAATTCAACACGTGGTCCATTCAATATACTCCAAGTGTACTAGTGTCACCATTAAACCATTTCTGTGATAAGGACAAATCACATACCCGAATGATTAAATAGTCAACACTAAAACCTTCCGGTACAAGGCGTTAACCCTCATACATTAGTTGTTAACAATTTTATTATGATCAAAATATAAGTTGTGTCATACTATACTTCTCAACGCAAGCACTCAACTTATATTATTACAAGTTATCATTGGTACTTTATTTACATGCTCAATATTAAACAAATACAATACTAATAAATGAATACAAATAAAAGTTTTATTCAATATAAATTGTCATTTCATCACAACAAATTTATACTATTTGGGTATACAACCCAACATAGTGACATGTACACATCTTTGTTAAGATTATCACGCCGTTCAATCTGACAATATCCTTTGGCAACAAAACAAGCCTGTAACGCTCAATGGTTCCATCATATTTGAGCTTCACTTTGTATACCCATCTACATCTTATAGGTTTCTTACCAGTTAGAAAAGGTATAAGTGTTCAGGTATGGTTTTCTTGTAAGGCTTGAATTTCATTACGCATAGGTAAGTGCCATTTAGGATCTTTCATGGCTTGTAAGAAACTAGTAGGTTCTGGAATAATGGTTAATGAGGTGGTAAAAGCTTTATGAGAGGAATCTAACCGTTCATATGAAAGGACTTGAGAGAGTTTATGTGGTGTACTTGATTTTGTGACCACACTAGGGGTGGATGATTGTTGAGGCCTGGAAGGGAATAAAGCTACCACATGTTAATTCTAAAGAAAGAAATGTCAATTTGTAGATCTATTGGGGTAACATAGCACAGGATGTGACGAAAGATCAAGAAGCGGTGAGGTAGTATTTGTGGTTTTGGCAAGGTCATGACTTTTTGATTGAAGAGGTGTAGAGGTCTCGTTTAAGCTTTGTGGCGTGACACGATTATCATAAAATTTAGAGTCTGTTGTTGTAGAAAGCGCGAGACTTTTATTGGCAGCAAAAGTGTGTATATAGGAATTCATTTTCAAAGAAAATAACATAACGTGACACAAAACACCTTCCATTAATATTTTTAAATTGTTTGACCATGTACGTTTGTCGATCATATTTGATCAAATCGGTTAAACATATGTTATTTGAATAAGAACAATTACGAACAGATAAATATCTTTTAAACATATTAGAAAACAACCATTTAAAAGTACTTAAAAAATACAAAATGGGGGAAAACATAAACTTACAGTTGGATGTAGTTAAAGATCCTTTTGTTGAAAACAATTGAATTCACTTCATTTTGATAAGACAGATATAAGACAGCACTGTTAGCCTGACACAAAGGAAGAGTGTAAGAAAAGATAAGGCGACTGTCAGCAATCTAGAGTCAGATGCAAAAGACGACAGTGATAATGACAACTTGATGGGACGTGAGTCAATCACTCACTCAGAAATCTGACTCATGTCAACTGAACTTCAGAGGTATATAAGAAGAAAGAGAACGAGAAAGAAGGTAAGTATTCTGAAAAACTCTAATTCGACATTAGTCTTTGTTGAATTCAACCAGTTTGGTTAAAGCACAAATCCTAATTTGAGCGTCGGAGTGCATACAGCAACCTTCTCAGTCGCCTATGCTAAGTGACAATCTTAGTGTTAAGTGTGCATGAATTTCATAGATAGAAAAAGAGAGGCATTTCAGTGTTTATTATAGATCAAAGCAGGATTTGTGGTCAACATTTTAGCGCCGTCTGTGGGAAACGAAACAAAGAACCACGAGGAAACACGTGAAAAAGCATAGGCCATTCAATAATGAACAGGAATCTAAACTCAATTTGAAGAAAGTAAAGCCCACTGATGGAAGATTTGAAGTCATAAAATTTCCCTTTAAACAAAAGGAGAAATTTTATTTGAAGATTTGAAGTCATAAAATTTCCCTTTGAATAAAAGGAGAAATTTTAGTTGAAGATTTGAAGTTACAAAATTTCTCTTTGAACAAGAGGAGAAATTTTATTTGAAGGTTTGAAATTATAAGACCCCCCTTGAAAAAGGCAAAATCTTACCCAAATTTAGCAGTCACAAAGTGTTCTGTTCGAAAACAAAGATACAGTTTGACCCACATTCTGTGGGTTATAGATTTTTGGCTTCTGCCATTACATGATCCTGATTTGCATAAGATAAAGAAAGAACAAATCACAAACAACCCGTTATTTTAAGCAAAAATAACACAATGAGTGACGAAGACGGAAACACACGTACTAGAAAAACTGGTGAACAACCAGAAGGAGGAGACGAAAGAGCTCCTGAGGTTACACAACCACCCAGATGTGGAAGGCATTCTAAGGCACGCATGGAACACAATATGGAAGTTACCGCAGAACAAATGCTGGAAATGCAAAGGCAGCAAGCAGCGGAAACTGCTATCCTAAACGCATACTTACAAAAAGGACTTATTCCCCTTACGCCACACGCATATCCGTCTTACCAGCCCTAGGGATACGAATACCAACACGAGGATAAAGAATACGACCCATACTCGTACGTCTCTTTGGACCGGCCAAGGGCCCCGTATCTGGGAGATGAAGGGATATAACCATCCCAATACCCATATCATGGATACAACACGAGTGAACATTATGAAAACCCAAACTTTACTCTCGGATACTCACAAGAAGAAGAGACATCTCAAGGGTCCAGTGTCTTTAACCGATTGGGAAGTAAACCTCATAGGAATATGAGGAAGAGATGGGCGACAGCCGCCACAGCCACAGCTACAGCCACAACACCACACATATCAACGCTATATCAATATCAGACCGCGCAGAATCCTGGCATAAGACTGGTGCATAAACCCAATGAGGAATTGGGACGAACCCAACGGGTTCACTCTCCTGCAGTAATTTCTCTGCCACAACTTCGGTCCTATGAGATGGATGACGACAAGGAGACAGATCCTTTCTCAGAAAGGATACAACAATGTAAAGTCTCTCATGATTTTGGAATGCCTGAAATTAGTAAATATGTTGGCCGAGGCGATCTAGATGATTATCTTTTAAACTACAATGCCAGTATGGAAATTGCCGGAGCCACCCCAGCACTGAAATGTAAAGCCTTCCCTCTAACATTGGAAGGAAGCGCACTTAAGTGGTACAAGAAACTATCCCCTAAAAGCATTCATAGTTGGAAACAGCTTTCATGAATGGGTTCCTATCATCAAAGCCCAGCCAACTTCTGGTCCAAATCTTGTAGGACCTAAGGCAAGAGAAACATGAGTCGCTGAAAATATTCTTACCCCGATTCACAGCACAACTGTGAAACTGAGGCAAAAACGTTCTCAACCCTCAAGGGAGGCATAGAAATCAGAAGCATGTTCTAGAGAGACGTTCGGAGCCGAAAACCCAAGGATTACAACGCATTGGTAGACATGATGAAAGAAGAAATCATATCAAAGGAAATGGCTAAAGCCAGTAACAATCATACCCAGCAACATTACAATCATGAAAGCCATGCAAATGCCAAACCATCTGATGACATTACGCATGTCAAATCAGGCGTCGCCAGATGACTCATCAGCGTCCATTCCCAAGGACTGGATCTAGCTACCCAGCTGAGATCACTGAAGCAATCCTAAAACTTACATACTAGTATAAATGCCTCCAATCGAGGAATGAATGCTTGGCAGTCAAGCCCTAGCAAATCTAAAAAATCATTCATAGGCCCATACTGTGCCTACCATCGGTTCTATGGGCATAGAACCGAAGACTGATGTAACATACAGACACTGGCAGATCAAAGGACCTGAAAGAAGGATCACGCTTCTTCTGGAGGGAGCTGAGGCAGGAACGACTCACCCATTCAATCCAACGAGTTATGCCACGAACAACACCAAGAGGCTAGAGATAGCAGACCCAGAAAAGAGGTAGAGTTGAGAGAGAGTGGCCGTAGCCACGAAAGGGAAAACACTCAAAGGGCAAGAATGTTAAAAAAGGATCAGCCTCCACCACTGGCTCAACAGACCCTCATTAGAGAGATTGACACGATCATTGGGTCCTCCCCATCCTAGCTGGAGCTCCAATAACTCATAAAAGAAATATATCCGAGAGTCGCAAATGTGAACTACCACCTGTATACCTGCCCGACGGGGACAGATAGAAGTGATCCCATCACCTTCACTATCTCTGATGCTGTCAGAGTACATTTCTCCCATAATGACGCTCTGGTAGTTCAAGTGGTCGTGGCTAGAAATGGCCTAGGAAGAATGTTGGTCAATGACGAAAGCTCTGTCAACATTATTTATGGGGCCACCTACAACAAAATGGGTATAGATACTCCTTTGATCCCTTCCACTGATCCTATCTACGAATTTACTGAGGACTCCATCATTTCCAGAGGAACAATCATTTTGATGATTGAAGTGAACAAAACACTGACAAGCGTTAGGACCCCCATGGAGTATTTGGTGGTTGACAAGAGTTTCTCCTATCACGGTATACTTGGGAGACTAGCCCTTATCGACTTAGGGGTGGTGACACACACAAAGTTCTTGTGCATGAAATTTTCCACAGACCGTGGGATCTCTACAGTCTGAGGGAACCAATTCGAATCCAGGGCCTGTTACACTAATACCATGAAGAAGTTTGTCGATCAAGAAGTCAACATAATTGATGTAGAGATTAATGAAACCCCCTGAGATCCTAAAAGATTGGATAGCGAGCCCAATGGAAGAGATGAGAAGATGACCAAATAGGAAGATCCAGAAGAACAGGACCTATAGATATCTGGAGATAAACCTCGAACCTCTCCAGTCGAAAAGCTGGAGTGCTTTCCTATGGATCCCAATGATTTGACAAAGGAACTGTAGCTGGAGAGTGAGTCCCTAGGATATTTCAAGGACTGTCTAAGAATATTCTTGTCTCAAAACCTGGATGTATTTGCGTGGAAACATGAAGACATGGTGAGAATTGACCCTAACATCTCATGCCACAAGCTCCCAATGGATGCAAAACACCTGGGACACAGACAGAAATGCCGACCCATGAGTACCTAAAATTATGCAGCACTGGAGGAAGAGGTATCCTAGCTGTTGAAAAATGGCTTTATAAAGGAGTCTTGTTATCCGAAATGGGTTTCTAACCCAGTACTGGTACCAAAACCGAGCGAGAAAATGAGGGTATGGATTGATTTTTCCAATGTCAACCAAGCTTGCCCAAAGGATAGTTTTTCCCTCACTCGCATAGACCAACTGGTTGATGCCACAACTGGTTGTGAGATGCTTAGCTTTATGGACGCCTATTCGGGATACAATCAGATCTCCATGTACCCACAAGACGAGGAGCATACGTCCTTCATCAAGGACAGAGGTTTATAATGTTACAAAGTAATGCCATTCGGCCTGAAGAACGCTGGAGCAACATATCAAAGACTGGTAAACAAGATGTTTGCAAAACAACTTGGTACCATGATGGAGGTGTATGTAGATGACATGTTGGTTAAAAGCCTAACGAAAGCCGACCCTATTACCCACCTAAAGGAGACATTCGTGGTACTAAGAAAGTACAAAATGTAGCTTAACTCACTTAAGTGCGCTTTTGGAGTATCGTCCGAGAAATTCTTGGGGTTCATGGTGAACCAAATGGGTATTGAGGAGAACCCTGAGAAAATTAGAGCATTGCTAGAAATGAACCCCCCGCAGACCCCGAAAGAGATACAAAGTTTAACTGGAAGGGTGGCTACTTTAAGCCATTTTATCTCAAAGTCAACCGATAAGTGCCCGCCGTTCTTCAAGGCTCATAACAGGAAGAAAAGGTTCTAGTGGACCTCAGAATTTGATGATGTTTTTTAGGCTTTGAAACAATATTTGAGAAAAGCCGCACTCCTGTCAAAATCATCATCAGATAAGGAATCCTTAATAATATATATGGTTGTATCTGGAGAAGCTGTCAGTATGGTACTCGTCAGAGAAGATGACGGCTATCAACAGCCTATTTACTATGTAAGCAAGGTCCTACTAGATGCTGAAATACGCTATCCAGATATGGAAAAACTAGCTTTGGCCCTGGTCGTATCCTCCAAGAAACTCTGGCCTTACTTCCAGTCGCATACCATATGTGTACTGACTACGTTCTCTCTGAAATAGGTGTTACAGAAACCTGACGCATCTGGAAGACTGATGAAATTGGCAATATAGCTAAGCCAGTTTAAAATTCAGTACTAGCCTCGAAGTGCTATAAATGGTCTAGCTTTAGCTGATTTTGTAGCTAAGTTTACCCATCCTCCGGAGATAGAAATTGTTGATCAAGTTGGACCTATCAAGTTTTGGAATCTGTTTGTGGATAGATCACCATGAGAGAATGGGTCTGGGGCATAAATAATGCTAATCAGCCTAAAAGGACATAAATTACACAGTGCCTTACGCTTCAGATTCAGAGTCTCCAACAATGTTGCAGAATACGAAGCTCTTTTAGCTAGTATGAGATTAGCTAAAGCATTACAAGTTAACTACACATAGCGATTCCCAGCTGATTGTTAACCAGGTAAACGGTGATTTCGAAGTAAAGGACAAGAATATGGCTTCTTATCTTCATAAGGACCGAGACCTAATACCACTTTTTGAAGGCTTCAAATTAATCCAGATCCCCCGGACTGATAATCATAGTTCCGATGCACTATCCAAACTAGCTAGCAGCAAGGACGCCGATCTCCTCGGATGTGTCCAAATTGAGTTCCTCCCCAAGCCTACCATTGAACATGATGATGTTGTATTCTTTATTGAAGAAAGAAATTCATGGATAAGGCACATCTCCTCATATTTGATAGAACAAATCCTCCCGAAAGATAAAGACGAAGCACGAAAAGTCCAAAAAATATCAACACGCTTTGTCTTACAAGAATGAGTGCTCTACAAAAAAGGTTATTATTTTCCCATCCTCAGATGTGTTGGGCTAGACGAGGCAGACTACATTATGAAAGATGTCCACGAAGGAACGTGTGGCAATCACTCTAGAGTAAACTCGTTAGCTCACAAAATCCTTAGACAAGTGTATTATTGGCCTAACCTTAAAAAGGATACACTTAAGTTTGTACGCAAATGTGACAAAGACAAATGCCAGCACTTCGCCTACAACCACAAACAGCCTCCACAAGAATTGCAAGTAGTGTCCAGCCTTTGGCCATTTGACAAGTGGGAAATAGATATAATCGGACCCATGCCCTGAGGGCGAGACAATCACTGTTATGTGATTGTGGCTATCGATTACTTTACCAAATGGGTGGAGGCCCAACCCGTGATGAAAATCACAGAAGCCAATACTTCCAAATTCATATGGAAAAATATCATTTGTCGGTTTGGTGTTCTCCGCTCACTCGTTTTAGACAACGCAAAGAAATTCATAAACCGCCAAATTGAAGAGTGTGCAGCAATTTGGGAATAAGACATCACTTCTCATCCCCACACTATCCTCAGGCTAATGGTCAGGTAGAGGCCGTGAACAAGACCATAAAATACACTTTGAAAAAGAAGTTGGAATCAGCGAAAGGGGCATGGAGACGAGCTACCCCAAGTGCTGTGGGTGATATGCACCACCACCCGAACAGCTACTAGAGAAACCCCATTCTCAATGGCATATGGTGCTGAAGCGGTGTGTCCAGTGGAGATCGGAGTGCCTTCCCATTGGCAAATCCATTTTAATGAAATTTACAATGAAGATTCTCGAAAGGCAGAATTGGATCTGCTCCAAGAGCGGAGAGACAGTGCACAAGTGAAGCAAAGGCGTTACCAATAAAAGATGACCCATTATTTTAATAAGAGGGTAAATGTCCGCTCATTCCAAGTAGGAGACTGGGTCCTAAGGAAAGTATCTATCACTACGTAGGAACCGAGTTGGGGACTTTTGGCCCCAATTGGGAAGGTCCTTACAAGATTATAAGCGTAGTAGTCTCGGGGACTTATGTGTTAGAAGACCAGTCAGGAAAACGTTTGCCACACCCATGGAACACGGAGCATCTCCGCAGATATTATCAGTAAAATCCTAATTGTGAGCAATAAGATCTCTCATTAGTTGTAACGTCAAATCTTCTATCAGATGAAACATGGAGGTTTAGTCAGTTGGTTCCTTTGAGCCAATGATATAAATTTAATTTGTCATTTAAATTCACTCCACTTCGGATTTCTGAGGAACCTCATATAACATGCTTACTCCGAAATACTCATCAGAAATGAAATATATCAAGTTAAATGACCTCATAAGTTTGCTCTGGAATTATAAGTCAAATAAAAAAGCGTACTAAAAATTTAGTAGAAATGCGCAAACAATGTGATCAAACCTCTTTTTTACTCAACAAAAAATTAGATTACATATTGGATAAAGTAAAACCGAAGAAAATCCTATCACCCCGCCACCTCTTTAGGGTTGGCACAAGAAAGGACGTCAATAATAATTGCCTTTTTATCTGGCCATCACAAGTTTCACCTCTGTCTCACTTCGTATAGCCCTTGCCGAGGAGTCAGCAACATAAACCTGACTTCACCACGATAGCTTATCATGGTGAAGTCAGACTTATGTTGTCAACTACCCAACATCATTTCAAATCTTGCCGCACATTCTATAACACATATACATGGCTAAACATTAAAAGAGATGAAAATAAGAAATAAAAAATTTTAGTCTATTGTTTGCACCCCAGGCTTTGCGAATTGTTCTACCCCACTCTTAACTTCGTTACAAACCTCTTGAAGGATTGACAAGTTCAAGACTGGAGTATAACAGTTAACAAAACTGAGTGACAGAAATAAAATGACAACAAAAAATGAAAGATTTCTTATGGTTTATATAAGATTAGGATCTTAAACAGCGTAGGGAATACTAAACGTCAAGCATGCATTAAAGAAACATGTTGTTCAAAGACTGCATTTAATGCCTTGGAAAACGGCTCATTAAACTCAGTTACAACTCTTTGAATTTTGTAAAAAGGATGCACCATAATGCGGTTAAAAAATGATTCTCTAGAATTAAACGTAAAGCACGAAGACCAATTCCAAGCAAATACATGTGACTCTTCGGGTTTATCTAACAAAAATCAAACAACTAAAGTTAATGTTCCATTCAAAATTGGACATTACAAGAGTTAAAAAATGAACACCGAAATCCTGTCCTAAGTCCCCTCACCAGGAGGTTGGTCCGCAGGACCTTCAGCCCCAGTCAATAGGAGGCTGGCCAACACCGTCTTTGACCTCTTCAGGAGCTGGGCAATCTACCTCAATGGTGGAGAGATCTAAGTTAGGGTGTAGCCCCTTCACCCCAGTCAACACATGCCGGGCCCCAAAAATTGACAAAGAAGGACTGGAGGTTCTCATAGTCCAAAGTAATTTTGAACTAATTCCTGAACTCTTCCACCCCGGCCTTCACTGCCTCCTCGGTCTCCGACATCAGTTTAAGGTTCTCACCCTCAAGCTTGTTGACCTATGACCTTAATTTTTTGTTTTCACCCCTCAAGTCATAGCCCTCCGCTCGTAGCTTTTCGGTCGTCTCCTCCAATTAGGTGATCTTATCTATTAATAAATCCTGTTGGGCATTGGCCTCGGCCAAAGCTTGGGTCGTGATCTCTTGAGCCTAGTTGGCTAGGTCAGACTTCTTTGAGAACTAGGCAACATCAAACTCAGTGGCCATAAGGTGAGCCTCATCTCCTTCTTCGACTCATTAAGAACCCCTTACAACCAACTGGTTTGCTCGTTGAAATGATCCCGGTCCTTGAGTATGTTCTCGGCGTTGCGAAAGGCAGTGTCCACATTCTTTTTATTCAGCTCCAAGTCTCAAACACTGGATTCCACCTTCTCAATCAAGACCAAGGACCAGGCAGCAAAAGCCTTAACAACACTCAGCTTGACTCCGACAGAAGACTTAACAGAAAAGTTGGCCCAACTGTAAGTCCAAAATGAGTCAACGATGGTAAGCGTCCGTTGAAAGTGTGGATGAATCATATCAAAAACCTCAGGGTTAATATCAGAGGGCTCCCTTCTAGTATTTTCCTGATGTGGACCAAATGGTTGTAGTCCGGCCTTTCTGAATTCTGTGACTCCATTCTTTTGTTTCCCTCTGCGCTCTCACCGACCTCGGCAGCCAAATTCTTAGATGATTTGGAGGAAGCGGTCCAAGGTTTCTTGGCCTTTCTAGTAAATGTTAACTCCTCCAAAATTTCCACATCTTCCTCATCCTCCAAAGATAGTCTTGAGGATACTCCTAGTTCTGAACCTACCCCATCTGCTTCTTCCTCATCTGTCTTCTTAGCCCCCAATTCTTGCTTGTACACCATAATTTGCAGACCCTGTGGTGAAGCAGTGGGGACCAAAGTAGTTTGCCTCGAATTAGCGGAGGTAGGATGAGCATCCTGGTTTTTCTCTCCGCCCTTTAAACTAAGTCTAGCAGGGATCTTTCATTGATCATTGTCAGATGACTTCTTTCTTGCTATCAGATGAATCTTCTTGGCAGTAAAATTGGCTTAGCTAATCTTGGGCAATGAGCTCGATCCTAAAAAATATTCATAAGGATTTAACTCAAGAAATATCAACATTAATACTTATATAGGCAAAATTGAGCGAAGACAAATATGGTTACCTTGTTTCTTCATCAGGTTATACTTCACAAAAAGATGGTCTAAGCTGATAACTCTGTAAAAGTCCCTTTTGAAGGAGTAAAGTCGGCCAATCACATCTAAATCATTCTCAAACAGGAAGGAAGCTGGCACATCCCTTGTATAAAAGCATGCCCAGTTAAAACTCGTAGGGAATACTTATGTAAATAACATTACATTCAATCAATTTGCAACATCACAATATAAGCATAAAATCATACTTACGCCGAAGAGAGAGAGTCTGGAGAATAGTATCTCAGGGACTGAATCAGAGGAAAAGCCTTGCCAGTACTGGATCGGAGGAAAAGATTTTCCAGTCCCCAGGGGCCCACAACCACTGGCTTCTCCAATGTTTAATGGATGACGGATGTCCAGTGATGACAGGACTATGAGTACCCCTAGGGGTTAAATAATACCAATCTTTAACCCATTCTCTTAGCTCCCCGACCCTTCTCGTACACTTATTAAGCTTGAATAGGGTATGGAAAATGTAGATAGGCATGGGATAGTCTGGGCTGACCTCTTGCCATAGAAGCCAAGTGCCTAAGGCTTGAGTCCAGAAATTTGGAGATACTTGGTAGGGGCAGACATTGTAAGGGTTGAGGATGGCTTTAAAAAAGGATGGAGAGGCAACCTCATCCCACAAGTGAAGGCATCGCTCATTATGGCAACATGCCCCTCAGGTGGAGTGCATGTCCTATCGGTCTTATTAGGAAAGATTAGTCTAACTCCCTCCGGCACCCTATAGTTGTCCCTAAGTTTGATTAAGTCTGAAAGGTTCAAATCAGAGTGGTATTGGTTGCATGCCTAGTTTTTCGACTCAGAGTCAGGGTCCTCGTGTCCTTCCGACAACTCCATAATAGGTTCTACCCATCCCGCTTCTAGATCTATCTCCTCGGGGTCCAACCCAAGTTTTACCCTATGGGTTCTAGCTAGGGCTAATAGACTTTCCGTCATCACCGGGTTCCACTACTCCGGAGGGATCCGCTATTCCTTTGCCTTTCCGTTGCCTCACACTCTCCTCCCACTACTTCTGCAAGTCAGCAGCCTCTTCTGCTGTTCATTATGCCATCACTAAGTGTATCATTTCTACTTTGCTGTCAGAATCACTTAAATTTATTACTTTATACAATTTTTCAAGTCATTTTTTCCTAATCATTTTAAAATAATTGGTGTTAAAGGCCATTTTGGAAACAGAACAGATGGCCCTAATAGGCTCGGCCACAACCACTATCTCCTCCAAGTCAGTCCTCCCAATCTCCTCCAAATCACTAACACCACAATCCATCATTTAGTTGTGATGGAGATGTGCAATATTTTGGAAATGAAAGAAATAAGCACACTAAGCAATGTGACTACGCGCGTGAATTCAACACAAGAAAAGAACATACCTTTAGGGTTAGAAAATTTCCTGGTTTAGCGTTTCTTCCTCACTACGAACAAAGTCGATTGCACTGACAACTGAATAAAACTGAGACCAAAATGCACTGCTTTGGCAAAAGAAATGTACCTTACTTGGCTTCGGAAGAAAACAAAAATGATTTTTCTTTGAGTATGTTTGAACTTCAAAATAGCATAAAAAGACTAAAAATAGAGGGCTCTAAGGCTTTTATATAGACAGCCATTTCTCAACCATACCACTCATCCTTTCAGCCAACCGCTGTAGGCGCTCCACGTGCCCCTTATCTGAACTGTTAAAAACAAAATACGTGGACATACAGATACATCCAACGGTCTTAGCCCACAAGTGTATTACACGCGCGCGTGATGAAGAACTAATTGCGGGCTCATTAAATGGTACAGCCATCATCATTTCATTTGTACTTCTCAAGTCATCATCACCTGCCATTTAACAGGCCTAAGGATACAGAACTAGCAACCCACTCACAACTCACCAGATCACCCAACAGTCACATCTTAACAAATGTGAATCTTATTATGCAAAGTTTCCTTAGGCTTAACACAAAGGAAGAGTGTAAGAAATGGTAAGGTGACTGTCAACAAATCTAATGTTAGATGCAAAAGACGACGGTGACAATGACAACTTGATGGGACGTGAGTCAATCACTCACTCAGAAATATGACTCATGTCAACTGAACTTCAGAGGTATATAAGAAGAAAGAGAACGAGAAAGAAGGTAAGTATTCTAAAAAACTATACTTTGACATTAGTCTTTCTTGAATTCAACTAGTCCAGTTAAAGCACAAATCCTAATTTGAGCGTCGGAGTGCATACGGAAACCTCTCTCGATCGCCTATGCTAACTGACAATCTTGGTGTTAAGTGTGCGTGAATTTCATAGATGGAAAAAGGGAGACATTTCAATGTTGATTATAGATCCAGCTAGGATTTGTGGTCAACAGTAATTACAAAAGATTTTTATCTTTTAATTTTTAAAAACAAAATTCAATATAGGTTTCAGTACAAATCATAGGATTACCTATTCAAATTGTGTGTGATGAGATTTTACAATATAAATTTTTATTTTCTATGATTGAGTTTAAATCTCTTTTGTCAACCAGATCTCCTCAAGTCCATTATATGATTACCATTTTTGTTGTCAAATTTTGTAAGTATTTAATAATCAACTTAATCATGACATTATTATTAAATTAAATACATAATGTACAAATATGATATATTTTAACCAAGAAAATTTGAAAAATATGTCATTACAAATTAATATTTGAAATATTAATTAATGAAACACGATCTCTTAATATATTGACAAAAGAATAATATTTTTTTTTCTTTTGATATTAAAACAATTTAGAACAATAGAATTTATGTTTTATGGAGGATGAAATATATTTATTATTTATTATTCATTTAAGATTAGTTCTCATATTATATTATTTTTATATCTCAATTATGCTTGGAGTATATATATCCATTCATGGATATTTAAGTGGCATGCAAGGTGAGACTTTCGGTCTATCTGGTATTGATGTCTAATAAATTGACATTCAAGTCTAAAATTGATTCTATCTATAAATCAATAATACTGTCTAGGTGTATTTTATTTTTTTAAAATAAAAACAAAATCACATCTAAATCTGCATATGAAATATAATTTTATTGAGTTAGCAAATATAAAAGAACTTATGAAGTTAGACGGAGCTCTAGACAATATCTCTTTTTTCCTTTGCCACTTTAGCTTGAAAGAGTCCTTGTTAGATTATATTGAAGAGGAACTTTTTATAACATTATTCATTTTGGTTATGTGACAAATTTATTTTATCAATATATCTGTTGACCTCAAAATCTGCACTATCTATGTGTCATCAAATCTCTAATCAATCATTTGTCAACCTGTATGTTACCTGCACACTAGGACAATTATTAGGCACCAAGATCACTAGAGAAAAAGGGGTCGACGATTGTTGGTACTTCAACGATGAAGTCAATTGCCGGTATACTTTGTATATGTGGAGAATATTGGGTGTGGGAGAGATAGACAAGTAGTGATTTTAGCAGAGTTTAAGGGTAGATAATAATGCTTACCTTGGAATCAGAAGAGATCTTGTATTTATAGGTTCATAGTTCTAGTTGATTCAGGGAAGCAATTAAATTAGACATCTGATGAGATTTTCCTTCCTTATAAGATAAGAGATAATTGAGTATGAACGTAATCTTCTAGATTTAAGTCCTAATATGAGTTGATCACCAATATTGCATTACCTAATCATTAGGAGATTGAGATTGAGTTTCCATGTAAGAGTTTTTATAATAATCAAATACAATATTTCTTGAAATATCTTTTTGACAGTCTCAAGATATCAGATTGACTAGGGAATTCCACGGGATTTGTTTGGCGAGGGTCCTGGTTTGGCAAGATATTAGTATGCGAGGCCTATAAGGCCTTCACTGGGCCTAATTCGCTAAATGGATACCTTACCAAAATTGAGTGGTAATAATAGTCCCCCAAATTCAAACCTTTTATTTATGCTAGGCGTAGGACTTAAGATAGATTTTCTTAAACGGGCGAGGGCATATATACTTAGCGAACCTTTTCTGAAGTTGTTCAGCTAATGAACTCCCTTGTAAATAACGAACCTTTGCCGAAGATGCTATGTCGTGGGAGCACTTCGCAGGTGTGTTCTAGTTCTCCAATCCCGAGACTTGTTCATTTATGGCAGGCGAGAGTTTTGGTCTCCGTCGGCTCCAGCTCCAATTCCTGCTTCTCTGTCGACTCTAGTTCTCCGTCGACTCCAGCTCCAGCTCCTGCTCCGGTCCCAAGTGTGACCATTACGCCCCACCTCCACCTCCTTGAGGCTCTTCACAATCTTTCTCCCAGACTACTGGCCAATAGGACAAGAGAAATAGAGTTGCGAACGAGGTGAGTGAGGTCCGCGATCAAAAAAATGTGTCAGCCCCCAGCCACTAGAGAGGCCTAATGAGGGATGCTCATTGGGCCAGGTGAATTGAAGAGAGTCCCTGCTCTAGGCCTAACTCCTCTCAGGCTGCCACGGCTAATAGGCCTTCTTCTTCCTCATCCAGGCGAATAGAGTGCGTGAACATCAGTTTTCTTTACAAATAGCTAGATCCAATAGTATTAGAAATGCTTTCTACATCCCCGACGATGGGCAGTTTGTGTTCATAAATATTGGACTTCGACTTGGGAGAAGGCTACCGAGTAGGCCACTCTAACTAAGCTAACAAAATTGGCAACAATGAGTATTGCCTGGGGCTTGGTCCTGAACAACGAACTTTACACTGTCTTGGCCAGCTTTGAGATAAAATGTAATATGGGTGAGGCAAAGGCACAGAAGCTTGTCGAGAATTTGAAAGAGATGAGTTATGCGAATACTAAGTTTGGTTAAGAGTACAAGGCACTTTGGTCCAAGGTGGAGAGTCTGACTTCAGCTGAAGCCAAACTGAAGGCGAAGCTGGAGGCCACTGTCGAGAAGCTTAGGCTATCTAAAAGCCATTGAAGGATCGATAGGCCATCCAAAAGCCATAGAAAGATCGATAGGCCATCCGAAAGTGAGCTGAACGAATGGTGGTTGTAGCTGAAGAAACCATCCACTCGGTTAATAAAGACTTCGACGCCATGGTCCTTGAGAAGGACAAGCAGTTAACCAAGGTGATGGAAGGACTAGAAAAGGCCAAGGAATAATTGGCAGCAGCCAAAGATTCTATGGCCAAGGTAGAGGCGAGGGCGGTAAGGGCATACAAGAAAAACTTTCCAATATACGCTTGAGTATGCGCCCTTCGCCGCTCTGTTCATGGAGGCCAGCGGAGACCAGTTGACAAAGAGGATCAGGGTTGTGCGTCCTAAGTGGGACCTCTTCTTTCTGTTGGTCCAAGTTGTTCCACCTATTGAGGCTACTTACCTCCTCGCAAGCCCCAGCTGACGTTGCTCTTTCCAACTTTCCAAGCGAAGCCTATTCTTGTGTCGACCATACATAGGGGGGGGGGGGACATTAGAAATTAAAGTTTTGTATTTTTACTTTTGTTGTAATTTGCACTTTTGTAAACGAGAAGTATTTTTCTATTTTAGTGATTGTATTCTCTTTTGCCTTTGTAACTTTCAACTAAACAAGCTAGTCTTTTCCAAACATGCAATCAACCCACAACTTTTTGCTACTTGACTTGTAATTTATGCGGGTTAAGTAATTTACCCAGCAAGCCATAGTGTTGGCCACGAACCACACTTCATCACTGCTTTGTTGCCTGGTTTATATTACACTCATAAGTAGTTATCCAGTAAGTTAAGGAGTTAGCTGCAAACCATACTCTCTCCCAGCTCTATTGCTTGGTTTGCGTAAGTATAAGCATTTTATCTAGCGAGTTAAAGAGTTGGTGCGAACTATTCTCCCTTGCTGCTTTGTTGTCAGGTTTGTATTACACACTTAAATAGTTTATCGAGTGAGTTAAGGAGTTGGCAGCAAACCATATTTCCTCGCTACCTCGTACGTTTTATGAGAGAACTTTGATTTCAAAATCAGCTAAGCTTTGAATACGATTATCCCTAAAATTCGCAAAAATGACTAAAAATAAACTGACATTCTGCTTGGTGCTAATAAATGGAAACTACTGATAGTACAGATGAAGGTGGACGATGTTCCATGGATGCTCCATTTCATTTCCCGTTAGAGTCTTCTAATTTGTAAGTTCCAGGCTGAATTATTTTGATGACCTTATACGGTCCTTCCCAAGTGGGCCCAAGGGTTCTAGTTCTAACCTCTCTGTTAGCGAGGAAAACATTTTTAAGGACCTAATCATTAACTTGGAAACTCCTGCTTCTAACCTTGGAGTTGTAGTACTTGCTATCTTCCTCTGATACACAGCCAAGCGAAGCTGTGAGCTTATGTGCCTTTCTTCCTGCAAGTCGAGATTCGCCTTATGTAGATCATCATTAGTTATTTTGTCGAAATGCAAGCGCCGTAGTGAAGACATCTCTACCTCAACGAGGATCATCGCCTCTTACCCGTATGCCATAGAGTATGGTGTTTCACCAGTTGCTGTTCGGGAGATAGTCCAATGTGACTAGAGGACTTTGACAAGCTCTTCAGCTCATCCTCCTTTGGCAGAATCTAGCTTCCTCTTCAAGATGTGCTTGATAATTTTATTAATAGCCTTCACCTGGCCGTTGGACTACGGATAGTAGGGGTAGAGAACTCTCTTCTAATTCCAAGCTCTTCATAATATGAGTTAAACTTCTTTCCCGCGAACTAGGCCCCATTGTTCGAGACCAGAGAGTGCAGGATCCAAAAATGGTAGATTATATTTTTCTACACGAACTTCTACGCATTTTCTTCCATGATCTTGGCTAGAGGATTGACTTTGCTCCACTTGGTAATGTCGTCTATGGCCACTACTACGAATTTGACTCCACCCCTACCCATTGAAGGAGGACCGATGAAGTCGAATTCCCACTTGGCGAAAGATCTTTTGTGCCAGGACCATGTTCCTACCGTAGAACCCTTCATGTATTTTCTACATGATGTAGTCGACTTTATCTCTGGAGCCTTCGAGCTTCATCCTCATCATCTGACAAAACCTGACTGGTTAGGTTTGTGGTGATTTCCTTCATCCAACCGAAAGGTTTGCTAATTGTCATCAAGGTCTGTTGCGAAACATCTTTAATTGTGGTTGGCTAAGCTACACGACCGGTATTGCCCTTATCAAGTCCAAATCTTTGCAACTTGCCAACTTGGAGAAGCATATGTGTAATCGTTCTTGATGCTAGAGATTTGCAGTAACTCAAATTTTTCGAAGTGTAGTAGAATGTTATTGACCTTTTTCAAATAGGCCACTATAGATTGTTTGCGGAATGTGAAAGTCTCATGAACCTGACTAACCACTAGCTGTGAATCGCTATAGATCTGAATTTTTCTAGCCTTGATCTCGTGCGCTAATTTCAAGCCTACAAGGAGTACCTCATACTTGACGGCATTGTGTGAGGCTTTGACCTCTAAGCAAAGTGCACAGTTGAGGTTATGGCCATTGGGGCTGATTAGTAGAATCACAGCTCCAGCTCCGGCGTCGTCCGAGGATCTTTCAATATATAGCTTCCATGTTGGTACCTTCTGGGGCCTGGCCTCGAGCAATGCTTCGAAGATGTGGTAAATTTGACTATAAAATATGCTTGTACATGGCGCTTTATTGATAGCATGGGCTTGCAGGAGATCTCGAACTGACTAAGATCCACAGACCACTTTATCAATCTTCCATAGGTGTCTGACTTTTAGAGAATCTGTCTTAGTGGGTGGTTCGTCAAGACAAGTATGGCTGAAGATTTCTTGATGCAACTACCAAGGATAGGGCGAGCTTCTCCATGTCTGGGTATTTCGTTTCTGCGTCTTGTAGGGCTTTACTCACATAGTAGACCGGGAGCTGCGTCGGGCCCTCTTTGCGGATAAGTACAGAGCTGACTGTTTTTTTAGACACTGCCAAGTAGATCAACAATCTTTCTCTAGTCATTAGTTTGGATAGTAACGAGGCTCTACCGAGGAGCT
Source organism: Forsythia viridissima (assembly GCA_030279155.1). Taxonomy (NCBI): domain Eukaryota; kingdom Viridiplantae; phylum Streptophyta; class Magnoliopsida; order Lamiales; family Oleaceae; genus Forsythia; species Forsythia viridissima. Next base: position 29,839,689 of record CM059042.1, read on the forward strand.
CTTTGAGCTCTCAGAAGGCACCCTTGCATTCTTCTGTCCATTCAAACTTCTTCTCTCCTTTGATAGTCTAGAAGAAAGGTTGGCACTAATAAGTTTCCTTTGATATAAACTAGTTTAAGGCTGTCAACCTTTCCATAAGGCTCTGGACTTCTTTAGGTGAGGATGGTGAGTGCTTGTTATGAGTGCTTTGATCTTCTTTGGATTGGCCTCTATTCCGTACTGACTCACCTTATAGCCCAAGAATTTTTAACACGCGACTTTGAAAGCGTATTTTAGGAGATTGAGATTTATCTGGTATTTATGAAGAATTTCGAACATCTCTTCTAAGTGTGTGATGTGATCATCAGCTTCCACGCTCTTTACGAGCATGTCATCGACGTAGACCTCTATGGTGTTTCCAATTTGTTCTGTAAACATGCGGTTCACCAACCTTTGATAAGTAGCTCTAGTATTCATCAGGCTTAAGGGCATCATCTTGTAACAGTATAAACCTCGATCCGTTATGAATGAAGTGTGCTCCTCGTCTCCTATAAACATTGAGATCTGATTATAACTGGAGTAGGCGTCCGTGAAGCTAAGTAGCTTGTGGTTAGCAGTGGCATTGACCAATTGGTCGATGTGAGGCAGGGAAGCTATCTTTGGGGCATGCTTGGTTCAAATCGGAGAAGTCTATGCATACTCTCGACTTGTGGTTGTTCTTTCTCACCAAAATGGGGTTGGATACCTATTGTGGGTAGACTGCTTCTATGATGAATCCGTTGGCTAGCAACTTATCCACCTCCTCCATCAGGATGCCATACCTCTTGTTGCTCAATGGCATTCTCTTTTGTATCTTGGGAAGCATCTTCGGGTCCATTTTCATGGCATGGCAAGCTACGAATGGGCTTATCCCTACCATGTCGGAATGTTTCCATGCGAAAACGTCTATATTTTCTCGCAATAACCTTTTTAGTTTTTCCTTCATTCCTAGCATCTATCCTAATTGTAATACTTGTCAGGGTCCTATGGGCTCACTGGTAACATTTCTAACTCCTCCGCCGGTGAAGCTAGAGAATCTGAGCTTATGATTCGCAGGTTGAGGCTCTCGTCGAAGATAATAACCTCTTCGTCTTTTTCTTTCTCAATGTCTATTGCATCGGTTCGTATTGTCTTAACCGAGGTGGTGGTGTCCACGCACGTTGCTATTTTACAAAGCACGTTCATGTAGCATGCCTTGGCTTCTGTTTGATAGAGATGACCCCATGATACATGAACATGCTACATGAGCTGGCCTGTTTGATAGAGATGACTGTCTGTAAATCCTTAAGCGCGGGCTTGCCGAGGACCCCGTGATAAGCAGAACTGGTATCCACCACCAAGAATTCTATAAATTTCTTTGCGTGGCACGAGGTTACTCCAAAATTCACAGCGGGGATAATCTTCTCCTATAGGATGAGGTTGTCACCCATAAAACTAAACAATGGCTTTGAGATGGCTGTTACTCATGTTCTACCTCCATTTGATCAAAAGTGCTGCCAAATAGGATATTCATAGTGTTCCCATCGTCGACCAACATTCTCGACCAATATATTTCAGGCGATAATGGTGCGTATTACTAGAGCATCACAATACGGGTAATGGACACCAACCTAATCATTCTCCATAAATGTGATATGTGAGGAACCTAGGTCAATGTCTACGAACCTACCAGCTTTCTACTAGTTTTTCCTTTGCTGCTTTAGTATAATTTTGTCGTGTGTTCATCGTATGGCCTCCAACATAGGCCCTCCAATTATAGTGTTGACTTCACATACTGAATGGGCTATCGTGGGTTCCTCCTGCCTAGGTAGGTCCATATTCCTGTTCTCTTCTGTTGTCACGACGAGGGTGGTCATCCCGACATTGAGGTTGAGGTCTTCGTCCTTGCTTGGTTGGTCTTTAACTTTCTCACACCGGCCAGTCTATTTCTCCTGCGGCTGGTTTCTTGACTCAATCAGTTATCATACATCCAGGTAATCTTTTGTGTTATAATTTCGATTTCGGTGGATACAACCGAACTTGAGAAGAGAAATTGGTGATGGAGAGATTGTCGATGGTGGTCCGGGCAGATGTCCTGGGACTAGTTCGATTTGATTGAACCTCCTGTAGAGGTTGGTGCAAAGTTCAGAGGAGCGCCATCCTTCACGGTGATAGCATTCTCTTTTTTTCCTTTCATCATTCTCTCTAATTCGATCATTTCTTCGAGCAAATCTCTATATGGATAAGATGCACCAACTGAGTGTATATCTTGGGCTCTCTATTTTGGACGTCTCTCCAGATGGGCGTTTGTATATAAATCCCGGTTATTAATGCATCCAGCTCCTTATCATCAGTCACATTCTCGATTTTGTTGATGACCTTATTGAATTTCTTGAAATAGATCTTCACTGATTCACCTTTATTTTGCCGAGTGTCGTGAAGTTGGGCCACATCAGCTATCATCATTCTATTGTTGATAAAGGCATTGATGAATTTCTGCTTTACTGTGGCCAACTTCAGATGCTCCCAGGCTTCAACTTATTATAATATCTCTTCGCATCAAAGACGAGGATGGTACGAAAATTTCTACAGTCATCTACAGGAATATAACCTTGGAGCCTTGTCTTATACAAGTTGATATGGTCCGTGGGATTGGCCTGTCCATTGTATTTCTCTACATGAGGTGTTTTGAAACCGGTGGGAAAGTTCTCTAACCTTCATTTCATTGGAGAATAAGAGGATATTGTCGTTGTCGTCAAGATCACATTATCGTATCGACCTTTTATCCTCGGACTTTATGTCCATGGCCTTGGAATCCTTCTTCTTCTATGGGCGAGCCTCACTGTGCTCACTGCACCGATTACTCAACGATTGGGGTAGTGCTATAGAGGATCTGGCCCTTAACCTATCAAATATGCTGATAGACACAACGGGCTTATTTCTTTGTAACATATGAGGTTTTTCCTATTGGTTATCATGCGAGGGCCTCAGATTTTGATTTCGATGGTTTCGTCCATCTGGTATTGGTGGGTCATCCTGAGATAGACGACTTTCAATTGATTCAGACCTCGAAGGGCTTCGCCAATCACGGTCATGCTTGTTTTCTAATTGGTGCGATTGATTTCCCAATCGCTCGATCACGTCCCTTATTCGGGCGTTCTCATTTTTCAGATCTTGGATGTCTTGTTTAGTTGTTTGCCTTTGTCGTTGTCTTCTTCTTCAACAGTGGGTTACATTCTAGAGATATGTAATGCTTTCCTGCTACTGATCTGTATGGCGGGACTCAATTTCAACCTGAGAGTTATCCGTTGCCATGCCTTTTCTGGTAGAAATCATGTTTTACCACAGATTTATTGGTTGTGTAACGTATTTTTGTTTTTCACAGACGGTGCAAATCTGTTGACCTTGAAATTCACATTATCCACGTGTCAACAGATCTCTAATTAGTCCTCTACCAGCTTGTATATTACCTGCATACTAGGACAATCTATAGGCACCAAGATCACTAGAGAAAAAAGGATCAGCTATCACTGGTACTCCGATGACGAAATCAACTGCCGGTACAAACTATATGTAGAGAATATGTGGCTATAGAAGAGACAAGCAAGCAGAGATTTGAATAGAGTTTGAGGGTATGGAATAATGCGTACATTAGAATTACGAGAGATCTTGTATTTATATGTCCAAAATTTCAATTGATTCAGGGAAGCAATCAATTATACATCTGATAAGATTCTCTTATCTTATAAGATAAGGGATAATTGAGTGTGAACGCAATTTCTTAGATTTTAGTCCTAATCTGAGTTGATCCCCAATATTGTGTTGCTTAATCACTAGGAGATTGAGATTGATTTTCCTTGTAAGAGTTTGTGTAATAATCAAACACAATCTTTCTTGAAATATCTCTTACTGTCTCAAGATATCAGATTGCCTAGAGAATTGTGCTGGATTCGTTTGGCGAGGGATCCTGGTTTGGCAAGATATTAGTGTACGAGGACTATGAGGCCTTCGCTGGACCTAATTCGCTAATGTGAAGGCCTTACCAAAATTGGGTGGTAATAATATAGTTTCATTGGAGATACTCTTAATGATGTATAAAAATGAAGCTAGAGAAATTAAGGACCACCGAATAGAAGTTTTCACAAATGGACCAAATTAATTTAAAGTACTAAAATCTAATTAATTTTGCATAACACCACAAACGTCTTAAAGAATGCCCTTTCACAACTCAACAAGCATCTATTTTGCATTTTTTATCATATACCCCTCAATTGTTTGTACTAATAAAATTATTAGAAAATTAATCTAGAGAAAATTGCGGTGGATATTCTCTTTGATAAATGAAATTGAGAAATGTTTAGTATTCATAATTGTTTGAAAAATATCGATTTGTTTCTAAAAAATGCCTAGAATACCCCTAACATGACTAGATTCTACTTCTCTTGCTAAAAATGACTCGAAAGACAAACCTCCACCTTCTCTCGGCTCCCAAAAAGCCTATTCCTTACTTTCCATTCTATAGCCAAGAGCCCATTAGTGAAAACTATTGTTGGTGCTCAAGAAACACATCTCCATCCTAATTTATTTGACTACGTCGATGACCACCGAAGTTTGTCATCAATTTACATCTTTTGCCACGTTGATATATATCAACTGAATAATGCATTATTTTTTCCTTATTATTAGTATAGTTACTGTGTTGAGTGCCTTTATCTAGTAGATATATTGGGCATAATTTTGACGTACAATAGAAATATACATTTTGGATGACACTGCATTCAAACTATTTGGAATTTGCGGTGTGTAATGATCAAGCGTATGCAGTTCGTTACATGATTTTTTTTTTTTAATTTTCTGCTTTATTGGTAATGTTGTAGTGATAGAAAGTTGAATTTTCAACATGTTTTATAGATTCAATTTAAGATTCATAGATGTTGGGGTTCATGCTTCCAACCCTAAACATGTCCAATCGACCAATTATTGATGCGGTGTAAAGCTGATTGGACTCGATTTCTTCACCTTGAACTGTAAGTTATTGGTTAGAAACCTTGGTTTTATTGTTTGATGTAGTTGTTAATTTGTTATTAAGAATATATTTGAAGTTCATCGATATTTTAAATTTTTAAATAGTTAATATTTGATAGACTCTTATTCTCATCTATAAAACTCCTTCATGAGTCAAAATTACAATCTTGATAACGTTGCTCTCAGATAATGCATCCTCTTGGAAATTTAAGTGTCTAAAAAAAGTTAAAAATATCATTTAAATAGCACATTTAAAAACCTTTTAAAACAAAATAAAGAAAAAAAAAAAGAAAAAGAAAGAAAAGAGAGGCTAGAAGGTTTTCAAGTTTTATTTCAAGAATTTCATCCCTTTTCCATCAAAGACAGGAAATAGGACTACATTGTGCAAGTGGAATTAATCCCATGCAAAGTTTATGTTTTGATGAAATATTCGTGCTAAAAAAGAATTATATTGAAGTATTTTTATGGTAAGAAAGAAATTCATCATTCTTTTGGATGTTCAAGAAAGAAAGAATATGGTTTACTAAGATTAAACTTAAGAAAGAATACTGGGTCATACGACCCTTGAGATCTCCGGAATTAAGAATTTAAACTACTTCTTTAATTGGGATGCACAAATAGAAGATGTAATCCTAACGAGTTTTCCCAAAAAAACACACTTTCCCCCTTTTCCTACATATTAGAATTTGAATCTTGGATGTAGGCAAGATAATGGTGATGATGAGCCGTGATTTAATTTAAAGAAGATTGGAAGACAATAATGACTCTTCTAATAAGTTTCTTTGCTTATTTTCTCGCTGAAGTTTGAGAGAATAATTGTTCTGATGGAATTCTACTTTTTATAATTGTTGTGACCATTTTCAGAACTTTAATACACTATAAAACCAATTTATTATATTGTTGAATGATGTTATGTAGATCGTAGAATGAAACAAGACATGTTAACAGTTTTCCAGCGAGTAGGTTCGACTTCGAATGAACACCCCAGACGTGTATTCAGGATTTCGAAGTGAGATCAGTTGGGCTAGATAGCCTGATGTGTTCCTACCTCTAAGATTTGGAATAATGTCAATAGAGTCAAATATGCACATTTTGGTAAACTCCTGTGTTGGCCGGGAACCTGCCTTTTTGCACTTTATGACTTAAATTGAAGGGGTATTTTCTGAAATGGCCTAGTCAAAACATACACATATTTTTTAGGCCTTACTTATTCTTAATATCTTTTTGAGTTCTCTTTTGTAAAAAATATCTATACTACCCTTAGTATATTATTACAATAACTAAAAAACCCTTAACACAAAATGACCCATAAACCTTTCAACAACAATTACAACAAATGACGTTAGAAGACTGGTTGACGTTAGTTACAAAATTGAAAAAAACCCTAAGTTCTTCTCCCTCCAAATTTATCTAATGTAATAATTGGCTTTCTCGCTTCATTTTCAGTGGGCCAAAAGAAGAATTGTCACTAGTAACCAAATATTTTTGTTGCAAATTCTTCATTGGTAAGATATTCTCTTTATTTTCATTCTTTGATTTGTACATGGCATTTGCAATTTCTATTCGTTTTTGTAAATTTACTTTTGTTTGTTCAAATGAGTGTTTTTGAGCTGAAATGGTGGAGTTGAGGACGGACCTGTAGTAGTTGTGAGCCGTGGATGTTGTAACAACTGTAGTCGTTTTAAACAATAGTGGTCGTTTAAAATGGCCATTGGTCATTTTAAACAACGAAGCACAATTTGAATATTGCAGCCTAGTTGATGCCGTTTGAAACACACTATCTTTAATTTTTTAAAAAATAAAATTTTTATTTACATAATTTTATAAATGAAATGCAGGAATGGACTCAGCAGTATAGATTGATGTCTTTTATTTTGGTGAGTTTGTTATAGATGATCAGGGCAAGTGGAATTGGAAACAGGGTGATAGTCATGTTGTGAATGGACTTCAAATTTCTACAGAGATTTCATATAAAGAGCTGTATGGTAAACTACTGGACCTATGCAATGTTGACTCTTATTTGTATGAATTGGAGTTAAGGTTTCTTCTGCCTGGTGATGCACTGTTTGCAGAGCCAATTCAGATTACATTAGACAAATACGTTCATTGGTATGTAGGTCTCACTAAACAAGGTAAGCCTTGTCCCATTTGCATAATCCATGTGAGCAAAGGTCCAATAGAGTTTTCACACGTAATAGTTAATGATCAATCTGCAATCAAAGCGGGTGAACTAGAGCGTCACATGGAAACAGAGATATTGTCATTCAACAATGTACAATCACTAGGGAATGACTATTGTCATGACTTAGAGATAGTTCCAGAAAATGATGTACGATTGCCAACCAACGACGACGATGAAGTGGATCAAAATGTAGATGATTATTGAGATGTGATGGATATAAATGCAAATGATCAGAATTTAGATATTCCTACTAAAAATTCTTAGAATGCTGCCTGTTATACATTTGGACCTAAGGTGGTCAAAGACAATCAGTTCACAAATGAACAACTTCTCACTTTATCTTTACATGTTACAACACGCCATTGCCACTACATCTATCAAGACAACAAGATGGACGTAAGAGAACAACGAGGATACCATCTGTTGGAGAGTTTTCAAGAGGTATAAATGTAATAGGCGTTGGGCAACGGGACACAACTATCTAAGATGTACACACCAGATTCCAATAGGTGAGAACAGAGCGGAAGATTAGTGCAATGTCCTTTTTTTTTCTTTTTATATGGACAAACAAATGTAAATGTGACCTCTTTATTGTATGAATTGAGATATACCTTATGTGGAATGTAGATGTTGTGTTTATAACGATACTTAAGTTTCTATCGTAGTTAAACAAAACAAATATTTGCTACAATGTAACGACCGGAAATTTTTTCATCTATTAATTTCAAGTAAATAATTTTTCTTACTTTCGGCGTTGCTTCGAACCTCATAGTTCATTTTAAATATTTTGTTGCGTTAAAATTTTTGCGCGTGATCGCTTCACATTTTTAGTCGAAGTCTATGGAATTATTTTGAAAACGAACTTTATTCTATTTTTATTTGGTAAGTTTTTAATGTCAAGTTGAATGAAGTAATTTATAGCTAGCCTAAATTTTGTTCTCCGGTTCTATCTAAACATCTCGGCCTTTTTCTTTCGATCTCATAGCCAAAATCGATTTACTTTTCAACTCCAAAATTTAGCCGAAAACCCCACCCAAACAACACCCTAAAAAAAAAACCACCAAAATACTTAGCCAAACAACCCCTTAACCTCTACCATTGTGCATCCCCACTTACCCTCACTTGTGAACCAATTTTTCCCCCCAATAAGGTCCCAAATTCGTCCATTTCCTCCAGTTTAAAGCACCAAAAAAAGTCCAGCAATGACCTCCTTTTTCTGTCTAGTTTTCAGCCAAAACAGCAGCCCCATGATCTAACAAAAAACCTCCCATGATGCTACCAACTTCCCACCTTCTTCCCCCATTTTTTCCCTCACTTTCAGCCCTCAAATAAACTATTTTTCTCACCCCAAATTCGTCCATATAGCAGCCCAGAAATCAATCCTTAAGTTAAGCAAAAACTCTCATTTGTTTCATCATTATTTTCGACTCAGCATTCCCAGTTTGTGCTCCAAGTTCCAGCAGCAAGAATAATTTCTTCTTCTCTTCAATATTGTGCAGCAAAAAGCCTTGAAACCTCAGTTTAATCACCAAAAATACTCCAGCAATTTTCCATCTTTTCCTTCAAATTTTCGTCCAGCAAACAACCTCTTTTTCTGCATTTTACAGCCCCAGATTCCAGCCTTTCCCCCCACATTCGGTTCAGTTTTCAACCAGCAATGAAAGTTGTTTACCTTGCTTTTTAATTCACAAAAGTTTCCTATATATATATAGTGTACGGGTTTGGATTTTTGGGAAGCTGCAGAAACTAGTTTTCTTCATCAAAACTTCAACCCAAAATTTGTTTTGAGGTAGTTTTACTTAATATTTTTACTGCGATTTTAAATTAAGTTTTGGGAAAATTATGATGTTATATGAATTCCATGCAAACTTATTTATGAAGGAACTTATGATAGTGATTGAAGGTAATCACTTTAACATGTTTGTGATTGAAGGTAATCACGTATGACGTTATGTGGTGCCGGCTACCAATGTTTATGGTATTATGTACGTTCCAAAAATCATGGCATATCGAATTCATGTTTAAGTAAAAAATTTCACATGTTATAAATATTTCTACTGAGTGTTTCTTATGAAATACTCACCCCAAAATGAATAAATTTTCAAATCGAACTGATCGGCGTTGGTGCGACGGTGGTAGGCTAACGAGCTTGTCATGGAAAGTCTTATTTAGTTTATGTTTTGACGTCGAAATGATCGAGTCAATTATGATGTAATTACTATATTTTAAGTATTTTATTCAGTAATTAATTATGTAATATGTACAGAAACAAGATATTGGTTTATTTGTCGTTCAAATTTTTAAATTAGAAATTTGCCTAGTTTCATTTTTCCGATTTTTAGCTTATTGTCCCCTTTTTGAAAAATCATAACTTTTGCTAAGGTTGGAGTTTTTGAGTGAAATTAGTGACTATGGAAATCCCTATATGTGGTATAATAACATAAATTGGAATCACTCAAAATTCCATCGTATGAATTTATTATGTACATTTGAACGGACTGCCTTAAGGCACCCGGGGACAATATTCAAGCAACTTTGACTACCTTTTTCACCTATCAAACGACATAGTTAAGGTTTGAAATTTTAATATGTTGTAGTTTGTAGTCCAAGTATCTACCGTTAAATTTTTGAAATTTTTGGATTTCGTTTGATTAGTCAACTAAATTGTGGCGACACCTATCGTTGTATAGGAAAAACTATGAAATTCTGAAGTTCCTCTTCCCTTGCACACTTATTATTTTCTGCAAAATCTTATTTTTAAAATCATTCAAGGGAACATGAAATAATTTTTGGAGTCGTCATATATATTTTAGAGATTATTTTAGTAACCCTCCGGGATGAGAAAATCCAGGGCGTTACATACATGTTGTTAAGTTATATATTTTTCTTTGGACTGCAGATGTTATGTTTTTTAGCTATATGGCCCATCCTGGTTATGGAGTGAAAATATGCTACAAACTTAAAAAAACAACATTTTTCATTCTAAACAACCGCAAACGTTCCGCCCAGCACAACTATAGTCGTTCTGAACGTCTCTAGACATCCTATGTTAGGAATTTTCCAAACAATTGAATATGTTTTGAAATGTCTACTGTCTTTTTAAGCTATTGTAGTCGATTAATCTGGAACGAATGTCTCCCAACGTTGTTGGTAGGGAATCATAAGGTAACTCGATCGTATCAATGAAATGTATATTACATTAATCGTATCCTTCTGTTTAACTAATTCAAGCTCCAATAACCATTGTCTAACTCGATCATGTCGATGAAATATAAATTACGTCAATCGTGCCCCATTATCCATTTTGTTTAACTAATCCACGCTCTAATGACCATCCACTAACTTGATTGTGTCGATGAAATGTAAATTACATTGATCGTACCCCATTATACATTCTGTTTAACTAATTCAAGCTCTAATAACCATCCACTAACACGATCATATCGATAAAATGTAAATTACATTGATCTTACCCCATTATTCATTCTGTTTAACTAATCCAAACTCCGATAACCATCCACTAACTCGATCGTATTGATAAAATGTAAATTACGTTGATCATACCCATTATACGTATTTTTAACTAATCCACGCTCCAATGACCATCAACTAACTCGATCATATCGATAAAATGTATATTACGTCTATTGTACCCAATTATACGTTCTTTTTAACTCATCCACGCTCTGATGACCATCGACTAACTCGATCGTGTTGATCAAATGTAAATTATGTTGATCGCACCCCATTATACATTCTGTTTAACTAATTCAAGCTCAAATGACCATCGACTAACTCATCTGTATCGATGAAATATAAATTACATTGATCGTAACTCATTATATGTTCTGTTTAACTAATGCACACTCTGATGACTATCGACTAACTCAATCGTATCAATAAAATATATATTACATCTATCGTACCCCATTATACGTTGTGTTTAACTAATTTACACTCCGATGACCATCAACTAACTCAACCGTGTCTATGAAATGTAAACTACGTTGATCATACTCCATTATACGTTATCTTCACCTAATTCAAGCTCCGATGACCATTGACTAATGGACCGTGTCGAAGAAATGTAAATTACGTTGATCGTACCCCATATACGTTTTGTTTAACTAATCCACACTTCAATGACAACCGACTAACTTGATCGTATCGATGAAATGTATATTATGTTGATCGTACCCCAATGTACATTCTGTTTAACTAATTCAAGCTCTGATGACCATTGACTAACTCAATCGTGTCGATGAAATATAAATTACGTGTACTGTATCCCATTATACGTTCTCTTTAACTAATCCACACTTTGATGACCATCGATTAACTCGATCGTATCGATGAAATGTATATTATGTTGATTGTACCCCTTTATACGCTCTGTTTAACTAATTCAAGCTCCGATGATCATCGACTAACTCAATTACGTAGATCGTACCCCATTATACGTTCTATTTAACTAGTCCACACTCTGATGACCATTGACTAACTTGATGGTATCGATGAAATGTATAGTACGTCGATTGTATTCCATTATATATTTTGTTTAACTAATCCACACTCGAATGACCATCGTTTAACTTGATTGTGTCGATGAAATGTATAGTACATCGATCGTACCCTAGTATACGTTCTATTTAACTAATCCACGCTCTGATGACCATCGTCTAACTCTATCATGTCAATAAAATGTATACTACGTTGATCGTACCCTATTATACATTTTGTTTAAGTAATCCATGCTCTGGTGACCATGGTCTAACTCAATTGCGTCGATGATATACTAGAACCACACGGGTGTTTTAAAATGACTATAGTCGTGTTTGAAAAAATCTCTAGTCGTTTTTCAAAACTACTAGAGCTGTTTCAATTGACAAAAATAAAACGACTTCGTCATTGTATAAGAGCTCTAGTCGTTTTTCAAAACTACCACTTGAAGACTTTTTTTAAGAAAATTGGCGCAAATGGTCCCTCACCTTTGTCCTCATTACAGAAATGATCTCTAATGTTTGTTTTTGGCACAGAAAACCCATAACCTATGTGTTTTGGTATGCAATTGGTCTCATTTAATGAAAAAGACAAATATGCTCTTATTTTTAATTGGAGAAAATTTTAATTCGATTTCTAATATTTACAAAATGTGCAAATGGGTCCGATACATTTATTAAATAATATTTAATTTAGCATCTTAAATATATCACTATTGTCGTTTCAATTAAAATTTTCATATGAGAAAAATGTGAAATTATTGCACTTTAAGTATATATAATTGCTATGTGATTTGTAAAACTTAAATAAAAATTAAGTTAAATAAATAACAAAATAGCGTATATAATTTTATGTCATTGAACCAACTTATTATGTTTTTTTAACATAAAAATACTAATAAAAATTAATTTACACATTATGTGTTCTTTATTTTTGAATAAAAAATTAAAATATGAAGAATACAATTGGGACTCTAATATTTGTAGTTAATAAACGAATGACTCAATTAAATAAAAGTATTTAAGCATTGAGTTTGTGACAAAATTATTTCCTTTTTATGTAGTAACAATAAAATAAATATTTAATATTTAAATAATATATTTACTTAATAATAATAAAATAATTTTATTTAACATATTTATTAATAATTATGAGCTTAAATTTTAGTTATTTTATAATAGTTCGAAAATGGACAAAAAAATTTAGTACATTATCAATATGGTCAATAAAGTGTTAATTAAAAAAAAAATACCTTGTTAGTTTTCTTTAATTTTTTATAAAAAAATAAAATTATCGGACTCATTTGCACATTTTGCAAAGATTAGAAATCCAATTACAATTCTCTTCAATTGAAACTAAGGGCATTTTTGTCTTTTTTTACCAAATAAGGACTAATTGCTCACAAAAACACACATGTTAAGGGACTTCTATGCCAAAAAAATGTCAGTGATGATTTCCGCACTTAGGACAAAGGTGAGGGACCATTTGTGCCAATTTTCCTTTTTTTTTATATTTTTTTACTTTACTATCCATAGTTTTGTTTTTTTCTTGGGTTTTTGATTTTGATTTTGATTTTGATATGTTGTTGTATGGTTTAAATGCTATAGATATCAATGTTGGACAGCTGTAAATGTTGGTTAAGATATACATTTCAGGTTGATAGTCGTTTCAAAACATCAAAAGTCATTTTAAACATGTCCAGTGTCATTTTCTGAACGTACTAGGTCGTTTCAAAACATTTTTGTTTGTTGTAAGAAATTGTGGAATTTGGATGTTTGTTGATTAATCAGTATGTTTGCATTCAATTTGTCAATGGAGTTTTACTTATCTAAATTCATTATATCTTTGTTGTGACCACAATTGGATGCTTTACAAATTAAAGCTGCTAATAGTGTTGTTATTGTGATGGAGGTTGATGAAACAAGTTTACAAATGATCCAAATAATGAATTGATGATTCAGTTTTCACTACGATCGTAATTGTGAAACTTTGATAATAAATTGTTGTTTCTCCAGTAAAAAAAAATGGTTCATTCGATCAGATTTAAAGGACAGAAACAACATTTTTGCAAAAACCACTTTTTATTCATAATAAACTTTCAACACAGCTATTTAAACGTAAAATAACTTTCAAGGAAACTATTCAAAATCATCCATCCATCCATACAACTTCCAAACAATTATCCAAACTACTTAACCTTCAAAACAACCTTCTAGACTACCTAACAAAAAACCTTTCAATCAACTATTAAAACACAACTATTACAACTATCCAACCTTTCATACAACCTTGTAGACAACCTTCCAAACAAACTTCCAAACACCAACCATTAAAACAAACGACAAAGACAAATTTCACAATCTCGACTGTTAATCCTCGTTCTCCGACTACTCAATCTCTTCTCCATGTCCTCGGCCTCCAAAAAGCAAGAGTAGACTTCATAAAAATATTTAGAAAGGTGCAGAAACATGTCAAGCAAAGATTCTACTTTCCACAGTGCAACAAAGTTTGATGGGTATTCCTGAACTTTCCACTGGCGGCCATGCTTCACAAGAAAGACATCAAATATATGCTCATCTAAGTGCACCTTAACTGTGGTGAATGAAACATAATGGTTGAAGAAGAAAATATCAAAATAATCTCTGCCACCAATGGACACTCTTACTACATTGTCAAGTCGGTTTTAATGAGAGAGGTTGATGAATTGTGTGGCATTGAAATAATTATGGTGCCTCTGTATAAGTGAACTCCCTGGGGTTGAATTGGTTGGAGAAGAGGCCCTTTGGATACCATCACTATGATAGATGAAGAGCAGACAAAATCAATAGAAAGTGATAATAAAAAATTGCATAAGACACCAAATTTACAGCACATAATGGAGCAAATCAAGAGTTATTAACACATCAGGAAGGGAAAAAGCCTCAGTCCCTCAGTATTCATTCAAATTATTATTTACCAACAGTCATTAATATAAAGGGAAGGTGAAAAAACTTAGTGTCTCAGTCACCATTCAAATTATTATTATTTACTAAGTGTCATTTACACAAAGGGGATAAGAAAAGCCACCGTGCTTTAGTGACCATTCGAATTATTTTCCTCCATATTTTTAAATGCGTAAAAACGAAAATAATTGTTTAAAAATAAGTATAGTCGTTCCAAAACGGTCTTTTTTAAACAACTATTGTCGTTCCATGACGACTTTCATCATTTCACAAATCGTTCTGAACATCTGGATTTTTCATAAACTACACCTTCAACAGATATCCAATATCAGAAGCAAATGTATATGGCTATCATTACCCATAAAATTCCGAATTAGATCAGAGTTAACAATAAAAAATACACCACATAGCTTACAGAAAATTAATAATAGATAAACAGTGTACCCCAGCCATACAAATTAGTATCACATCTTTCTTTGCGCCTGGAGGATTCACGAGAATGAACACCAGTGCCATTATAATTTGTCCGCTTCTTTGGATGGGTCTAATGTCGTGAGGAAAGGACGGTTAACTAGATGGAGAAGAGGAGTGGAAGTAAACTCACGTTCAAAGGCGAGGGTAAAATGGAAAAACACAAATTACACAATTTTTAACTTTTTAATACCCTAAATCTGGTCAAAGGCCTTAAAAGTTTAGGAAGCGGGTAACCTGGCCATTTGGAGTGATTCCCACTAAATTGAATGCCTAGTTGACTGAGATAGTTTGATATGTCTTTTAATATGACATGTTATGCGATTGCTTCTAAATTTTCAGAATATTTTGTGATCACATGAAGAGTTAAATGTGCCTGTAAGTATGTTAGTGACTTAGACTACAAAATTATGCTTAGCTACATTTTGCTCACTTTATTGAAGCCTTTACAGAAGGAAGTAAATTGGGAAATTTTAACAAACTATTAGGTGATGATTCATGAGTTTATATAGAACTTTTCATGTTCATTTGAGGTGTTGTTACCTACTTAGGCTCACTTGGGCATATTTGCTTTAATAAACCGGTTGATCTTATGTATTGTATTCTTTGCGATCTCAACCAAATGGAAATAATACTTAAGGCATATAATACTAAAATTTCTAAACCTAGACTAATTAAATTAAATTCAATCTTAATTGTACTTAAACAAGTAGTAAACATAAAAAAGTCAAAACTGACGCGTTACAATGAAAAATAGTTTTGACTCACACACGCAGGTTCAGACAGTGTAGAAATTAATGAATTAAATTAAACACGAACACAAGATGTAACTTGATAAACTGTAAGAGAAACATCCACATGCCTCCATGCCACGGGTAAAAATAATTCACTAATAATTTTGATTAAAAATATAATAGTATCCGATTTTTGTATTTTCACAAAATTAACAAAATAACAATCAAAAGAAATAGATCAACTCCCCTTTGATACTTTTTTTTTTACTTGTTGATGAAGTAGAATCAAACTTATCGGTCTTGACTTTATCACAACTTCCCTATTGTACTTGGCCGCAACGACCACTTGGATTAAGAGCCCAAGTCTTTAACTTCACACCAAATAGATTAACCAAAATATGGAATCATTCATTTGAGTATCAATTTATTTTTTATTCTTCAATGAGTTTGAAGAAAACTTTTGCTTTGAAAATTAATCAATGAAGAATCGAGTCTTGTTCATTTTCAATTCGACCAGCTATGAAGCTTATAGGACAAGAACACAAATTGTGATTTCAAAACTTAGTTCCTTATTTATTTGTCACCTTACTTATGGGTAAACAAATAATCAATAAAGAAATTAATTCTTACCTAAAAATCTGGAATAAGAGTTGGAAGAAAATTAGTAAATATACAAAAACATTTCCAATATTTGTAGAAGGTAAATATTTAGGAAAGTTAGATTATCCATAAATTTTCTTCCTAAACAAATCTATGAAAGTAAGAGATAGAATACACAGGATGTTCGTGTTCCTCTTCCTAATATTCACGAGATCAGATTATATCATGTAAGGAAATAGAATAACAATCACAGCCCACAAATCTCGAAAAAGATTCTGCTTACCATCTTAGCCAGTCTCAAGGCAATAACATGTTCAGTCAGAACATACAAGATAACCTCATTTTTCAACATTAAAAACCAGTAATATCAATTAAGAGAGACAATTTAAAAATATAAGAAAAAATATAGGATACCATATTTTTCCAACAATCTCCCCATTGGGCATTGCGTGTGTGGTGTGTACTAATCATGTGAACATTTAATAAGCATGAGCGTCACATTATACAAAGATCATTTAGCCTCTTTGCTGTTTATGAAACCAAAAACTGAAGCATTATCTAATCTTCCTCCAAGTCCTCCTAGATTACCACACACATTAAGCACACACTTAACCATACAAAAGTATATTTAACAATACTCCCCCTCAGCAAATTACCAAAAGTACCATCAATTTTTAAAGTTCACCACCACACCACAAAACTACTATTTCTCCATTTTTTTCAATAATACAGTCAAAGGGGATAGTAAGAAGAGAGAAAGCAAGAGTAAGGTACAGTGTAGTATTTTAGTACTGTCATATTTGATTAGTGAGAGCCAAATAGTTAAAAGGACAGATGTCAGAACTAGAGACCGTCAATTCTAAGAGGCTTGGACCTCTTTGCGCCAAACACTGATGGTCCTGCACTTTACTTACGAGTTGGAGCAACAGCAGGATTAGTTGGCCTAGCCATAGGATCAGAATCTGGGATCTACTCTTCATCTTCAAGGCGTGCCGTGAATTCCAGTGTGACAATACGGAAAGCAGAGATGATACGTTCATCTCTCAAATATTCAATTTTTCCCAAGACCCTACGCATGAAATCAAATTCATTAGAGAAACTTTTGGTCATAATAAAAATTTGGTCTACCTGAGTTCTGACAAGTCCCAACTTAGTTTCTAGAACATCTAGTCGACCAGACGTATGAGTCCATGGGGGCCAATGTAGATAATTAAGATCTGGTAGAGAATTTTGTATCTTGGTAGAAGTCTTGAAGCAGTTAGTTCACCAGTTTCTAGCCAAATAGAGCCAATCATTTCTTGGGCTATACTATCCTTAGTCAATTCTTCGTTACTAGTGGTAGCAACTTCATCCATACCTAGCAAGTCCCTTAGTAAGTTAGGACTAAATGTAAAATGTCTCCGTCTGACATAGACTTGCCACTTAAACTAATTGCCAGCTTTTCCCAGATTTTTGGAAACATTTTCCATGAATTCCTTGACAAGAGTTTCATTAAACTTACTAGAAAACCCCATCAAGTTATTTAGTTTATGGAACCCCACAACCTCATCCAAGTCAAAAGAAACAAAATCATGAATAGCCACTTTAAATTCCACAATGAACTTATGATAGGAGTGGGATCCTCCAAGTTTTCATCAGCCTCTCCTCCCATGGCAGGAGGTTCTGATTCTTCATCACCTATCTCCTCATCCTCGAGTTTTTCTTCTATTACTTTACGATGATTAGATACACTGTCGCCTGTCACATAATCTATGTTTCCTTCTTCATCAGATTTTTCTAGGTCCAACTCATCACCTTCATCAGACTCTTGGGCACTTACAAAGACCTCTTTGCTCAGATAACTAACTAGGTCTCCTGATCTTTAAGGAGAGAAGACTTTGTGACACGTTTGGAGACTAGAGAAAGTGGTGGCTTTGTTTTGTTTGGTACGATGTTAGTAGACTCACGATCAGTAGTAGCAGCAACAATTGAGGGCGTGTCAAGGTTAGAACTAGACTAATCTTGTCTTCTTGCACTTTTCCAGAGATTCTTTGCCCCAACAACTCTTGTTCCTTTTTCAGATTTAGCAGCAAACACCAGATTTGAGCTAGGCTGAGTCACAAGTGTTTTTTTCATCAGGCTTAGAACTAGACTGAGTCACAAGTGTTTTTCTTCGATTTGGGCATCTTCGTCCTTGCCATTTTTGAATCTAAAGAAAGACTCAACAAATTTCAAGATCAAATGAAAATTGGATTTGATTTGGAAATTGAAAGCAGATATGGAAGAAAAATACAAACCCTAGGTCTTGGTTTAAAAAGAAATAATTTTGAATAATTGCACAAGGAGGGAACCGTTTATTTCTGTCGTGTGAAAGGCAATTACAAAAAAGAAACGGTTGATTGATGATTGACAGCTAAGGACAAAAAAACTTCTTAATTTTAACCAGATTTGTCATATTTTGAATTTCTACCCCTAAATTTGAATTAATTTTTGAAAATGGATTTTTTATTTAGAGTAACGATAATTAAATGGATTAATCTACACAAAAATTAGGCATAGATTCCGCTGTCCAAAAATTGGGCCAAAACTTTTTTTATTTGATACTAATTTTTCTGCCAGGTTTAGACTGTTGATTGAGAATCCTACAAAAAGCCCACACAAATCAATCACACAAAATCAATGAAATTTTTTAGTAAGATAGAAAGAACTTTGATTTTAGGGTTAAATTCACACTTCACATATTATACAATCAATCCAAAAATACTGACATAAAAAAGAATCTTCCAATCTAATGTATGCGCATAATTCTATTCAATTATTTTGTCAGATTATGATGTGAGTTTGTGATAGGACATACTAGACCAGGCAATCATAACCCGTCCCAATAAACCAAATTGAATATTGTCTAGTAGATAAGTACAAAGATGTATTTAAAATTAGTATTCATCTAAGATTGTCTCTTTAAATAATAAAACATGTGTGTGCCAGGCATGAGTACAATATAAATGTCAAGGACGGCTGCACACACCTTTGGTAGTAGTCCTCTCCTCCAAAGAAATTGCCTATTAACACAACAACATAATAGTATTGAGAGACATAGAAACTAACCAAGGGTCCACAACAAATTACAAACCAATGTAAAGAAAATAACACAATCATTAGTAAGGCACAATCAAACTAGTCAAGATGTCCTCGAAGTGTGCCTTTCTGAGCATATATTACCTTAAGTTTAATGAGCATATCATACTGATTTGTTAATCCAAGTTTATCACAATACACGTAAACCAATCATATATTGATATCATATGCTATTTGCAAGAGTCTTTTTTTTTTTTTTTCAATTTAAGAAAAATGCAAAACTTATACAAGCACCATGATGAAATCAAACAAACAAAAAAAATATAAAAAAAACTACTTCTAATTTTTTTTTAATGCATCAAGCAAATGCCAATGGATTTTCGTAAAGTCTCAAATGTAGCAGAGTCTAAGGCCTTGGTGAACAAATAAGCCAACTGATACTCAGTCTGAATATATTCCAAAGTGATTTTTCTCTCTCGACCAAATCTTTAATAAAGTGATGTCTTATGTCAATATGTTTGGTCCTAGAGTGCAAAACATGAGTTTTAGAAATGTTAATAGTATTAGTGTTATCACAAAACATAATAACAAAATCCTGATCAATACCATAATCACTAAGCATTTGTTTCATCCAAAGTAACTGAGTGCAACAACGACCAGCAACAATATACTCAGCCTCTGCAGTAGATAAGGAGATAGAGTTTTGTTTCTTAATTAATCATGCAATGAGATTGTTACAAATGTAGAAATATCCTCAACTCATGCTTTTCCTATCATCCATGTTTCCTGGATAAAGTCCATTCAACTTCAGTGTATCCTGCAAGATGAAAATCAGCATCATCATTATACCACAAATCAAAGTCAGTCGCAAGATGTGATTCCTTTGGTTTGGCTTGACAGCGCGTACAAACTCCCACATTGAATGCTATGTCAGGACAACTTGCAGTCAAGCACAACAAACTGCCTATCATGCTCCTGTACAAATTAGAGTCGACCTCCTTGCCCTGGTCATATCAAGAGATCTTCAGGGATGTGTCCATGGGAGTTCTGACTGATTTGGTCTATTCCAGACCAAACTTCTTAACTGGAGTTTTAGCATACTTTGCTTGTAAGAGAAAAATCTCTAATTTAACCTATTTGACGTGCAAACCTAAGAAGAAGTTTAGTTTACCAACCATGCTCATCTTAAATTCATTTTTGCATAAATTTAACAAACTTCCTGGATTTTATTTCTAGGGTAGAACCATATACAATATCATCAATGTAGATTTGTGCAACTGTTAATCCAGATTTGAGATGTTTGATGAACAATGTTCTCTCTCTCTCTTGTATCATTCTCCTAACAAGAATATGGTTAGCCATCCTTACCAAGCACGTGGAGCTTGTTTTAGTCCATATAAGGAATTTTTTAGTCTAAACACATGGTCGGGAGAATAAGGATCAACAATCTCTTAGGCTCCTCAACATAGACTTCTTCATTCAAAATCATGTTCAGAAAGGCACTTTTCACATCCATTTGGTAAAGTTTGGACCTCATTTGGCATGCTATAGATAGTAGGAGTCTAATGGATTCAAGTTGAGCTACAAGGGCAGATGTTTCATCCAAATCTACTCCTTCCACTTGGGCGTATCCCTGTGCAACCAAACGTGCCTTATTTCTAACTATGTTGCCATGTTCGTCAAATTTATTTTTGAAGATCCACTTTGTTTTGATCACATTTGTGTTCTTAGGCTGAGGTACAAGTTCACACACTTCATTTCTTCCAAATTGAGCTAGCTTTTCATGTGTGGCTAGAACTCAATTTTTATCATCAATTGCTTCATTTATATTTTTGGGTTCAATTTGAGAAGTTTAGCAAATATTTCCAAGTTCAGTAGCAAACCTCATCCTAGTCCCCCCATGCCTTTGCCGGAATCAAAGAGTACATTATCCAAGGGATGTGCCTTTGTATTTTTTGGGTTCAATTTGTCTTCTTGTTTCTTGTTCTTCATTTGCAGTCGTACGTCAGACCTCTAGAGGCTGGGACAGAGACGCCAGAACCTGATTCTGGCAATTCATTCTGTCTGTCACTATCTAAACTAGACACATGATTGTCTTGAGTGTTATGACTTTCACCAACCTATCTTCCAAAGTCTAAACTTGAGGTTCATGTAAATAAGATGAAAAATCATCAGTGTCATCAATTTTTACACCGATGAACTCAATGATAGTTTGAGTCCGCATGTTGTAAATTCTATGATCTCGACTTTTTTCTAAATAGCTAATAAATACTCACTCATCACTTTTTGAATCAAATTTACCTAAGTGTTCCATATCATTCAACATGTAGCATTTGCTACCAAAAGTATGGAAATACTTAAGATTTAGTTTTCTTCTCTTCCAAATCTTATAGGGAGTTTAAGTTGTATCTGTTCTCAAAGTCACGTGATTCAAAATATAACGTACAATATTAATAGCTTGAGCCACAATTTAATAGGAAGTTTCTTACTATTTAGCATCACTATAGCCATCTTTTGTAAATAACTATTTTTTCTTTCTACAACCTCATTTGTTCACAAGTTTTAGGAGCAGAGAATTCTTGACATATACCATACTCTTAACATAGTGTAGAAAAACTAGCATTTTCAAACTTCTTTCCACGATCACTCCTAATATTCATTATTTTTATCCCCTCAAAATATTTCTTTGTTGTTAATTTTAGGTGAAAAAGTTTAAATCTTTCAAAAACATAAGACTTTTTTCTCAAGAAGTCTACCCAAGTATATCAAGGAAAATCATCCACGCATTCGTAAATATATCTTTTGCCACCAATACTTTCAGTCTGAATAGGTCCTATCAAATCCAAGTGTATTAATTCTAATACATGATATGTTGCAAGAAACTGAGATTGTTTGTGTGTACTTTTAGTTTGCTTATCTTTTTGGCATAAACCACACACCTTCAGGCTTTTGAGTGAATGTGGGAACGCCTTGTACTGCATTTGATTTTGTTAGTCTCAAAAGATCAACGTAGTTCAAAAGTCCCAACCGTTTATGTGTATAATTAGTCTTTGAAACATGACAAGTAATTTTGGTGTCAACAAGCTAACACTTATCACTAGACGTAGTACCATATAAGATACACCGGCCATCATATTTCAAGACTTTACAAGAATTTTCGAGAACATAGCTAAGTGATTATCATCATACAATTGGCT
Source organism: Forsythia viridissima (assembly GCA_030279155.1). Lineage (NCBI taxonomy): Eukaryota > Viridiplantae > Streptophyta > Magnoliopsida > Lamiales > Oleaceae > Forsythia > Forsythia viridissima. The sequence continues at coordinate 29,862,394 of CM059042.1, forward strand.
TATACTAATCAAATTAGCTTTTAATCCAACAACAAACAACACCTCCTTTAAATGAGGAAATCCATCAATCAAGATGGTTTCTACACCTTCGATTTTACCTTCAGCCCCGTCACCAAAGGTAACCAGTCCACCTGCATGACTTTTGTAATTAGACAAAAAGGAGTGATTTCGTCATAGTCTAGAACATCCACTATGAAAGTACCAATCGTTAAGAACAAGAGTTCTATAGAAAACATCAACCATAAAACAATTTAAATCACTTTTTCTAATCCAAATTTGTCTTACTTTAGTGTTACTATGATGTCTCATTTGTCTACTAATCAACTTCTTATTAGTTAAATAATGAAAGGAGCCATGTCCTAAATTGCCACAGATACAACATTTTACAAAGTATTTTGATTTACCTCTTTACATAGGAACTTGATACCTTAGTTGTTTGACTGATGAAAGAGTTTGAACTAGAGTCTTGACGTAGGTCACAACCTGCATTGGCGATTCAGGTTTAGGTCTGACTGTAGTGTGAGGAGTTCTGTCTAGAATACAGCAGTATGACTGTCAGTACAGGTTTCTTTGACAAAGTTAGTCAGATTTGAGATTTTTGCTTTTAATTTTCCATCATATCCCAAGCCTTTTTTGTCATTTGAAGTCCTTCCATAGCTTAGTATTTCACTCAAATGAGAGGCACCAATTGTTAGTTACTTGACCATTTCCATTGATTTATTTAATTCATCAAGTAAGACCACAATTTGATCTTCCTTCTCCTTTAAGAATTTGGTTAGACTCTTATTTTTAGCATCGACTATTGTCTTATGATCTTCCGAAAATTCCATCATCACATGGACAGATAAATTTTTTTCCTATTCGTCATCTAGTTTTTTGTTCAAGCCAATGCAATTAGAACACACACGGTTTGGTCTTTTTGATAAGGTATCCAAGGAGTCTGAACCTGCAGTCACGTTTTGCACGAAATTTGTACCAGACTGTAAGTTCACAGAGAGATTACCTGATCATCAACAGTTATGTTGTCCTCATCCTCGTCTAAATCTCTTTCATTATCTTCACTCCAAGCAACATTCATAGCCTTCTTGGTATGAGATTTCTTCAGCGTATTAACACATTCAAAAGCTATGTGACGAAAACTCTCACACTCACGACATTGAACTCTCACACTCATATTCATAGATGTAGTAATGTTTTGCCTTGTGTAGCTTGGAAATATCTTTTTTCTTTTTTTGGTGGTGGAGCATTCAAGTTCTTTTCTTTCAGATTGCCTTTTAGGAATTTTTTTAATTGTTTGGTGAGCATAACTATGTTTTCACTAGTTTCACTCTTTTCACCGCAACATATTCTTCATCTTTTCCAATTTTGAAGGCAATGTTAGATCTCTTTTCTTTCTTCCTCATTAGTAGGTGTAGTTCATATGTCATCAATTATCCCACCAATTCTTCAACCTTCATTTTCTCAATCTCCTTGTTTCTTTAATGGCAGTTACTTTGGAGTGAAAATGATCAGACAAGGATCTGAGAAATTTCTTTACAAATTCGCTCTCTGAGTATTTCTTCCCCAAGGTATAGGCTGAATTGGTGATGTCACTGAGTTTGGCATAGTTTATCATTTCTCACGGTCAGTTGTTCAAATTTAAGAGTAAATATTTGAAGATTGATGACTTGACAACGGAGGTTCCCTCATGGGTAATCTGTAGAATATCCCAAGCTTCTTTAGCAACTTGACATATAGAGATCAAACTAAATTGATTAGAATCCACAAACGAGAATATGGCATTAAAAGCTTTTGAATTCCAATTTGTATAATTAAATTCAGTTGTTCTCTCTCTTTCCACACCATGTTTAACAACAGTGAGAGTTTTATAATCATAGACAATAGAGTGCCAAGCCTTTTTATCAAGATACTGGAAATAGACTTAATCTTAATTTTCCAATTGGCATAATTAGTTTCATCTAAAACTAGCAGTCTAAACGGTGCTCCGTCCATTATCTAGGTTTCCAGATCTCACTTATAAAAGTGTCCCCGCTCTATTACTAATTGAAAGTTCTATAAATTAATCAAATTAAATTTAGTGGACAAAACGAAGTAAGAACTAGCGCACCACTTCTGACTCGTACACACAAGTTCAGGCAGTATTTGTTAACAACAATTTGTTTAGTGCGAAAATTAATTTAAACTAAACACGAACACAAGATGTAGCGTGGTAAACCCCTAAGAAAAACATTTACGGTTCCCCATGCCACGGGTAAAAATAATTCACTAATAATTTTGATTGAAAATACAATAGTTTCCAGTTTTTGAAATTTCGCAAAATTAACAAAACAACACCTAAAAGAATATAGATCAACTCCCCTTTGATACTTCTTCTTTTTACTTGTTGATGAAGTGGAATCAAACTCACCATTCTTGACCTTATCACCACTTCCCTATTGTACTTGGTCTCAACCACCACTTGGAATAAGAGCCCATGTCTTTAACTTCACGCGAAGTACATTAACCAAAATATGGAATCGTTCCTTTGAGCATCAATTTGTTTTTGATTTTTCATTGAGTTTGAAGAAAACTTTTTCTTTGAAAATTAATCAATGAAGCATCGAGTCTTGTTCCTCTTAAATTCGGCTGGCTATGAAGCTTATAGGACAATAACACAACTTATGATTTTAAAGCTTAATTCCTTATTGATTTATCACCTTACTTATAGGTAAAGTAATAATCAATAAAGGAATTAATTATTACCTAAAAATTTGAGGTAGTCTCTTGTTCAATATATGAATTAGAATATTTTATGGTCATCTTTCAACTCAAATATGTATAAAATTAGACCTTATTTGTTGTCCAACCAAACTAATTCCTATCTAAATTCTATCAACACGTAAATATTAAATTAATATGAACCATAATAAAAGAAATATAGTATATGAGATTTTGATGATAGAGTGGTAAATTAAATGTGTACCTCACAACCAATATTCTTATTTCCACATTAGTTGTTTACCTACTCGAGTTATGATACATAAGTGATGCACTGAGCTCCTCCGAGAACTCGTGGCATCACATAATCTGACTATTTGCTTGTTTGGCTAAGCTCATAAGGTGCAAACTTACCCTGGTCCTTGGTCCAGGGTAGTCTAAACAAGGACCGCCCATGGATATTGTTGTCGGTTATTTTGGTTGAATAACCGAAAGTACTGATTTTTATCAAAATATATAGTTTATGGTGATTGTCGACAATCAATGGCAGAAGTTTTGTTAGTTTTAATGAATTCTATTAAAATATTGTTATTTTTCATGGAATGGGCCCTTCAAAGATTTTTCCTCATGATCCCAAGTTGCTTGAGCAACATATGGTGATTTGATTAAACTCATTCTCTTTGATCCTCATTTTTGAGAAGGACCCTCCAGTGACAAATTAATTCCTTTGTCTGTTTCTTTCTCAAGCTCGTACATATGTTATGTACACTCCCATAGTTTAGTCTACCGTCCTTGATCTTAAATAGTTATATTTATAGCTATTGCTATTGCGTTTGTAAAATTTGCACTCTAATACATATGAGAGGTAGTTAGAGTTAAAAATGAATTAATTTCTCCCTAAAATAAATACAGTTTAAGATTTCCATTTTGTGTTGACATGACAGTAAATTGACACGTGAATTTCACGTGTTTGACACAAATAAAAAATTGTCATAAAAGGCGAAAGTCACAATTTGAAAATGCAACTTCAACATAGTAAAAGGCGTGTATTGTTCTCAGTTGATCATAACCATTAAAATCAGCAGCTCAGATTATCTAGTGGTTGTATCTCCAATAAATAGTTTTTTTGGTTCACTTTCTACGGTTGGATTGAGAGTTAAGGTGTTTTGAGTGCAATCCTCTTCTTTGTCTTAATCTTCTACGTGTGGTTTGCCTCTGTAAAATTAAACTATAATCTTTTGAGTGAAGATCTTGATTTCTGTAATGTTTTAGTGTGTATAGATGGTTATATATTTTGTAATTTGTAGAGAGAAGTCTCTTTGTGAGGTTCTTTTGCTCAAGTGTATCTCGAGTCTCTTGAGTCTAGATCTGTGTGATTAGACGTGTACACTGTAACATTCTTCCATATTTCATAAAGTTCAGTGCACTGTTGTAGAGCTCTGGGAATGTAAGCTCAAACGTTAAGTGGACCAAATCTGGTAAAGAAATCTTGGTGTTCTTTACTATTTTTGTGTATCTAAGTGGTAATAATTTTACAATCAGTGAGAATATAGAATCAGCCTAAAATCTACAGTGATATCAAAGCAATCATAGGCTTTCTTAGAGTTTTATTCTTCGGTTCTCTACTGAAAACTAGAGGTGGAAAATGGGCCGAGCCGGCGAGCTCTTAGGGTTTTATTCTTCAGTTCTCTGCTCAAAACTAGAGGTGGACAATGGGATGAGCAGCTCGTAGGCTCGCCGACTTGGCCCATAATGGGCACGAGCTCGTCGTGGGAAAAGCCCAAGCTTGGGCCGAGCTCCAAAAAATAAGACCGAGCCCAAGTAGACGGGCCGGCTCGTCCATGCTCGTGGGCATTGCCCATGAGCTAGGAGCTACGATCCGGCTCGTGGCCCGTACGGTCCTATGACCATTTGGAATCCAACATATTTTTAAAAAAAAAAAAAAAACCATTTTTTGATCCATATAAATTAGCCACCTCTAAACCAATTTTCTTCACACCTCAATCTCTCAATCTATTATATACACAAATTTATCAATAATTCTCAAATCTCATTTTTATTTATCATTTATTGTCCAAGCTTAGTATTAGTTTATTTATTTCAAATTTTTCACTATATCTACTACATTTCTAGTTTTTCTACTACCTCTTCTACTATTCTCTTTATAATTTATTCGAAATGTCTTACAATAGAAGTGATGATGATTTTAATGACATTCCAATTCCTAGCGATATAAATCTTGGTGATGATTACGGGAGCACCAATCCTATTGAGTTGGATGACATTCAAGAAGAAGTCAACACACAAACAAATACAACCACTAGTTCGAGTACTAAAGAAGAGTAAAAAAGCAAAAGGCTCGGTGCTGGGAACATTTTGATTTGGTGCCCACCGGTAAACTAATAGACTTGAGTACAAAGCACAGTGTAAATACTGTAAAGATAAATTTGCGTAGCAAAAGAGGATAGGCACGACCCATCTAAACAGACACTTCAAAAGGTGTGTGTACAAACATGGAGGGTTGGAATCAAATCAGGCCTAACTCCAGTTTAGATCTCTCGAAGTCGGCTCTAGTTCTATTCCCATTCTAAACAACTGGGTGGCGAAGGCATGACACAATTGATGGCAAGTGTCGAATTTTTACTTAGCTTGGTGGAAAGTCCTTATTTCACGAAATTCATACAAAGGTATCTCCAACCAAGGAACCAACCTTTTCCTAGAAATACTCTTCTCTCAAACACTATTGTATTTAATAACAAAAAAGAAGCTATTATACATGATATTAATAATTATACCGGAGTTTTATCTTTCACTTCAGACTTAGGTCCAGAAATAACCACAAAAGATATATGGCGGCCACTGCACACTATATTGATAAACATTGGATCGTGCATAAAAAATAATAGTATTTAAAGTAATTGGCTATCATCATAATGGAGTTAATATTTTTCATGTTTTAATGGGTATTTTACGTGAATTTAATTGAGAAAAAAAGATCCGCAGTTTCACTTTTGACAATGCCTGCTCCAACAATATTGTAATTGAAAAATTAAGTGAATATTTACATATAGAATTTGATGGTATTTTATTTCACATTTGTTATGTATGTAATGTTTTTAATTAACTGTAAAAAATGTGTTACAATTCATAGAAAAACAATTAAAAAAATTAGATACACTATTAGATTATATTATGGTCTCACCCGCTAGAAAACAAATTTTTAGTGCTCTATATGTTGAAAATGGACTTCAAGAAAAAAAAATTGCACCAATGTAGGCCATATGTGGAATTCAACATATCTCATGCTTGAATCTTGTGAATAATACGAAGATTGCATTACTGTATATTAAAACGGCCAACACTCACAGGCCCGGAATATGATTTGCAAATATATAATTGAGAAATCTCTGCTCATGTTAGAAAATTTTGGAAGTTTTTTACTCCACAACAAATGCATGTGCAGGTGTACATTATCCGACAAGTCCACTAGTTCTCAATCATTTATATTATATTGCTAACAATTTTAATAGACATAATGATTTTGCTATTTTTCTAATATTATTTTAGTGATGGAGGCTAAATTTAGAAAATATTGGAGAGAATTGCCCATGTTATTCCATTACATCCATTATGGATCCCAAACTTAACTTAGATTATACCAAAGTAAGCATAATGATAATTTCACAAATATTAACATACGAAAATCTACTAACGTACAGTAATTTAGAAAAAACTTTATGTGAAATGTATGGTTCTACACTGAAAAGATCGGTAGGAACGTCAGACGACCTCCCTGTTCCAACACCTGCTTCGTCATTATTTGATGATAATGACATATGGAGTTACCTTAATTCAGTTAGGGATAGTCAACATGCTAGTGATTCTTCTTCTTCTTTTTTTCCTTTTCCTTAGTACGAACGTAGGATTATGTGCTACTCATATATCTTTAGAGTTAGTTAGGTATTTCGCCCATGACATGCTAAGTATTTTAGATGATGAAGTGAGAGAAATTTTGATATATATACTATGACGATGGAGACAAAATGAATATCAATATCCAATTGTTTCAATTATAGCACGCGATCTACTAATACATCCGGTATCAACTGTAACATCGGAATTTGCTTTTAGTATAGGTGACAGGATTATGTCTGATTTTAGGTCAAGACTTAAATTCAGAATATTAGAAAGCTTAATGTGTCTGAAGGACTGAGAGGATGCCAAACTTTGGATCTAAGATAGAGTGGACAGAATGATAGCTGAAGAATTTGAAGATTTGAATTATTTGTAAGTATTGTTTGCATAAATATATTTAATTCGGCTTACTTTTACAAAAAAATTGTACAAGCAACAACTTGGTCGTGTACAATTTTAACTCCATCCACGTTAAAAGTAACCAATCCCAAGCCCCCCAAAAAAAAAGAGGGTTTTAAACTTTTATGTTGTAACTGAAAATTTTCATATACTTTATTTCTTTTTTATTTTTAAATTCTAGGCAAAAATATTCAAACTTCAAAGTTTAAAATGAGAAAAAAAGAAAAAAATAGCCGGGCTCGTGGGCCCTCGACTCAGCTCGTTCGACCCATGAGCCAAAGGGCCGAACAGAACGAACCTTTTAGAGATGAGCCGAGCTCAGCTCACCCCTTTCATTGTGGACAATGGGTGGAGCTGGCTCGGCCCAGTCCATTGCCACCTCTACTGAAAACAATGATTATTATCCATTGCAAAGGGTTTGCTTGAAATTCTTAGGGTGAAAAACGTAAGCCCTAAGAGCAAACTTGCTGGAAGTTCTTTTTTATTATCCAACCCGAGGAAACTTACGTACACATTCGCTCGATGAATTCTAATCTAATCCTTTTTATTATAAATCAACATGTGTCTTTGTAGCTTAAATTTGTAATTCTTGCTGCAAATAACTAATTATGTGCGAATATTTTCCACTTAGAGTATCAATACTAGTATGCAAGATTGGTTGTTGAAATCTATTGTGCTATGTATGTCTTTTATTTAACTGTTCTTTTTATCCTCTATAAAATTTGGATTTCCCTTGCCTTTACCTGACTTGTGTCGTCCTTGACCTGAAAACAAAATTCTCACGGAGTCTTGGAGTCTACAAAGCAAAGTATAACTATGGCCTAGTTTGTTTTTTTTTTTTTTGTTATTTCTTACTTTGTTTTTTTTTTCGGTTGAAATTTTACTTTGTGTTTATTTCTTTATGCTTAAAAGAAGTATAGTACGTTTTCTTTGCAAATAAGTATAAATCTATGATCTCTATGTCTTCTATGGGATTAAATAGTGCTAAGTTTACAATCTGTTGTATAACTCGCATTCATGAAAAACATGAGTTTGAATAGGTAAAAGGCAACTATCACCAGATGATGACAAGTGGCTTGATCCTCAGAGTCCATAGTGGGTTCTGGTAGACGGTTTGTATACCCATGTGATAAAAGGCAGCACAACTACCCAGATGAACCAATTGCACCTTCAAATTGATCTCTCTCTCATTATTCTTCGTCTTCGGTTCTTTCATCTCCTTCTGGGTTTTTCTTTTGGGAGATCTCTGATCTTGGGTGATCATTGATTATAGTCTGCAAAAGACAATCACTCTCTGAGTGATTTATTAGAGTTGTGGGGGTGATTAGGTTTGAGTAATCCTTATGCGAACAGTAACTATTTTTCTGGTAGACTAGCGTGAGAGAGATTCTGAATTGGTCTGGGGTTTGGAATGATTCTTCGTATGGTGTGAGGGCTATACCTGAGAATAGTAAGCTCCTGAATCCGATGACAACATATGCTGTGAAACATTCTTGAGTTGAAGTGTTCAAGTCTTATTTTGTTTTCTTCAGTATATTTCGTTTATATACTAACATTTGATGTATGATATTTGGTTTTCTCAGATTATGGTTTTGTAATAGTTGTATCAGAGCTAAGGAAGAAAGTAAAACAAAATATCTAATCAATTCTGGTCTTATATTGTGATCCAAGTTTCTTATCTCACAAACGTATTGAGAGATCTTAAATATCTGCTCTCTTCTTGAGGTTTACGTATTGAGTGTGGTATGTCCCTTGTTGTTTTTTAAAAACAAAATGGGAACTAAATTTGAACTTGGTGTGTATAATGGTAAATGTGACTTGAGTCTCTGGAGCAAAAAGATAAGAGCAATTTTATTATAACAAAAATGTGCACAAGCTATTTATAATAGTTGGCTTGCTGTTTTGATGATAATAAAAGGGTGAAACTAGATGAAATAGCTTGGAGTTCAATTTTCTTGCATTTATCTGACAATGTGTTAAGGGAAATTGGTGAAACATCCTATGCCATAGAATTATGGACAAAATTGAAAACAACTTATTTGACTAGTACTATGCCAAATAAGATTTACTTGTTAAAGCAGCATTTTACCTTTATACTTGATCCCACCTTAGTATTAGAGGCAACTTTAGATGGGTTTAATAGACTTACTGGGGATTTGGCAAATTGTAAAGAAGAAATTTCAAATGACCAGCATATTGTAGTTCTTCTTAGCTCCATTAGTGACAAGTATAAGGGTGTAAAAGCTACCTTAGAGTATGGTAGGGATGACCTAACCCCTGAAATTATAATTAGTGTCCTTAGAAATAAAGAGTTAGAGCTTAAGACTGAGATAGGAGAGCATGTCAATGGGGCAAAACTTGTTAGCTAAAGAAAAGAATAGTAATAAAACTTGGAATTCCTCTAAGAAAGACTATGGTGAAAAGAAATGTAAAATAAAGAACAAAACTTAAGGAAAGACTAAAAACAATGAGTGCTTTTACTGTTAAGAAGAGGGGCATTTTATAAAAGAATGCCTCAAAAGGCTTGCTGATCAGAAGTTTAAAAATAAAACATAGGGTAGAGCTGCTCTAGCTTATAATGAAAATGACTTAGAGGAAGAAGTCTATGTTGTTACTACTAAGCAACCTGGTCAAGAGTGGATATTGACTCTGGCTGCACCTTTCATATGTGTCCTACTAGAGTGTGGTTTAGTGAGTTTCAAAGCTGTGAGGGGAGGAAGTCCTTATAGAAAATGACATGTTCTATTAAATTAAAGGAATAGGCACAATAAGTCAAAATTTGAGTGAGAAGAAAAGTTAAGTCCTAAAAAGGACTAGATATTTCCCTGAACTTCTTGGAAATCTAATATCCTTGGGGGTATTAGATGGTCTGAAGTTTGATATAAGTATAAGTGAGGGGTCTACTAAGATTCTTAAAGGTACTCAGCTTATTGTAAATGCTCCTAGGATGAATGGCCTCTACATAATTAGTGCTGAGCAAACTTCAGTTTTAAATACTGTTCTTGCAATAGATAATGGAGATTTGTCAACAACTTGGCACAAGAGGTTGGGCCATATAAGTGATAAAGGTCTCCAAATCTTAAGTCAGCAAGGTGTCCTTGGAAAAGAAATTGTAAGTAAAGCTAGTTTCTGTGAGCGATGTATTTAGAATATCTGCATGCCGATCTTTGGGGACCAGCTACAGTTAATACTCACTCTGGTTTTAGGTATTTTCTCATAATTGCGGATGGTTTTTCCAGAAAGACTTGGGTTTCTCTTTTAAAATCCAAATCTCAAACCTTTGGAGTTTTCAAATAATGGAAAACTCTTGTGGAAAATCAAACAAAATAATGGAAAACTCTTGTGGAAAATCAAACAAGTAAGAAAATAAAAGTCTTAAAAACATATAATAGCTTAGAATTCTGCAATCATGAGTTTGATAGTCTTTGCAAAGACAGTGGTGTCTTAAGACACAACAATGTGGTACACACTCCTCAATAAAATGGTCTTGTTGAAAGAATGAATAGAACCATTCTAAATAAAGTAAGGTGTATGATTCTTAGCTCTGGTTTGCCTAAGATGTTCTGGGGGAGAAGCTGTTAAAACTGCTAGTTATTTGATGCATAGGAGTCCTACTATTACTCTAAACTTTAAGATACCTAAGGAAGTGCGGAATAAAAATCCTCATTCCTACTCTCACCTAAAAGTGTTTGAATGTGCTGCTTATGCACATCAAAGTGTAGGAAAGTTAGAACCAAGGTCTAAAAAGTGTGTCTTTCTTGGTTATGTTGAGGGTTCTAATGGCTATAGACTATGGGAAAGAAATATAGGAGGCTTTAAGGTAATTGTCAGTAGAGACGTTATGTTTAATGAACATAAGTTTCGTTGTATAGAAGATGGTTTAAGAAATAATGCCATGTTGACTTAGAAGGTGGTATTGAAATTGAGGTAGAGCCTCCTAACAGGCAACAGGCTGCTAAATTAGGACATAATGAAAATGGTACTCCTCATTCCCAGCCTGAAACCAGTCAAGACTCCTCTATACAAGAGGAGACTATAGAGAGAAACATGGAAAATGAGGGATCTTCTCAGTTAGGCAGAGATAGAGAAATGAGGCAAATAAGGCTTCCTATCAGGTACAGAGATAGTCTCAACATGTTGCAGTTTCATGAGTCTATAGAAATGAGCCTGATTCTTTTGAAGAAGCTATTAAATGAATAAACTATAAACATTGGCTTGCAGCAATGCAAGAAGATATGTGTCTTCCTCAGAAAAGAATTAAACTTGGGTCTTGGTAGAAAAACCTGAAGGAAAAAGAATTGTAGATTGTAAGTAGATCTTTAAGATAAAGAGATGTGAGTTAAATGATGAAGACATTAGGTATAAGGCTAGATTAGTTGCAAATGGGTTTATCCAAAGGGAATGGATAGATTATAATGTGAAATTTTCTCCGTTGCCAAATACACCATCATTAGAATTATCTTAGCTCTTTCTACTCAGTTTGATTGAAAAATTGATTAGTTAGATGTTAAGACTGCCTTTCTAAATGGGGATTTAGATTAAACAATCTATATGAGTTAGCCTAAGGGTTTTCAAAAGAGAAACAAGACTGCTTTTGTTTGCCTTCTAAAAAGGTCTTTATATGGCCTCAAAAGGTCTCTATAAGATTGTATCCTGAAAAGTACTTTCTACTGAACTTTGCTAAGTTTTTCTGTAAAATTGTTCTATAAAACTCCCCAACTAGTTCAAAAATTTTGAATTCAGCATTATTAATGGAAAATGAGATTTCCCAATTTGGTAGAATAAAATGAGAGCAATTCTTGTTCAGAAAAATTGTCTAGAGCCATAGATGGAAAATTTCATGGAATTTGTCACCATGACTGAGGATAAAAAAACAGAGGCAGGTGAACTGGCTTATACTTCCGTTAATCTCTATTTATCTGATGTTGTCCTTAGGAAAGTGGGTAAACTTGATACCACCAGTAAACTGTGGAAAAGATTAGAAGACTTGTATTTTTTTAAATCTCTTCCCAATAAACGCTTTCATTTGTAAAGGTTCTTCAGTTTTAAAATAGATTCCTCAAAAGACCTGGATGAAAATTTGGATGTTTTCAATAAATTGATGCAAGATATAGAAACTGTGGGGAAAAAAGATATGAGGAGTAGAAAGTAGTTTTACTGCTTAATGCTATTCATAGGACATATAAATGTCAAAAATGTCATAAGTATGACAAAGATGCTTGAATCCCTGAAATTGTCATTAATTCCCTTATAAGTAAAAGAAATGGAACTTAAAGTTGAAAAACAAGAAAGTGATAATGTTGAAGCAATAAATATCATCAAGTATGACAAAGATGCTCTAACCCCTGAAATTGTCATTAATTCTCTTTTTATTTTTTTTTTGGGGGGGGAGGGGGGAATATCTCAGCTCGAAAATCCAAGTTTGAGATATACATTTTATTACAATCCAAAAAGAAGTACATAGAGGGGGACGTATGAGCCTTACCTCCAAATAAACTAAGTTGATAGCCTTACCTCCAAAAAGAGTACTACTCTTTTTACAGGTTAAAACCACAAATTCTAAAATAAACTAAGTTGATAGTAGAGTATGAAAGAATAGCCTCCAAAAAATCTTCCTCCAAAGTACTAGTTCCATCCTCCTTAATTTGCTCGTATTATGATGTGTCTAGTAAGTCCCATTTTTGCAGAATTTGATGAACATCAGAACATCAGCAATCCAGAGCACCCGAACACAACTGTAAGCCAAAAAAATTGTAACTTCCTACACTATAAGTCATGTTGTTCTCTCCATCGTCCTAATTGAAGCAATACCCAACTTGTCCATACGAATGAAGCCTCTCACAACACCTTGTAAATCAATTCCCTGTACCATTTTGAAACATTTTTCAGCATATCCCTTATTAGCAAACCAATCGGCTACTTTATTTCCTTCCCTCCAAATATTAGAAAATTGAACCTCCATTTTGTTAACATTTTGGTGGATGGATTCCAGAATGTATCGAACATCCCAAGGACCTTTATTCTGTTGAGTGCATAATAACATTGCGGCACTGGAATCAACTTCTACCTAAACTTTTCAAACATCCTTCCGCCAACACAATTGAAGACCAGTATCCACAACTTTCAATTAAGTTTCTAGGATGGAACAAGTCCCATAAAAGTCATAAAAACCCCAAGTAACATCCCCTAATTTGTTGCAGATTACTCCACCCCCAGCTGCCAGACCACAACCCTTTAGTGCACCATCTGTGTTTAATTTACTCCATCTGTCTTTTGGTTCCTCCAAGTAATAGCTACAGGGTAAGTTACCATTTTCTTATCAACATGAATGATCCCAGCTTTAAGAAGGGATTCCACCAGATGATGGGTAATTTTGATGATTCTAGTTGAATTCATTCTCACACCATTGTGTTTAGAGTTATTTCTATCATTCCATAGAAACCACAAAATGAACAAAGGCACGGAAGCAATTAAAGTTCCTGGCCGTGCTTGTTTACTGGTAATCCATATCATAAACATAGCTCTAGGATGTGAGTATTTCTTGAGTGACATACCTAATCTCAAGCAGAAATGTTTTGAGACTACTTTAGCACATTTACCATTTAAAAATACATGATTAATGGTTTCCTCCTCATCACAACATTTGCATTTAGACGCCAATTGTATTCCAAGTTTTTTTTTTTAATAATGTCATCCACCGAGACCTAATTATGCCAAAGTCTCCATATAAATATAGATATCTTGGACAAGATACTTTTGTTCCAGATGAACTAAAAAGATAGATGAGAAGAGTTCTTTTGACGAAATAATTCAACACATGATGAAACAGAAAATTGACCTGTATTATCCAGCTTCCAATACAGTTTATCATCTTGGTTGGATAAAGGGATGTTCTTGATTTCATTTACCAACTCCGGAGGTAAGATACTGTTCAATTTATCACATTTCCAGTAGTTAGTTTCTCTAAATTCTAGTACATATTGTTTACTGTAATGTCCATGGGGCAGCAAGTATTGAATGGCTACTGATTTAATCCAGATCACACCAAAAATCAATTTTTCCTTCTCCAAGTTTCCATGCTAGATGAGTTTCCACCAAGTGTCTAATACTAGGCATTTTTCTCCATAAAGGAGAGTCTTGAGGCCTTGTAGTAATCAAATTAGCGTGGACAATTCTGCAATATTTTGCCTTCATAACCCAGCTCCATAATGATTCCTGTTTTCTAAATTTCCACCATAATTTGCAATCGAAGGCCATACTCATATCTTCCATCATCCTACATCCAATACCACCTTCATTATAGGGATAACAGATCTTCTCCCAAGTTGCCCAATGTAATTGTTTTGTGTGACTAGAATCTCCCCATATTAAGTATTAAATATTTTCAAAATTCTACTCAACACTCAAACGGGGGTTTCCATAACTTGCAGGAGATGCATTGGGATGGAATTTAGAATAGATTTTAAAAAAACCAACCTCCCTCCAGCAGAAATTTTGTGTTCCCATCCAAGAAGTCTATTTTTAATTTTGTTTACCAAATCTTCAAATAACACACATTTTTTTTTCCTTCGCAAAGAAGAACTCCAAGATAAGTTATAGGAAGAGCTTGAAACTGAAAACCAGTCAAGACTTCCACCACACCTTTGTGTTAGTCTTTCGTCCCAGTGAAGGAACTTTTGCGACAATTTATTTTCTGACCTGATCCTTTTGTATAAGAAGTGATGAACTCCATCACTTTAGCAAGAGATTTCTTATGACCATTAGTAAATATGATCATATCGTCTACAAAAGCTAAATGAGAGATAGGTACTCCTCCACCATACAAAAAGTCTAGAGTAGAATATCTAGTAAATAACTTGTCCAATCCCCTAGAAAAATTTTCAACCAGGATAATAAACAAAGAGGGAGAAATTGGATCACCTTGTCTAAGACCACTACTAGATTTGAAGAATCCCTTCAGTTCACCATTTAGGATAATGGAGAAACCACAATTATTGATGCATCTCTCAATTTTTTCTATCCATTCTTGGTCGAATCCAAATTTATCTAAAACTTTCAATAAAAAGACCCAATCCATTATGTCGTACGCCTTTTCCATATCTAGTTTAAGCACCACATTGCCACCCCTGATTTTTTTGTCCAATTGATATATCAATTCTTGAGCAAGAAGAATGTTATCCCCCAATATCTCATCCAAGGGTTAATCCACTTTGAGAGGAAGAAATGATTTTGGGCAGAATCTTATTTAATCTGGATGCTAGGAGTTTGGTCAATATTTTATTCAATACGTTGCATAGGCTTATAGGCCTATAATCTTTCCACTCCTGAGCATTTTGCTTCTTTGGAATCAGCGTGATAGAAGTAACAGCAACCCCAATATGAACGACTTTACCACAAAAAAAATCCACAACAGCATCATATAAGTCTCTCTGAATAACTTCCCAACAGAATTGATAAAATAGTGTAGAATATCCATCAGGCCCTACTGCACTACCTTTGTTCATAGAGAAAACTACTTCTTTAACCTCTTCGATGGGGAGTAAATCATTAAGAAATTTGTTGTCCTTCGAAGAAATAAGAGTAAGTATTGATTCCAGAAGCTCACTGCCATCTTCAATAGGTTCTTTGGTAAGGATATTCTGGAAGTAGTCCACTACATATTGCTGAATCTCATCTTCACTTTGAATCAATCTACCATCATTATTGTGAATTTGGATGATCTTATTTTTACTTCTGTTCTTTTTCACAATAGCTTGGAAAATTTTGTTATTTCTATTGCCTTCTTTCAACCATTTAACCCCAGATTTTTGCCTCCAATAATCTTATTCTTGGGAGAGTAATTTATTAAGATTGGCATATGCCTTATGAACCTCTGAATTTTGAAGTGCATCATAAAGTTTCTCTTTGTCAAGAGCCACCTTTTCAGCTTTTTTAATCCCGTCAAAAATATTCCCAAATAACTATTTGTTCCACCACCAAAGAGTACTTTTCAATCTTATTAACTTGTAAAAGAAACCAAACAATCATTTAGAGTAAGGAGACAAATGAGCATCCCAATTCTTTTTAATCACCTCCAATAAATTCTATCTAATTTCTCCCACATCCTACCATTAGACCAAGTATAATATTGGCAATTACAGTTCACTTCCTCTACCCCACATGCCATAAGCATACTGTTAAAGTCCTCTATAGATCTACTATCCTATAAAGTATGGAATTAAAGTCACCCCCTATTAGCCATGGCTTATCCAACTAATTAGCAAATTGAGCCAGGGCATTCCACAATTCCCTTCTTAGGCTGACAGAATATTTTGCATACACCGTTGTGATAATAGTTTCCACCTCACTCCATTTGATTTGGAAAGAAAGAATTTGATCCTGATCTTCTATGAGCTGGCAGTCCATATGAGATTTCCAAAATACTCATAACTTTCTTTTTTTATTGGCATAGCAGTTATCATAACCCAATTTGCGACAGAATTCGTGAATCTTAGCCTTATCCACAATAGGTTCAACAAGGAAAATAATAAAGATATTATGTAATTGCACTATCTGCTTAATTAGTCTCTTAAGTGAACTTATTACACCTCTTAAATTCCAAAACAGAAGGTTGTCCATCATGATAAATGTATTTGGGGATTACCTGTGTGGTTTTTCCGTCTTAATAGTATGGGACTTCTTATCTCTGAATGCCTCAATTTTTTGTGTTGTTTTGATCATATGAATGGGCCCCCATCATCCTTTAATTTATCATGATCCTTAAGAATCTCTGAATCACAAAGTGATTTGCTTTCCTTTGACATGTTTTGATCCACTATAATACCTCCTCTCTTGTCTTCCACATTCCCATATCAATGTAAATCTGATCAATAGTTATAACCTCACTCTGTTTTCCATCAGGCAAGTGGAATTCTTTATTAATTAAAGACAATTTCGAATCATCCTCAAGTTTCTCTTTAAGAGAATCAAAGTACCCTGTGTGCGTGACCTCCTGGCCCTCATCACTGATAGCTGGATAGTTTTCTAGTGGAGCCTCTTTATTTGTCTAAGTCTCCTTCTCAGATTCTCCTTTAGTCGAATAGTTTTCTACTTCATTCTTTTTTAATTCCATTTGGTCTTTTGTATCAATACTTTGGATCTCATCCAGCGTATCTTTATTTTCCTTAGAACAGTCGTCTACTTCACCTTTTCCTTCTAATTTATTAGAAACTTTACCAATCTGTTTTTCAACCCACACTGTTTTTCCTTTCTTTTTGTCTTGTTTAATTTTCAAGCCTTCTCCATCCATATTTATCTTAGCTTTTGAACCCGTCGTCTGTTTCAGAAACACTTCTCTATTTCATGACCCAAGTGTTTATAGAATGAGCAATAGTCTTCATAATAAATGTTTTGCCATATTGCAAATTCCTCATTGCCAATTCTAATTACATCCAATCGTGGTGCATTGATGTCCATCTCCACACATATTTGGGCCAAGTTAGTTCTAGATTTTTTTACCGTATTCTCGTCCAACTTCAAAGGAGTACCAATAACTGAGGCAATAGAGAACAAGATAGCCTTATCATAGAAGACCAGAGGAAGTTTTAGGTAACGCAATACACATTGGAACAATATATGACTCCTTTTGTGGATCAAAATCATAAGTGTATTTTAAGACTCGCATTGGAACTCCATTGATGTACTCCATTGATGTACCAAACAGGTTTAGCAAAAAATCTACAGTAATCTTCTTCCTTATCAAAATTATCAAGAATATGCTTTCCATCCAAATTTCTCACTCTAACTTCACCAGATAGCTCAAATGTATTCAGTCAAGAACATAATAATAGAAACTAGAATAATAATAAAAAGAAGAACATGGGCAGGTCTAGGTCTAAGCACATGTTTGGAGCTATTTAAATTATAATTTCAGCTGGCCGGTCAAACTGGTCAAACATACTTTATATCCACACATTTCGTAGGACCCACAACTTACAATCTACTTTTTATCCACACATTCACCAACAACTTATAATTTAAGCACTTGAAAAATAATTTCAGCACTACCAAACATGCGCTGAATCAAGTGCTAGGGCAAGAAATGTTATGGTGTCACTTTATTAAATATTGCTACAAAAAAAAAATGAACAAAAAGAAAGAAGTGATGAAGTAAGGCTTGATTAGGTTCTAACACTAGTGAAGTCATATAGTAATCAATCCTAATTTAGAGGCAAGTGGAGTAAATTCGGCCCTAAATAAATTCCAATCAAATGAATGGATTCTTGACTCAGGTTCTACCTTTCATATAACATCAGGAGTGGTTTACAAATTTTCAACAATTGGAGATGGGCCACGTGGTAAAAGCGTAATAACATTGCTTGTAAAATAGCCGGAACAGGCAATATAACTCTTAAATTTGAAACATGTTGTGTTTGCACTCTAGAAATAGTTAGGTTTATTCCATAAATGATATAAGTTTCTGTAGCTGCTTTAGATGATATAGGTTTTTCGGGAAAATTTAAAAATGGAATGTTAAAAATTGTCAAAGGCTCTCTTGTTATTTGTAAAGGAGTTAAGAAAAATGGGATTTATGTTCTCAATGCAGTAATTAAAGGTTTTAATGCCTCTGTTACTTCTAGAAAAATGAATGAAACACAAAAATGGTGCAATAGGCTTGCTACGTGAGCAATGAAGGGCTTCAAATTTTGAATGAAAAAGGTGTATTTGGTAAAGCTGTTATCTCTCAAATTTTTTTTTTTTTTTTGTAAATAGTTTATGCGGCATTTTTCTAGTGAAGTGCACAAATCTTCCTCAATCATAGAGTAAATAGGCTCTGACTTATGGGCTCCAGCAAGTGATCCCACGTCAGGTGGAAATAAATATTTTCTCTTCATTATTTACCATTTTTCTATAAGAGTATGGGTCTATGTACTGTACTTTTGAAAATTTTAAAAATTGGTAGGTTTAAATATAGAATCAAACTAGAAAGAAAATAAAGTTACATATATATAACTGATAATGGCCATGAATTCTGTAATGCTAACTTTGATTATATATGTAATAAGTATGGAATTATTAGGCACAAAATAGTCCCTTACACCCTCCACAACAAAATGGGGTGGCTGAAATGATGAATAGGACTTTGTTAGACAAAGTGAGGTACATGATAGTCAGTTTACGTGTCCCAAATCTTTGTGGAGAGAGGCTATAATGACAGCCTGTTACTTAGTTAATAGAACTCCATCTGGTGCCTTATGTAGAGATACACCTCAAGAAATGTGGACTAGAAATCCACTTGATTATTCAAATCTTAGAACCTTCGGCTGTCCAGCTTACTCTCATCAAAATGAGGGCAAACTATAACCTAGAGCTCAGAAATTTGTCTTTTTAGGCTATCCTAAAGGTGTTAAAGGGTTTAATTAGGCTATGGGCTAGAGGCCAACAATGTGTTAGAATTCATTAGTAGATATGTTACCTTTTATGAAAATGAAATGCCATGTTTAGCTAATTATAGTGTTGAAAAGGATAAAGAAACCTCAGACTTAGAAACGTACAACTTCAGCTAGAAGCTAAAGAAGTTAATATACATGATCAGACAACTGAGATTGAGGTGGAGACCTTAGATCCACCACAAATAGAAACACCTTAACCTGAAATAGATTAAACTAAAATAGAAGAACAAACTGACCAAGACGATACTTTAGAAAATTATCAACTTGTAAGAGATAGGACTAGGATTCATATTAGGGAGCCTCTTAGATATGGGTATGAAGATGATGTTTTTCTTACAGTTTCAAATTGTCATGATTTAGTATATCAGGAACCAACAACTTATCAAGAAGCTATAGGAAGTGAGAAGTCTAATAAGTGGAAAGAAAACATGGAAAAAGAACTAGATTCTTTAAACAAGAATAAGACTTGAGAATTAGTACCTAAACCTAAGGATAAGTCAATTGTAGACTGTAAGTGGGTCTATAAAGTGAAAGATGGTACAACTAGTATTGACCGTTTAAGATTTAAGGCAAGATTAGTTACAAAATATTTTACACAAAAATAGAGTGTTAATTATAATGAGATTTTCTCTCTTGTCGTTAGTAAGGGTTATGCTTACTTTAGTTACTCATTTTATTTGGGAAATAGAAGAGCTTGATGTAAAAACTATTTTTAGATGGTGAACTTGAAGAGAATATATATGAATCAGTAACAAGGTTTTGTCGATAAACCTAAACCTGATTTTGTGTGTTTTTTTAAAAATTTTGTGTAGATTAAAACAATATCCTCATCAGTGGTAAGAGATTTGATTCCTATGTTTTAAATATAGACTTTACAAGAAGCAATTTTGATCACTACTTGTATTATAAACAACAATTTTATAAAGAAGAATCTCTTTATCTGTTATTTACGTGGATGATATTGGATTATCAATTATGTATGAAATTGATTAAAAATATAAAGTTGTCTTTAAGTAATGAGTTTGATATGAAAGACTTGGGGAATGCAAACAAGAAGTAAGGAATAGAAATAGCAAGGGACAAATTAAAATCATTTATTTTTCCAATTTAAACTTCTTATGTGCATAAAGCGTTAAAACGGTTTGGCATGATTGATTGTAAGCTTCTTACTTTACCTTTAGCAAGTCACTTTACACTTAGCAAAGACCAGTGTCCTAATTCTGAAGAAAAATAGAATATAAGAAGAAAGTGTGTTACTCAAATTCCATAGGGTTTGTTATGTACACTACTGTTTGCACAATACATGGTCTAGCTTTTGCGATAAGCACTCTTAGCAGATTCATGTCAAATCATGGTCCTCAACATTAGGAAGCCTTGAAGTGGCTTCTCAAATATTTGAAGACTACCTCTAATTTTGGTGTAGTGTTTAAACATAGTGAAAAAGGAATAAAGTTAAAAGGTTTTGTTGATGCTGTTTATGCAGGTGATGGAGATGATAAGAAATCTACTCCTTTTTATGTGTTGACTTTGTGTAATACCTCCAACACATTGTTGCTTTGTTTATAATAGAGTCACAATACATTGCTACGATAGAAGCCATTAAAGAGGCTCAATGACTTAAAGGCTTGCTTCAATAATTTTTATCTTAAATGAACATGTTGTTGTGTATTATGATGGTAAATCAGCCATATATCTGTATAAAAATCATGTTTTTTATGAACGTACAAAGCATATTAACGTTAGGTTTCTTTTTCCAAGGGATATTGTATCCCAACATCTCTTGACACAGTTTATTCCTCATATATGTGAACCAAGGTACTTCGTATAGGAAACTTTAGAACTTGCTTAAGCTCGTTAAGCATTGATATAAATGGCTAAACTAGTTGTGTTCTTTTACAGGTACTTGAGCTACGAATCAATGGAGAAAGGGATTATCTGCACTTTTGAAGATTTTTGTCAAAGTGGAGAATGTAAATTGACACGTGAATTTCACGGGTATGGACATAAATAAAAAATTGGCATAAAATGCTAAAGTCACATTTCAAAATGCAACTTCAGCATAGTAAACACCATGTCAACGGCTCAGGTCGTCTGGTGGCTGTTTCTCTCACTACAAGAAATGAGGTCA
Organism: Forsythia viridissima; assembly: GCA_030279155.1. Taxonomy (NCBI): domain Eukaryota; kingdom Viridiplantae; phylum Streptophyta; class Magnoliopsida; order Lamiales; family Oleaceae; genus Forsythia; species Forsythia viridissima. The sequence goes on from CM059042.1 coordinate 29,883,964, forward strand.
AAAGCGGCGACATATGTCGTCGCTGAATATTCAGAAGTCGACTCTTTAACTTTTTAGAGACGACAAAGTCGTCGCTAAATGTCGCCGCAACAAGTTAGTGTCTCTAGAGATATAGCGACGACATTATGTCGTCTCTATATAAATTTGTGTCTATAGTGACGACAATGTCGTCGCAACAGTGTCGTGACCATATCTCGAAAACAGATATAAAGTCGTCGCTATTATACAAAATAATATAGACCATTATCTCGTCGCCATACGTCCTTCTCATATAGCGATGACTATGTCGTCGCTATTACTAATTGTTTTAATTTACTACAGCGACGATAGTGTCGCCGCTATAAACGTTTTGAATTTTTTTTTAAATTTTTTTTATTTCCAAATAATATAAATAATATATAAAAAATTCTAAACATCTACGGACCCTCCAAACCGTCGTCCTCGTCCCCGTTCTCCTCCTCCTCCTCCTCCTCCGCAGGCACAACTGGTATTTTACTTTTCAGAAACTCAATTTCACGCTGCATTTGGCGTAGCTGATCCTCGTACATGGCAAACTGAAGATCGTTATTCTGGGGGTCTGTAGAGGACTGATGGGAAGTTCCTTGTGGGGCAAACGATGCAGCAGTCGAATCTAGTGAGGGAGAGGTGCCCTTCGGAACCCGGCCAACCCCACGGATGTGACCTCGTCGTTCTCCGAGAACCTCCTTTGCAATAGCACGCTCGTCTAACGACGCACTATTGGAGGCGACTTGTGTATGTTGAGTCTCTCTCAACTCAACAAGTTTATCCTGTTCAGTGAAAAAATAATAATAAATAATAATATCATGCATGTCAGATAAAATTATATTAACATAATTTAAAAATTCTCACATAGTCACCAGCCGCCTGCGGGTTCACCCAATTGCCATCCCGGAAGGTGTGAAACGTCCGGAACGAATCAATAATCCCCGGCCACTTCTGGGTCTCGGGGTCCCGCTACGACAATTTAAACGTGAAATGTAGTTAGTATACATTTGTACGTAATGTAGTGAAGATATATATAATGATATTGAAAATTTATATGTTGTACCTGATCGTAACGCGTGGCAGAGAAGCTCTTCGACCCCTGCACGCTCGGGTATTTAGCCTTACTCCGATTGGCTTTATTTTTGGAGGACCATTCCTGAAGGTATAACATATAATTGATTAGCAAAAAATGCATTAGTTAAAAAAGTATATAAAATATCGTAAACAATATATAAACAATACGTACCACGAAAGTAGGACTGGTGAAGAAGTCAATGCACTTCTGCCAGTCCTTGGCGGACATCTCGCCGTATGGTCGGCTCGGTCCATGCGCTTTTAACTGATTATGAGCCTTGAGTTTGTAATCGCGATAACGATATTGCCCGGTACTCGTCGGGCGACCGATCGCCCTGCAGATCGAAGTAGCTCTGCAAGAGTGAAAAAAAATACGTTAATGTAGAAGTCGTGAAACAAGTATTTATTAAGTGTACTAATAACAAAACTAATTTAAGTTCATACCTCGATAATGCTACGTAACCGTGCCCGCTGCTCCTCTGGAACCTCTGTCCATGAAGGGTAGCACGGGGGCACGGTGAATCTCACTTGGTTCCCAACCAAGCGCGTGAAGTACTTCGCGTTATTCTCGATCGGCTGCATTGTGCGTTCGACATTGTCGAACGCGATAGGAAGTGGCATCTTCCCGTTAGCCTGCCAAACCATCTCAAGGTTGATGCCTCGAGAGATACCCTGTCGCTTTGGCGGGGGTGCTGAAAATGAAAAAATTGTAAATTGGATTGATCATACGATTTTCAACGATATGTATAAAATAATAAATAATTACAATTTGAACGAAAAGTCTTACCAGACTCGCAGGCCGAAGGGATCCGGTGAAATGGCTGCTGTGGAGGATCTCATGCACCATCACCTCCGTGCGACATCACCTCAGCCATACTAACACATGACATAATTACGAACATCACGTCAGCCATACTAACTTTGAATGTATTTGAAAATTTGAATGTATTATATTTTATTTCAATTTGGTCCCTTAACTTATTTTATTGCAAATAAGTCCCTAAACATTGAATTTATAGGAAAATTTCAATTTATTATATTTTATTTCAAATTGGTCCCTAAACTTATTTTATTACAAATAAGTCCCTGAACTTTGAATTTATGAGAAAATTTGAATTTATTATATTTAATTTCAAATCATAAACTTATTTTATTGCAAATAAGTCCCTAAACTTTGAATTTACAGAAAATTTTGAATTTATTATATTTTATTTCAAATTGGTCCCTAAAATTATTTTATTGCAAATAAGTCCCTAAACTTTGAATTTATGAAAAAATTTGAATTTATTATATTTTATTTCAAATTGGTCCCTAAAATTATTTTATTGCAAATAAATCCCTAAACTTTGAATTTATGGGAAAATTTAAATTTATTATATTTAATTTCAAATTAGTCCCTAAACTTATTTTATTGCAAATAAGTCCCTAAACTTTGAATTTATGGGAAAATTTGAATTATTATATTTTACTTCAAATTGGTCCCTAAAATTATTTTATTGCAAATAAGTCCCTAAACTTTGAATTTATGGGAAAATTTGAATTTATTATATTTTATTTCAATTTGGTCCCTAAACTTATTTTATTGCAAATAAGTCCCTAAACTTTGAATTTATGAGAAAATATGAATAAGTTTTATTTGATTGATGAATTAGTCCCTAAGCTTATTTTATTTCAAATAAGTCCCTAAACTTTAAATTTATATCAAGATTTGAATAAGGCGAGGAATAAGATTATGTCACATATGTCCCTAAAATTCAACATCATTCAACCTCAAATTCAACCATCGTCCTCTCTATAAAAACATAAAGATAGTGACAATCCATAATCAAATAAAAACTTCATCCTCAATCAAACTTCATCCAAATTAAAACAAACATCATCCCTAATGTTATTCAATGTTATTCACGGATTATTCAATGTTATTCAATATTCAACCTCAAAAAATCATCCCAAATGCAGTTAAATGGAAATCCAAAAATCATCCCTAAAACATCATAAAGCAAAATCAGTCCCTAAAAATTCATAAAGCAAACTCATTCAACTTTTTTTTCTCAACTTTGGCAATCAATATCAAAATCAGTCCCTAAACCGGAAGTTACTGAAGATTACCTCGAACAGGTATGAACTTCAGTTTCAATAATGCGGCTGGACGGCAGTGGACGGAAAAATGGAAATCAAATGATAGGCCAAAGCTGGAAAATGGAAAATGAAAAATCAAAATGAACCAACGAATTGGAAAATCAAAATGAAAATCATAATGACAATCAAGAAAGTGAAAGCCAAACCTTGTGACGGTGGAGATGACGGCGGAGAACTCAGGCGACGGTGCTGGAAATAGATGAACAGGCAAAATGGAAAAGAAGAAGGTTCTGCGTGAATTAAAAGGTCTGACTCTGTAGCGACGACATATGTCGTCGCTATTGATCACTAAAGCGACAACATTTTTTCAGCTTTTAAGACAACGCGCCTAAAACGTGGCGCCCAATTTTCCAGGGCAATAGCGACGACATATGTCGTCGCTATTGATCAAAAATTTGACGACAATTTTTAAGGGCAATTGACGATACTATACAGATGACTGAATGGTAATATCTCATTTGAAGGGAATTTTTGAATTGAAATAATTTTTTATATTTAATATTATCAATAATTTTTAATATTTCATATTATCAATAATTTTTATTATTTAATATTATTGATATTTAAAATTATCAATAATAATTTTTAATTTTTAATATTTAATTTTTAAATTGTAATATTTAATATTTATTTGGGTCCTCATATTTTTTCTTTTAGTTCAATTTCATCCAATTTTATTTGCAACATAAGTCCTTCAAGTTTTACAATGTTAGATATAATGGTCCCCAGTAGCATGTTTTTGTACAATTGCATAACATTTTTGTCCTACATTTTGACCAATAGCAATGATAGTATGAATGACAAACATTCAAGCCGAAAACAGTAACAACAATTTGAACATGCATTTTTATAAATTAATTTCATAAAATTTAGTGACGCACAATAACATTTCAATCGGATTCACTATCATGATACGATTGATCCTCATCATCGTCACTGACGTCCTCATTGATTTCACTCGATGTTTCGTCATCCTCGTATTCTGCATTTGTATCATCTTCAACATCATTGTCATTTATAAACGAAGTTTTTCCTACAGTATCTGACGAGGCTCTCCTGATAACCGATGCTTCGATCTCATCAGCTTCATCATCATCCCGGTGTAAGGATACATGCTCTATGTTGCCAAGATCAACGACTAGAGATAAACTGGAAGAGTAGTTATTGTGGAGCAAGTCAATCTCTGTGATGTTAGCTCCCACTGTGTCCCACGTGCTCCTGTGATGGACAATTTGTACTACTCTCCAATTCGGACCACGAGATGGATCTTCAATGTAGAACATTTGTTGTGCTTGGCTAGCAAATATGAACTGATCATCCTTGAACGCCTCTGCACTGATGTCAATACTAGTAACGTTATTCTCAGTTACCATCCGTCTTCCATCACACCTAAACCACTTGCATCGGAACAGATAAACTGAAAGTTTTGGTCCATATTGTAGCTCCAGTATATCTTGCAGCTGCCCATCGTAAATCTCACCCCCAGTCCCTAGGACGGACACACCACTATTCTGAGTTTTTTTTCGATATCACGATCATATGTCACGAACCGAACTCCTTTGACAACACAAGCCGTGTATGACATAACCTGCTGGTAACATCCACTGGCCAACGCAAATAACTCATGAGAAATTTGATGGTTGTGGCTTTGGCGCATTGCATATAGCTGCATGACGAGAATTATTCTCAGTTATTGAAAGCAATTATGTTGAAAACTTACAATTTTATTCAGTCGATGTTCGTTTACCTTTCTGTAGAACAAACCGTGAAAGTCTCTTCTGTGCACTAGTTCGATGTTCGGACAGCCATTGTTCAGTAGTTCCTGCCTATGTTCCCAGAAAAAGAATTGAATATCAAAGTTAATTAGTTCGTTTCAAATGATAAAATTAATTCGAGATAAAGGAATAATAATCAAGAATTAACGCCGTCTTACTACAAGAATGGCTCAACTTCATAACAGTTGTTCAGGACGTAAAAAATTGCTTGATTTTGAACTTGAATAGGAAACGTCGTTGGTGACTGCTTTCCAAGTGGGTGACACTGCGATTGAAAAACAGAAAGTTGTGTCTGTGGAACAGTAGCATCCTCGTTTCTGTCTGGTCAGTCGAACCTTGTCCCTATGTCTTCGAAGTACCTCGAACAAAAAATCAATGCCTCGTCCACAACATACCCTTCATCTATTGATCCCTCGCGCCGAGCTCGATTTCTGACGTAGCCCTTCAATTTCTTCAGGTATCGCTCGAATGGATACATCCATCTCATGTGCACCGGACCTCGAAGGATTGCCTCTTCTGGTAAATGCATTACGAGGTGAATCATGATGTCGAAGAAGGCTGGCAGAAATATCCGTTCCAACTTACAGAGAATGAGTACAAGGTGATCGTGGGATGCTATCATGTCGCTAACCTTTAGTGTTCTTGCACAAAGCTTTCTGAAGAACGTGCACAGTTCAATAATTACCGTAGAAATTGTTTTATTCAAGAACGCCCGACATCCAACTGGTAATAACCGTTGCATGATAATATGGCAATCATGTGACTTCAACCCAATAATATGGCTATCATTTGGAGCAATATTCTTCCGAAGATTAGAAGCGAAGCCATCTGGAAACTCAACCGATCGGATAAATTTACAAAACTTCTTACGATTTGAAGACGACATGGTGTAACATGCGGCATGCTTCATCCACCTATTCCCATTCTGATACAAGTGCAACTCCCTTTTGATCCCTAATTGCATCAGATCGCGCCTCGCATTGATTGTGTCTTTTGATTTAAATGGATCGTCCATAATTGTGCCGAGCAAGCTATCACAAACATTCTTCTCTACGTGCATGACATCGATGTTATGTTTGAGCTCTATAGAAGTCCAATACGGTAACTCATAGAAAATGCTCTTTTTTTTCCAATTGAGCTCGTCATCACTTCTCTGAATTGTAGCACCACCGTAATTTGGGTGCTTTCCTGGACTTCTATATCTGACATGACTTAACTGTGCTAAAATGTCTGTAGGCGTTAACCGACGTGGAGGTGGTCGCCTATCTATCCTCCCATCGAAGTCTAAATTGCTCTGAAAATGATGCCTAGATGGCAGGAACCGACGATGACCCACATAAGCTGTCTTACCTATCACACGGACTGAAAGAGTATCCTCGTTGCACGTCGGACATGCCTTGTACCCCTGACCACTCCAACCCGACAAACTACTTCTCGCTGGGAAATCGTTAACAGTCCACAACAAAGTAGCACGCAGTCTGAATTTCGAATTGCTGTTGGTTTCACTGTCTCCCGTGTCAATCCCATCGGCCCACAACTCCTTCAACTCATCCACTAATGGTCATAAAAATACATCAATGTCCTTACCCAGTGCTTTAGGACCAGGTATCAACAGAGTAAGCATGAGGTATTTCGGCTTCATGCATAACCATGGTGGCAAGTTGTAAACTGTTACAACTACTGGCCACATGCTGTACGACAAACTCATGTCACCGAATGGATTGAATCCGTATGCGGCCAAACCTAACCTGACATTCCTGATCTCACTTGCGAACAGTGGATGTTTCATGTCAAAATCCCGCCATGCCTTTCCATCAACGGGATGCTGCATTTCATCATCGTCCCTAGACCTTCCTATACTGTGCCACCTCATAAGTTTTGTAGTATCCTTCGTTGCGAACATACGTTTTAGTCTGGGGGCCAAGGGAAAATATCGCAACACCTTATGCAGAACATTTTTCCCGTTCACATTCCCAGAAGTGTGCACCCAACGACTTTCCTGGCAATATGTTCACCTCAAAACAGTGCACAGTCGTTCTTGTAGGCATGAATGGATTTGTAACCCAAACCAAGCTTCGTCATCAGCTTCTTAGCTTCGTAGTGAGATTCAACCAGGTTCATGTTTGGGAATGCTAACTTCAGCAATTTCAAAAGATCATCGACAGACTTGTTGGTCCATTTGTTCATAACTTTAATATGCATCAACTTGACTAAAAAATTTAGGGATGAAAATGATGAAACTCCCGGGTACAGTTCTGAATGGAGAGCCTGAAACAGTTAGTCATAGTAACCATCGGTGCTTGTACCTGCATGCTCATCACCAACTACGTCGTCTATTACATCCATCATCTCATCTTCCACACCATCTCGCTCATTCTGTCTATACACATTCGCAGTACGAACATCGATCTCGCCATGATATATCCAGGTGACATAACTCTCCGCAAAACCATTACAAAATATGTGAGCCTCGACAATTTTTCAATGGATGTGTGAGACCGTTTAAACATTTTTTGCTCGGACATTTAATCCATCCTCTGTCGTTAACGTATGGCCTCGCCATGTTTATAAATGCTTGCAAACCGTTCCGAAAATCTGCAGATTTTGTACGATTTCTAATTGTTGTCCAACTTTTATCAATATCCATACTTGAAAAATACTATATTCTTACAAATACAGTATTGATAATAAATGGAGATGAAGAAATAAACTATAAAGAAGATGATTATGAAGGAAAACAATAGAAATGCAAATGACTGGGGAGATGCGGAGATGGAGAAGAAATTTTTTTGGGTGTAGTATGCAATACAGAAATGCGGAGATGGGAAGAAGATAAAGAAGAGTCTATAGCGGCGACAATGTCGTCGCTATAGATAAAGTTCGTCGTTAAAGGATCATTCCCATTTTACGAGGAAGTTAATAAGTCACGTGCCTGCAAAAATGATCTATATAAGTATATAAGTCGTCGCTATAGATAACAATTGGGCGCCAATTTTCTCGCTTAAATTGATGTAGGTATATAGCGATGACATAAGTCGTCTCTATAGACCTCATCACACTTTACGAGAAAATTCATGATTCACGTGACTTACAGCATCATCCGCAACTCAATTGCGACGACATATGTCGTCGCTATTTATGCATCAAAATGCCGCCATTTGTTCCGGCCGTTTCCGAATCTTAGTGCCGACGACATGGAAAGACGTCGTTATAGGGTCTACGTAACAGCGACGACATATACTCTATGGCCACGACAAATGTCGTCGCAATAAGTTTTGTGTATATTGCGATGACATTTCTTAGTCGTCTCTACTGTGTAGAATCAATATAGACGACTTTGTGTCGTCGCAATAGGTGTCGCCGCTATAGAACCTCTTTGTTGTAGTGTCTTATAAATAGCTCTTTTGATTCATTTTATAGGGTTAGATAGAGATTTGAGGTGTTTTTGAGTGCAATCATCTTCTTTGTCTTCATCATCTATGTCTTGTTTGCCTCTGTAGTATTATACAATGATTTTCTGAGTGAAGATCTCGACGTCTGTATAGATGGTTGTATATTCTATAGTTTCATTATACTTTCATGGAGAAAAAACGACTTTACAATCCAAGACTTGTGTCTAGAGTTATAAAGATTTTGACAAAACAACGCACAAATTGTATTGTAAAACCTTCACAATTCATTGATTTTTTAAAATTTCTAGCTTTTGATGAATCAAATACCGTTAGTAAGCTATATCAGTTTGGTTTTATCGAGAAAAAATGATTTTCTAATCCATGACCCGTGTTTAGAGTTATAAAGAATTTAACAAAACAACGCAGAAATCTTATGGTAAAACTTTTGCAAATGATTAATTTTTTGAAATTTCTAGATATTGATGAATCAAATACCTTTATAAAGCTCTATCCGTTTACTTTTATATTTTTATATAGAAAAAATTATTTTCCAATTCATGACCCTTGTTTGGATTTATAAGAATTTTACCAAAACTATACACAAATCGTATGGTAAAACCTTTGCAAATCATTGATTATTTAAAATTTTTAGATTTAGATGAATCAAATAATATTGGAAAGCTCTATCAGTTTGCTTTCATGGAGAAAAAAAAATGATTTTTCAATCAATGACCCATGTTTAAACTCATAATGATTTTAGCAAAACAACGCATAAATTGTATGGTAAAACCTTTACCAATGACTATTTTTTTGAAATTTCTAGATTTTCGTGAATCAAATACCTTTTTAAAGCTCTATCCATTTACTTCCATTTATGAAAAATTATTTTCCAATCAATGACCCTTGTTTAGTTTTACAAGGATTTTATCAAAACAACGCACAAATCGTATGGTAAAAACCTTTGCAAATTATTGATTTTTAAAAATTCATAGATTTTGATGAATCAAATACCGTTGGGAAGCTCTATCATTTTACTTTCATGGTGAAAAAACAATTTTCCAATCCAGGACCCGTATCTAAAGTTAAAAAGATTTTAGCAAAACAACGCACAAATCATATGGTAAAACGTTCGCAATTCATAGATTTTTTTAAATTTCTAGCTTTTGATGAATCAAATACCGTTAGAAAGCTCTATCAGTGTGCTTTCATAGATACAAAATAATTTTCTAATCCATGACCTGTGTTTAGATTTATAAAGAATTTAACCAAACAACGCATAAATCTTATGGTTAAACCTTCGCAAATAACTGATTTTTTGAAATTTCTAGATTTTGTTAATCCAAATACCATTGGAAAGCACTATCAGTTTACTTTCATAAATGAAAAATTATTTTCTAATCAATGACCCTTGTTTAGAGTTATAAAAATTTTATCAAAACAACGCACAAACTGAATGGTAAAACTTATTGGTAAACTTAAGAAAAACTGATTTTGAGAAAATTTGATTGGAATTAAGTGTTTGGTAAACTTAAGAAAAATTGATTATAAAAGAATCTATACCATCTGGCAGCAGATTTTGAGAAGCATTAAAAGGATAGCTTATCAGACTGTGCTTTTAGCTTCTCTAATTTCATATAACTAAAATACCAGTTTTAATCCTAATTAATTACTTATTCATTTTCTACTATATGGACTATGCATTTTTACAATACTACCAATGATAATAATAATAATACAAGAAGACATCATTATAATTAATATTCATTTTAGTAATTCTATACGGACAAAACATTAAAGCACTTTTGTTTACCAAATACTAAAATGCTAATTTTAAAATATACAACAATTCTGAAACAAAAATTTACAAAACACTTACTCATTCTTTATACAATTTATTCTTTTTTTAGCACAATAAAAATTGATTTTCTTAAAATCACAGCAACTAGTGTGACACTCCAAATCAAGAAACTCTAGATTTATAAATGTTAGAATTTAATTACTATTAAACAATAATCATACATGCGGACAAGTGGATAAAACTATTGCTATATTTTTTTTCCAAAAAAAAACATAATAAACATCAACGACTTCCATTAATGACAATAATTTGTCAAAAACATTCTACTCAATATAACCTTAAGATAATTAAAGGGAGCTAGGGAAATTGGCACAAATGGTCCCTAATGTATGCCAATAGTGCGCAAATGGTCCCTAACCTTTCATTTTTAGTGGAGTAGTCCCTAACTTATCCATTTAGGTGTGCAATTAGTCCTTAATTGATAAAAAGACAAAAATACCCTTAATTTTAGTTAAAAAATTGGATGTCTAACATTTGCAAAATATGCAAATAAGTCTGATACATTTATTAAACAATATTTAATTTAGTATATTAAATATATCACTATAGTCGTGTCAAATAAATTTTTCATAAGAGTAAACATAAAATTATTACGCTTTAGATATATATAATTGTTATGTGATGTGAAAAACTTGAATAAAAATTAAGTTAAATAAATAACAAAATGGCGTATATAATTTTATGACATTGAACCAATCTTATTATGTTTTTTTAACATAAAAATACTAACAAAAATTAATTTACACATTTTGTGTTCTTTACTTTTGAACGATAATAAATAAATAAATTAAAATATGAAGAATACAATTTGAGCTCTAATATTTGTAGTTAATAAACGAATAGCTCAATAAAATAATAATATTTGATTATTATGTTTATGACAAAGTTATTTTTTTTATGTAGTAATGAAAAAATTAAAGTTTAAATTTCAATGATTACTTAATAATAATAAAATAATTTTAATTAACACATTTGTTAATAATTATGAGCTTAAATTTTAGTTATTTTATAATAGTTCATAAAATATACAAAATAATTTAGTATATTATCAATTTGTTAGTTTCTTTTAATTTTTTTTTTAAAAAAAGAAAAGTATCGGACCCATTTGTACTTTTTACAAAAGTTAGGAATCCAATTGAAAAATTTTCTAAATAAAAATAAGGGCGTATTTATCTTTTTTATCAAATAAGGACCAATTACGCACCTAAATAGATAGGTTAGAGAACACTCTACCAAAAATGAAAGGTTAGGGACCATTTACACAATAAGGACAAAGGTTAGGGACCATTTGCGCTAATTTCCCATAATTAAATTAAAAATTAACTTTATTCTAAAATAAGCGTATATCGATTAACATTATTAGTATTGAGCTTGTTTCGTCGCAAGTAGTCGTCATGAATCATCTAGCTTTCGTCGTCTGAAAAAGAATAAGGAGAAACATCGGATGAGCTAACGTCCAATAAGACAATCTCATGCACGTAATGTATGCTTATGCTTAAAAAAATTTGCTTCCCAGAATATGCATCCCTTTTTTTCTTATCATTTTCTAAATAAATAAATAAAGAAACATAAACATTGGGAGCTCATTTTTGTGCATCGCCTAAACAATCAAAATGCAGTGTGCCATTATTATTTGGAACCCGGCAATCTAACGACAGTACCGCAAAGCGGTTAACATTTAACATTAAACATTCAACATTATCATTAGTCGGGTGCGCGGGTCCCCATGCCTCATTTCCTACTCACACCTTTCAAGACATACGAATACAATATTTCTTTTATACAACTAAGATACATATTATTTTTGAATAAAATATACTCCACAACATTATCTTCTAAAACAAAAATGTTGTTCATTCATGCTTATGGATAGATTAACATAAATATACATGCAAAAATATGTCGTGTGAAACATTAAGGACGTATGAGGCGATATCAAAATATTATATTAAGATAAGAACAATTTACATAGCACATTTAGATATTTGACAATGCAACATACAAATGAATACTAGGAAATGCTTACTTACCTTGAATCTTTAACAATTTACACTTCAAATGGCAAGTGGAGATGTCCCTAGCTGCCCATGAACTCAACGTACCAAGAGTCCTAAGTCATTACCATTAATTATAAACTTCTACATACTCATTATTTATTATTATTATTGCTGTTATTTAAAACACTTAGATGCACCCATGGTCTAAGCTATTACACTTTATAAAATATATATACACACACACACACACCACTGCACTAGAGATTTAAACATAAATGGAACTTACCGAGCTTCCAAACCAGGAGGACTCACGAAGGGGCCGAGGACATCTTATGCAATAATCACGTAAATGAACACGAGGCGTTACAATATCAAACCAAACCTAAGTTATATAGCAAACAACCTAATTATGATGGCTTCCGGCACTAGGATGTCGTTGTTTTCTTTCTTTGCGGTATTGTAGCAATTCAAACAAAGCAAGTTTTTATTTCCCGATATGTTGTGTCCGATGATATAGATTACCTTACACGCTTTTGTGAGAATATTATGATTGCAATTGAACAATATCGCACACAAGTAATAAAGTGGACCTATTGAGTCCAGATTATCGTTCCATGAACACTATCCTATTTAGATACTACTTCAATTAATCTTAAACCTAATTTATTGAAAACAATTTGAAATAACTTGATTTGAAGGTTTTGTAACACCCCAAAATTTAGAATTTTATTTCGGGCTAAGTAAAATTCTTAGCAAATAATTGTGGCCACATATCCTTCCAAAGTCCAAATGGGGTCCAATAATAATAAAAACCCAAGTCCACTAGACAAAATATTGAACAATTTTTTAGATTTATTTAATTAAGTAATTAATTATATTTAATTTCTAAAAAGGGGAAGAATGGTAAGATATTTTAACATTATGGTATATTTACCATTTCAAAACCTTACCAAAATCCAAAAAGAAAATTGCTTGCAAGAAGATGGAATAAACCCCAAAAATCCTCAATTTTTCCCTTTCCCCTTTCCCTTTTTCCCCTAGAATTTGGCCCCCTCCCTTTACCCTTCACCAAAAACGCCACCTCCTCTCTAGTATACACACTTAAGCCATTTTTACAAAGAAAGAAAAGAGAAGAAGAAGGAGGAAAGAAGAAATATTTTTCAAAAAGGTTTTCATTCTTTTTCAAGAAGCAATGTAGGAATATTTTATGCAAGTGATTTAAATCCCTTTATGTGTTGTAGTTATGTGTATGCTATGCTATATGATTTAATGTTTATGGCCATCCGGATATGAATGTAGTTTGTTCTTTTGGAATGAACAAGATATGATGTTCATCCTACTTTGGATGTAAATAAAGAATGTTTATGGTTTTAAATCCTTTGGGATTAAACCGGAATATGAATGTTAGCATGGTTTACTTACATTTAATTTCGATATATAAATTAGGATTTGCATATTTATAAATGATAATATTCCTATTGATTTTTCTCCAAACTCACCATTTTCCCATTCTTAGATTGATTGTAGAGTTAGATGAATGCTCAATGATGAAGGGATTGAGCCATGGGAAAAGAGATTTCGGTCAAGAAGACGAATAAATGACAATTTCTTTATATTGTTATGATTTCTGAATTTTATATGTTATAAGATGTTTACGATATGATTTTTAAATTTTTATGCGGCATGAACTTGTTGGAAACACTATGAAATGATATTTTTATACTTGATGAATATTAGAGGATGTTTAAAGGATATAATGTTGACTGAGATGTAACAATCCAGAACTTCTAGCTTGCAAGTCCAGTTTCAAATGGATGTCCTGAATGGTAGAACTCATGTTTTAGGATAAAATTTGGTAAGGTTGATGACCTGTCAATTTAGGTTTTTTGAAACTCGAAATCACCTTGTTCGAATGTCTGTAGAACAAGATATACAAGTTATGGTAGCAAGTGTGATATTTATACAGACCATAAGAGTCTCAAGTATTTCTTCACCCAGAAGGAGTTGAATATGAGACAACGAAGATTGTTGGAGTTAGTGAAGGACTATGACTGTGCAATCCATTATCATCCAGGTAAAGCCAACGTCGTGGCTGATGCCTTAAGTAGAAAGACAGTAGGACAGTTGACGTCGATAATCACAGTATAGGAACAACTATTAAGGGACTTCGAGAGACTACAGCTAGAAGTTTTAGCACCATCGAGTAAAGATACTACATGAATAACGTCCTTGATGATTCGACCAACTCTTAGAGATCGAATTCAAGAAGCACAAGGTAAGGACCCTTTTATGCAAAAGATCAAGGCCGAAGTTGGTACAGATAAATGCAAGGATTTTAGTTTGAATATAGACGGTGCACTCATGTTCAAAGAAAGATTATGTGTACCCAAGGATGAGAAATTGAGAAAATAAATTTTGGAGGAAGCCCACTCAACCCCTTACACAACACATCCTGGAAGAACGAATATGTATCGTGACCTCGGAGACACCTTTTGGTGGAGAAACATGAAGAGAGGTATAGGGTTGTTTGTAAAAAAATGTTTAGTCTGTCAACAAGTTTAAGCAGAACATCAAAGGCCATCATGGCCATTGAATCCATTAGAAATACCAGAATGAAAGTGGGAACACATAAGCATGGACTTCGTAGTAGGCTTTCAAAACTCATAGTAGATCGATTGACCAAGTCAGCCAATTTTCTTACCAGTAAAGATGACTTTCAACATGGATCAATTAGTGTAGCTATACCTTAGAAAGGTTGTCAGGTTGCACGGAACCCCCTTATCAATAGTGTCAGATAGAGATCCGAGGTTTACATCAAAAATTGGGAAGAGTTTGCAGACAACCTTAGGCACCAAGCTTAATTTTAGTACTGCATATCATCCTCAGACGGATGGACAGTCCGAATGAACTATTCAAATTTTAGAAAACATGCTTCGGGCATGCGTTTTGGACTTAGGCGGCAACTGGGAGTCCCACTTACCGTTAGTGGAGTTTGCTTACAACAACAGCTTTCAATCTACAATAGGGATGGCTCCTTACGAGGCACTTTATGATAGAAAATGTAGATCTCTAATACATTGGGAAGAAGTTGGAGAAAAGAGAGTGTTAGGCCCTGAAATCGTTGAACGAACAGTTTAGGCTATTGATACAATAAGAGATAGAATAAAATCTACCCAGGATTGACAAAAGCTATACAGATAAAAGAAGGAAAGTTTTAGAATTTGAAGTTGGTGAAAAGGTTTTCCTCAAGGTTGCACTAATGAAAGGCATTCTCCGTTTCGGTAAGAAAGGAAAGTTATGACCTAGGTTCATCGGACCTTTTGAAATACTTGAGAGAATTGGTAATGTCACTTACCATCTTGCTTTGCCTCCAGAACTCTCAATGGTGTATAATATCTTCCATGTGTCTATGATTAGAAAATATGTTCATGACCCCGGACACGTTACTATCAGTCTTTGAAAATGTAAAAGGGTCTAACCTATGAGGAGACTCCAATCTATATTTCAGACAGAAGGGTTCATGTTTTGAGAAATTGAGATGTGCCGTTAGTCAAAGTTCAATGGCGAAATCATGGAGTGGACGAGGCCACTTAGGAGAAAGAAGAAGAGATCAAAGCCAAGTACCCCTCGCTATTTCCATCATAAGGTAAATTTCGAGGACAAAATTTTTATAAGGAGTAGAGGATGTAACACCCAAAAATTTTCGAATTTTATTTCGGGCTAAGTAAAATTCTTAGCAAATAATTGTAGCCGCATGTCCGTCCAAGTCCAAACGGGGTCCAACAATAATAAAATTGGGTAATTAATTATATTTATTTACTAAAAAGGGGAAGAATGGTAAGATATTTTAAAATTATGGTATTTTTACCATATCAAAACCTTACCAAAATCTAAAAAGGTAACTGCTTGCAAGAGGATGGAATAAACCCCAAAAATCCTCAATTTTTCACTTTCCACTTTCCCGTTTCCCCTTTCCCCTTTTTCCCTAGAATTCGGTCCCCTCCATTTACCCTTCACCAAAAATGCCCACTCCCCTCTAGTATACACACTTAAGCCTTTTTTACAAAGAAAGAAAAGAGAAGAAAAGAGAAGAAGAATGAGGAAAGAAGAAATATTTTCAAAAAGGTTTTCATTCTTTTTCAAGAAGCAAGTTAGGAATATTTTATGCAAGTGATTTAAATCCCTTTATGTATTATAATTATGTGTATGCTATGCAATATGATTTAATGTTTATGGCCATCCAGATATGAATGTAGTTTGTTCCTTTGGAATGAACAAGATATGATGTTCATCCTACTTTGGATGTAAATAAAGAATGTTTATGGTTTTAAATCCTTTGGGATTAAACCTAAGAAAGAATGTTATTGGTTTCAAATCCTTCGGGATTAAACCTATGAAAGAATTTGGAGTTTCAACCCTTTGAGCTCACCGGAATATGAATGTTAGCATGGTTTACTTACATTTAATTTTGATAAATAAATTGGGATTTGTATATTTATAAATGATAATATTCCTATTGATTTTTTACCAAACTCACCTTTCTCCCATTCATAGATTGATTGTAGGGTTAGATGAAGGCTCGATGATGAAGGGATTGAGCCATGGGAAAAGAGATTTCGGTCAAGAAGACGAATAAATGACAATTACTTTACATTGTTATGATTTCTGAATTTTATATGTTATAAGATGTTTACGAGATGATTTTTAATTTTTAATGTGGCATGAACTTGTTGGGAACTCTATAAAATGATATTTTTATACTTGATGAATGTTAGAGGATGTTTAAAGGATATAATGTTGACCGAGATGTAACTGTCCAGAATTTCCAGCTTGCAAGTCTAGTTTCAAATGGATGTCCTGAATGGTAGACTTCAGTTTTTGAGATAAAATTTGGTGATATTGATGAAATATCAATTTTGGTCCTTTGAAACCTGGAATCACCTCTTTCGGATGTCTGTAAAACAAGATATGCAAGTTTTGGTGATGATGGACAGTTCTACTCGAGAATCTGCCTTCCATGTTTTAGAGGTTGATTTGGAGACCTTAAATATTTTATTAAATTCTGAATTTTGGGTATGAGTTAACATATTATGTTATGTTTTATACCTAAAAATATTAGAATTTTTCAAGGCCTTTTGATAGGGAAAAATTTGGGATTTAAAATGAGTCTGAAAGCTGTCTAGCTTCTGTTTCTCGTATACTTTGATTCTCTTTTAATGACTTTAACTATTTCTTAAAATTATGAAATTTTAGCATGTATTAGAAGGATGAGTTATGATTATTTTGTTAAAACTTCATAAGCTTTTATGACCTTTGGGTTGCTCATTTTAATGTATAAGAAATAAAGGGTAGTAAACTTATATTACAATTAGGTACACTAGAGGTATAGACTTTCAATAAAATCCTCTAATGGTTGATAACCTCGACTTTAAAGCTCGTATAGTTGATAAGTTCATATTTGTAAACTATTTGAATAATATCTAGAATTTTGCAAATTTTTTGTTTCCTTTCAAGCTTTAAAAGGTAAGAATATGAGAGAATCACCGAAGCCTCGTAGAGGAGGTTTTGGGGCATCACAGGTTTAAACTATAACTATTAATTCTTATAAAATAGTATGAAAGCAAATATCAAAAATTTAGAAATATGGTTATTAAAGCGTTTAGATTAACGAATTCACTATATTTGTCATCTCTAAATTCTCCTCTCGAGGTTTATTCCTAATGTTATATTCGGTCGAATTCACGAATTTAACTTCATTTACCTCTCTCAAGTTCAAATTAGTCCTATCTAATTAAGTCAACTTATGAAGTCAAAATGGTCCTTAATTAGATGCATTAATTCTCATAAGAATTCAATTCAGACCGCAACAATAACAAAAGCGCATCTCTACCTTTTATCAAATTGCCAAATTTTACTATGTAGTCTAGATTAATAATTTACCTCTCAGTTCATTACAATCCACAATTCAATGAAATAATGGCCAATTATTTCAAGCATTAAGAAAAGAAGTAAAATCAACTATTTAATTAATTTATAATTCTAAACTTGAGAGTCGAAATTAAAGAATATAAACTAGGTTACATCGTTCATTCAAACTTTAAATTTAGCTACTCATAATTCTATAGAAAGAAAAGATGAAGAGATTTGAATACATAACTGGATCTTGAATAAAAGATGAGAAGACGTTGAATATCTTGCACCAAGAATTCTTTGTCTTCACGTTCCAATCTTCAATCGTGTCGTCGATCTTCCTCTCTTTTCTATTCTCCTCTCAAAGATTCAAAAACTTATTCTCACATAGATTAGGTCTTTATATAGTCTTAAAACTCTCCGACTTTTTTTTAATTCCAAAGGGACACAAATACTCCACTTTTGTATTTAGGAAATATCAGAACATCCATCCGTCCGCGGCCAAAGGCTGGCCACTGTTTGCCGCAGTTCGTAAACTGTGGTTCACATCAATCAATTTATAAAAAAATTTCTAAATCATGGTACTAAAATCAATTTTTACTTATCCAATGCTCGATTGATATATGTGTGTGCGCATAGTCAATCCAATCAACATAAACTTTTAGGTTGGTAATAATTCATCCCCCAATGGTCAAATATTTCCTTTCTCTCTCATAAGAATACACACTCTCATATTGATTTTCAATCTCTCACCCTGTGTGTTAACTCTAAAGTTTCCCTCAAAATACTTATTTTTTTACTGCTCAAAATTTGGTTAGGTCTAGCCAATACAGTTGCTAACTAGATCTGTGATGATTCTCTATTTATTGTATGCTTCGACCATCAAGCTTCCACTACGTAAGTCAAACCCACTAGTTATCTAAATCTCCAAGTTATGCGCACAAAGGCTCAATCTTGCTTTTGCTTTTTTTTTTTTTAATCTTATCTTATATGTAAGACCTCACTCCCTTAAGCTTTCTAGATAACCCTTGTAGTGAGCTTTAGGCCGATGGCTCCCAAGTCTGATAGACCTTAGGACTCCGAGTTTTGAGCACCCCTACATGCTTTATCACTCGAGTCAACTAGGCTACGAAGAGAGATATAAGATAATACAAGTGTAATGCCTTTCATTTTTTGTACAAACTAAATAAGCAGAGATTAGATTCCTAGCATCCAGTCAATACCTAGATTCTACCTTGTAGCCAAATATATGCCACATAAATATTACTCATACACGGAATCAACACCTATCTAAATACCTTCCACATTTGTTTAACCACCCCCAAACTATCCTTTCAACTGGTTAAGTAATTGAGTTGTCAATTGGTGGTATTGGTTTTCACAACTTAGGTTCACTATTCTTTCATTGAATTCTATTTAATATACCAACCAAACGTAGTGATATTCATGATTATTGTGCTCACACTTAATCATATCTCACATTGATAAGTATAGTATATAAAAACAGCTTAAGTAGCATCACCGAGTCATAATTCATGAATTGATAACAATTTCAAATAGATATCATCATTAGCCGACAACGCTATCCAACATACAAGCACACAAATAAAATAGAATTTTTTTTTTTTATATTATCCATAGCACACACAAAAATAACAAAAATAATAAAGTCACCCCAACCTTAAAATACACATTGTCCTCAATGTGACAAACAAAAGTAAAATAAATAAAAAATAAAAGAGTTAACCCGATTCAGATGTGTGGAAACAACATCGGCATTTCATCTGATCAGTAAGCATCTGGAGGTGGGGGTGGAAAGTGTTGCTGAGTTAAGCATCCAAACTTTTTAAGTAATTCGGTATGGTCACGACGTTGGCGCTCGTCCATTGATTGCAGTGTAGCAAGGAGTTCTCCCTGTGTAGCGACTATAGTCTCATGTCCTTCTCGTGGCTATTGAAGTTCAGATATATGTCTTTGCAAAGTAATCTGGACAGAGTCTAAAACTTGTCCAAAATTCAGTCCACTTCGGTGTCGAATCCTATGGGGCATCTGACTCGATGGGCTCATCCACATTGGCTGGAGTGTCTTCCTCATCTTCTTCTTCCAATTCTACTGCCAGCATCCGCTCATTAGCATGGTGGTAGACTTGTCCAACAGCGTGTCTCACAGACCGAAGGCGGAGAATAAGAGTCTGGGTTTTGTCTTTTTTCAGACGAATGTATGGGAACATTAGCTTGTTTGCAAAGGACAAAAATGAGACATGGGAATATTAGTTTGGACCGGCCCTTTGAGTTGGAAGCAAGGTCCTTGATAGAGTTGAAAATGTGCTTCCCAAAATTTAAGTCATGTCCAGTCATGCACTGATAAAGCATTGTTATCCTAGCCAGATAGATTTCTATCAAGTGGAAAGTGGGATTAATGTTAGAGGCCATGAAGTTGTGGAGTAGGCGGAGCTCGTCGCTCATGTTTCCATGACGGACAACATTACTCTGTGGCCACGGTGTAGGATTTTCAATAGGATAGATAACACGGTCCACATCATTCCAATTTGTGATAACGGGTACTTCAGAGCCCTCTTCAACACCATAAAAGTGTCCTATGACATCGGGGCTGAAAGGGACCCAAACCCCTCTAACATATGTTTGATAGGCATATTTGTCCTCATCATCAGTAATTTGGAGGTTGAAGTTAGTCATGAATTCCCGTACTACCTCCATATAGATACTGTGTGGCTTAGAGCATAGTCGGGTCCATCTCTTGTCATGCACGATGGCAGAAAGTGTAGTATGGGTCAGACTTTCTAAGTTTACCTCTCGCTCTACGATTATAGACCATGTGGAGAAGATGGCCGCTCGTCGTGCTGCCTCTTTCCTTTCCTTGAGGTAGTCGGCTTTGATCTAGGAGGCATGTTGATATGAAAGCACCTACAAGGCAAAAGAAACGAAGTGTGAGATGACGAATATATAGGAGTGATGCCAAAATATCGCTAAATTGATGGTAATGGTATCCCAAAATAATAATGGAAGAATAAGCTTAAAGAATACATATTATCAAATACTTTGTGGGCAATGAACAAAATAGCCTATAAACGAAAGTTTGATAAGACACTTTGAAACCCCAACTTGCAATCAAGGATGCACAATAATCAACTACTTCCAATTATCCAAGTAAGATATTAATACCCCAATATAAAGTAAAATGTCCAAGAATTCAAGTAAAGCATAGAGTTGAAAATAAATAAGCTCAAAAATTTGGTTGGGACATTTAATCAAACACTTAGGGAGAAAAGCACAAACTAACTGACAAGCATAGTTATGGGGAGAATTTTGGAAACCCAATTTTGGAAAACAAGGATGCCCATGTAAGCAATAACACTAAACCATTAACCAAATACATCCCATTCTCCATTATAATCAACAAATTCCATATAAATTCAAGTAAAGTATAGAATAAGGGGATAGCCACAGCAGACCGCAGCGGGGACGCGGTTTGCAATGAAGATGGGGGTTGAAATAAGCCCCCACAGCAGACCGCAGCGGGGACGCGGTTTGCAAACCGCATCCAGGCCGCATCAAACCATGAATAAATTTTATTTTTTTTGGAATATGAATGGCGATGTGTAGCCTGAATTAATAAAAACTTAAATGTACTTAAGTACTAAAAATTGGGAAATGTGCTCTACTATCTAATGGAGTCCTAAAATTTTATTTGCAAAGCAATAAATAGATAAGGGATATAAAAATGTGTTGCCTCCCATTAAGTGCTCGATTTATGCAAATTTTACTTTGTCACTGCAATATCAATGGTGGAAATTGTATTTGAGAAATCCTTCACATAGTGCTTCACTCGTTGGCCGTTAACCTTAAAATTTTCTTTGGTCGGATGATTTAATTCAACTGTGCCATACGGGAAAACTTTAGCTATTGTGAATGGTCCTGACCACTTCAACTTCAATTTTTCCAGGAAAAAGCTTTAGTCTTGAATTGTACAACAGAACTTGATCCCCAATCTGGAATACCCGCTGCCAGATGTGTTTATCATGCTAGTTCTTAGTCCGTTCTTTATAGATCATTGAATTATCATAGGTATCTATCCTAAATTCATTCAGCTCATTCAATTGCAGAAGTCTAGTTTCGTCAGCCTTTTCCAAATCCATGTTTAACTGCTTGAGTGCCCAATATGCTTAGTGCTCGAATTCGACCGGTAGATGGCAAGCTTTTCCAAACACCAAACGATAATGAGACATTCCAATATGTGTTTTAAAAGCTGTACGGTACACCTATAGTGCATCATCAATCTTCTTGGACCAATCTTTTCTGGTAGAATTTACAGTGAGTTCAAGGATCCGTTTTAACTGTCTGTTAGATGTCTCCACTTACCCACTAGTTTGTGGGTGATAAGCTATGGCTACTCGATGCTCACACCATATTTGTTGAGGACTGACTTAAATAAGCGATTGCAAAAATGAGTACTACCATCTCTGATAATAGCTCGGAGAGCTCCATATCTGTTGAATTTATACTTCTTGATGAACCCGACTACCATTGTTGCATCATTAGTCGGTAATGATTTTGTTTCCACCCACTTGAACACATAATCAACTGCTACAATAATGTACTTGTCTAAATAGGATGGTAGAAACGGTCCTATGAAATCAGTGCCCCAAATATCTAACAATTCCACCTCAAGTATGATGTTTAACGTTATTTCGTGATGAGCTGAGATATTACATGTTCGTTGGCATCGATCACAAGATCTATAAAAGGTGTGCACATCCTTAAATAATGTTGGCCAGTAGGAACCACACTGTAAAACTTTAGCAGTTGTTTGGGTAGGTCCAAAATGACCACCACAAGCCAAAGAGTGGACCCGTGCTAGTATCGGTTTCATCTTTTCTTCTATAACACATCTTCTGATAATCTGATCTAAGCCTCTCCTTTATGGATAAGGCTCCTCTCAAAAGTAAAATTTAACTTCATGGAGAAGCTTTTTCTTTTCCTGATAAGAGAATTCTGGTGGGATAATTTGATTGACCAAGTGCATTCCCAATCTGCAAGATTTGTTCATCTGGATATGTCAACATTATCAACCGCATCTATCTGCTCCAGTCTAGATAAGTGATCTGCCACCTGATTTTCTGTCCCATTTTTATCACATATTTCAATGTCAAATTCTTATAACAACAATATCCACCGAATCAATCTAGTCTTGGCATCTTCTTCCCAAATAAATACTTAAGAGTTGCATGGTCAGTGTAGACAATTACCTTTGACCCAACGAGATAGGAACCGAATTTGTCAAAGGAAAAACCACAGCAAGCATCTCTTTTTTAGTTGTTGCATAGTTGATCTGTGCATCTGTTAATGTCCTACTTGCATAGTATATGACATGAAGATTTTTGCCTCTGTGTTGCCCAAGTACTGCGTCCACTGCGTGGTCACTAGCATCACACATTAGTTCAAATGGTAGACTCCAATCCGGTGCAACTATAATTGGTCAGTTATCAATTTTTCCTCAAGAATGTTAAAAGCAGTGAAACACTCATCAAAAAAGTTGAACGGCACATCTTTTTCCAATAGGCTACTAAGAGGCTTTGTTATTTTTGAAAAATCATGGATGAACCTCCTGTAAAATCATGCATGTCCCAGAAAACATCTAATTCCCTTTACTGAATTCGGTGACTACAATTTCTCAATCACTTGTATTTTTGCTTTGTCGACTTCTATTCCTTGAGCTGAAATCCAGTGTCCCAAAACTATTCTTTATTTCACCATAAAGTGACATTTTTCCCAATTGAGTACAAGATTAGTTTCTTCACACCTTTTTAACACTTTAGACAGATTTGTCAAGCATACATCAAAAGAATCTCCAAAAACTGAGAAATCATCCATAAATACCTCAATATATTGCTCCACCATATTAGAGAATATGGCCATCATGCAACGCTGAAAAGTGGCTGGGGCGTTACACAATCCAAATGGCATTCTTCTAAATGCAAAGGTCCCGTAAGGATATGTGAAAGTAGTTTTCTCCTGGTCTTCTGGAGCAATGGAAATATGATTGTATCCCGAATATCCATCCAAGAAACAATAATGGGAGTGGCCGGCAAGCCTCTCCAACATCTGATCAATAAAAGGTAAAGGAAAGTGATCTTTCCTTGGGGCATTATTTAGCTTTCGGTAGTTAATGCATACTCTCCAACCTGTGACAAGTCGTGTCGAGATAAGCTCATTGTTATCATTCTTCTCAACTATGATTGCCCTCTTTTTAGGCACTGTGTGGACTAGACTTACCCAAGAACTATCTAAGATTGGATAAATAATTCCTGCATCTAATAATTTCATGTCCTCAGCCTTGAATACTTCTTTCAAGGTAGGATTCAATCTTCGGTGGCTCTCCACTAATGCCTTGAAATTTTCCTCCGTAAGGATTTTATGCATATACAAAGAAGGACTGATGTTTCAAATATCCGCAATGGTCCATCCAATGGCTATTTTATGTTCTTTCAGTATTCTGAGCAATTTTTCTTCTTCCAATTATGTCATGTCATTAGCAATGATTACTGGGAGAGCAGTAGAGTTACCTAGGTATGCATATCGGAGGTGAGATGACAATGGCTTCAGCTCAAGAGCAGAAGCCTTCTCTAATGATGGTACTGGTCTCTGTAGGCTCTCACCAAGTGGTTCAAAAAATCTAGTTTTCTTGTAAGAAACTGGTGGAGATGCCTCTAGTTGCATGGCTCGTGTTTGCATATCTGGATGTTCTGATTTAGTTGATTCGGAACACATCATACAAATTGCAAGTTCATCTTATAGATATGCTGTCCCAAAGGTGTCTGCAACAAATTGTCCACCACATATACTTGAAAACAAGAATCTGAAGCAGCTGTATACTTCATAACTTTAAACACATTGAATATGACATGCTCATTATCCACTATAAGAATTATTTTCCCTTCACAAACATCGATCAGAGCTCTCTCTATAGCTAAAAATGTTCTTTCAAGAATGATGGAGATATCAATGTCTTCCATATCAAGAATTATGAAGTCTACTAGGAATATGAACTTATCGACCTTTACCAAGACATCCTCAATGATACCACGATGATGCTTGATAGATCGATCTGCCAATTGCAACGAGACAGTTGTTGGTCTTACTTCTCCTAGTCCTAGTATCATGTACACAGATAAAGGCATAAGATTAATACTTGCACCCAAATCACACAATCCATGATCAAAATAATTAGAACCAATAGTGCAAGGGATAGTGAAGCTCCCTAAATCTTTTAATTTAGGTGGAAGTTTTTTCTGAAGAATTGTACTACACTCTTCCGTCAGACAAACTGTTTCATGCTCTTCCAGCTCCCGTTTGTTAAAAAGAATGTCCTTCATAAATTTTACATAGCTTGGCATCTGTGCTAATGCGTCAGCGAATGGGATGTTGATATGAAGTTTTCTGAAAACTTCAAGAAATTTTGCAAATTGTATGTCGAGTTTGTGTTTTTGCAAACTTTGAGGAAAATGAATTGGTGGCATATAAGCTTTGATAGGAACAGACGCCTTAACTTTTGATGATAATGTAGATTCTTTTGGATCTCCTTCTTGTGATAGCACCGATTGTTTCTCAACAACCTCTGCATCAATTTCTAACTGTTTGTCCTTCTTATCTGGTCGTTTCACGTGAATTTCTCGCAATTGTACCACCACTCCTTGTAGTAATTACTTGTACCTGCTCTTTTGGATTTGTTACAGTATTACTAGGAAGGGTCCCTAGAGTTCTATCTGACAGTTGTAAGGCCAACTAACCAATCTGAGTTTCTAATTTTCTGATAGAAGCCTGATGATTTTGAAAATTTATGTCCTGCCGCTACATTATTTTATCAGTTTTCTACATATGTCCCCCAAACTTGGTCTTCTCTCTTGCTGAGCATTGTTGGCATTACCATTGTTCTGATTATCAAACCACCTGAAATTTGAGTGTTGCTTACAACCTGGATTGTATGTTTGTGAATAATGATTACTGCTGACGTGTATTATTCTGCACAAAATTGACATGTTCATCTGGAGAGGCCAATAACATACAATATGATGTCGAATGGTTAGCTCCACAGTTTTTGCACATCATGGTTGCTTGGACTTGGTTGCTTGGACTGCATTCACTCATTGTATTTATATTTTGACCAAGATCTCCATCTGCTTTGTCAATACAGCAAGTTGTGCATTAGTAGCTGATTGACTATCAATCTCATGTATACCTACTACTTTTCTTGGAGTGGCGCGATCAGATGAAAACATGGTATGTATATTTGCAATCAACTCATATAGATCCCATGCATTGTTGACATATTTATTTGTAATGGATCCGTTTGCAGAGGAGTCCACTATCGATTTGGATTAAGGAGGTAGCCCAGAGTAAAAATATTGAGCTTGTTGGACCTTTTTAAAGCCATGGTTTGGATATTTTCTGAGCAACTCCTTGAATCTGTCCCAAGCTTCATGATACTTTTTCCTATCAATTTTTTGAAAGGTAGAGATTTTCAGTTTCATCCTGGTTACTTTAGCTGGAGAAAAATACTTGTTACAGAATTTTCTAGCTAAGTCATCCCACGTGGTGATACTAGCATGTGGTTCTGAGTCCAGCCATTCTAGAGCCTCATCCATCAATGTATAGGGAAATAACCGAAGTCTGATGGCATCTTCATTCATTCCTTGAAACTGAAAGTTACAGCACATCCGTAGGAATCTGGAGAGATGAGTATTCGGATTTTCATTTGCCTTTCCATAGAACTACAAGTTATTGCTGAAGAGAATAATCAGATCGGCCCTTAATTGAAAGTCGTGCCGACCAAAAGCAGGATAGACTATGCTTGAACGATCAGGAGCTGCTGCAGGAGTTAAGAATTGAGCCATTGGCATATTTCCTTCGTCATCATCTTCTTCTTTTTCATGTTGCTGAATTTACTGAGCTGCTATTCTGGCAGCTCTGCTCCTGCAGCCTCTTGTTCAACTTATCTTCTTACATGTGCATCTGCTATTTGAATTTGCTGTTGATCTTTCTATTTTTGGTCGTGTTCTTTGCGTCTTTGTCTAAAAATATGTTCAATCTCAGGATCGAAAGTCTCAAGATTGCCACCTTGTGTACGGAGCATGCAACGAACATCCTTTATGTATATTATATAAAAAAGAGTAAAAAAATAAAAATCTAATTAACTATAAAAATTAATCTAAACTAATATTAAATATGAATAGTCCCCGGCAACGACACCAAAAATTTGCTGTGAAAATATTATGATTGCAAGTGAACAATATCGCACACAAGTAATAAAGTGGACCTATTGCCCCCACGGGCATGACGTAGTGGTAAAGCATGAAGGTTCTCTACGGAGTATCGAAGGTTGGAATCCCCACGGCAGCTAGAAGGAAATATTTTAAAAATAAAATGTTGGAAGGCAAAGGTCCATAGGGAGGAGAACTGTCGAATGTCTGGCCTAAGTGTGTATAACCTGTGACCGCATCCGGATTTACCTGAGTAGAAAGAAATTCCCAAGGAATCTCCGAAAGAACTAGTTGAGAGCCTTCTCCTTCTAGGATCAAGATTCGGTGTCAAGATGAAGGGCGGTATCACATTCACTTGCTTGAACCTCTTTTCTCCTTTCTCGTGGTAGGTAGGAAAGAGAGTCGAAGGGGGAGATTCGTTGCAGCGGCTGCCTCGGCAAAATTCACTCCTCAGGATTAGTCAGGCGAAGCTTGGATACCCAAGTCATAAAAATAAAAAATAAATAAAGTGGACCTATTGAGTCCGGATTATCGTTCCTACAAAGTCTATCCTATTTAGATATTAGTTCAATTAATCTAAACCTAATTTATTGAAAACAATTTGAAATAACTTCATTTGAAGGTTTAAACTATAACTATTAATTCATAGAAAATAGAATGAATGCAAATATCAAAAATTTAGAAAATATGGTTATTAAAGTGTTTGGATTAATGAATTCACCTAAGTTGTCATCTCTAATTTTTCCTCTCAAGGTTTGTTCCTAATGTTGTATTCGGTCGAATATATGAATTTAACTTAATTTACCTCTCTCAAGTTCAAATTAATCCTATATAATTAAGTCAACTTATAAAGTCAGAATGGTCCTTAATTAGATGCATTAATTCTCCTAAGAATTCAATTCAGATCGCAACAATAACAAAATCGTATCTCTACCTTTTATCCAATTGTCGAATTTTACTACGTGGTCTAGATTAATAATTTACCTCTCAGTTCATTACATTCCACAATTGAATGAAATAATGGCCAATTATTTCAAGAATTAAGAAAAGAAGTAAAATCAAATACTTAATTAATTTATAATTCAAAACATGAGAGTCGAAATTAAAGAATCTAAACTAGGTTACATCGTTCATCCAAACTTTAATTTAGCTACTCATAATTCTAGAGAAAAGAAAAGATGAAGAGATTTGAATACATAAACAGATCTTGAATAAAAGATGAGAAGACGTTGTCAATAATTCTTTGTCTTCACGTTCCAATCTTCAATTGTGTTGTCGTTCTTCTTCTCTTTTCTATTCTCCTCTCAAAGATTCAACAATCTAATCTCACCTAGATTAGGTCTTTATATAGTCTTAAGCATCTCCGACTTGTTTTTTATTTCAAAATGACACAAATACCTATTTAGGAAATATAAAAAAATCCACCACGTGGGCCGCGATCAGGCTCCAGTTTGCAAATTGAGATCCAGTCGCGGCCAAAGGCTTGCCGCTGTTTGTCGCGACCAGCCGAGATTTGCAAACTGCGGCTGGACCGCGGTTCACAGCAACCAATATTTGCCATTTGGTTCTTCTTCTTTCAATATTCTGCACTTTAATCCTTGAATTTTTCTTTAATTTCAATTTAGTCCTCTTTTATTTACAGCCCAAGTCCTTCATCTTTTGAATGTTTGCAAGTTGGTCCTCATTTTCAAGGTTTTATGCATTTTCAGTCATTCTTTGCCTATTTTGCTTTGTTTCTCTTCAATTTCATTCGAACTCAGGTTTCAACCTAAAATAATCAAATTAACACACAATTAAGTTAATATTCACTTAAGAATACATACAATTGTCTACTTTTGATACTATAGATAAGCGTAAATTGACACATATCACACGTAAATGTAAACAAACCAAATTACTAATTTTATATATTGCATTTTTTCTGGATTTATTGATGTATACACATTGTATTTGGTATAATAAATTTAAATAGTCATATGTCTAACGAAGAGGAATATGCAAGAATGTGCTTTAATGAGGTCATGTAAGGTTCTTGTCATCACTATAAAAGCCTATGTAATTGATCATTTTTTATATAGAAAAGAAAAGTTAATATCTTCCATATTGAGTTTGTACTCGCCCTTTTGACATATTGGTATTAGAGTTATTTAAAAGTTCAAACTTTTTTTTTTTCCATTAAAAAAAGGGAACAATATTTTAGTTTTTGGTATTGAAAACTCAAACAATCTTGTATCTCTCATTCCTAGGTTCAATGGAAATGATTACGATTTTTGGAGTTACAATGTAAAAGTTTTTTTGAAATCTGTAACGACCGATATTTTGTCGGCTTTTAATTTCAAGTAAATAAAAATTTTATTTTCGGAGTTGCTATGAACATTCTAGTACATTTTAAATATTTTTTTTGTTCCATTAAATGTTGCACACGTTTGCTTTAAATTTTAAGTTTGAAGAATGTGGAATATTAATTTGAAAACGAACCTTGTCCTATTTTGAGTCTTGGTAAGTTATTAAATTTCAAGTTGTATGAAAAATAAATTTTGACTAGCATTAAATATTATTTTGGTTCGCCTTGTCTAGTTAAAAATCTCGGTCCTTTATTTTCGATCTTCTTAGCCAAAGCCCGACTTATTTTTTGGCCCAAAAGCTCACCTATAATTAGCCTAAAACCCGGTTCATTTTGACCCCAAAATTTAGCCAAAAACTAACCCTCTTTGCTGCCATAAAACCGCCCACTTTGCAGCCATGGAAAACCACCCAACTCATGATCCATTATCCTCCCATTTCTCTCAAAAAAGGGTCCACCCAGCTCTCCATTTTCAACCAACCAAACAGCCCCCATGCAGTAAAGAAAATCGTCTCCCATGATCTTCCAAAACTTCCATTTTCTTCTCCCACTTCCTCCCTCATGTTTCAGCCCTTCTCCACTACCAGAAAAACTGCCAAATAATGCTCCAATCTATTTCAGAATCCAGCCTGTAGTTCTCCATTTTCCCTCACTTTTCAATCAACAAAATAAGTGTTTTTACCTCCAGATTTTCCAAAGAATTCGGCCCCTCCAAGACCTCATGTTCCCTCACTTAATCAACCTCAAAATTCACAACATCTTCTCCTCATTTCACTATCCATTTTCGGCCCTTTAAGTCCCAAGTTTTCCTTCACTTTTCAGCCCCAAAAAATCAACTTTGGTTCCTTTTTTTCTCCAAATTTTCGGCCAACACAGTGAGTACTCTTACCTTGCATTTTCTTTCCACTTTTCACCAATATATACACCAATTCTCTCCTCATTATTCACTCAGCCTCAGTCAAATTATCACTTGTTCTTCCCTCCTTTCATCTCCTTTCTCATCTAATAGAAAAGGATCTAGCAAACTTGCTTCTTCTTCTTCTTTTCAGCTTCAAAAACCTACATGTTCCACTCTCATTTTCGGCCACCATACTCCCTCCATTATTTATGCAATTTCAGTCACCATACTCCCTCCATTATTTATGCAATTTTCGGCCACCATACTCCCTCCATTATATATATATATATATATATATATATATATATATATATATATATATTGAAACAAAGAAAGAGCAAGCATGCGGGTTTGATTTTGGAAAAAAAAGTGAAGTTCTATCAAGACTTCAACCGAAAATTCTATTTCGATGTAGTTTTATTTACTACTTTTACAATTATTTTTAAATGATGTTTAGAAAAATTATTATGTGATATAAATGCCATGAAAATTTTTTAATTATGACGGAACTTTACGATGGTGATTGAAGGTAATCACATATGCATGACGGTGATTGAAGGAAATCATATTTAAGTTCATGGGTGTCGGTTACCAATTTATGTGTTCCTATGTACGTTTAAAAATGATGGCATGTCGCATTTATGTTTTCGTATAATTTTTTCCACATGTTAGTATGTATTGCTACTGAGTGTTTCTTATGAAATACTCACCCCAAAACGAACAAATTTTCAAATTGAATTGGTTGGTATTGATGCAATGACGTAAGCTAGCGGGCACAAAGTGGAATTTCTTTATTTAAATTAAGTTTTGACGTCTAAATGATCAAGTCAATCATGGTATAAATGCGATATTTTAAGTCTTGGATTTGTAGTATTTAATTATGTATTATGTATAGAATACAAGACGTTGGTTTAATTGCCGTTTAAAATTTTAAGTTAGAAATTGCCTAGTTTCATTTTTCTGAATTTGCAACTTACTGCCTTTACTTTGAAAAACCATAACTCTCTATACATTTGGAGTTTTTGAGTGAAATCAGTGGCTATGGAGAGCCTTATATATGGTCTAATGGAAGTATTTGGAATCACTCAAAAATTATATCGTATTAATTTATTATGAACGCTTTATGGGGAATGCCTTGTTTTACAAAC
Organism: Forsythia viridissima; assembly: GCA_030279155.1. Lineage (NCBI taxonomy): Eukaryota > Viridiplantae > Streptophyta > Magnoliopsida > Lamiales > Oleaceae > Forsythia > Forsythia viridissima. The sequence continues at coordinate 29,915,782 of CM059042.1, forward strand.
AACTTCGGCTAACATTTTCACCTACCAAACGACGTAGCTAAGATATGAAATTTTAATATGTTATAGTTTGTGGTCCTAAGTATCTACAGTTCAATTTTAGAAATTTTTGGAGTTCATTTAAATGGTTAAATAAATTGTGGTAACACCTATCACGGTATAGGCAAAACCATGAAAATTTGAAGTAAAATCATTTTTCCATTGCGTGCTTGTTATTTTCCGCAATAATTACTTTTTTAAAACCCTTCAAGAGTACGGAAAATATTATTTGGAATTAGAAGTCGGGTCTATGGTCATATTATCATCCCTAAGAAGAAAGCTTCCAAGAGTGTCTAAATGTAGAAATTATGCGACCCTCAATGATAAGTAAGATTCACAATTTTTATTAGCTTTTTAAACAAAACCAAAGAATGCTTATATCAAGTTCTATGAATGAATTTATAAAGACGTATTTTTGGGTGTCCTTCCAATAAATAGAGTAATAAATTGAAAGAAGTGACAAAAAAATAATTAACAAAGCTTTTCCAAACAGGATAAAATTTAATTATTGTTGTATTGTGTACTTGTATAAATACTAAGTAATTTTTCTTATATTATACCAACTACTAACAAGAAGAAAGATACTTTAAATGTTATTTAAAGTAAACCCTTTGGATTCCCCAGGAGTCTTGATCGTCCCATCTCCCTTAGAACCTCCTAATAGGCAAGTCAACCATATTGTAACGTACTCTTTGTGGAAATTTAGGAATTATGTTAGAGCGAGTTTTTTTTTAAATTTATAAATTGATTAAATATAATTTTTATTTATATATTTTGTATGATCCATAACTTTTATCTATTTTTTATCTACATATTCCGTAAGATTTACTATTTATAATTTATTTTTATTTTTTTACCAAAAACACATCATATATATAAGAAAATAACTTTGACCAACTTTGTCTTCACCATTTTGTACCGGCCCTTCTGTACGGATGAGGACACAATTTGACATGGTGAGTTACATCCACACAATTGATATAATATATATAATAATTATGTTGGGCCAAATTTCTAGTGCTTTCTTGACTAAGACAATGACATTCACTAGTGTAGGAATTTGTTTTTATGTGGACATAAATGGAACTCTCGTTTTAATTTAATTTAGATTCTTGAGTTGATACTAGAATTTGTTTTACTATAGTTTTTGAGCTCACTCGTAAAATTTTAATTAGTATTAAAATAAATAAAATCAAAATGAGAATAAACGTCAATAAAATGTAACATTAGATGATAAATTAAGAGAATCACTTTATTATAAGAAGGAATTATGAATATTTAGTTGTTGTATAATCTTGAATGCTGACTATGATACTTATTGTTCGTGACTATATTGAGTACATAGCTATAATTTCATGTTAGTCATATCTTACTCCAAACAAGTTACAGGCCTTCATTAGTACTCTCATTTTTGTGGCTTTTCAAGTTCTCATTCTCTCCCCTTTGTAATTATGGGGTAAGATAGGATGTCTCTTTCCTTTGTACTAATTATTTTTATTAATAAAAAAAGGTATGGATCAATGCTAAACCCTCCATTTCTAAGCTAAATAGTGCGCGTAAAAACTCATATTTAGATGTCGATGGCTTTTACAAAAAACAATTCTGATTATAAAAGGGCGAGAACGATCGCTCGAAACATTAAGAAAGTCATTAGATATAGTGCTACGAGTTAGTTTACATTTAACTCTCCGTCATCTGGACTAGTTAATCATTTTTTGACATTTTCGTTAATTAGACGTCAAATACATTTGTGTCATTTTCCGAAATATGTATTCAGTTTTCAAGAAAAATACTAAAATAGATTATAAGAGAGAGAAATACTAAACATTAACACGAGTTGATGTGCTAGCAAATAATCTATTTTCATTAAATCTTTGACATCTAGAATGATACATAAAAGGGACTGGCACAAAAGAATTCATAAAATATATCCCTAAATTTTTCAAGAATAAATTCTATTTTTCTGTTGTATTATTAATTTCTGTAAAAGTAATAACTTCATTTTACAAGAAAAGTACTATTTAAATATAGGATATGCACCCATGAAAAGGACTAAAAGGAAAAAGTGAAAAGAAAAGGCCAAAGAAGGATGGAAAGTGCACCACTCAAATGAGATGTGCCATTAAAGCGAAGTGGTAAAATTACAGGTCTCATTCATGTCAAACTTGTAGGGAGTCCTCATCATCATTCTTTACTTTCTCCAACTAGCAATATTTGCAATAGTGATAATCATTCAACCTTTAAATATGTCCCAAATTGGTTTATTTTAATTTATTTTGAAGCTAAGTCTAAATGACCATTTACCAAATCAAACTTGAAGAATTTACTAATTAGATAATTTATACTTTTTGCTTGGTAATGGTGATAATTTATTAATTAGATATCATAATTGCATAATTTAGTGCTGATGTTGGTGAGTTTTTGGTCAATTAAGATTGAATTTAAAAGTCCACTTACCCTATTTTTCAATATATAAAATAAAATTTCAAATGGTTAGCTATAATCGCTATAAAATCTACTTCGTTGAATCTTCAAATAAATATAGTAATAAATCAAAATAAATGACAAAATAATTCTTATTCAAAGCTTAAATTATTATTTAAGTAAACTGGTCAAATAGACAACTTATTAACTACACATTCAATAGAACCTACAGCTTATAAACATTTAAGAAATAATTTCAACACCATCAAACATGCGCTAAGACTGGTGCGAAGAGTTCTTCACAAAAGAATGAAGCGAAATCATGCTTTTGACTTCATGAAAGCGAACATTACCATTGTGGGAAACCTTACTTATATAAATTTATTGACAACATGACTAAATCGATTATTTAAAAAAAAAAAAAAAGAAGTTAACCTTCAAATAACCTTTCACTCACATATATGGCTATATCTACTATCAGACACACATATATATGATCATTTACCCTGCATATCAAGGAAACTTTTCTTTATCTCTTTTCCTCTTTGCAGTAGCTAGTTTAAATGGAGAATAATATGCAGGAAGGGATTAAGAAGGCGAAAGTGAAGAAAGGGTGGCTAGCAGTTAGGGTTGGGCTAGAAGATGAAGATGGAGGTTTTCAAAGATTTCTCATCCCAATATCCTATCTCTACCACCCTTTGTTCAAGCAACTTCTCGACATAGCTCGCGAAGTTTATGGATATACTTCTACGGGCCCTCTTAAACTTCCATCTTCGGTCGACGAATTTCTTCATATCAGGTGGCGGATTGAAAAGTAGGTTAACAATCACGGCGCTCATCATTTTCATCATCACCACTACCACCATCTGCCTTTATCCTTCCATTCTTGTTAGACAAGAAATGGAAGTAATAGCTACAAGCTTCTTTCCAAAAATTTATATAGTCGATTTTAAATTTAGTAAGTATAATACTTAGTTTATTGTTGAAATCTGGACAAAATCTTTTTGGTACCTATGTAAAGTCAAAAATCAAGCAAAAAAATGAGATGATGATATAGATGAAATTGTGTATACCGAATCATTGTCAAATGCTAGTCATATGGTGCTCAAAAACAGCTATTAGAGTTCCTGTTTAGTTTATCATAGCAAACATGTCACATACATATTTAAATCTTATAGAGTGCATTCACAATTTTAAATTTTGAACTACAATAAGAATCATCTGGTGCAATCTACCGATAAAATAGTTGATGCGCGGAACCATGCATAAATATTTGAATATAGAATTCACCAAAAACTTTATAATTTCTATTAATTCACTGCTAAATACCAGAAAATAGGCTTCAAATACTATTGATATATTCAATTGGAATACTAAGAATTTAAATTTTGTTGATTCACAAAGAATTAATATTGAAATTTGGATAGATAATTGAGATGACTCAAATTTTCATTCATTAAATTTCTTCTTTCTAACCAACCATAGGAGTCTTATTTATACAAGTCGGAATGTAGCCTTAATCTAATTCTAGAAATAGGATCCTAATAATTTATTAGTTGATTCCTAGAATAAATAAAAATTACCACAAACAAATAAAACTAATTCTAGAAGTAGAATACTATAATAAATACAAGGAAAAATTGCAGCTGCAGTCTCCAACCTTTGGAGTCTTGTCACTTTTATCTTTAATTGTTTTTCTTGACACGAATATCCCAACATTTCATTTATTAATGGCCAACGTCCTTACTAACTCAATCCTTTCAAAATTGGCGTTAAATTTTGCATAGAAGACATTTTTACTCTTCACATTAAATAAGAAAAATTCCAATCGCCATTCTCAATCTTTGAAGTTTTGACACTTTTATTGTCACACTCCTGATTTAACATCCTTACAAATAATATAATCCTAGAACATTAAATGTTGTATAAAAAAATGCATGTTTTGGTAACACACGAGTGTAAGATGTACATGGATCATATCACAAGTGTATTTCTTGTTTACAAAAAAAAAAAAATATATATATGAGTAATCCTCCTTACAAATTTAATACATCTGACAAAAGTTAAGGAGATTTGGACCATATACAGTTTTCCATACATATTTGAACCAAAATAATTAAGCAAAAATAATATGGATAGGCCCACAATAATTAACCAATATGCTTCACGGAGAATCCTGCCCACTAGGCTCCCCTACAAAGCAAAAATATGTGAGCTATAACTCAATAAGTAAAGATATAAATGCAAAGAAGTTATATTTGTCCGAATCGGGTAACTGTTTAACTGACATAGGGGGTGGGCTCCACACATGCAGGGGGGCCACTCCTGTGTCAGTCGGGCAATTATCCAATTTGGATAACATATAATTCCTGTATAAATACATACTCAATGTGCATGATTGAAATGCTCACAATATGCTAAGAAGATATTTCAGGTAAATAAACGAATGTCATCATGCACTAATTCTTCTTGTACAATTTATTCCCCTTTTATTTATGTCACTTTCATCCCACTACCAGACGTGTCTGAAACTATAAAAGAAATCATAACATCTCATGGTCCGTGGACTAATGATCCATGCGCTCAGTGCATCGCTCATGGTCTATGGACTAATGACCCATGCACCCGATGGACTATGGACACGAGCCAAGCCTAGACGAGAGTTTGGGCCCATGGATCGGCTCGACTCAACCCATTGCCACTCCTAGGGTCAATCTAAAATTTTAGACGTTAAAAGGGCATATTTATAATTTTAAAGTGTAGCATCTTCTAATCTTATTCTTTTTTCTTTCTTTTTTTCTTTTCGAATAAATTTGGTGTGGAAGGGGTTTCCAACTTAGAACTCATAGATAGAAAACTAAATTTGAAATTATACTCGAGGTAGTTGAAATTATACTCGAGATAGTTGTTGGATCCAAAATTTGAGTAGATAGAGCTAAAAGCCTTCTTGTAATTGTGTGATGAGTATGGCATTGCAATTTGTGATAATGAGCGTGCAAGCTTGATTGCATGCAACAACAGATTTGTTATGTGTAGAGCTGGCAAATGGCCCAACCCGCCAGAACAGGGCCACACATGAAACTGGACTGGGCTGGCCCAGCCCAGTTTTGTATGGGCCAGAAATATACTAGCCCAGTCCAGCTCATTGGCCCAACTTATCTTAATTTTCTTTTTTTTTCTTTTTTTTTTAAATAAATTTTTTATACACAATATCATTTGTAACATATGTATCAAATAGTGATACTATAAAGGACTAAATTGATATAAAAGTATAAATATGGGGATTAAGTTGCAAAAATTTAAAAGTTGAAGGACTTAGGTTGCAAATAAAAGAGGACGAAATTGAAATGAAAGAGGAAGTATATGGACTAAAGTGAAACTTTTATAAAGATGAAGGACTTATTGTGCAAATAATCAAGGACTCAAATGCAAATTTAAGTGAATTCACGTGAAAATATATATTTTGTGGTATAGATTTGATTTTAATTTATTATTTTGATAAATTAATATAATTTTAAGAATGTAGTATTTTTAGAATAAATTTGTTAAGTTGATAAAATTAGAATTATTTTTAAAAAGTGGTTTATTTATGAAAAAATCCCTTGATATTATTTGAATTATGTATTGAGACTATTCACAAAATGAGTTAATTCGTGTTAAGGAGCCCAAAAAATAAAAAAAAATAAAAAAATTAAAATCAAAATCAAAATTGGGCCGACCCAACTAGCCCGCGGGCTAGATGGGCCGGGCCATTTTGGCCCAGTTTTATTTGGGCTAGGGCCAACCCAACCCAAGAAGGCAGGCTACGCGGGCCGGCCAATTTTGCCACCTCTAGTTATGTGATAAGTACAATTTTGTACTTATCTGAACTCACAAAAAGGGACGGTTATGAGTCATATTATTTGATTTCAGTTTAATTACATGTTGTTTTTTCTTATGAATTTAGGAAATAATCAAATTCAAGTGTCAAACTAATGAAAAGATAGCGAACAGAAGAAAATAGGACTTAATTGAACAGATAAAGAAACGTGGGGGACTTGGCATGCAAATATAAAAGAAAGGAATCCAAGAAATCATCAACGGCAACCATGTGATCGCATGGTTGTATAGAGCTACGATCGCAAGAGGACCAGAATTGCTGTAGAATAGAATTTACACCAACCATGCGATCGCAAGGTTGGTAACCATGCGATCGCATGGTTCAAACGAGCAGCAGTTTTGGCAAAAACCTGATTGGATTAGAATTCTACCAAGTCCAAATTAATTCAACTACCTAATACACGTCTTGGAGGGTTGGAGAAGATTATAAATAAGGCAGATAATAGCAAGAAGGAGGGAGACGAATTTTGGGAACAAGATACAAAAGGAGAATTGAAGATCAAGGCACGGGACTGAAGATTCTTCAACTAGAGTCACGGGTTTTATTTATTCTTGCTTCTTTTTCTTTTGCCGGAACATGATTAATACAATTCTTGTATTATTTTCTATAATCATGTCCGGCTAATTTACTTATTCTAGGATGAACGATGAAACTTCATGTTTAATTAATTAGAAGTTTTTCCATTTTAGTAATTAATTGCTTTTGGGTTGATTATTCTTTATTCATTATTTGTATTATTTTAATGCATGATCACCATTAGAATATATTGTGGTTTATATTGAAATCGAGAGATTCAATATAGATTAAGCACGTGGTATTGAATAACATATGGTCTAATAATAGATAGAGATTACTATTATACTCTAAGAAATCTATTTAGGTGTTCTTGAGATTTTAATGCATATGTTTATGTTCGAAACTTGATTAGAGATAATTAGGTTCGCATATCGTATAGAATTGATTGACCATCGAGAGAGGCTTTTGATTATTTTAGGAACACCGATTTTCAATTCAAGGTAATTATAAACTAAAGCGATTAAATGGATAATTGATTGAAAAACGTGTAGGTGGATTCGCAAATCCTAGTGTTGGTATAATTCGAATTCGTTCTCATAAAGTTATTTTAATTGTTTGATAATATAGATTTAATTAAAATAGTTTTAGAATAAAAAACCAAAGCAAATCTGTGTTTCTTTTTATTGTTAAAATTTAAGTTATAAATTAATTAGTTAAATTAATATCTAGTACTCGTGGGTTCGACACTCTATTTATCACTTTATTACTTGTAAACGATCCGTCCACTTGCGGGATTGAAATCGCACAACAAGTTTTTGGCGCCGTTGCCGGGGACTAGTTTATTAATTACTACATTAATTGATAGTTTAGTTTTAACAATTTTTATTTTTATTTTTAGTTCTTCGTGATACTGCTAAATTGTATATATTTTCTAATTTTTTAAGTGTTAAGTGAGCATGCCTCGTACAAAAGATCTTGATCAATTTGATTTAGACCCAGAAATTGAACGGAGCTTTCACCGACGACAACAAGAAAAACGAGAAAAGAAAAAACAGCAAAAAGACACAATGGCAGACCACCAAGGACATGATCAACTACCTGCAGATTTGATACATAATCAAGCACCAATAGTTCGACCAGTTGAAGTTAATGAACGAGATATTCTTATGGGTGAGTATATGATGCCACCTATTATTGAGAATCGGTCCAACATAGTCTCCCGCCTTATGGACACGACAACTTCCAGTTGAGGCCAGATGTGATGAATTTGTTCTCGAACAATCTGCCGTTTTATGGGATGACAGATGAAAATCCTCATTACCATATTTCTCGCTTCGATGAATACTGTGGAAATTTCAAATACCACGGTGTTAATGAAGAAGCACTGAAGATGAGGCTCTTTCCACACACATTGAAGGATAAAGCTAGAGAATGGCTAGATTCTCTACCACCAGGAAGTATCACTACTTGGGCAAATCTGATCCAGAAATTTATACTGAAATATTTTCCTCCGGCCAGAGTAAACAGACTGAAGTATGAAATTTCCAATTTTCAACAATCTGAGTTGAAAAATTTTTACGAGGCATGGGAAAGATTCAAGCAACTGCTCAGAAAGTGTCCAAGTCATAGTTTCCCTTTAGCAGCTCAGAATCATTATTTCTACTCTGGACTAGCTCCAACCAGTCGTTCTTCAGTAGATTCTGCAGCAGGTGGCTCTATCCAAAATAGATCCACCGGTGACCTTTATGATCTATATGAAACCATGAGTGAACAGTTTATTATGTGGCCAGAAAGAGGATTGCAGAAGAAAGCAACAGGGATACATGAGGTAGACACCAATTCGCTTGTATTGGCGAAAATTGATAAATTGGCAAAGCAGATGGAATCAATGAAATATTCTCATTCAGCTAATATGGTTCAGATGCCTCCACCAATCTGTGTAACATGTGGGGCAAACCATCAATCATCATAGTGTCCTTTGACCAAAGTTGATATGTCATCTCCTAAACAAGTTGCATATGCTCAAAATTTTCAGCGACAGCAGAATAATCCGTACTCACAGACTTACAATCCTGGATGGAGAAATCATCCAAACTTCTCATATGGCAACACCCAAAATATTCAAAATCCGCCAAATCAGGGAAGACCCCAAGAAAGAGAAGGAGGATTCGAAGAAACAGTTGCTAAATTGTTAGAACGGATGGAGATAGGACTCAATGAGGTGCAGAAAAGGCAAGATGTTGTGATTAAAAATTTAGAAAATCAGATCGGGTAGTTGGCTAAACTATTGACAGAGAGACAACCAGGCACATGGCCAAGTAATACCGAGGTCAATCCAAAAGAGCAAGTAAATGCAATTACCACGAGAAGTGGAGTTGAACTGCCAGAAATTCATGTAAAAAGGCCAGGTGTAGAAAAGGAAACTGTGTCCAGCAAAGAGAGAGAAAACAAATCAAAACCAAAAATTACACAAGAAAAATGGGACTCTCCACCAGATTATATTCTACCATCGGCTTATGTCCCTCCAATTCCATTTCCTCAAAGGCTGTGAAAACATAAGCTAGACCAGCAATTCAAAAAATTCATGAATGTATTCAAAAAGCTTCACATCAATATACCGTTTGCCGATGCCTTAGCTCAAATGCCCAGCTATGCTAAATTCATGATGGACATTCTTTCAAATAAGCGAAAGTTGGAGGAACACGAAACAGTTGCGCTAACTGAAGAATGCAGTGCCATATTGCAAAACAAGCTACCGCCAAAATTAAAAGATCCAGGGAGTTTTAATATTCCTTGCACTATTGGTAGTTTATTATTTGATAAAGCTTTATGTGATTTGGGTGCTAGTGTAAATCTAATGCCTTATTCTATTTTTAAGCAGCTCGGTTTAGGAAAAGCAAAGCCAACAATAGTAACATTGCAGCTTGTAGATAGAACAATCAAACGCCCAAGGGGAATAGTTGAAGACATATTGGTGAAAGTGGGTAAGTTCATTTTCCCTGCTGATTTTATTATTCTGGATATGTGCGAAGACAGGGATGTACCACTCATTTTCGGTCGACCTTTCTTGGCTACTGGACGGGCAGTAATTGACGTTCAAAAAGGAGAACTTATACTGAAAGTGAATGATGAACACATTACATTCAATGTGTTCAAAGCAATTAACTTTCCAAGCTCTTCAGATTCCTGTTTCGAGATTGATGTCATTGACCAGAAGGCATGGAGTTTAGATGATAAAGTTGTTACCTAACATTAGGATGCACCACTTAGAAAAGAAGAGTATGTGGAAAAAGAGGAGTTCCACCCGTCTTCTACTATCAAAGCTGATGAGGAAGCTGAAATCTTCATAGTTGAGTTTGAGCAGGGTGGAAAAATAGAGTCCTATCAATATGATAAGGAAAAAATCAAACTCTGGAAGGTGAACAAAAATTGGTGCAAAGAAAATCGAGCCAGGAAAATTAAGTCTTCCAAAGATCTGTTCAAAGTATCTTGAGCAATCACCACGACAAAGTCAAGATAATAACTTTAAAAAAGCGCTTAATGGGAGGCAACCCATCTTTCTACCCTTTTATTTAAATTTTCGTATATTTTAGTTTTAGGAGTTCAATTGATATTTTGCACATTTTAGGATTTTTCTAAGATTTTTAAAGTAGGCTTTCAATTCTTAGGTAATGAGGCTTTGATCATCGTCACTTTTCTTTTAGTAAAAAAATAAAAAATATTTTGGGTTTAGCAATTTTTTACCATGCGATCGCATGGTATAACCCTCTGCGATCGCATGGATTGGGCAGAATACTTTCTGACCAGATTTTCATGAACTTGCGATCGCAGGACCTTATGTCCTTGCGATCGCAAGGACAACCAGAAAAAAAAAATTAAAAATAAAAAAAACAAAACAAATTTTTTTCTTATTAATAATTTCTTATTATTTTTACTATTATTAATTTTTTTTAGGGTTACAACCTGCAGGCTGGCTGGGTGATATTGAAGCAAAGATTTGCCGACCAACCTGTACAGATTTCTCCACCAGTTGATCATATCATACTCTTTCTTCCAGCACCATCCGATCCACATCTGGATAGTTTCTGATCTTTATATACTCCTTTGAATTATTTTTACATTGGGGACAACGTATCTTTCAAGTTTGGGGGTAATGGAAAAATGTTTGATTTGATGATAATACTTGATATTGACTGTTCTATTATTTTTTTAATAAAAAAAATTGTTTTTAATTTAATTGTTTGCATGTTTGTGTGATATGAATAGCCTTGCCGGCTAATAATGAATTTTTTAAATTTTGCTGTAATCCATGATTTGTAAACATATTATTACTTTTGTTTAAATGTGAGGCTATTTGACCATGTCTGATGTCGTGTTATGTCGGCCAGTTAAGATGATTTTTAGCTATGTTGGTGCACTTATATTGAAAACAATAGGATACCCCTTTTGAATCTAAGAATCATTGTATCTCAACCAAGTAACCAATAGAGTGAGTAAGTGTGGTAGTTAAGCTCTGATAGTGGCTATCTAGGTTATGATTGATTCCATGTATGTTGAAAAAAATTGTTGTGTGGAGGATTTTAGACCAGTTAGAGGAAACTAAGTAATGACCGAATGTTAGAAATCTAATCCCCTAGCATAAACTCATTGAATGCAAAGAACAATGTTATTATTATATAACTCTTTTCGTAGCCTTTTTGATTCGAGTGATAAAGTCATCGACCTAAAGCTCGTTACATGAGTCATCTCGAAAGCTTAATGGACTAAGTTTAGTACCCTATTAATTTCTTATAATTCTTTTCGTAGCCTATTTGACTTGAGTGAAAAGGCCCGTAGGTGTTTCTCAAAACCCGATGCCCTAAAGTTCAAAAGACTTGGGAGTCATCGACCTAAAACTCATTACATGAGTCATCTAGAAAGCTTAAAGAATTGAGTTTTGCACATAAGATTTAATTAAAAAAAATGAAATGATGAAATCCTTTGCAACGTAAACATGAGGATTAGACGTTTAATGGGTTTAACTTACTTAGTAGAAAATTTCTGGTCAAGAGTGCTCATAAATTGGAGAATCTTCATAAACCTAGGTTGTCACGATTACTAGCCGTCTCAACTAGTCTCAAGCAAGAAAAGAATGTGAACCATAACCTTAGAACCAAAATCTCGGGAATTAAAAGAAAAAAATCATTTTGGGAGAAAGTGTACCTTACGAGAGGGAAAGGAAAATTTGACCAAATGGTTGGGCTACCATCACCAAAGAAATTAAGTGAATCAGATTAACTACTTTCACACACGTATCAAATATGGTTTAAATAGGATCACGTTTGCAATAGTAATACCTGGATACTTATCATGAATTATAAGTTGTTACAAAAGAACGACAAGCTATTTATAGTATAAATATTTTTATTATTTTTATTAGAATGTTTTTTTGCATGATTGTTTTTAGCTAGTTTATTCGAGTACGAATAAAAGTTCAAGTTTGGGTGTATTTGATAAGTGCAATTTTGTACTTATCTGAGCTCACAAAAAGGGACGATTATGAGTCATATTATTTGATTTCAGTTTAATTGCATGTTGTTTTCTTATGAATTTAGGAAATAATCAAATCCAAGTGTCAATCGGATGAAAAGATAGCGAATAGAAGAAAAGAGGACTTAATTGAACAGATAAAGAGACGTGGGAGACTTGGCATGCAAATATCAAAGAAATGAATCCAAGAAATCATCAACGGCAACCATGCGATTGCATGGTTGTATAGAGCTACGATCGCAAGAGGACCAGAGTTGCCGCAGAATAGAATTTGCACCAACCATGCGATCGCAAGGTTGGTAACCATGCGATCGCATGGTTCAAACGAGCAGCAGTTTTGACAGAAACCTGATTGGATTAGAATTCTACCAAGTCCAAATTAATTCAACTACCTAATACACGTCTTGGAGGGTTGGAGAAGATTATAAATAAGGCAGATAATAGCCAGAAGGAGGGAGACGAATTTTGGGAACAAGATACAAGAGGAGAATTGAAGATCAAGGTACGGGACTGAAGATTCTTCAGCCAGAGTCACGGGTTTTATTTATTCTTTATTCTTTCTTCTTTCGCCGGAACATGATTAAAACAATTCTTGTATTATTTTCCATAATCATGTCCGGCTAATTTACTTATTTCTAGGATGAACGATGAAACCTTATGTTTAATTAATTAGAAGTTTTTCGTTTTAGTAATTAATTGATTTTGGGTTGATTATTCTTTATTCATTATTCGTACTATTTTAATGCCTGATCACCATTAGAATATATTGTGGTTTATATTGAAATCGAGAGATTCAATACAGATTAAGCACGTGGTATTGAATAACATATGATCCACTAATAGATAGAGATTACTATTAAGTTTTATGAAATCTATTTAGGTGTTCTTCAGATTTTAATGCATATGTTTATGTTCGAAACTTGATTAGAGATAATTAGGTTCGCATATCGTATAGAATTGATTGACCATCGAGAGAGGCTTTTGATTATTTTAGAAACACCGATTTTCAATTCAAGGTAATTATAAGCTAAAGCGATTAAATGGATAATTGATTGAAAAACGTGTAGGTGGATTCGCAAATCCTAGTGTTGGTATAATTCGAATTCGTTCTCATAAAGTTATTTTAATTGTTTGATAATATAGATTTAATTAAAATAGTTTTAGAATAAAAAACCAAAGCAAATCTGTGTTTCTTTTTATTGTTAAAATTTAAGTTATAAATTAATTAGTTAAATTAATATCTAGTCCTCGTGAGTTTGACACTCTATTTATCACTTTATTACTTGTAAACGATCTGTCCACTTGCGGGATTGAAATCGCACAACATTATGCAATCATTTTTGTGCTGAATTTATAAGCTGATTAGCTTTATGGTTAAATAATATGTTGAGAACTTTACACAGAAATCAAAATATACAACAAGATCTAAGTCAAAATCGATTTCACAATCAACACTAATAAGTGAATCTAAGTCAAAATATACTTCATGTTGATTTGATCCTTTTCAGAAAAACCTGAGTTCAGATGGTGATTGGACGGCAATAAAGCGAAATAGATGAAAAATGAATGAAAACATACGAAAGATTGGAATTGGGAACCTTATGTAAGTTGATGAAAGATAGAGGACTTGTTGTGAAAATACCTAGCTATTGACGGGCAAAGTAAAAAGTTAATCATGGCCCATGCGATCTCATGAGCCATATGGGCTGTGATCGTAGGAGTCCTTAGTACAATCCAAAATGACACTGAACCAAACCATGCGATCGCATGGGTATCTCGGGACCAGATAACTAGTTTCTTTATTAAAACAAAACTCTTTTTGGTAGTTGATTGATACATGAATTCTGAGGTCTTTTTAAGGTTATTGGGAGACTTATAAAAGAAAAATAATAGACACAAAGTGCGACACGAAATTGGAGCAAGAACACAATTCAAGAGAAGATTGAAGAACATAAATCAAGATCTTTGAAGAACAATTACCGGTTGTGTTTACTCTTTCATCTTAATTTCACGAACCATGATTTTTTCTTATCTACTATTATTTTGTATAATCATGTCCAGTTAAATTACTTGTATATAGGATGAACGACAAAGCCTCATGTGTTTTTTATTAATTATAAGATACTCGTTTTCGTAAGATTATTGATTCTAGGTTGATTGTTTATCATGTATTAATTCCATTTTGATGTTTTATCATTATTAAAACGTGTTTGTGGTTTAGATTGCTTTCGAAAGGTTTAATTTAGATGAACACTTGGTAATAAACAAAATGGGGTCCAATAATAGATTGAGACACTCTTATGCTTTATGAAATATATATTAATGATCTTTGTGAGTTAATGAATGCCTTTATGTTCGAAATTTAATTAGAGATAGTTAAGTTCATATATATGTATATAATTGATTGATTGTCGAGAGAGGCTATTGATTATTTTAGGATCATTAATTTTCAATTTATAGTGATGATTTACAACGACAAGTAATGGATAATTAATTGATGGAATGTGATGGTGGATTTGTGAATCCTAGTACCCGTAAAACTTGAATTTGAGCACGATCATTCCTCTTTTGATTCTCTGGTTTATTTGGAATGCAAGGAATGATGCGAAGTACCGGGATATCTCTATGGAACCGAGACGGATCTTCTGGAGAGTGTACCAAACTATCTCCCTACTGCATGCAGGTCGTTTATTTTGGGTTATTCATTGGCAAGGAGATATTGATACTGCTCCTATTTTTGGTATCTCTCTTATTACTCCATCCCTTCTTCCATCTGTTTTGGTTTATTGGCGTACTCTACCAGTGGGATCTTACAAGGTCAACACTGATGGATGAGTCAAAGATGGATTTGCTAGTGGAGGGTGGATTATTAGGGATTCAGCGGGTCAATGTGTTCGCGCATTCTTCTCTTCATATGGCGAGTGCCATATTTTGGAGGCCGAGCTCAGAGCTATTCTTGACGGTATCATTCTTGCTCGGAGGATTGCACTATCAGATGTATGGATTGAGGTCGACTCTACTTTGGCCATTCACTGAATCACCGAAGGTGGAGGACCTTGGTCTATTCAAGCCAATCTTCGCCACATCAGACATCTCCTTGTTTTGGATCGTGATACTATTTCTCATATTTATCGCGAGAGCAACCAGGTGGCCGATTTACTTGCTTCAGAGGGTTGGGATCGTCGATACTATTTCGAGTACAACGCTCAGGACTTACCGTGGCGATACCGCAGCTTAGTTCAGATTGATAGACATGGACTTCCTACAATTAGAGGACTATAGAATTTTTAGGACTTATTGTTTGGGAAATGGTACCTCCTTATTTATTGCTTTATTATTTATTCATTTATTTGTTTGTTTTAACTCTTCTGATTGGAGGTAAGGTTTTATGCCCCCCTCCCATGTATTTTTTATGAGTTATTTATATATGGTTGGAGTATCCGAACCCTCCCCCCCCATCCTTTCCTGGTGGACGCCTAACAACCACATTGGGGATGTGGTGGTGTGTTGAAAAAAAAAACTTGAATTTGATAACTACTATGTTTTGTTTGCATGATAAGTTAGATTTAGTTGAATTAGAATAAAATCTTCTTAAAAATCATTAATAAATTGTGCTTATTTTGTTAAAGAGGAGTACATTTAAATTTGTATTTAATCGCCAATTTTTGTGGGTTCGACATTTTTCTCATCATTATATTACTTGTAATTGAACCGTTCACTTGCGGGATAAAATCAACAAGAAGTTTTTGGCATGGTTTCTAGGTATTGGTTTTATTGATATCGCTTTAATTAGTTTAGCTCTAACAAATTTTTTTTTGTGGCGCTGAATTCTCTCTATTTTTATTGTTTCAGATTTGTGATTGTGCATGCGCCGTTTAAAAAATCTTGATCTACTTGATTTTGATCTGGAAATTAAACAGAAATTTCACCCAAGACAACGTGAATAAAAGGAAAAGAGAAAACATCAACAAAATACAATGGATGACAAGAACCAGAACCGTGATCCAGTACCCGCAGACACAGCTTATTGGTAATCTTCTCACTCCTTTGGTGCGAGTGGCCAAAGTGAATGAGAAGGATATCCTCATGGACGAGTACATAATGCCTCATATTGTCCAGAATCAGTCTAACATAATATATCCTCCTTATGAGTACGATAACTTCTAGCAGATGCCAAATGTGATTAATATATTTTTCGAACAATCTGTATTTTTATAGGCAAGCCGATGAAAATCCACACTACCACATCTCTCACTTTATTGAATATCGTGAAAATTTCAAACATCATGGTGTCAATGAAGGGGCACTCAAGATGGGACTTTTTTCGCTTACATTGAAGGATAAAGCTCGAGAATGGTTGAATTCATTACTATCGGGTAGCATCACTACATGGACAGACCTAGTTCAGAAGTTTACACTGAAATATTTTCCTCCTACACGGGTGAACAGACTCAAACATGAAATATATACCTTCCAACAAGCTAATTGGAAAACTTCCACGAAGCATGGGAAATGTTCAATGAGCTGCTCAAAAAAGGCCCTAGTCATGATTTTCATTTGGCAGCACAAAATCATTACTTCTACTTCGGATTAACTCTAAACAGCTGTTCTTCAATAGATTATGCAGCTGGTGGATCTATCCAAAATAGGCCTGCCAGAGAACTTCATGATTGTATGAAACTATGAGTGAACAGTTTATGGTGTGGCTAGATAGAGGTTGGCAGAAGAAAATAATAGGAATGCCACTACAACAAAAAGGACCTTTTGCAACATGTCAATGACAACATTCATTAAAAGCATGTTGCTAAAACAGGTCTACGGCAACAGTCATTAAATGTCTGTTGCAATTGGTTAATTCAATTGACATTTGGCAACAGTGTTACAGTGACCGTTGTCAATGTAACCTTTTGCAACGGTCAGTGACCGTTGTCAAAAAAATAAAATATTTTCTTATACGACAACGGTCAGTGACCGTTGTCAAATAACATAGTATTTAGCAACGTTTGTGAACATTGTGAACATATATACCACAACTCTTTTGCAACGGTCTTTGCATGTTGCGAAAACTTTTTTAAAAGAAATATTTGGCAACGTTCTTTGACCGTTGTTAAAACATACAACAATTGGCAACGGTCATTTGTCTGTTGCGGAAAGTTTTGTTAAAAACGATTTCGCAACGTTCTTTGCACGTTGCAAATGCCGAAACCCAAATACGAGCGCTTTTAACAAATTCACTGCCCGCGAAAACTAAAACTAAAATTATTTGGTTCTAACCTAAAATACGTTCTAGAACACACTCTCGTGATCCATCCATTTTCCTCTCAACAATGGCGGCTTCTCCCATTTTCAGATCCTCCTTACTCTCCCCCCAACTCCTTCCCTACCACTCGTCCACCACCGACAAAAGCCCTTCCACCGCCCACTTTACCCCAATAAAAGCCACCACCTCTTCCGACCCCGCCACCACACCCCCTTCGCCCGCACCGCAATCATCTAACCATCTCAAGCACCGACGCTCGGCAGACAACATCAGGGACGAGGCCCGGCGCCACAACGCCGCTCACAACTTCTCCGCTAAGTACGTGCCCTTTAACGCCGACCCCACCTCGACCGAGTCCTATTCGCTCGATGAGATTGTCTATCGAAGCCGTTCTGGCGGCCTCCTCGACGTCCAGCACGACATGGACGCTCTCAAGAAATTTGATGGTCAATACTGGCGATCCCTTTTCGATTCCCGTGTAGGCAAGACCACATGGCCTTATGGGTCAGGAGTCTGGTCCAAGAAGGAGTGGGTTTTACCGGAAATTGATGGCGATGATATTGTTAGTGCGTTTGAGGGGAACTCAAACCTCTTTTGGGCAGAGCGTTTTGACAAACAGTTTCTGGGCATGAATGATTTGTGGGTGAAACATTGTGGGATTAGTCATACGGGCAGTTTTAAAGACTTGGGCATGACTGTTTTGGTGAGCCAGGTGAATCGGTTGCGCAAATTGAACCGGCCTGTGGTGGGAGTTGGGTGTGCATCCACGGGTGATACATCAGCGGCTCTTTCAGCTTATTGCGCAGCTGCTGGGATTCCGTCAATTGTGTTTTTACCCGCGAATAGGATATCCATTGCACAGTTGGTTCAGCCAATAGCCAATGGGGCTTTTGTATTGAGTATAGATACTGATCTCGATGGTTGTATGCAGTTGATTCGCGAAGTCACGTCTGAGAATAACAATTCCAATGATTTTGTTATGCAGATAAGCTTGTTGTCTCCACATCTACTTCACTTCTCCACACTGCTGTTGATCTCGTCAATGAACCTAAGTTGGACAAAGAAATCAAATCTTGGCTTGCATTTGCTGCCCAAAAGGTTGTTGAAGTAAATGCTTTGGCCAAGGCATTGGCTGGTCAGAAGGATGAGGTATGCTTTATTCTGTAATGATTTTTGAAATTGATACAGGGAGTTGTTTCAAATAGGCCTTCGAATTTTGTCACAAAATTTCTTTCCCAATGATTCTAGTTTTGTTTTACCATTCAATCTGTTTTTATTGACTCTGTGTCTCCTGTCATTTATTTTTCAGGCATTCTTTTCTGCTAATGCTGAAGCTCAGGCTTCCCGAAAATCCTCTCCCAGGGTGAATAACGATGCTGTCCAGAAGGCTGTAAGTGTTTCATTTGCGTACTTCTTCTTTTAGACTCCTTTTGCTGTATAAATCTTGTGCTTACCTACCAGGAAGAGCTTGATATTGATGTTCTGGTTCATGGAGAGCCTGAGGTAAGACAATACACTTGTGCAAAAATGTATTACTTTTTTTTGTTGATACAAATTGGATGCGTCATTTTGGTGCATGCTTGATTTGTGGAAGAGTTCTATAATGTTTACCTTCTGGATGCCCCAATATTTCAGAGGAACGATATGGTTGAGTACTTCGGTGAGCAATTATCTGGTTTTGCCTTTACTGCTAATGGGTGGGTGCAATCTTATGGATCTCGCTGTGTAAAGCCGCCAATCATATATGGTGACGTGAGTCGTCCCAAGCCAATGACCGTCTTCTGGTCCACTGCTGCACAGGGCATGACCAAGCGTCCAATGAAGGGAATGCTTACTGGCCCTTTTACCATTCTCAACTGGTCCTTTGTTCGAAATGACCAACCAAGGTAATTTGAAAGAGTAATCTACGCAGTTTTTACTTTTGGTCATTATTCTAAATTAGAAAGAGGGAAGAATAGATGGATGGAATATTTTAATTTATCTTTTTCATAATTTAATACATTATTAACTAGATATTTTCCCTGTTCTCAGATTCGAAACTTGCTATCAGATTGCTTTGGCCATTAAGGATGAAGTAGAGGATCTCGAGAAGGCAGGCATCACTGTTATCCAAATAGATGAGGCTGCATTGAGAGAAGGCTTGCCCCTTAGGAAGTCCGAGCATGCTTTCTACTTGGATTGGGCTGTCCACTCTTTCAGAATCACCAATGTTGGTGTTCTGGACACGACCCAGGTACCTTGCATTTCATTATGCTAGATATCCACATGCTATAGTTTCTGTTTGTTAACGAGATTATTTCTTTCATTTCCAACAGATCCACACCCACATACTATGGTCTAATTTTAGAACTTTTTGTTCAGTGTTACAAAGTATGTCAATAAAAGTGCTTTCCTTATTTATTGCAGCTTATCAATTATAATCATTGGTACATAAATGATTTATTTAGTTTTAATTTGGCGGGCAAGTGGACACATGTATTTTATGGAGAGATACAATTTATTAGATACTGCTTTTAGGAATTGCCATTATAAAGAATATACACTTTCCTTAGTTACCAAATGAGGATAAGTTTTCATTAATTTGTACTTAATCTTAAATTTGCTTTTAGAATATAAATGGAAAGTTCACAAGTCTATTTGGTGCTCTTTATTTATTTATTTTTATTCTTTTTGCGATTTTGTATGATGAATTGATTGTCGTATTCTATCGTCATTGCAGTTCCATTATGGTGTGTTTTTTGCCTACATGAGGTTGAGGGAGCAGGAGATCAGGAACTTGATGTGGATATCTGAATGTGTTGCTCAGAACCAAAAGTCCAGAGTGCATGATAGCGTAGTTTTCATATTCTAGTTTCTTCAAAATTATTCTAGAACTTCTCACGCTTGTGTTGTGTAAATTTTGTTTGCATTTTGAAGGGAGTATTATGCTGCATTTTCTTAACATTCAGAATAAGTTGCGTGATGGATGTGTTAGTCGGAGGGAGAAATCTTGTGTTGATATTTATAACCTCGTGTTAGTATATTTATCCAAATGTACAATAAAGTTGTGTTGGCATATCTTTCTTATTTTACTTAGTCTTATTCTTATTTTACGCAGTCTTAGTCTTTTACTTAGTTGAGTTTTATTATATCTATAATGTAATTTTTTATTTAAATGATTGAGAAAGTACAAGAATATATATAAAATATATTTCGAAATAATAGATAAAAAACCCAAGGTAACGACAACGTGCACAAGAACGTTGTTGAAAATGAATACATAGGCAAAGGCAACGTGCAAATGTACGTTGCTAAAACTAAATGGCAACGGACATTGAACGTTGTTAAAAACTAAATGGCAACGGACATTGAACGTTGTTAAAAACTAAATGGCAACGGACATTGACCGTTGTTAAAAACTATAAATGACAACGCACAATGACCGTTGCTAAAAACTAAATGGCAACGGACATTGAACGTTGCTAAAAACTAAATGGCAACGTGCAATGCCCGTTGCCGTAAATGAATACTTTTCGGCAACATCGAAGGACGCAACGTGCGCATGCACGTTGCGAAAGGTCTTTCGCAACGTTTTTCGCCCGTTGCAATAGACTGTTTTTCTTGTAGTGTGCACGGGGTGGAAATAAATACATTAATAATGGCCAAAATTGATTTGTTGGCATAGCATATGGAAACATTAAAGTATTCCCAGTCTGCTAATATGATTCAGATATCTCTTTCGGTATGTGTAACTTGTCAATCATCAAAGTGTTCTTTAACCACCATTGATTTGTCATCGCCTGAGCAAGCAGCATACACTTAGAACTTTCAATGCCAGAAAAATAATCTATACTCACAGACATACAATCCAGGGTCGAGAAATCATCCAAACTTCTCATATAGTAATAATCAAAATATTCAAAATTAGCCAAATCAGAGAAGACCGTATGAAAGGAAATAAGGATAGGAAGAGGCTCTCTAAATTGGAAGAACAGATGGATACTAAATTCCGAGGTGAAAAATCATCCATCAAAGAAGTGAACCAACGACAGATGGTGTTATAAAAAATATTGAAAACCAGATTGGACAGTTTACTAAATTATTCACCAAAAGAAAACCAAGCACGTGGCCCAGTAAAACTGAGGTAAATCCAAAAGAACAGGTACACACCACAAGGAGCAGAGTTGAGTTACTAGAAATTCATGTCAAAAAACTGGGTGTGATAAAAGAAACTGAGTCGAGTAAAGAGAGAGTGAATCAATCTGATGAATTAGAAGAAAAAGTTGAGCAAGGAAAAAGAAACTCTCCACCAGATTATATCACTCCATCGGTCAAGCCTTAGGTTCTTCCAATTTTATTTTCTCAATGGTTGCGCAAACATAAGCTAGACAAGCAGTTCGAGAAGTTCTTGGATATATTCAAGAAACTCCAAATAAACATACAATTCACCAATGTCTTAGCTCAAAAGCCTAGCTATTATAAATTCATGAAGGAAATTCTCTCGAATAAAAGAAAGTTAGAGGAGTGTGAAACAATAATGCTCACTGAGAAATGAATCTCTATATTGCAAAACAAGCTACCTCCAAAATTAAAAGATCTATGGAGTATCACTATTCATTACACTATTGGTAGCTCGTTCTTTGAAAAAGTTTTGTGTGACTTAGGTGCTAGTATTAATTTAATGACTTACTTTATTTTCAGGCAGCTAGGTCCGGGAAAAGCTAAGCCAACAACAATATCACTGCAACTGGTAGATCGATATGTCAAACATTTGAACAGGTTTATTGAAGATATATTAGTGAAAGTGGACAAATTCATATTCTCTATCAACTTCATTATTTTAGATATGAGAGAAGACATGGATGTACCACTTATCTTGGGTTGACCTTACTTAGCTATTTGACAGGCATTGATTGATGTACAGAAACAACAACTAGGGCTGAGATTGAATGACGAACAAATAACTTTCAATGTATTCAAGGAAATTCAATTTCTAAGCTTTTCCGACTCTTGCTTCTAGAATGATATAATTGATTACGAGGCAGCTAACATTTTCACATTGGAGAAAACTTCGAATTCATAGGAAGTCTACATCATGTATTTATAGGAGGTAACCTCCAACTCTTCTGTCATTGAGGAATGTGTCATTTATTTTCACGGTTCTGAGCCGATGAGAAGAAGAAATAATTAGATGGAATTGGGCACTAGACCTCCGAGACCATTGCCTTTTATTCAACAAGTCCCTACCCTTGAGCTGAAACAGTTACTATCTCATCTTTGGTATGCAAACCTCGATGAATTATCTAGTTTTCTAGTAATAATTACAAATTCGATCAAGATGAAAGAGAAAGATAAATTACTATGAATGCTTCAAGCACACAAATAAGCTATTGGGTAGACTATAGCATATATCATGAATATCAACCCATCTATTTGCAATCACAAAATACTCATGGAATAAACATATAAGCTGGCAGTAGAACACCAATGTAGATTAAATCCTCATTTACAAAAAGTGGTCAGGGCATAGATTTTGAAACTACTTGACTATCGTAAGTTGAATGATGCAACTCAAAAAGATTATTTTACTTTACCATTCATTGATCAGATGTGGGAACGACTAGCAGGTCATTCTCACTATTACTTCTTTGATAGATATTTGGGATACAATCAAATCCAAATAGCACAAGAGGATAAGGAGAAGACAACGTTTACATGTCCATATGATATGTTTGCATATCGAAGAATGCTTTTTGGCTTATGCAATGCTCCTGTGACATTTCAGTGTTACATGATGTTCATCTTTTTAGATATGGTGGGCAAATTTATTGAAATCTTTACGGATGACTTTTCAGTTTTTGGATCATCATTGTGCTTCAGAGTTGTGAAAAAAACAAATCTAGTCTTAACAAGAAAAAGTGTCACTTCAAGGTTCAAGAAATGATTGTGCAGGGACATCAGATTTCAGCTAAGGGTATTAAGGTAGACAAGGTGAAAATTCAAGTCATTAAGAAACTCCATCCACCAACATCAGTCAAAGGTATTAGAAGCTGTTTAGGATATGTGGGATTTTACCGACGATTCATCAAAGACTTCTCCATTCACAAAACCATTATGTAACTTGCAGGAAAAAGACTTCAAATTCGACTTCTCTAAAGAGTGTCTCAATGTAAAGACAAGTTAATCTCCGCTCTTGTAATTCAGGCACCAAATTGGGACTTGCCTTTTGAGATCACGTGTGACGACAGTGACTATGCAATTGGGTCAGTTTTGGGGCAACGAAGGGATAAAATCATACACGTCATCTAATATACTAGACAAACTCTTAATGATCTCAAATGAACTATGCCACTATGGGAAAGGGGTTACTAGATGCAGTCAATGCCTTCAAGAAATTTTGATCTTATCTCATTGGATTAAAGTTGATAGTATACATGGACCATACAACATTGAAGTACCTTTTTGCCAAAAGAGGATGCAAAACCGAGGATAATCCATAAGATATCATTTCTTCAAGAATTTGATCTTGATATTCAAGATAAGAAAAGAAGTGAGAACATTGTAGCCTACCACTTATCAAGATTAGAGCGGCCGAACAAAATGAAGAAGATGAAATTAATGAAAAAATCCCAGATAAGCAGATTTTTGTATGCAGAAAAAGAAAGAGAAGCATTGTGGTACGCCGACTATGTAAATTATCTCACAAGTAACATTGTACCTCTGGATTATGTTCACCAACAATGAAAAAAATTCTTTTAAGAGCTTAAATACTACTTTTGGAATGATCATATTCTCTACAGAACGGAGGCTGGCCAGGTGATTCGGAGATGTGTGCCGAAAGAGGAGATGTAAATAGTGCTAGAACAATGCCATTCTTCGCCATATGAAGGACACTTTGGGGCTATTAAAACTGCAGCAAAAGTATTGCAATCTCGATTCTATTAGCCAACATTGTTTAAAGATACTCATAACTTGGTAACTAAGGGTGATTGATGTCGAATGACCGAAAACATATCAAGAAAGCAAGAGATGCATGTTCATAGTATTCTGGAAGTAGAGTTATTCGACGTTTGGATAATTGGCTTTATGGGGCCTTTTCTACATTTGTTCTCAAATTTATATATATTGGTGACAGTGGACTATGTCTCCAAGTGGGTAGAAGTTGTAGCTTTACCTACTAATGATAGCCGAGTGGTGGTGAATTTCCTTAATAAGAACATTTTTACATAATTTGGAACCCACCGGTCCATTATAAGTGATGGGAGAAAATACTATTGCAACCAGCAATTTAAAACTCTTTTGGTACAATATGGTGTAAAACACAAGTTTGCCATACCCTACCATCCACATACGAGTGGCCAAATAGAAATCTCCAATCGAGAGTTGAAAAAGATTTTAGAATTGACCGTGAGCACTTCAAGGAAGGATTGGTCCAACAAGCTTGATGATGCTCTATGGGTTTATCGTATAGTATTCAAGACTCCAATTGGCGTGTTACCATACCGACTCGTTTTTGAGAAATCCTTCCATTTACCAGTTAAGTTAGAGCATTGAGCTTATTCGACAATGTGAAAATTGAACTTGGATTTAAATGAGGTCGGTTAGAAGACAATGCTTCAATTGAATGAGATGGACGGATTTCGGTTCAATGCTTATGAAAATGCTTAGTTATACAAGGAGAGAACTAAAAAGTGGAATGACAAGTATATCCAGCACAAGCACAAGAACTTTGAGGCGGGACAAAAGGTATTATTGTTTAATTCATGCCTTAAGCTATTTTATGGAAAAGCTGGGTTCAAGATGGTCTAGGTCGTTCACGGTAGTGAAAGTATATCCACACGGTATGGTTGAAGTCAATCATGATACAAAATGCAAGTTTAAAGTGAATGGACAAAGACTTAACCCATACTTCGAGGAAGAATTTTCAAAAGAAAAATCAATCACCAAGTTAGGCAATCCGGAGTGATCACCGTAACAAAATCAAATTTAAGACTGTAAATAAGTGCTTAATGGGAGGCAACCCATCTCTTCTACCCCTACTTCAGTTTACATTGCAAATAGTATTCTAGGATTGCATTAATCACTTAGGCACGTTTCGTAATTTTAGAACTTAGGAAAAATTTTATTGAATTCTAGCCCTTAAAGCCAAAACATCATCATCCCATTTTTCATCACTAGCACACACTTCAACTGTTAGCTCTGATTAAAAAAATAATCTTTGGGCCCCATGTATACCCATGCAATCGCAAGGGTATACCCATTGTGATTACATGGGCTAGACATATTGAATTATGCTCAGCAAAAGCCTGGCCTGCGATTGCAAGGTAGGCTTGTATCAGGAACTTAAACACACGCACCCACAAAAATTTTAAAAAAGCAAACAGTCTCTTCTCCCAAACACAAAAATGCACATACAAGCATTCTTGTAAGATCAAATCATGAGCAAGGCCATTACTTCATTCACCAATTCATTCATCAATTAAAAGGTAAGTGAAAAGTTTGTTTTCATTCCTCCTCTTATTTATTCTCCATTTGGTTATTCTATATGTTGAAAATTCATATTTGTCGATTTTGGGATTAATTAGGAATGGGTTTGATCATATAAGCATCACAATTCTTATACCATTGCCTAGGGGACTACTTAAGTCCATACAAAGATTTCTTAAGCAATGACACCTTTCTAGTTTTCCCTTTACCTCAAATCCTTGAGGTTGGTTATATAAATGACATCATCAGGCTCACCATGAAGAAATGTTTTTTTAACATCTATTGCTCCAATTCCTAATTGAATTGAGCAACTAAAGCTAAAATCACCCTTTTTATTTTATTCTTGATTATAGGTGAGAACACCTCATTGTAATCAACACCCTCTACTTAGGTAAAACCTTTAGCCACTAATTTAGTTTTATATCTAGATGGATCATTAGGGCTAACACCTTCTTTGATTTTATAAAGCCATTTACATTGGACAGTTCTTTGATTATAAGATTTATTTACCAATTTTCAAGTCTCATTTTTAATGAGGGACCCATCTCTTCTTTCATGACTTTTATCCAACTCTTAAACTTAGGACACTCTATGGCTTCTTTGTATGTTAATGGTTCCAAATTTTAAAAATCTTCACTTGAAGCTAAGGCATATTCAATAAGGTTCAGCAAGGAATATCTCGGATTTGGCCAAATTTATCTCATTTTCCTAACTCTAGCAAGTTGGTAATCTTGAAGATCTACTTTAGCTTCACCTAGAGAAGGAATTTCATGTTCATTAACATCAGGCTGTTGATGTTGGGGTGTTTCAAATGGTGTTTCACTTGCTTCAATTTCATTTTGTTGAGGTTCTACATTTGGTTCAACATCTAGTTGCTTAAAGTTATGTGGCTTCACCTCAATTTGAACATTCTTAGCTTGTGTTTGCTCTTTAGGTTCATTTTCAGATTTAAGACAGGATATTTCTAACTTATTAAAGACAATGTCTCAACTATTAATGATTTTTATACCTTTTCACCTAAAACCCATAACATATAACCCTTTTCTTCGTTGGGTAACCTAACAACACCCACTTGACAATCCTAGCGTCTAATTTTCCCTTTGTTTGGTGTGCATAAGCTGAACAACCAAACACCCTAAGGTGGGAAAAATTTTGAGGCTTTCCACTCACTTACTCTTCTGGAGTTTTGAAGTCAATAGCACTGATAGTAACCTATTTATCAAATATACAGTATGCACACTGTTTCTCCTCAAAAAATCCTTTGCTAAATCAGAACTTATGATAATCATACATCTAACCTTATCTATAATGGTCTTATTTGACCTCTCAGCCACCTCATTTTTTGCGGGGTGTGTCTTACAATTCAATGTCTTTGAATTCCTTTTTCTATACAAAAGGAATCAAACTCAATGTTGTAAAACTCAAGGCCATTGTCGGTCCTTTTAACTCAAGACTTCCTACTATAGTCATCTACAATAGACAAAAAATATACATTCACTACTAAAAATTTCACAATTGGGGACGGTTTCACAATTGGGGACGGTTATGAACCGTCCCCAATAATAGATATTCAGTCCCCAATATATATTGGGAACTATAACAGAAATCGTCCCTGTTAGGCGTGTGGCGGATACTATTAGGGACGGTCTTAGCGACGGTTTTCCAAACATGGCAAAAATATATGTATTAGGGACGATAAGCATCGTCCCAAATCGTGGTCCTTATTAGGGACGGATAACACCGTCCCGAAAAGTTCATATATTAGGGACGGTAAGTATCGTCCCTAATCTTTGTCCGTATTAGGGACGGATTCCGACCGTCCCTAATATAACATTATTAGGGACGGATAAAAACCGTCCCTAGTGTTACTTTTTTTTTTAAATGTTCTGTTTAGTACATGAGCACCTGTGATTCCTAGTTTTTCACAATTTATCAATACACGAGGCAATAACCAAATTTGAATAAAAATTGACACATTTATAGCTCCATCCAAAACTACAATTTATATATATAAACTAACATATACATTTCCTTTTAGAAATCTAAAATAAGATCATGCAAGAACGTTCGATTCTCAAGTCAAAATAACATTAGCCTACATTCTATTTAGAGATTTAAATTTCTACACATCATCTGTACACAAAAAACTATATGTAAGATCCTGCACATTCCATCGACAAGCCAAAATACCATCCAATTCCTTTATCTGCATAGCAATCTTGTTAGATATCTGCAAATACATTAGTACTTATTAGCGTAAATGTTATCCAAATGGCAATCAATTTCATGCTTCACAAGTACTTAATAGTAGACATGTCATGATTGGAGAAGAACTTCATATGTCCTGATAGAACTTAACCCAAGAAGAAATAGAACAGATACAACCCTAAACATGGTTATCCAAGGAGGCTAATTGTGGTTTGGATTTGGATTTCAATTTGAATTTACCTGCTTCACTCCCAGTCCCAGTTCATGAAGATGATGTCTCTTTTTCTGCTTCGTTTTATTCTTCTGGTCTGGAATTAGATTTAAGGTTAGGTCTTTGAAGAAATTATTATATCTAGCCATGGTTTAGTGGTATTAACTAGCAACACATATACTTGTAATGATCAGTACTAGCTTGCAATGAACACATATATGCCCAAAAAAATAGTAAACAGTTCACTACAATAAAAGCAAAAGAAATGCAGGTATCCATTCTATTTTGGATAAAAAAAACAGTTTCTCAATAATACACTCTTCAAAATAGATGAAAATTTAAATTGGTATGCACTAATGAAAAATCCTACCATATCACATTTCATGATAGAATATAATGGACCATGTGATTTAGGATAACCCATAACTACATTGGAAATAATAACGTAGATCTCAGTATATTCCACAAGTCTCAGTTAAGGAACACTATGTTATAACATAGGCACCTCCAAAATATAAAATTAATGTTATATAGAGAAAGAGAAAGTTATGTACGCCACTTACTAATGGTTAGAGTGTGTGGTAGAACTGGGGGATGAAGTTGAATTCCTTGGTACTTGAGTGTGTTGTGACAGGTGCTGCAATGAAGTAATAAAAATTTAATGTTATACATAAACATATTCACTAATGATAGTGTTAAAATATAACACTGGTAAGAAATTTTCGTACTCCATCAGGTAGAAACAATCGAAAATATCCCCTCATCATTGCTAATTCATCCATAGTAGCCTTCAATGAATCTTGTAATGCATTTGTAGTGCTTTTAAGATCAGAAAATTGTTCCTGCGTGTTCTTTAATTCTTCTTTTGTGCTTTTTAATTCTTCTTGTACATCCACTACCTTCTCCTTTAAGCTTCTAACCTCTGCATTATCTCTATTAGAGGTAGCGTTCGACAATTCTCTCGGGAAGGTTGCTCTTCCAAAACACCGCTTCCGACCTCGGCTATCAGGTCCCATGACTTGGGTGAATATGTCGTCATGTTCGGTGGAATACATAGATGAACCCTCTTCGGTCGCCTTGTCAGCCAACTCTTTCATCTGGTCCTGCAAAAATTCAAATTAAAATTACATTAACGTAAAGAAATTTTAATATAAATGATGTTCAATAAAAAATATAAAGCATTAGCTACAATATTCAATACCATTTTTTCCTTAGCTAATTCATTGATCGGTGTCTTATCTTTCCGAGTATGAGTCTTTCTGAAGATTTCTAACCGAGTTGCTGGTGTGCCCAAAGGTGCATCTCGCTCTGGATCTTCCTCTATCTGTTAGAATATGAAATAAATATAAACAACTTAACTATTTAGATGATATTTGAAGTTTAGTCTTACCTCAACCGCATGTTTCATAAAACTCTTTGAACCCCCAGTATGCATTATTTTATGCCTCTTGCGATTTAGGATATTCTTTCCTGCTTTTTCCTAGATAACAAATCATTTGAACTTTAATAAAAAATGCTAAAAAGTAACAATGTGTCATTATGTATATTAGAACCTACAAGTGTTTTAGGATTCTCCCAATACTCTACCAACACCGTCCATTGATCCTTGGGCACCTTATCTGGGCGGTTGGCTATCCGATCTTCCCTAGTGGCGAAGAGAATAAAATATTCTCCCTTCAAATCTGCCTTTTCATCCTTCCATGCTGCGTTGAGTTGCTTAAGGACATACTTGTTGCATTCATCTGGGAAGTCAAAGTGTTGCTTAAATTAAGAAAGAAAAAAGTAAGAAGCGTTAGTCATGAAATTATCTAATGATTGTTGATAATTTAAACTCCAATTACAAAGCAAAAGATAAAAATAATACAGTTTGTAGTTACCATGATTTCCATAATTACTCTATCCTTATAGTCAATATCCACCAATGGCCATTTTAGAAAGTGAAATGGCAACAAATTCGCATCCCTTCCTAAACGCCCGGCCAAAGCAGACAACTCAGTTGAGTTTGGACCAATTGCAACCCCATCCCGAAAACTAACTAGAAGTTTGCCCACTCGTGTTCTCCCCAAGAACGCCAACTTGGCTTTTCCTCGAACATTTCTATGAGCATCTTCCTGTTCTTCAGCCATTTACCTGCACACTTGTAACAAGAATTGAGTAGATAAACCATTTAAATTACATCTTATTGAAATATATAAAAACACATAGGAACATTAACACTTTATTAAATTGTAGGGACAATGGTGTCAATAACCGGTGCTTTTGTAGTGGTTCTCTACAGCGGACCGCTACTCATAGAAATGCACACAGCAAATACAATTTCATTACCTCCAAGTAAAACTTCTGCTGAATCAAATCAGATAGCAGGTGGTACTCTTCTTGCAGCTAGCTATGTTATGGTCTCCATTTGGTATATTTATCAGGTACATACTTAAGTTTCTTAGTAGCTTTAATCGTTGTACCAGTACCAGTACCATCACATATATATATTTTAACCAAATAACCTATTTTGTAGACTAAAGTTGTAAAGGAATGTCCAGCAGAATTAGTTGTGGTCTTTTTCTATAACTTGAGCAGCTTCATCGTATCTGCACCTGTATGTTTAATCATTGAACCAAATTTAAGTGCATGGAAGGTGAAACCTAATGTACAGTTGATCTCCATCCTGTACTCGGTAAGTGCCTAATGGACTTGATTACCTATAGATTTTGAGGATAGCAGTGACGTCGCTAAATTAAATCTCATAGGGAATAATTGGGTCGGCATTTGGTACCCTTGTACATACGTGGGGATTGCATGTGAAGGGACCTGTTTACGTAGCGTTGTTTAGGCCTGCAATTACCCTCCTGAATCAACCGTACGATGAATGAATCTGACTCACTGCAACCAAATAAACTCTTCAAACCACTGGATTCAAACAACCCATTTGACATTCAGTCACAAATATCAAGAATTCCACTATAATAAATATTAGAAAACTGAATCAAACACAGTTCATATTCCCAAACGAGCAAGAAAACTACAGAAAGAAATCACTGCAACTTATGAAAACTAAAATGAAATATCACCTTGGCTACTTAACCCTCCAATGCCTTCTCTTTCTCTCTGAGTATATCAAACAAAATGGTAGATAAAGAAATCAGAAAAACAAATATAGATCCTCGTGATCCAATCCAAATCAGTCATGGACAAGCTGATCACATCAATATCAAACATGGCCACTGTAAATGCTTGCATTCCAATGCTTTCTCGAATTCATGGACAGGTAATGCATGGACACAGTCTAAACTCTAATGTACACTTAAAATGCTGCATACACATACGTTGCACACTTAAAAATTGCACTAAGAAAGAAAGTAGCCTGTTTTGTGTACATATCCTGTTTGGGTAGATGTACACATACGTTTTAGAGACTCAAGTCCACTTATCATAAATTCAAGTTTGACAATCATAACAATTCCCACTTTAAATATATAATTTGTTCATCACCATTGATTGCTTGTCAACACCTGATTACGCAATCTGGGTTTTACCAGATTTTATATAAATATCAGTTACAAGTCTTGTAAACTTTCGTCATGGTGTGTTAAAAACCATTATTCATGGCGTGGTGGAAAACAGTGCATTTTTACACACTTTTAACATCAACCATTAATTTTGTTGGGGTGCATGCAGCCTTAAAAAGTGAATCAAATCGTGGAAAAGTTGTATCCCAGTAATTATATAATCAGGCTTTCTCCTTTTCAAAATCTATATTCATGGACATGGATTCATCAAACCAAGACAAAAGTAGTGGATCGTGTAGTTGCATTACGGCCATTCCTGGGAAGTTTAAGGCCAAGGTGGTGGAGTTTACAAAAAAAAACCAAGAAAATTGGACAAGATGATCCCAGGAGAATTGCATACTCTGCAAAAGTGGGATTAGCTCTCACATTAGTGTCCTTTTTCTACTATTTTAGGCTTCTCTATGATGGATTTGGACAAGCAGAAACTAAAAATACGCAGTCAAAATGCACCTGTTTGGGTAGCATCCAAAGACATGTCATCCATTATCCTAAAGCAGAAGACAGTTAATTTGCACTATAGCTAACCTGCACGGTTCGTCCCTTTTGAGCTACAGGACCCTTCCCTTCAAGGATATCATAATATTTAAGTCTATCAGCTGCTACAGAAGAAACTGATAAATAAAAACAGTACAAGATTAATCACTTCTCTGCAGTGCTCACCAAACATTTGCTTACATTGTTATAAAAACAGTACAAAAACACTTCTCTGCAGTCAGAAAACTAATATTAGTTAATTTACAAACTTAACTAATAAGCAACAATTTTCACTAACAGCATAAAATTTGATCAAACTATGCAATCAGAACAATCAGAAAAATAAATTTGCATGCAAATACACAACATGTATTTAATATAACATGTATTATATGCAACATAACAGAATCACTGCAGGGTTAATTCCCAGGAGTCACTACAGGAGAGGTGTGGAACCAGAACAGAATGAAGTTTAATGAATAACTAATGAATTCATATTAGTTAATGAATTGTTGCCAAAATTATCACATTGAAATATTACAACCAGATCAATCATTTAATTGAAGTTCATCTTCATCTACATCTTCATCCAAAACTTTATCTTCATCATTAATGAAGTCCACGCAAGTATCTGTTTCAACATCATATATAGGTGGAGCGCCGTCAACATATCCTCCAACAACATTATTCCTCATCAAGTTGATTTTATCATCTTCAACGTCATCACTTAGGCTTCCATTCCCATAAAGATCATTATCAAATGAAATATCATCACCTCCACCCAAGTCATATGTGTCTCTAGGCTTAGTCTTCATTGCAACATACCAATCTGGGTCTGTTGGATCCTGAACATAAAAAACTTGTCTAGCTTGAGATGCCAACCCATATGGTTCTTCTTTTTGCGATGGTAAAAGATGTGTAAAATTGACAAGAGTAAACCCAAGCTCATCAACTTTAATGCCTAAACTTGTAACATCCACCCAATCACACTTAAATAGTAAAAATATGCGACCCTGTGGATATGAAACCTCAATTATGTCAATTAAACGCCCATAATATGCAATCTCCACTTCAATTGGCCTTCGATCTTTTGAACTCGCATAGCTCATCATAGTTGCATTGACTACAAAACCGCTATTTTGGGTTGTAGATCCACGATCTCTACCAACAGTTTTGAAATGAAACCCACCAACTGTATAACTAGTGAATCTTTTCGCTGTTGCAAAATGACCTTCAGCGATCACGCCAAGCTCTGCATGAATTGATTGTTTAGCTTTATTTGCTGTTCTAATACACTCCTTAAACCATCCTGCAAATTCATTCTTGTGCTTCTTTTGGATCTCGCGAACATGCAATTTTGGGTTCAACATTTTCAAAAGGTGAATGTGTCGTCTACATAGAAAAATATTCATATTATTCATAGAATATAAAGAAAATAAGTAGATGAAGACTATTATTTACATTAAATTATACATTCTTACTTTGTATAGGTAGAGATGTTATCATTATTGAACAACACATAGTCATGCATTTGTTCTCTCTCTTTTTGGCTAAGCATGAAACCTTCAACACTGCCAATATGACTATCTTCCTTGTACCTAGCTGGCCTATTCACTCGTGTCTCAACATCTACTCTTCTATCACATATCCCTCTGCAATAGATCCCTCCGGATGAGCCCTATTGCGCACATATTTCTTCAATGTGCACAAGTATCTGTTCTCACATAATAAGGTTCACAAGAATAAAACATAAAGATAATAGATCAATTAGAAATAAAATAAAATACCAAATATGTAATGAATACCTTTCAACAGGATACATCCAACGATAATGGACAGGTCCACCTATTTCTGCCTTGGAAGCTAAATGGATGGGCAAGTGCACCATAATGTCAAAAAAAGCTGGTGGAAATATCCGCTCTAAATTGCAAAGTATGAGTACAATGCGCTCTCCTAGCCTTCTAAAATCCTTAGGCCGTGCAACCTTGGAGCATAATTCACGGAAGAATGTACTTAGCTCGATTAATATGGAACTAACCTTTTTTGGCAATGTCTTTCGAATAGCTAAGGGCAACAATTGTTGCAAAATGACATGCGCATCGTGGCTCTTCAAACCAGATATCTTATCTTCTTTGACTTTTATGTACTTTGCAAAGTTAGAAGAATAACTATCCGGAACCTTTACACTCTTCAAAACCATGCAAAAAGTTTGTTTCTCAGTCTTATTCATAGAGTAGCATGTTGGCGGAATATAATACTTTCTCTTATCCTCCTGCCAATCTGGGTAGAGTTCAGGCCTGACCCCCATTTGTTGTAAATATAATCTTGCCTTTAAACCATCCTTGGATTTCCTGTCAAGATCGAGAATAGTACCAACCACATTATCACACAAGTTCTTCTCGATGTGCATTACATCTAAATTATGTCTAAGCAAAAGGTAAGGATAATATGGCAGCTCACTAAAAATAGTCAACTTTTTCCAATTACCTGGCCACTCTGTTGTTCGGGTTCTTTTTCTCCACGAACTATCATCATCTTCAGGAACCTTCCCAAATGTGTTTGGAATACCTACTAATTGTTCCAATATATGCATCACTGTTAGTGTGGTTGGAGCTTGTCTCATTTCAATATCTCCGTCGAAATCTTTCTTTAGTCGACGAAACCTATGATCCATAGGTAAGAACTGACGATGACCCATATAACATTGTTTCCTCTCATTCTTTAAATACTTACTGCATGTGTTATTATGGCATGATGGGCATGCCAAGTATCCCTTTGTGCTCCAACCCGAAAGCATTGCCAAGCCTGGGAAGTCACTAATGGTGTATAACACAGCTACATACATCTTGAACATTTTCTTTGTCGATGCATCGTAAGTGTCCACCCCTTCATTCTACAATTCTTTAAGTTCATCTATTAAAGGTCTCATATAAACATCAATGTTGTTACCGGGGCTTTTACGACCAGATATAAGCAAAGACAAGATCATGTAAGGTTGTTTCATACACAGCCATGGAGCCAAATTGTATGGGATAATTACCACAGGCCACGTGCTGTGCGTGGAACTCATGGTCCCAAATGGATTAAACCCATCTCTTGCTAATCCAAGTCTTACACTTCTTGGATCTGCAGAAAATATTGGGTACTTATCGTCAATGTGTTTCCAAACTAGTGTGTCTGCTGGATGCCTCATTACCCCATCTTTAGTGCGGTCATCTTCATGCCATCTCATGTCAACTACAACTTTAGATGACATGTACAAACGTTGGAGTCTCGGTATCAATGGGAAGTGACGAAGAATCTTTGCTGGTGACTTTTTCTTTGTAATACCACTCTCCTTAATATGTCTTGAAGCCCCACATACGGTGCATTGTTCAAGTTTGGAGTTCTCCTTCCAAAACAACATACAATCATTTGGACACGCATCTATCTTGTTATAACCCAAACCCATTTCTAAAATAATCTTCTTGCTATGCGTGAAATTTTCTGGCAAAGTACATCCCTCAGGAAACGCATTTCTTAATAAGTCAAGCAATAAGGTAAATATCTTATTGCTAATGCCACCAAGGCATTTGAGGTGCCATAGTTTAAAAAGAAATGACAGCTTCGTGTAATTTTTGCAACCAGGATATAAAGGTATCTTTGATTCATCTACCAATTTGTAAAATTGGGTAGCAGCACCATCACTAGATACACTATCAGTTTCCTCTGCCAGACCATCTGTATCTTCATCTACGACAGGCCTCTCAAACCTATCTCGCATCATATCAATTATGTAGTTACGATCACCACCATCACTACATTCACCATCAATAGTATCTATAGTGGTTTTGGGAGTAGGTGTTGTCTCAAATTTCTCTCCATGAAGATGCCACACCTTGTAATTGCTCATCATTCTCCTACATATCAAATGTTCATAGAGTATTTCTTTGTTTACATCATTCATGTTTTTACAGTCAATGCACGGACACTTTACTTTGCTAGCACAAACAAACCCATGAGCAAAGGCGTGCTCTATGAATGCTTTAAGTCCATCATCAGATTCCTTAGTACATGGATGCATATGAACCCAACCTTTATCCATTGTATTCTATAAATCGATAACTAAACCACAAAATAAAAAAGTTAAAATCTTCACATAGTCATTTATGAGGGAAACATACACTAGATTATAAATGCACTAAACAGAAACTATATAGATAACCAAGATCAAAATTTCATAACATGTTTATAGTAGGACTTTAGTGTCTCAAGAACCTGCTCTTATGGCTGGCTCAACATTCTGAAGATCAACAGCCTGAAGTTGCCTAAACATGTTTCATGAACATAACGAAGTGAGAATTCATGCATAAAACTGAACATTGTGAGCTTCTGTAACCCTATTATCATTCAGAAAAAGCATATTAGATACTCTAACAGTGGCCTTATAAATGATAAATCACTGAAATAACAATTACCACGACAAAAAAATAAGCCTCGTTCCAAATAAGGTTCAGGGTCTGCTGCATGAATTATTTTATGCAGTTCATTAATATCAACTGAAATACCAATAAAACAAAACCAAACAGACTAAATATGCCAATTGCATACCTCAAATTGCTATGAAATATGCTTAGCAAGAACATGAAATGGAAACATAGTACTATACATTGAGTTCAGCCCTATTGGAATTTCTGTGTTCAATGAAAAGTCAGGATAATTCTACCACTTGTTAAATAATTCTCTAGTGTTCAATGAAAAGTCAGGATAATCATATCAACCAAAAGCTTATTTACCAATGGTCTAGGCAAACTTACTCAATAAATTTTCTCCAGCTCATCAATAATAGAATGAAAAGATAAAAAAAAAGTCACGAACAGAGAAGAAATTGGGGAAAAACCAGGGAACACATACCTTGTTTTGAGAAATTCTTGTTATCCAAATCAAATTTAACCAATTTCTTGTATAAATCAATTGATCGTGTGTCAAGTCAACAAGAAAATCAGGTTTTCATAAACAAATTATGGAATAGACACTCTATAAGTAAAACCAGTGAACACATATCGTTGGTTATTAATTTTGATTAAAATGGACTTTCTTATAATGAATTAAACTTGAATTTCATTTTGTACAGTGTGCTGCTACTGGACTAAAATCAGAGAAATCCATAATTTACCTGGACGGTGAGATATTGCCAAGATACTAAGCAGTAGACAGAGATGGCAACACCCAGATGCTAGATGGAGGAGAAAAATTATCTGGCTGGACGGCAACAACCAGATGATGGACGGGAGGATTTGTGAAGTTAGGGAAAGATTTGTGGAAATGTTAAATGTTGAAGGAAATGAAAGCGGTGTGGGGGAACTGTTGAAGGAAAACTTAGGAAAACTG
This sequence comes from Forsythia viridissima, assembly GCA_030279155.1. Classification (NCBI taxonomy): domain Eukaryota; kingdom Viridiplantae; phylum Streptophyta; class Magnoliopsida; order Lamiales; family Oleaceae; genus Forsythia; species Forsythia viridissima. The sequence goes on from CM059042.1 coordinate 29,953,719, forward strand.
ATAATGTGAAATGCTGAAGGAAAACTTAGGCGCCAAATATTTTTCCCACGTCAAATGTTTCCCACTTAAAGATTGGGGACGGCACTTTTGGAAACATCCGTCCCTGATAATATTATTTGGGACGGTTTATAAGAACGTCCCTATATATTTTTTCCCAAAAACATTTAATGTTTAACTAAAAGACCATCTATAACGGATCAAATTGTCCCAAATAATTTATAATTGAGGACAAAATTTGAGAAAATCGTCCCTAATGACAAGATTTTTGGGACGAATATTATAAACAGTCCCTAAAAATTGGTTGTTGGGGACAAATGTTATTAACAGTCCCTAATAATTGTCTGTTGGGGACGAATATTATAAACAGTACCTAATAATTGGCTGTTGGGGACGAATATTTCAACCGTCCCCAATAATGCGTCCCCAAATGTCAAGTTTTTAGTAGTGATTCCCACCAAGTGCGGGGTGTTTCTTAGGTCTCTACAAATCAGCATGAACATAAACAAATGGTCTTTGTGCATTGTGTGCTCATTTTCCAAAGCTAAGCCTTTGTGACTTACCTAGGACACACATTTCACAAAATGTCATTTTAGTCACTTGATCTTTTCCAAACAACTGTTGATCACTTAAGAAATGTAACCATTTGTTACCCATGCTCAGTTCTATTCTCATAAATGAGAAAGAACTTAAACAATTGGCCACTTGTGCCTCACCATGCAAGTAGTACAAGCCATTCTTTTTATGACCTTGAGTGACAACTAAAAAACCGTTAATTACTTTTAGTGTGAAATTTTCAGATTTAAACATTTGACCCTCATCTTGAAGAACACCTAACAATATTAAATTTTTTTGTTTGTTTTTAGATTTGGCACATATATAACATTTTAAAGAGATTTAATTATGACATAGTGCATTTTTATGGCAATATCCCCAATTTCCTCAACTATTTGTGAGTTATTATCACCAATAAAGACTTTCCTAGGCTCAATCTATCTATAATTGAAAAAAAAAATAGACTCTAACGGGACACATATGAAAAGTGCAATAGGAATCAAGAATCCATTCTTGATTCAACTTTCACTCATAGTCATCACATGAATGCTATCAATTTCAGCCTTTCAAGCGGCATTATTTTGTGGTTCTACAGCCTGGTCTTTCTGTTTCTTCTTAACGTCAAAGCAATCTCTTTTGAAGTGTCCCAATGTTCCATAATGATAACATTTTTTATTCTTTTTGTCTCTAGACTTAGACCTCCCATTGGACTTACCTCTAGTCTTCTTATATTGGTTATTATGTGTTCCTTCTTTTTTGGTCTACCCCTCACATACATGCTTTCTTCTTTAACCCCACTTTTTGACTCTTTTCTCAACTCTAACTCTTTACACCTAAGGGTGTTAATAACAATTGCTTGAGTTAAAGTATCCCTAGCACATTTTATTGCATTTCTTACATCTTTATAAGATTCAGGGAGAGAGTTTATAAAAATTACAACCAAATCTTCATCGTCAAATTTCTTATCATTATGTGCAAGACTCTTAACAATAATGCTAAAATCACTCAAATTTGCTTCTAAGTTTTTACATGTATTTATTTTAAAGCTAAACAACTTTTCAAGCAAGTAAATTTTATTAGGCAAAAGTTTTAGTAAAAAATAGGGTATCTAAGGGTTTCCAAAGATCTCTAGCATTTTTTGAAATCCTTAGTTGAACTAGAATTGCTCACATTTTTTGCTTTCAGATAGAGGAATCTTACTAACTATCGAATTGGTTCAATTCAACCCTCAAACTCATTACTCATTACATGCTCTGTAAAAGGATATAATAATCTAGATGCTGATGTCTAATCTTTTTTAGGACCAGAATCACTCATAAGGAAAAAATGGCTTCACAAGAAAAAAAAATTCACAAGAAACTTATCACACATAGATATTCAATAATCGGAATTTTACTGAACTTACTCTTCCAAGATAATGAATGTCAGAACATTAACAATGACATATCTAAAACAACTTGAATCAACTATCACAAACAAATATCTCAGATTCAAAACAGTTTGAATCAATTTATCAGAAGCAACAAATCTTAGAACATTATATAATCGAAAATACAAGCAAATAAAAAATTATACATGCCAAAATTTTCATAATCACATATGCATATTTCATAAGAGCTAAACATTAAAGTTAAATCAGAATTATTTCACTAAGAGGGTTAAAGAACGCAAACCGAGCAAATAAAACTGTATGTTCGTATTTTCAAGAGCGATACAATTTTTTTCTCACTATAGGGCCACACACTTTTGCCTTAAAAGAAAGCATACTAGCAATAGAAAGAGAACAAGTCAGTACACGCCACCACGTGCCAGAAGAAAGAAAAAAAAATGAATGAAGAATGTGAGCTATGGTAAAAAAAAAATATGCGGCAGAAATGGCTGGCCAACTTATTCTATTTTTTTCACCTTCTTTTCAGAAAGAGAGAAAGAGATGGGATTAGAAAACCTGGAAACCAAACACACGCACCATCCTGTTTTACCCACAACAGAAATCCGTTTTCCCAAGTAAAAAATGTCAGCCATTGGTTATAACCAATGGCTAAGATTAATGCATACTAACACAAATCCAGGTGAACCCATATGCACCACTCACAAGCTGCCACGTGGACTATATACACAACTTAAAGAACTGGGTTTATAACACATCCAATTTACATGATCGTTTTTTAAAATGTATACATGAATAAATAGTATAATCTTACCTGCGAAATATATGATATTATATGAGACTGATTTGATTGAATATATCTTGTATGTTTCTTAATTCATGAAACATCTCTTTCGATTCTCTATACCTGTGAATGTAAGTCCATTCCTCTCTTTTTGTACTACTTCTTTCTATTAATAGATGAGGTACGGATCTATGATAAATTCCATATCTATAAAGGGGTATTTTCTTAAAAGGCCTTTTGAAAGAACTCAAGCCTTTTTAAGGCCTAACTTATTCTCATATCTTTTTAAGGCCTCTTTTGTGAAAAAAGTCTATAATACCCTTACTATATTTTTATAATAACTGAAATGCCATTGACACAAAAGACCCAAAAAACCCTCAGCGTTGATCACACTCCATTAACGACGTAAAATTGGTAAATTGAAGAAACCCTACTCCCTCCAATTTCTCCACTGTAATCTTGGGTTTCTTCCTTCATTTTCTGTGGGAGAAGAGAAAGACTTGCCGCCATTTGTTGTTGTCGCGAAGAGAATTACTTCTCACTCCATTTGTTGTTTCAAATTCGTCATTAGTAATATATTCTCCTCCCTTTTATTATTTCATATGTACATGGCATTCTTTTGTGTCTGTTCGAAATGGGTGTTGAGGAATGTTATTCATCTGAAATGGTGGAACTAGGAAAGAAGCTGTATTATTTTTTATTTCTGAAACATTTGAAACTACTGTGGAACATTTTAAACTAATATAGTCTTGTTGAACGACATGAGTCATTTTAAACGACAGTGGTTGTTTTATGTTGAACGACATGAGTCGTTTTAAACAACAAAACACATTTTGAACTATTATTACAGCGTAGTTGAGGTTGTTTGAAGTACAATATTTGATTTTTTGATAAACAAATTTTTTTTAGATTAAGTAATCAAAGTTTTAATGAATTGCAAGAATGGAGTCTCATTATGGATCGCTGTATTTTATTTTGGTGAGTTTGTTAGGGATAATCAGGGAAAGTGGAATTGGAAACGGGGTGATAGTCATGTTGTGGATGAACTTGAAATTGTTACTGAGATTTCATATAAAGAGCTGTATGGTAAACTACTGGACTTGTGCAATGTTGACTCTTCATTGCATGAATTGGAGATGAGGTTTCTTCCACTTGGTGATGCAACGTCTGCGGAGCCAATCTAGATTACATTAGACAAACACGTGCATTGGTATGTAGGTCTCAATAAACAAGGTCAGCCTCGTCCCATTTGAGTAACCCGTGTAAGCAAAGGTTCGGTACTGGTTAATGATAAAACTGATGTAGTCGAATCGGGTGAACTCGAGCGTGAAATCGAAATTGAGTCACTGTCATTCAACAATGTTCAATCACAAGGGAATGACTATTGGCAGGACTTGGAGATACTTCCAGAAAATGATGTACGATTGCAAGCTAACAACGATAATGAAGTGGATGAAAATGTAGATGATTATCAGGATGGGATGGATATAAATGCAGATGATCAGAATGTTGAAAGTCCAGCTGGAAATTCTAAGAATACTACCAACAGCTATTCTTCTGGACCTGAGGTGGTTGAAGACAAAAGCAAGTTCTGGCTTTATCTTCACCTATTACAACCCATGTGATTCCAAAGGATGAAGATATGCCAGATGACAAAGTCTTTAAGTCAAAAAAAGATCTGATGTTGGAGTTGCACTTGCTTGCAATGAAGTATGACTTTGAATTCAGAGTGAAGAAATCAAACAAGTAGACATACACCATTGTTTGCTTGATCAGAATTGCAAATGGCGTTTGCGAGCAACGATGCTCACACAATGTGATTACTTTAAAGTTCGCAAGTACAAACGTGAACATACTTGCTCTCTAAGCATTCACGGCAATGATCATAGACAGGCAAGATCATAGGTTGTAGAGAGACACATAGTGCCAAAGTTTCTAAACCCCAGCACGGTGTTCAGATCAGCATATGTCATTAATGATGTGCGAAATGACTTCGGGGTATTCATGAGCTATCGGAAGGCATGGAAGTCTAGAGAATTTGCCCTTACAGATCTAAGAGGTTCACCTGAGGAAAGCTACGCTAAATTGTCCTCGTATGCTCACAACTTGTTCGTTAACAATCTTGGTACGGTAACACGTCTACAGATTGATAGTGATAGCTGATTTCTATATTTTTTTATGGCTCTCGGACTTTGTATTCATGGATTTCACAATTGCATGCGGCCAGTAATTATTGTAGATGGAACATTGCTGAAAGAAAAATATAAAGGTACGCTGATTGTTGCTACATGTCAAGATGCAAACATACAGATATATCCTATTGCACGAGAAATAGTTGATTCAAAGAATGATGCATCGTAGAACTGGTTTTTTACACAGTTGAAGGAAGTAACTAGTGACCAAGCGGACCTTGTTTTGATATCTGACCGAGGGCAGAGTATCATCAATGGAGTCGAAGCTGTATACCCGAACACGTACCATGGCCACTGCATCTATCACATAAAGGGCAACTTGAGACTGAAAACAAAAATTTCTGAGGTTTTATCACTGTTCAAGAAAGCGGTAGAGGCCTATACTGTGGAAGAGTGTGACAATTATATGACTCAAATTAAGAATATACATAAATGTAGTTGGGATTATTTACAGAAAGCAAATTATGAATGTTGGGCCAAGTCATACTTTAAGGAGAACCGCTACAACATCATGACATCAAACAATGTGGAGTCAATCAACTCATTGTTGAAGAAAGATTGAGAGTAACCAGTCCTTAGACTGATTGAGAACATCTGAAGAAAGCTGCATAATTGGTTTTACAAAAGATGCATGATTGCACAAGGTTGCACCAGCACTCTAACTCCATCAATGGAAGAAAAACTCATTAAGAATCATGGTAATGCCAGAAAGTACGTGCGGATCCCATTGATCTGATAAGGTATGATGTGTGCAACGGAATGTCGAAGTATACTGTAAACTTGGATGAGAAAATATGTATATGTAGATGGTTTCAGTTGGAGCAGTTACCGTGCAAGCATGCAATCGCAGCAGCGAAGGTGAGTGGGCATTCGGTTTATCTATTGTGTTCGTTGTATTATACGACTGATTATTGGAGAGCGACGTATGCTGAAACAATATTTCCTGTGCCTAATGAAGTTGATTAGGTTGTTCCTGAGTACATCAGGACTTTAATAGTCTTGCCGCCAGTAGTTAAACGCCAAGCTGGACGTAAGAGAACATCGAGGATACCATCTGCTAGAGAATTTCCCAAGAGGCATAAATGTCGCAAGTACGTAGCAACTGGACACAACCGTCTAAGATGTACACACCAGATTCCAATTGGTGACAGTAGAGCAGAAGAGTAGTGCAAGTCTATGGTTTTGTTTTAATTTGTTCTATGGACAACAAATTTGAACGTAATATATTTAATTTATCATTATGTCGAATGCAGATGTTGTGTTTATGTTGTTTATCTTTATTTTGGACTACAGATGTTGTATTTTTTAGCTGCTTACTATCCCTTCTGTGTGTTAAAAATAGCATAACGACACCAGTCTTTTTAAACAACCATCGACGTTTAGTACATAACAAGTAGAGTTGTTTTGAACGACACTAGATGTTTTTTGGTAAAGTTGACGAACCAATGAATTGAACATCTTGTGAAATGTATACTGTTATTGAAAACAACCAATGACATTTAGTATTTAGTATAGACGAACATAACAAGTACAGTTGTTTTAAACAACCAATGATGTTTAATATAGAATGACTAAAGGTATTTTAAACAACCACCGACGTCTAGTATAGAACGACTACAGTTGTTTTAAACGTCTATAGACGTTTTTTTTTTAAAAAACCCTTCAATGATGTACAATCAATTGTACATTAATTCGATCGTCGAACTCGATCATGTTGATCAATCAACTGTACATTACTTCAATCGTTGAACACGATCATGTTGATCAATCAATTGTACATGAGTTTGATCATTGTACTCGATCGTGTCGATCTATCAATTGTACATTACTTCGATCGTTGAACTCGATCGTGTCAATCATATAGTTGTACATTACTTTGATTGTCGAACTTGATTGTGTCGATCAATCAATTGTACATGAGTTCGATCGTCGAACTCGATCGTGTCGATCAATCAATTGTACATTACTTCGATCATTGAACTCGATCGTGTCGATCAACAATCAATTGTACATTACTTCGATCGTGTCGATCAAGTAGTTGTACATTGCTTCGATCGTCGAATTTGATCGTGTCGATCAATCAATTATACATTACTTAGATCGTCGAACCCGATCGTGTCGATCAATCAATTGTACATTACTTCGATCGTCAAACTCGATTGTGTCGATCAATCAATTGTACACTACTTCGATCGTTCAACTCGATCGTGTAGATCAATCAATTGTACATGAGTTCGATCGTTGTACTCAATCGTGTCGATCTATCAATAGTACATTACTTCGATCGTTGAACTCGATCGTGTCGATCATATTGTTATACATTACTTCGATCGTCAAACTCGATCGTGTCGATCAATCAATTGTACATAAGTTCAATCGTCGAACTCGATCGTGTCGATCAATCAATTGTACATTACTTCGATCGTTGAACTCAATCGTGTCGATCAATCAATTGTACATTACTTTGATCGTTGAACTCGATCCTGTCGATCAAGTAGTTGTACATTGCTACGATCGTCGAACTGTATTTGGTCGATCAATCAATTGTACATGAGTTTGATCGTCGAACTCGATCATGTCGATCAATCAATTGTACATTACTTCGATCATTGAACTCAATCGTGTCGATCAATCAATTGTACATTACTTCAATCATTGAACTCGATCATGTCGATCAAATAGTTATACATTACTTCGATCGTTGAACACAATCGTGTCGATCAATCAATTGTACATGAGTTCGATCGTCGAACTCGATCATGCCGATCAATTGATTGTACATTACTTTGATCGTTGAACTCAATCGTATTGATCAATCAATTGTACATTACTTCAATCATTGAACTCGATCGTGCCGATCAAGTAGTTATACATTACTTCGATCGTTGAACACAATCGTGTCGATCAATCAATTGTACATAAGTTGGATCGTCTAACTCGATCATGTCAATCAATCAACTGTACATTACTTCGATCATTGAACTCGTTCATGTCGATCAATCAATTGTACATTACTTTGATCGTCGAACTCTATCATGTCGATCAATCAATTGTACATTACTTCGATCATTGAACTCGATTACTTCGATCATTGAACTTGATCGTGTCAATCAAGTAGTTGTACATTATTTCGATCATCGAACTCAATCGTGTCGATCAATCAATTGTACATGTGTTCGATCGTCGAACTCGATCATGTCGATCAATCCATTGTACATTACTTTGATCGTCGAACTTGATCGTGTCGATCAATCAATTGTTCATTACTTTGATCGTTGAACTCGATCATGTCAATCAAGTAGTTGTACATTACTTCGACCGTCGAACTCAATCGTGTCGATCAATCAATTGTACATGAGTTCGATCGTCGAACTCGATCATGTCGATCAATCGATTGTACATTACTTCGATCGTTGAACTCGATCGTGTCGATCAATCAATTGTACCTTACTTTGATCGTGGAACTAGATTGTGTCGATCATATAGCTGTACATTGCTTCGATCGTCGAACTCGATCGTGTCGATCATATTGTATAACGACATAATTGTTTTAAAATGATTGAAGTCGTGTTGGAAACATTTCGAGACATTTTTGAAAAACTATAGTGCAGTTTACGATGACATATACGTCATTTTATACCGTCCAGATGTTTTTAAAAACTTCCACTTTTATACTTTTGTGATTATATTTTACTTTACTGTATACGATATATTCACCCACTCACTGAACGACTATTGAAAAAAAAAAGGAAAAGTTCACGACGTAAAATCTCGCCGCCATTTGTACGCAACTATATTATTGAAGTTCTACACTCTAACTCCCACTGTCAAGAAGCAGATTCAGGTGACTAGATTGTCATAAAGATTTTAAATTTCCACTATTAAGGTGGTTGTCAAATTAATTTAGAAATTAGGGATTATTTGTGTAGTTGTTTCAGAAAATAGGGTGTTTGGTAAAGTTGCTTTTGAAATTAGGGTTTTTTTTAGGTAAAATCACAATGTCTCAATGTTTGAAAAGTTGTGGGTTCCAAACATTTGTTGACATTCCTTTAAGAAAGTCATCCCAAACACACCGTTATGATGAATGGCGTTGAGTGGTCTACAATATTCTCACTTGTACAAGTTTACAAAGTACGAATGCATTTATTTCACACGTGATTACATTTGTCACCGAACGATTACATGACATTACAGAACGAATGTTATTGTTCCAAAAAGTATGTGGTCTTTCTAGAACTATACTTGATTTTTCATTAACTGATTGTGTTATGTTATTTGTAGGATGGAGTATTTCGTAGACATAAATTTTGTAACTGAATCTAAGGTGTCATCGAGATCCACGCTACCAAAAATTGATGCAGTATACGATGCATTAGATGATGAAAACAAAGAGCTATTCCTCAACTCATGTTTTGGGAATTTGTACAATGTGAGGTCTATGCAAATATCTCCAAAGCTAATTCACAACCTGTTAATCAGGTCAGAAAATGCAAACGAGCTCTGGTTTTGTTTGTGGAATGAGCACGGTAGCCGGTTTCCTTTTTTTGAGTTTACGCTCGTGACCGACTTTAAGCCAGGAGATGAGGTTGAGTACAAAAACGGCATATCACAGAATGGACGATTGTTTGAGAAATACGGATAAGATCATCCCTAGTCGTTTGTATGAAGCATTTGACAATGAGGAAGGCGATATGGACGACAAGTACACGTTGGGATTGGCATGTATCTATGAGTCAGTGCTGAGAGCCAAAGAACTGAACACAAAGATAGACAATCACATATTGGATTTGGTTGACGACTTGGATTTATTCAATGAATATCCATGGGGACGGAAGATTTATGGCCTCACAATGCATACATTTATAAGAAGTTGAGGAGAACAGAATAAGAGGTATTCTTTGTGGGGGTTCCCATTGGCGGTGCAGGTAATGGTCACTGAATCTAAAATTTCCATTAAGTGAAAAAATTAGATATAAAAAATTGGTAAGTAAATGACAAATACATCTATCTGTAGGTTTGGGCATTTGAGGCAATACCACACATAGCCACTTGTTCCGTGCTCAGATGCAGGAAATGAGACTCCCGATGATGTGCTCGTGGAATTTGCTCTTAACACCTGAATCAAGAGACATTACAGAAGTCTTGGACGATCTACAGCTACGCGTCCAGTGCACATTGCATGCTAGTCCTGAGGAGAGGGAAGAAAAATATGTGAGATTGTTTGTCTCCAGCCCTAGAAGGGAAGATCCAATCCTCGATGCCTACCTTCACGAGGACAGAGCAGACGGTACTACTGGAGATGAAGAGCCCGATGATATATTCGAACAAGTGCGAGAGGATGACCCCCTACGCTCTCCGGTTGCACAGGATGAGCATGAGGTATGTATACTATAATAAATTAATTGCATCCAATCCTGCTACTTGCATTCGTTTGTAACGCTCTATTTTTGTTATTCTTTGTCATGTCCAAGCATGTCAATCATCGCCCGCTGCAGCGCCTCATGCACCTTTACGGAAGAGCCGTCCGTATTGCGAACACGAAAATATGCTGAGGCAAATACTTGAACAAATAAAAAAATGATAGATCAAGTTGACGAGCTGAAGATGAAGGTGGACAAGCCAGAAGAACGGAGGTCGCATAGCCCACATTTGCATGGAGAATATATGAACGACAACAGATGAATGAATTGGGATGGGGCTAACGTATCATTTAGTGAACAAGAGCAGAGGGGTGCAAAGGAGGCAGATGATAGAGAAGTAGATACAGAGGTAAATGGAACGGGGCAGGTGAGTGTGAAAGAGCCGGTAGATACAGGTGTAGAAACAACGATAGAGGATAAAGCAGATGCGGCCGAAGATACAGGGGTCGGGACAGATCGTGTCGAGGGTGAAGCGGAGGCCCCAGTAGATACAGAGGTCGTGACAACAGTGGAGGGTAATCAGGAGAAGGCCATAGATACAGGTGTAGACACAACGGTGGAGGGTGAAGTAGAGGCAGCCGTAGATACAGGGGTTGGGACAACGGTGGAAGGTGATGCGAAGGAGGCGGAACAACCATGTAGACGGACTATGCGATCTGTCAAACGGAAGGATGTATAAGAAAAACCTAAGGTATTCCTACGCAGGAGTAAGAGAAAAGCCGTAGAAAAGCCTGACGTAGACGAACAGCTGCGGGAAATGAGAGTTAAAAAGCCTTCACAGTGGGTAAGTTCTCCATACACGACTAAAGGTCAGTGGAGAAAGCACGTTGATGCTACGACGTTTGATCTTTTCTGAGATGTTGACCCTGTGAAGGATAAGGAGTTTTCTGCATGGTATAACCAGTTAGGTGCGGGTAAACATCATTTCCAACTTAGTGGACTTATTATGCATCTGTAATTTCCATTTTTTGTTTTTTCTTCATTCATATTTTTTCCATTATTTATTTACGCCCAGTGTCAGCCACCAATTGGACCATTTAAAGTTGAAGAATGCAAAAAAATGGTTCCATGATGTATTCACGGAGGGAGCTTGGCTTTCAGATGAGGTAAGTAGTCTCAACGTGTGAAATATATGTATAACATACTTAATTACTTTGGCTAACACTTGCTTATTTTGAATTTGAAGCACGTTGATTTGGTAATGCAATTGTTGCTCTCAGCGGACGATAAAATATTCAAAATCCTTCGACCGTCCGTGCGTCATTGTGGACGTCAACTTCTACATCAACTGCATGCTAGCGATGCTTGAGTTAGATGCAACAGGTCATCCGACAGAGCTGCCAGAAGGATTCGACAGTTACCTCAAAGGCGAGTTTCCAAAACATGGTAAGAAGTAGGAGGGGTGCACCCATTTATATTTTCCAGTTTGCGTATGCTGTCGATGTCGATGTGGACATCGCCAAATCGACGATGTTCATATACGATCCAGATAGGATCTGCTCTACGGATGATCAAATTAGAGTTGACTTGAAGCCCATGACAATGATTCTTCTTATGCTTCTGAAGAAAATCAACATTGTCATCGATGCTCTAGCAATAGAATGGATAACAACAATCTCAAAACAATCCAACTCCTAAGTTTCATATAACAATAAGCAACTGCTCAACTGCGATCATCTATTTTAATTTGCACTATTAATGTCCAACTTCAAAACTATGTTGCAGGGGTGATTGTGGTTTTTACGCCATCAAATACATAGAATTTTTGAGCATCAGCAGACAAGCAGAGCTAGTTAACGGATTCTACATGCAGAAGTAGATGAGAAAACTGGCTGTTGAATTAAACACCTTTGATTGTACTCCATAAAAAAATAATTTCTCGTTTGTTTTGGTTATTTATTTTGATCTGCTTTTTGTTCAGTTTAATGATGTTGATATCAGGGTAGGGCAGTTGCAAACGTTGTTTAAGATGTACATTTTAGGCTGATAGCATACTGAAACGACTGCAGTAGTTTATAAACGATAACAGTAGTTTTAGAACAACAACAGTAGTTCAAAAACATGTGTTGTTGTTTAAACTCCTATATACGTTTTAAAACATCAGTACTCGTTTTAGACTTTCGTAAACTAACTTTGGCAGATCCTTTTGTAAGTTTTATGTACTTATGGGATTACGACTTTTGTTGGTTAATTAATATTGTGTTTGGAATTCAATTTGTCAATGGGATTCTACAGAATTTTCATTTTATGTTATATCTCGTGTTCATTGTTATTACACAGTTTTCACTACGACCATAATTGTGTGAAACTCTAATAAGAAATTGATGTTACTATTATCATTGAAAATTGATTTTACATCCATTCAAACAAAACTGTAAAACAAAACCAAACTTCATCGATGCCAAAATACTAAAAAAAAAAAAAGTAATACAACAAAACCAACGTAAATATAATTTCTTCAAAACAATACAAAAAGAAAAACTGTAACAACCATTCCAATCAAACTTCACAGGCGACCAACACAAATCCTCTTCTCCCTGACTGCTTAATCTTCTTCCTCTGAACCCGACTTCCCAATCTTGTCCTCCATCTCATCAGTCTCCAAATAGCAAGAGTAGACTTCATTAAAATACTCATAAGGGTACAAAAACATGTTAAGCAAAGCTTCTACTTTCCAATGCGCAACAATATTTGGTGGGTATTCCTGAACTTTCCACTGGCGTTCATGCTTGTCAAGAAAGATATCAAATATGCGCTCATCTAACTGCACCTTAACTGTAGCCAATGAAATATGGGGGTTGAAGAAGAAAAGATCAAAATGATCCCTACCACCAATGGGCACTCTTACCATATTGTCAATGCGGTTTTCATGTGCGAGAGATGGACGAATTGTGTGGCATTGAAATAATTCTGATGCCTCCGTATAAGCAAATGGAGTTGATGCTCCCTGGGGTTGAATTGGTTGGAGAAGAGGTCCGTTACCTGCCATCAGTACGATAGAAGTAGACCACAAGAAAATACCAATAGTAGCAAGTAATGATAAAATAATTGGAAAACATGCGTACCTTATAGCATATAATAGAGCAGACTAAGAGTCATTAACACAGCAGGAAAGGAAAAAGCCTCAGTCCAGGGGTGATCAATCGAATTATTCTTTACCAAAAAATTTTAACACATAGGGGATGTAAAAGCTTGAGTGTCTCATTGGCCATTCGATTTATTTACTGCCATATGTTCAATTCGATTTATTTACTGCCATATATTCAAATGTTAAAAAATTAGCATAGTCATTCCAAACGACGACTGTCGTTCCAAAACTACTACTGTCGTTCCATGACGAATTGATACAGTTTCACATATCGTTCTACACATCTGGGTTTTCCATAAACCACACCTTCAACAGATATCCAGCATCAGAGGCAATTGCCTATGGCTAATATTACCCATGAAGTTCTGACTTAGATCAGCGATAAATAATAAAAAAAAAATTTACATAGTTTCTGAAAAAATCAATAATAAATATACAGTGTACATCAGCCATACAAATTAGTATCACATTTTTCTTTGTGCCTCGAGGATTCACAGGAATGTTGTCGAATTTGAACACCAATGTCGTTGCAATTTTTCCGCTTCTCTGAATGGGCCTAACGTAGTGAGGAAAGATGGACGTTAAGTGGATGGAGATGAACGATATGAATTAAAATCACGTTGAAAGTAGGGGCAAAATGGAAAAATACAAACTAAACAATTTCTTCCTTGTTTTTCTCTTTAATTCTGGTCAAAGGCCTCAAAAGTCTATTGACTCTTTTCAAAGGCTCTTTGAGGTGATTCCCACTATCTATAAATAGGTAATAGCTTGTAAAATCCCCGGACCTTGTGATCAACGTGGCACTCTCGTTGCTAGACTTTTTCCAGCAACATTTATCTTTAACAGAGATAGGACATGATGCTCCAATGGCTGTTTGGAAGGGGGATTGACGACCATCATTCTGGTTTGTATGTGTTTGTTGAGGGTTGTAAAGATGGACGAGGGGTTATCCATAATGATAAAGGCATAGTACTAGCAGTATTTTCTCACAGGATTAGTGGATGATTTTTTTCCGAGGAAGCTGTGGCTATGGCTATTCAATATGGACTCGCCTTTGCTGATGATCAAGGTTTCCTATTTGAGTGATTCATGGCCTGAATTCCATAAATAATTTTGTGCCCAATACTCATGTAACACCCTTACCTCATAAAATATTTAAATATGTCTCATACAACTCTAATAACTATCACGCTCTAATTCTTAGCACGTGCTCCAAAATTGCGTTTATTTTTATTTTTGAATATATAATTGAATTTTAGCTCATATAAATATATTTTATCAAAACTAGTATAAAATTAAATCTAAACAACGGAAGTAAAAATGTAATATCCACCGCCCATATATATAGTCAAAATAAACTTTCTTTACAACTGGTACTGACGCCGCCAAGTATTTACAATGTCAAAAGAACAAAAGAATATCTGTCAATTCCAAAGAATTGACGAGACAATTGGCGGTGGGGTTGCAGCCAGACCATTTTTCAAACTTGTTATATACATACATTTGCACTACCTGTCAAGTTACTATATACATACTAAAACAGTAAACAAAAGGAAATCATTCGACCTCCCTCATCAAGTGTATAAAGTGGCCAGTTCTATTATAGTATAAGTATAATCCAAGACGTCTATATAGGTCTCTAGTTCTTCTTCTTCATTCAACAGTATATAAAATCTAGTATAATGCTGCCTAGTCCACAACTCTTTTGTATATCTCATTGACATTTACAGTACAAAATACGATATATCAACAGTAACGTTCAGTAAATATGATGATATGATAATGTCTAATAAAATGGCAATCACACATGGGCTCAAATCCCAGTTTATAGTGTATTGTATGTGTTTAAACACAATATGGCCAATAATAAGCACAACATCTAGCAATGTATGTGCGTTCGTCATGGTCTCATACACAACTTAGGAGGCTACACCAATAGAAATATAATATAATATTTAAACATGGCCTACCGTATATGGTGCTTGACATGTCACTAAGCAGCTCCTAGGACACCAAGGGACCAACGACACCGTCTGTATATCTCAACTACAAACCTCCAACACCATTTGTCAGGCATCCTTAATGATCGTCGAGGGCCTCCATCAAGTGTATTTAAGTACGGTTCACTATAACGAGATTTACACTTATCATAATATCAATGTGCTCAATATGAATGCCAATGCATATATCTTATGTTAGGAAGATCGACCGGCTCCCATCAATGCTCATAAGAGATTGCAAAACCCGCACTTATCACCTAGAGTTGTCAATCAAATATATTTTTGTCTACTTTTGTCAACTCTAAGTGATAATTTGTGAGTTCTATCAAGTAGTTTATTTTTTAATTATGTTAGTTTGTTCGTTTAGGTAAAAATTTGAGTGTAAAGTCAAAGATTTAATTGAAAGTACACTTATTTTGATCACTAAAATTGTACTTATTTTGACCACTAAAATTAAGGATTGGGGGACCAAAGTTTGAAGATGTATAAAGTTGAAGGACTTAATATGCAATTTTTGGAGGACTTAACAAAAAGATAATTGAAATTTTGGGGACCAAAGTGTAAAGATGTAAAAAGATTAAGGACCTAAGAATGGCTAAAATGTAATTTTTGGAGGACCTAATTGAAAGATAATTAAAAATATATGGTCTAAAATAAATATTATATAGGGTATATGGACTACCATGCAATAAATAAATATCTATTGTATGTCACATCATCATGCCACACCACTATTTCAAGTTAGATATTTAAGGGAGTGACCGTTTGTGAAAGGAATATATACTTTAGTGGAATATATACTTTAGTGACCACTGCTGCAACTTTTAAACTTCAGTGATCGTTTTAAAATTTTAAGGTAACTTGAGTGACAATCGATGAAATTAACCCTCTAAAATACCATCTTTATGTGCAATGTGTATTTGATCGGGACTTTTGTTGTATTGGATATACATCATTAATTTCCTAATTTTTACTTCAATTTTTTTTCCTTTTTTTTTCAAAGCACCAAGTCTAATACTGCAAATTTTGGTACCAATACAACCATAATGACTCTTAATTTTTATGTTGCAAATCTTTACAATAACTCCAATGTCTTTTCTAACACGTAATTCATTTATACACCATTTATATATTGTCTCTACTTATTGCCACTGCATTACCAACTGATAAGTGCATTTTGTGCACTTATTCAGACCTTTAAACTAAGCTTTTATTCTGTTATTTTTTTAATTTTCTATTTAATTTATTGTATTTTCCTTTCTATTTCAATTCTCGACCTTTTTAATAGCAAGTGGAGAAGAATAGATGAAAATAGCAATAAATTAGAAGATATTTCGGAAGTATGAGGATCAAATTATACTCAATTGAAGCTTGAAGACCACATTGGAGGCTATTGAAAGTTTTGAGGACTAAAAAAGACATAATCCAAAGTTGGAGGACAAAAAATGTAAATTGAAAAAATTACTGTTGGGCGACCGCCTTGCCCAACTTCTTAAACAAACAATAGAGGCAAAACGGCTTGCCTAAGCGATCGCCCAGTATAAATCTCCCCGTAGAAATTTTCTTACCTTTTTATGTTCTAATCCAATTAGGATAACTTTTGGCCTGCGAATTTTATAATATTTTCGGGATCTTTTGGGCACTATTAGGGAAACTATAAATATGAGTTATTAACTCGTAACGACGAGACGAATTTGGAGAGAAAAATAAGAGACGAATCAATAAACAAAGATCAAGATTTATCCTTTTAAGAATTCAACGAAGATCAAGTTGAAGATTTTATCTTTTGAGTTTTCTTCTTCTCCGGGTGATGAATTATCTATTTTCATTTCTCTTTATTTTCTTCTTTTTAGTATGCTAGGCTAGACTATTTTGTGCTAAGATTACAATAAAGCTTGTAGTTTAAATTCTTCTATTTAGAAACTTGATTTTTGACGATTTGTATCAATATAGTTTTGAATAATTAATCTTGATTTCTTTTCATTTACAGTTATATACGTAGTAATTGTATCATTCTTGTAGTTTGTTTTATTATCGAGAGATTGAAAGCAAGCTAGACATAATTTTAATTATCTCAGAGTCCGACAGGGGATAAAAATATACTGTTATGCTTTATGTGATATTTAATTATCCATAGCAATTTAATACATTCTCGTGTATTCACATTTTTCATAGAGATATAATCAGGTCATACATATGAATTTGTTTGCTTTTATTCGAGAGAAACTGTTAAACAATTTAAGGATATTGATTTTCATAACTGATGTACTTTGTCAAAATCAAGTATCAAGATAGAAAAATTAACAACTATAAGTGGATTCATAATCCTAGTGCTTTTCTTTTTCGAAGTTAAAATAATTCTTCATAAATTTAATCTTTTAATTATTTGAGTTATAATTATTTAATTATTCTTAGTTAATATTTTAATTAGTTCTTAAACAACCAAATTTCAAAAGTTAAATAGATTCAGTTAATGTTGGGGTGGCAAAAGAGCTCGTCGGCTCGCCAGCTCGGCTTGTAAAAGCTCGGCCCAGCTAGAGCTCGGTTCAGCCAAAAAACGAGCCGGTTCGTGGGAACGAGCCCATGAGCCCAACTCGTTTGGGCTCGTGGGCACGAGCCACGATCTGGCTCGGCTCGTGGCTCACCAACGGTCACGAAATCGTGACCGTTGGATGATCATCCAACGGTCACAGCAATTTTATTTTATTTTTGGTTTTTTACTTTCATTATTTTCCTATAAATACTTCTATTCTAAACTCATTTTTTTACACTTCAATCTCTTATCTTTCATTCAATTATATATAGTCAAAGTCTCAATCTATTAACAATTCTCTAATTACATTCTCTCAATATTAGTGTTCTAATTAGTATCTAGTATCTCATTATCTAGATATTACTCTATAATTTTAAGTTATAATTTTCTACTTCTACTAATTCTCTATATTTCTAGTTTCTACTACATCTTCATTTTCTCCTATTCTCATTATTATATTATTCCAAATGGCATACAATCGAGATGATGATGATTTCAGTGGTCTTAATGATATTCAAATTCTAGACGATATTCTTAATCAGTTTGGTGGTAGCACTAATCCAATTAATTTGGAACACTTTCAAGAAGATGCCGATACACAAACTACCATCTGCTCTAGCACTAAACGAAAAGCTACCAAACAAAAGATTAAGTGCTGGCAGCATTTTGAGTTGGTGCCGACTGGTAAACTAGTGAACGGAGTCCCTGAATTCAAAGCACAGTGTAAACATTGTCATGAGAAGTTTGTTTGGTACAAGGGGATAGGCATGACCCATCTAAACAGACACTTCAAAAAGTATCAATACAAACATGGAGGTTTGGATGTACAACTCTAGTTTGGATCTCCGGGAGCCGGGTCTAGTAGTCCCGCTCTCAACAACTGGATATACTCACAAGAACTCATGCGCCACGAAGGACTGCCGGAATTGATAGTACATGTTGAGTTTCCACTTTGCTTGGTGGACAATCCTCATGGACGTCATTCGTCCAAAAATATCTACAACCAAGGTACGTTAGTATTTCTAGAAATACACTTCGTAAAGACACTATTGTTAGACATAATACAAAGAAAGAAGCTATAATTAATGATGTTAATAATTATAACGGTGTTGTATCTTTTACATCAGACTTATGGACATGTTGTAACAAAAAAGAATACATGGTTGCAACTGCACACTATATTGATAATAATTGGATAATGCATAAAAAAATAATAGCATTTAAACAAATAGACTATCCTCATAATGGAAATAATATTTATCAAGTTTTATTAGGCGTGTTAAATGAATTTAAATGTAATTCTAAGGCTCGTAGCTTTACATTTGATAATGCAGGCCCAAATAATATAGTAATTGAAAAATTAATGCAACATTGTAGTCCAAATTTTGATAGTATTTTATTTCATATTCGTTGTGTATGTCATGTGTTTAATTTAATTGTACAAGATGGATTAAAATTTATACAACCTCAATTAGAAAAAGTTAGTTATGCTATTAATTATATTTCGGTATCACCATCAAGAAAACAAGTTTTTGCTGCTCTATGTACAGAAAATGGACTGTAATAAAAAAGTTTTGCAACTAATGTTGCTAATAGATGGAATTCAACATATCTTATGCTTGAATCATGTGAAGATTATGAAGATTGCATTACTATCTATTATAATAGCCGACACTCACACAACTCAGAATATGATTTAGAATTACATGATTGGAAAATATGTGGTCATGTTAGAAAATTTTTAAAAGTTTTTTACGACGCAACAAATGCATGTTCTGGTTTGTATTACCCAACTACTCCACTTGTTTTAAATCATTTCTATTATATTGCTAACAATTTTAATATGTATAAGAATTTTGCTCTTTTTACTAGTATTATACATGTTATAGAAGCTAAATTTAGGAAATATTGAGAACAATTGCCTATGTTATTTCCATTAGCATGTATCATGGATCATCGACTTAACTTAGAGGGTACGAAAGTAACAATAATGACAATTCCAGATAAATTAACTTACGGAAATCCAGCCACGTGTGCTAATTTAGAATAAACTTTATGTTCTATGTATGACGTCTATGGTGAAAAGCCAGTAGGAACATTGTACGACCCCCTAATCCAACATATACTTCGTCATCAACTGATGACATTGACTTATGGAGTTACGTCAGTACACATAGGAGTGGTTCAGGACCTCAAGGTCAACAATTAGTTGATTTTTCTTCTAGTTCTCCCCTTCCCCGTTCTAATGATACACCTGTAGAGTTAGTTAGATATTTTGCACATGATGTGCTTAGTATGTTAGATGACGAAGAGAAAAAAAACTTTGATATACTACGATGGTGGAGACAACATCAACGTAATTATCCAATTCTTTCAAAAATAGCATGTGACCTACTAACACCTCCGGTCTCAACTGTAGCATCGGAGGCTGCATTTAGTACAAAGAATTGGGATGATGCCAAACTTTGAATTCAAGACAAAGTGGACAGAATAATGTCCGAAGAACTTGAATATTTAAATATGGATTGATCATATTCGTAGTAAGTATTATTTTGCATTAGTATTTTTGTATTTGATATTTTTTCTTATTTTAATAAAAAAATTGTACACATAACATCTTGTTCGTCTACAATTTTAACTCCGCTTACTTTTAAAGTAGCCGGTCCCAAGCTCGAAAAAAGGAGGAGGGTTTTAAATATTTAATTTTTAACATAAAAGATTCTCGATATGGTAGTTATTTTTTATTTTCAAATTTTTTTTTTTTTAAAAAAAGAGAGGAGGGTATTAAATCTTTAATTTTTAACATTAAGAATTCTTGATATTGTATTTCTTTTTTGTTTTCAAATTTAAAAAAAATAAAAAATTAGGGTCGAGCCGAGCTTGGCTCGTTCGGCCCACGAGCTCGTGGGTCGAACTGAGCTAAAAAATTGGGGACGAGCCGAGCCCCTCTTTTATGGGCCGAGCCGGCTCGACTCGGCCAATTGCCATGCCTAGTTAATGTTATTATAATTGAATTGAATTATCTAAATCCTTGTAGGTACGATACTTGGACTCAAAATCTATTATTTTACTTGTGCGATTCGTACACTTGTGGAATATTAAACATAATAATCGCTAACACCAACCATCAAAGCGTTGCTGCTCCCCAAAAGAAAAAAAAAACTTGCCTCCACCAGGTGGACTTCCCATCTTCGCCCAGCATACAATCCCTAATATTTCAATTTATGAGTGTTACCACCCGATTTTGGTAAGATTTCCACGTCATCAAAAGCCCAGCAAAGGCCCCATAGACCCGGCGAAGGCTTCGGGGGCCCAGCAAGGACCTCGTAAATTCTCAGAAGGCTTCGAAGGCCCATCGAACATCTTAAAACTCTTGAATCCATCACAGCAAAGCCCATGAAGGGCCCGACATTCCTGGTCAATCTAGAGCGCTTCACTGGTCTTTGCATTCTCATAATCTATAGGCAATCTGATATTTTGGGATAATCAGAGAAGTAATTAAAGAAAGATTGCGTTTGATTGACGTAAGGATTCTCACAAAGAAAACGAATACCAATCTTCCAATAATTAGGCAACACAATATTGGAAATCCAATCAGATAAAGACCGAAATCTGGAAGATTGTATCCATGTCCAATTACCCTTCATCCTATAAGGAAGAAGAATCTAATCAGAGTTCTAATAGATTGCTTACACAGAATAATTAAGACTCTACAGCTATAAATACAACGACTCCGATTATTCCAATATACGCACATTTTTACGCATTATTCTCACCCTAAAACTCTGCCTGCTTGTCCCTCCAACACCCAAATATTTTCATTCCTCGTATATTATTTCATATACCGATAGTTGACTTGATAGTCGGAGCAACAACGATCACCAGACCCTTTTTCCCCAGTGATCTTGGTACCTAACGTCGTCCTAATGTACAGGTAACATACAGGTTGGCAGATAAGTGATTGGAGATCTGCTAACACGTGGATATTGCAGATTCCGACGTCAACAATGAGCATGTTTGCTTTCTACATTGTTTCTTTTATTTCCATTTTTCTTCCAACGTACAACTTTCATCCAACAAACCACGATAATTAATGCCACATCATTCATAGGGGTGGGCGTGGGTTAGATTTGGTCGGTTTTCGACCAAGCCGACCCGAATCGAATATTTTTTTTTGCCAAACCCAAACCGAAATTTTTTTTTTTGAAAAAATGGGCCCGATTCGTGTTAGTTAGAGTTTTCAATTTTAGGCCCAACTAAAGAATTTAATTTTTTTTTAATTCAAAACCGAGTCGGGTTTTACCCAACTCGAAACCGACCCGACCGGGCCCAAAAACCGTTTGTCGATTTGTCAGTTTTTTCGCCCAGCCCTAATCATTCAGTTAAAACATACTACTTCTTTTCGATATACTAATACAAGGAGCACTTAAGTGTTGCCCAATTTGGGCATGTGCCCGATTCTCACTGGGGTGGGCCCCCCTACACGCCCGAATCGGGCATTATATATATACTCCTAATACAAGATGACAATATGCAATATTAAAACAATAATATTGTTAAAAAAAGACACAACTAGCTGCGAAAGAGATTTATTGGAAGAAGCTTGATATTACAATGGTCTTTCATTGTTTAAGAGGTGTCTCTATTACCGTTTAGGAGTGGCGACTGCAAATCTTTCAAGGCACCTGAAAACCATTGAGAAATTAAAGAATGAAGTGAGACAAGCGGTCGGAAGCACGTTAGAAATAACAGAGGACGAATTAGAGAAGAATAATTTGACACATGTACGATAATAAAAACACTTCCAAAGTACATATCCAAGATTTAATGGAAGAAGCCTGACATTAATACTGTTTAAGAGTGGGCAACGAGAAAGCTTTTAATTAAGACACGTGAAAACCATTGAGAAATTGAAGAAGAGGTGAGAATAGCAGCCAAAACTAAGTTAGAGATAACAAATGACAAATTAGAGAAGAAGCCCTATTTAAAGACATCGATATCTTAGATTCACAATGTCAACATAATCTGAAGATATGCTATTCTCCAAATTCGAAACCTTACAACAGCCACAAGCCCACAGGTATAGCAGTTAAAATGTAACGGGCAGCTCGGCCCTAAAGCTGGACAGTGCTGGGGGCGGCTTAGGGGCCTGCGGCCTGTGCAGGCCTTTCTGTGGAAGAAACAGAAAAGAGAAGAAAATTTCAGCAAACATGTTAAAAACGAAACCACAAAAAAAAAAAGAAAAAGGAATTATATATCTTATAGTCCCAGGGCTTTTGCTATTATCACTTAAGTGCATGTTTGGTTATGCTTTTAAGTGCTTATAAGCAGTAAATCCTACAAAATGTGTGGATTATAAGTAAGTGGTAAGTTGTGGATCCTACAAAATGTATGGATAAAAAATATATTTGACTAGTTTTAAAAAAAAAGGTTAAGCTTATTATAATTAAATATAATAAAATGAGCAAAATGCCTTTATAGTAGAAAACCTCGATTGGACCCATTATAAAAGGGAAAGGGAAAGCGACTTGAGTTCGACACAAGGGATTATATTTGCTTACTGGAGTGAAGACATCAGCTCTTCCTACTCACACGTTTACGAGCGGCCAAAATTCTCCTGACAAAGGCATAAATATCACTGTTAGTTTGTAAAGAGAAAGTTCAACAAAGAAACAATGAAGTACATTTTGGTGGTGTGGTAAGCGGCCTCTGCAAGGGAGTCACCAGCCGCTTGAGGCCTTCGTATCACCTTTCATTAAAATTGGTCCAGTGCTTTACCAATTTTATGAAGACAAAAAAATATGGGGAAATTTTTATCCGAGCATATGCCAATGATGTGTTTTGTATTATTTTCCTAAATAATGGTTGAAAAAGGAAAAGTAAGCAATACATTTGCTAACAGGGATATGGCAAGAAAATATCACAAGGTCATCTTTGGCTAAGCCCAAGAAGTTTACTTATGTAAGTATTAATTAAGTTTTAATATAAATAACTCTTTTGTTTTGTAACAGTTAGAAATAAATAAGTTATTTGTTATGAAAGCAACACCATAAAGAAAAGTAAATTTTTATATAAAAATAAGAAAATCTAAATTATAATTTTCGCCTAATTCTTCTTATAATGATCAATTCAACCTCAGATAAAAAATGATATACCTTGATTATACTTGATCTCTTCAACAAGTTTAGTAAGAAAATTTATAAATTTCAATAGCTGTTGCTGTTGCAGTCATTTTTTTAGAATAAGCTGTGATCAAATCAATTGCAGGTGAAGATGAATTGAATCAAGAGTCAAGGAAGAACATAAAAAGAAGGAAGATTCTAGATGAAGTGACATACGTCCCATTCGTATTAAAAAATGTTATATAAAGTAACTTTATTTTTTCTTAAACTCTGCCAATGATGCTCAAAGACTCAACGAATATTATGAACCTGAACCTCATTTGTGCCTTCTATGTTCGAATACACCCTCTTGAACTGTACAGCTATGTTGCATTGGAGGGTGGAGCAAGCCTTGATTAATTTGTTTAATGAGACAAATATAAAGTATAGTCTTGCATTTAGACCAATTTCCTATTTACTTTTATTCAGTAATAAAAAATCTTATGGATTATAAAATAAATGAATTTTATCATAAAGTATACATGAACAAATCACCTAACAGCAAACCAAAAGTTTAGCCCTTTTCTCAAACAATCTATAATACTATATAAACAGAATAAAGGAAGCACAAAACTTACTGTGCCGCTGGACTGTATCCACGTAACTGCAGTGTACAGAAAGGAAAATTAAATTAGTAAAGATAATTTGGTAGTAAATTGATAAACTCGGTGTAAAGCAAAGATTAATTGATGTGTGGGGAACTTCTACTGCATAATCCAGGTTTAAGCTTTTGTTTGTCTTCCTATAGTCGAAATCTGCTTAGATTAGTCTTCAGTTCAATTGATGTAGGACTAATTGATCCATGTTAAATCAACTTGTCTATAAAATCTTAAGTTCAAGTCAAAAAGCAACTCGAACTATAGGAAGACCCCTTTTATTTGTTTTGCTTCCTTTTCTTTAATTAAGTCCAATTTGGCCAATTTTCTCTTCCTTAGCCTGCTTTGGCCAAAATTTTCATGTAGGCTAGGTAGGTCGAGCCCTGGTATGGGTGGCTTGGACACGATCTGGCCGGTCATAGCCCTAATTGAGTTTTTCATATCAAAATATCTAGAATCTTATAAGAACTCCAAATATATAATTCTTACATCCAAATGGTGCTTATAAAGCCTCAGAATCATAAATGTACAGAAAAACAAGCATCAAGTCTTCTTATAAATTTAGGCCCTGATCTTTGCAATAATTGCAATGAAGGCTCAATGTGGTTTCTTAGCAACTAATGTCTTTATATATTTAGTTATTTACTACTTGCTCTTACATAATCATTTTCTCGGTAAAATGTACATTTTCTTATTTACACTTACGTCCCTAGATTTCCAAACTTCCCCGATAATTCCAAATAACATAATATATGAATTTAGGAGTTGTTACGTAGCCAATCAAAAGATTACCTGCTTTCACAAAGTAATTATAATTTGAGCAGAACTGGCAGTTTCAGAAGAAAAACAATATTCTTAATGTATTAGTTTCGAACAAGTGCTAAAATTCTTTCAAACATACTTGTCTATGGTAAATTTTTAAGGTCAATCATTTCCTAAAATGCAATAATGAAGTAGAAAGGATGACTAGCACTTAGTGGATAATACCAAACTCAGTACATAATTCATCGGAATTTGATGAATCGCATTACTAACTCTATAAGACCTGATTGACTTTCTAGTTCTATTATAGATTTATAGTTCTACTTCAGGTCTTATAGAGTTACTGACTTGTACATCTGCAAAAAAGTATAGCAAGGAAAAGAAACAAAACTTAGTAAAGTTCATTTGCTAGAAAGTAAATTAATCTGTCTGGCACGTTTACGTTAGAGAAAGCAACAGTTATTTATTTAAATTTACTCTTTCACACGCCCGTCAGATTCATTTGTATCAAAGGTCTGACATGCAGACAAATTTTATAACTAAACCCAAGCTTTTGTCGTTTATAATACCACATTAACCTAATTATCTAAAATCTTAAATTGTTAGAAAGGCATTACGTTTGTTCATTTAAATCTTATTATTCAGTATGCCCCATTATGCATTGACTAGATTAATTTTTTGATCAAATGTCTGACACATGCACAATTTTAATAAGTGAGTGGCCGTGTAACATGAACTCAAGATTTTGTCTACTCTAATTGAAACTAAGCTCATCACCCTTAATCTTACGCCATTCTTCAATTATAATAGGATCTCCCAGGATTGGAACAAATACCATATGATTTTGTCTTCTGCCAATCCAATGTTCTTTCTACTTGGATACGTCAGAAATAAACCTTGCCTCCATTTAAGTACTTCTCAACAACAAGTTATATACACGTGGCGAAGATGATTGTAGGTCAAAACAAGAAAAATAAAGACTTCAAAAATTTTAGATTCAAATGAATGAGTATAGCCCATAGCTTAAGCTTTTAGATGACTTGGATAATATAGTATTAGAGCAGAAAAGACAATAGTTCACGCTTTTCTGCCACTCATGTATGAAAAATTAACACATATCAAACCTTTAATGAAAATATGTACGTGGCCTTCATGTGAGGAAACATGTTGAAAAACTAAAGTTAAATAAACAAGTGTCCTCTTTCTAACAGCTAAATAACAATGAAATTTTCCTAGAACATCAACAAATGTGAGATATAATTTACGCCCAAGGGAACATTTACCTTACGAAAGGAGATGCCACCAGAACCTTTACGTCCGTTTGCATTTGAATAGACGTGAACCTGAAGGCCATAGTTTCCCAAGTCCTCTTGTTCTTGTCGTATTAAATTTGCTGAAGTCACAGCAGATGACCCACATCCATAAAAGACGATTACTTGAAGAGTTGTAATTTCTCCAATTTGACAAGGGATGCACTTTAAACTATGGCAATACCTAAGACTTAGGCATTGAAGGCTTGGGAAATGTGTTTCCTCGGCTTCCCAGAATACCAGATGATTGCTTTCAATAAGCAGGAATTTTAACTGACGAAATTCCCCTTCTTTTGTTTTCCACGTAGTACCTTCGAAGGCATGATCTTTCAGTTTGAGCACATCAAGATTGGGAAGTGAACCAATAATTGATATATCTTCCCAAGAAATTGTGCAGCCACTCAAAGTTAACTTCTTCAGTGTCGGAGGGAAAACAAGGTTCAGAGGCAGAGGATCCAAAGATTCTCTCCAAGTAAGGTTCATTGGCAGATGAAGCGAATATTCTCCCCAAGACTTGTAAATGAAGCGGCACTTCAATTTTTCAAGTTGATGCAGATGGACTAAATTCTCAAGACAATAGAAGGACCACACAGTTGGGGAGTCATAATAGTATGTAATTCCTAATGTCTTCAGATTAGGAATTATTTGAAGGACCTCCTTGGCACATCTGAAATCTATTAAACTAGTAAGTGTTTGTAGGTTCCCAATTTGTGCACCAGAAGGATAAGGCAAGAAACCTTGTTCGAACAAGAGATGCCTTAACCTTGGCATCTTCAAGATTTCTGATGGTAAGTATAGTATTCTACGTTCATCAGTCCATGGCCTTCGAAAAACAATCAAGGTTTGAAGATTGCAAAGTTTGGATATTGAGGCAGGAAGCATGCTTTTTCCTGTGTAGATCAAAGCAATATACCTTAAACTAACAAGTTTTACACTTTTACTATTTCAATTGGAAAATTATTGAAAGTTATATTGCATGCATCCAATACCCTGAGCAGTTGAAAACATAGAATAGATGACAATTGTCGATTTGTAAAGTAAAGAAGAGAACGGACAGTTGAGTCATTTATGTCTGCAACATCATACTGCATTCTTCGATGAATACTTAGGTGACGCTGATTTTTTATGATTTCTGGAGAACTCTCAAATTCTTGATTCACGACATGAAGAAACTTTTCCTCCTGAGCTCTCCTAGTGCACAAGTCTCTCATGAGATCATGGATGCTGCAGGTTTTGATTTCATTACTGAAACTCCGGTCACGAACCAGGATCAGATTTCTATCAATAAGATCTTTCAGATACTCCTTTCCCACTTCTTCCGAATGTAATTGGCTTTAAAAATCCCTCAGCAACCCATAACTTGATAAGATGGGATACATGGATCACATGGTCTTCAGGGAAAACTCCCATATAAAGAAAACATGCTCGGAGATGATAAGGCAAGTGGTCATAACTCCAAGATAGTATCTCCATGAAATCATCATAATTTCTAGTTATTGCGGATTTTACATTTTCTGCAACATACTCCCAATAAGCTCGTGTATTCTTGGCTTTGCGGAGGAGGCCACTAATCACAACAAGTGCAAGTGCAAGTCCTTTGCATTTTTCTGCAATCCTCTTTCCAATTTCCTCGAGTTCAGGAGGACAACATTCTTCCCCGAACACCTTTTGGCACAGAAGATTCCAACTTTGGTCGAGACTTAGAAAATTCAGACGGTGAATAGGGCTAGAATAGTTGGCATAAACAGCCACATCAGATAGCCGAGTAGTCAAAATGATCCGACTTCCATTATTGTCATCAGGAAATAACATTTTGAATTCCTCCCAGGCGTTGATATCCCAAACATCATCCATTACAATAAGATATCTATTGCCCTTCAAAGTTTGATATAGTTTCTTTTTTAATTCTTCCGTTTCCTTTAGATGTAATTCATGACTGAGGTCTGTCATGGAATTTAGAAGCCTTGCAAGTAGTGTGTGGACATCATATTTCTGAGATACCGTTGTCCAGGCATGAATGTAAAAGTGGTGCACAATATATTCATCGTTGTAAATGTTTCCAGCAAGTGTAGTCTTACCAATGCCTCCCATGCCAACAATTGAGGTGATTTTCAACTTAGAGGATGGCCCAATCAGTCTTTCCTTAACTTGGAGCAAGTCATCATCAAATCCCACCATAGCACTCTTGTTAGTGGAAGCCGATTTTGATGAAGTAGCAGGCAACGAGTTCATTGGTCGCAGATCTTCTACGTCATTTCTTTCCTTCATCTTCACCACCTCTTCTGAAATAGAATCGAGATTGAGAAGTTTGAGAAAAAGATTCTGGACAGAGAAATGTACTTTAGTTATTAATTGATTTGATATCGAGTTTGGTCAGTTTAGTCTTACCAATGCCTTCTATTCCAACAATTGAGATGCTTTTGAGTTTAGAAGGTGGTCCAGTTAGCGGATCCTTAATTTGCATCAAGTCATCATCAGATCCCACCATAGCCCTCTTGTTACTGGAACTGGGTTTTGATGAACCTTCTATGTCATCCATGCCCTTCATCTTCCCCACCTCTTCCGAAATGGAACCAATGTATTCTATTACCTTCTGTAAGTCTTCATATTTCTCCTTAAAATTGTGAAGCATAAACTCTATGCACCTTTCATAATTATGGAACACGGGAATCATAATTTGGAGTGCAGCAATTATTTCCCAAAAACAACTAATAACTCTACAACATGCAGATTCTGAAAGAATCTGTTTTGACATTTGCGATTCAATTATATCTTCTGCTTCATATGTTGCATCTCTGATTCTTCCTTCTAGACATGTAATTGTTTCAGTTTTTTTGTGTGAAGAATCTTCCAGAAATGATAGCAAGAACCTAAGCTTTTCATGGAGAGATTTGATCTGTCTCTCTTCATGAAAAACCCAACTTTGACGGCGAGAATGCAGGATCTGTTCTAGTGTTTGAGTAAGTGAAAGTAGAGCAGCATAAGCCATATCCAATATTTCCAGGCACACAAACTCAAGATTCTTGATGAACATAAAAATCCGGCCTTTAGAGGCAACAAGAAGACTCAGCGTGAAAAAACAATAAAATTACCAATTATCTAATAGCAACTTGGGATTCTTAATCAATTAAACAAGCCATCAAATGCAACTTGCTAGTTTTGTAATTGGAACATAAAAAGGAAAACCAGATATCAAGAACATAAAGATTTTGAATGTACAAAAATGTTTATGTTGAATAATATTGTCGGATAGATTTGTGTTATTTCTACTTTCGTAATTTTGGAGATTACACCTTAGCAAATAATATAGCTGTAAATTAGAGATTATAGCTTGATTACAGAATTTATATCTATAATACTCTCTATATATTGCTCTGTACACCAATGTATTGTAATGAATGAAGCTCCTCCAATGGTGAAATTTCCCTCAAAACCAGCAACACGGATTGAATTTTGTAAATTTTAAGCTCAATTGCAAAATGGGTAGAAAACAAAATGAAGAAGTGGAAGATAACGAAATTCACATAATGGATTTGACGAGAGAATTGGCACTGAGAAATCAGTTACACATTGCATCAGCTGAATTCTTCCTTCTTCAGCCGGATATTTATACCAGAATAACATATAAAAACGTGTTTCTCAATACAACTTCAGAAAATGCAATACAATTCACTAATTAATTATTACTGGCAAAACCACGTCTTTCCTTCCTTGCATTTGAAATTCATTTAAAACAGTTGATTGCTTCTTCATCATCTTCCTCTGTTGCTGGTGGTGGTTTGATCCTCTTCCTTCCTTGCCACTGCAGCTCATTCCTTTCATCATAACAATCCTCCCGCTTATTCAAACATTGTCCCCAAAGTTTAAATGTAGGATAGTGCTACTGAATGAATGCGGAATCTTCCCATGTAGCTTTTTCTTCAGTCTGATCAGCCCACTGTATAAGCCAATTAACCCCAACTTCAGCCCCTTTATTGAATATTCTGGTTGTATAACTTTCCATGGCTGCTTGTCTAGAATTTTTGTAGTTGTGCCCACTGGAAGTTCTGCAATCCTCACTGTTTTGTTCCCAATTTTCTTTTTTAGCAAAGAAACATGAAATGTTGGATGAACTCTAGTACCCACAGGAAGGTCCAATCTGTATGCCACCTCCTCTATCTTTTCCTCTACTCTGTAAAGTCCATAATACTTGGGACTGAGTTTCTGATTAGTCCTCTTAACCACAGATTGTTGCTGATATGGATACAACCTCAAATAAACCCAATCCCCAATCTGAAAATTCATCTTTGTTCTATTTTTGTTAGCATGGTGTTTCATCTTAGCTCTTGCTTGTGCCAAGCTTCTCCTCAATTGTTGATCCATTTTATATCTCTCCTGTAAAAGATCATCCACAGCAGCAATATTGGTATGCTAGTAGGGTCCCATGACAAGCTATGGAGGTGGAATCCCATACAAAGCTTCAAAAGGAGTCATTTGAATGGTTGTATGATAAGTGGTGTTGTACCACCATTCAGCTAAAGAAATCCACTTTGCCCATGCCTTAGGCTTGGCATGGGTCATGCACCTTAGATACATGTCCAGGCATTAGTTGAGTCTTTCAATCTGGCCATCACTTTGAGGGTGATATGTTGTGCTCATATGCAGTTGAGTTCCCAGTAGCTTGAACAATTCTTACCAAAATGTGCTGGTAAACACTCTATCCCTGTCAGAGATGATAGACTGTGGACAACCATGTAACTTACTGATGTTGTCAAGGAACAATTGGGTCACCTTCCTGGCTGAAAAAGTGGGATAATGTAACAAAATGTCCATACTTAGTGAATCTGTCAACCACTACCAAGATCACATCATTGCCTTCTGATTTAGGTAGTCCCTCCACAAAATCCATAGATATATGACTCCAAGAATGTTGTGGCTCAGAGAGTGGCTGTAGTAGGCCAGGGTATGGAACATGCTCCTCTTTGCATTTTTGGCACATATCACATTGTAAAACCTCCCTCCTTATTTCCTGTGTCATGCCTGGCCAAAAAAAAAAAAATGTTGTTTGGCTTAAAAATACTTGCTTGAATGCTTGAGTGGCCTCCTTGAGATGCATGAATGTTCTCTATAATCTTTTGCCTAATGTTTCCTCCATTGCCAATGTAGAGCTTGGATTTATACTTCAGCATCCCATTGCAGTACTGATATAGTACTGATATAGAGGGTCAATATTTAGTTTAATCATCAGGGCTTGAATTTTTTTCTTGGCAACATCATTTTTATAGTTGTCCATCACTTTCTGCAGCCAAGCTGGAATAAGCTGTGTTACATCATTGCATTCACCCTTTTCTCTCCTTGAAAGGGCATCAGCCACCACATTTTACGCTCCCTTCCTGTGTTGTATTTCATAATCTAAGCCCATGAGTTTAGTTAGCCATTTTTGTTGTAACAGTGTACCTTTGTTCCAGCAAGAATTTAAGTGACTGGTGATCTGTTCTGATAATAAAATGGTGCCCTTCAAGGTAATGCCTTCACTTGATCACAACAGTCACCAATGCGAGTAGTTCCTTCTCATATATGGACATTCCTAAGCTCTTCTGTCAAAAGCTTTACAGATATAGGCCAGGGGCCTCCTGTTTTGCATTAGCACAGCACCTAATCCTCTATAGCTAGCACCGATCTCTTTAATAAAAGACTGTGTGAAATCAGGCAAGGCAAGGACAGGGGTGAACTCATAGCTCCCTTTAGGGTATTGTCAGCGATTTTACATGTTTAATAATTCTGCAAGTGTATGGATTGCTCAAGTAATAAAATGGATGTTGAGTCCAAGTATCGTTCCCACAAGGATTTAGTTAATTCAATTTAATTAAATTAATCTTAACCAAATCTGTTAACTTTGAAGGTTTGATGATTTAAACTAATTAAAATATAAACTAAGAACAATGAATAATTATAATTCAAATAAGTGAAAATCAGATTAATGAAAATTACTTTAACTTTTTAAAGGAAAAGTACTAGGATCCCGAAACTACTTATAGTTGTTAATTCCTCTATCTCGATTCTTGGTTTTGACAAAATATGACAGTTATGAAGATGAATATCCCTAGATTGTTTAACAGTTTCTCTCGAATAAAATTAAACATATTCATATTTATGACCCGACTATATCTCTATGATGAATGCGAATACAAACGAATGCATTATGTTTCTATGGATAATTAAAGATCACCTAAAGTATAGCGGTACATTTCTATCCCATATCGGACTTTAAGATAATTAAAATAGTGTCTAGCATGCTTTCGATTTTTCACCACAATAATCATACAATTACTACGTATATAATTGTAGATCCAAATAAATCAAAATTAATTATTCAAAACTTTATTGAAATAAATTGTCAAAAACCAAGTATCTAAATAGAAGAATTTAAACTACAAGGTTCATCGTAATCCTAGCACTAAAATAAAATAGCCTAGCATATTAATAATAAAGAAATAAAGAGTAGACGAAAATCTGGAATTCATCACCCGGGGACGAAGAAAACCAAAAAATGATGACATCTTGTTCTTGATCTTCGTTGAGTTCTTGAAAAGAGCAATTATTGATCTCTGGGTTTGTGTTTTCGTGTATTGTTTATCCCAAAAATTCTACACTGACTATGAGTTAATAACTCATATATATATTCTCCTAATTGTGCCCAAAGATCCCAAAATATTACAAAATCTGCAGCCCAGCAGTTGGGTCAGGGGCGTATATTCTTTTGGCACGACTGTTGGATGGGTGACATGACTTTAGCTCAAATGTTTACTCATAGGGAGCATACTTCTGTCCAGGTAGTTGAGTTCTTTGATGATACTGGATGGGATATCGATAGACTCTTGTTGGCCACATGATATAGCAATCCAGGTTGGAAGTCTACCGCTTTGTCCCGATGTTCTTGATAGACCTATGTGGAAAGACACCCCAGATGGTAGGTTTTCTACCAAGTCGGCGTGGCAACTTGTTCGCACTGGGAGTACTCTTCAGGCCTTTTGTCGCATGATTTGGAGCCCCATAATCCCGCAGACTATCTCTTTCTTTTGTTGGCGATTGTGGCAGGGTTTAGTGCCAGTGGATGTGATTATTCAGAGGAGGATCCGGGCCCACATAGCATCAAGGTGTCAGTGCTGTTCAGAGATTGAGACCATCCAGCATGTCTTTATTGATAGCCCTGTGGCTCACCAGGTATGGCAGCACTTCTCAGCTATTTTTGGCATTCTCCTTAGGGTTGGAGAGATGCTACAGCATAGATTTAAGACTTGGAGATTCTCAGGCCAGTTTGTCAGGAGTGGCCATATTCGCACTATCATCCCTTTGCTGGTCTTTTGGTACATTTGGACAGCTAGGAATGATGCAAAGCATCGTAGGATTGGCACGGAGCCCAGTCGTATCATCTGGCGGGTCTATCACACTATTTCTTTACTGCAGACGGGAAGACTCTTTCGATTTGTGCATTGGCTTGGGGACCTTGATCTTGCCCCACATTTTGGTATTACTCTTACTTATCCTACTCCCAGCCCCCCTACTTTGGTTTATTGGCGTGCCCCGTTGGCTGGATCTCCCAAGATCAATACTGATGGATGCGTCAGTGATGGATTTGCGAGTGGCGGGCGTGTTATCAGAGATCACACTGGGCGTTGTATCAGGGCCTTCTCTACTGGCTACGGAGACATACTTATTTTGGAGGTAGAGTTGAGAGCCATTTTACAGGGCATTGAGCTTGCCCGACGGATGGGTCTTGTGGACTTATGGATTGAGACTGACTCTACACTTGCTGTTCATTGTATTTCACGTGGTGGGGGGCCGTGGGTGATTCAGTCAATACTCAGACGCATCCGACATCTTCTATCATTCGATCGAGACACAGTTTTCCATATTTTTCAAGAGGGAAACCAGGTCGCTGACTCTTTAGCTTCTGAGGGCTGGGACCAACGACATTATCAGGAGTATGGATCTTCAGACTTGCCTCGTCGTTTGCGTGGACTACTTCAGACTGACAGATATGGCCTTCCATCAGTTAGAGGTCTTTAGTTTTTTGTTAGTTTGTTTTTCATTTGCTTTTGCTTTTGCTTTTCAGAATTATGTACCGGAGGTAGTATCTCTTTATTTGCTGTAGTTTGAGGAATTTTTTTCATTCGTTGTATGCTTGGAGGTCAGGTTCATATCCCCCTCCTGTGTACTACATTTTTTATATAAATACAGTGGTAGGGGTATCCAAACCCCCACCAGCCTGTCCTGGTAGAGGCCTAAAAACCATACTGGGACTGTGCTGGTGCTTCGAATAAAAAAAAAGGTTTCTTAAGTGTATTAGGACTTAAAAAGGAAATAAAACTTCGCAGACAAAAAAGAACACTGGGCTATCGCCCAGTTGAGTGAAATTCCTTATTGTTTTGTTTAAGTTTTGCTGGGCGCTCGCCTATAGCTGGTAAGTCCTCGCAATTTGGTCCTTCCAGTTTTCACAACCTCCAATTTGATCATTCAACTTTGGATCTTGGTCATTTTAGTCCTCAAACTTTCATTTAGTCTTCTTTAGTCCTCCAAATTTTGATAATCTTCCTTTTGTTCCTCAAACTTCAAGTGAATGCAATTTGATCCTCATACTTCTGAGACATCTTCCAATTTATCACTTTTTTCATCAATTCTTCTCCATTTTCTTACAGACGGGTCCAAAACTGAAATAGAAGCAATAACAAACTAGATTAAGTAGAAAATCGATAAAATAACATGATAAAAGCTTAGTTTAAAGGTCTGAATAAGTACACAAAACACACTTATCAAACACCCCAAACTAAACATGTGTTCGTCCTCGAACAAAAACAAAACTAAAATATAAATTTAAACTAAGCTAAGAGAATCAATAGGAATTTAGTCAATATTAAATTTCTTACCATATGCCTCAAGTTCGAAAATAAAGCAACAATTTTAGAAAGAGATTAAACAACAACACAAATTTTTTTCACTTATCCGATGCTCTACCTTTAGTGAGTGTGTGATTATTCAAAAAATGAACTTACATCTGTATTTGACTACGACCAATATTGTGTTATTGATATTTTTACAATTCTGAATCCTTTGTAGTCATTTATTCCTTACTCCTCTCGTAATTTATCACACTTCTAAAGCTTTTCTCTCCAATCTCGAGGTTTCCTAGCGAATTTGGATCCTATTGATCAACACAATACTTTTTTCAAATAAAGTGGTAAAAATCAGAGTCTTGAATTCTTAGAACTAGGATGGTGAGTGATTTCTAAAGTCTCATCTTCAGTCTTAGAGGGTCTAACCTAGCAATCCTTATTGAGTACTTTAACTCTTTTTATTTTATTTAACCAATATAAACGATCTTACATCCTGTGCAATACTTCTCTTTTACAAGCTTTCTATGTGACCCATGTAGCGAGCTTTGGGCCAATGACTTCCAAGTCAGATGACCATAGGGCACTATGTTTTAAAATACCCTAACATGCTTAATTGATCGAGTCCCACAGGCTATAAGAGAAGTGAAGATATAAAATTTGAAATTAATTTTTTTAATTGACCCATGTAGCAAGCTTTGGGCCGATGACTCCCAAGTCGAATGACCATAGGGAACCAGGTTTCAAGATATCCTAACAGACTTAATTGCTCGAGTAAGATATTTTATTTTATTTATTAACAGTGAGTAGTACTCGGTTTAGATTCCTTGACTACAACCTATTCAACCAAAGTTGAGACCAGAAAACCCAAACCATCAAAGTTCTCATAATACACGTACTAATTTTAACACATCCAAACTGTTCTCAAACAGTTTGGTCACTAGTCTAAGGATTTAGGAACGAAATTTTTCACAATGATACTAAGTCAATAATATCAACCCATACACTCAAGTCATGTTTCCAATAAATGATAAGTCAATAGTGGCTATGTGCTTCATTAATCAGGTCTAACATGGATAAGTATTCAGATAAAAGCACAAGTTCAAGTGTTGTCTAATATTCTACTAAAAATGTACTCGATTTTGAACAGATATCATCATTGGCGGTAGGATATTCAACAACAACAAGACAAATAAACTATTAAAAGTTTTTTTTAAAGTTATTTCAGTTATACAGTCCCGAGTGATAAGCAAATTCAAAAGCAATTCAGTATCCTGATACTTTTTAACCCACTCTAAAAAAAACCTTACATTGTCCCCAATGTAAAAGAAAATTAGAACAAAATAAAATGACGTAAAGATCATATACTTCCCAGTGGTAAAGGTAGAGAAGAAGGTCGTGGCTGATCGGATGGTCCATCAGAAGTGGATCCGTGGTGAAGAGCGCTCGATGCTGAGGGCTGAGAGACGATGGTATAAATGTCGTCTATGCGCTGCGTAAAATGGAGCATTCGACAGTTGATATCGTCAGATGAGTAATTGATAGTCCGTTGTTCTCCTCTGAGCGCGGTGTTGGACGCCTTCAATGAGTCCATTTCAATACGCATATGGTTAACTGTGTGCTGTATGGCCAGCGGAGTGCGCTGAATGGAACTCAAAACCTGACCCTGCTCGGATAACTGGGTAAAAATTTGACGCAAGAGGCGATCAGTCTCGGTAGCTAGTATTGGAGCTGAATTGTCTGCTGCTCGTCTGGCTATAGGATTGTCCAATGTCCATTTGTTAATAGGTGGTTCGGGAGTTTTGGGCTCCTCATGAGGAAGTAATGGCACTCCTTCTGCTAGGCAAAGTGCACTAATGAGACAAGGAAACATGGAGGATCGGCCAGACGCACACTGTGATGCAAGATCAACAATGAATCAAAAAATATGATTCCCAAAGTCAATTTTGTGCCCACTTGCAAGATGATATAAGAACTGGGCTCGAGATTCATTAAAGTCTGTGCGGTGGGATGTAGGATCGATGTTGTGACACACAAAAATATGGAAGATACGTAGGCTCTCTGTCAACTAGTTATGTAGGAATTTGGGTCCAACAAGAGGCCAAGCGTCTTCTCGTCCATAAAGAAACTGAGTCACTTGTGTCATGTCAAGATCGGCCGGGACATGCTCAATATCGTTGGCAGTTTGCCTATAATAATTTTTAATCACGGCTGGGCTGAACATAATCCACTTTCCACGGACCCAAGTTGTGTACTGATGGTCTGCCTCAGGTTCTTCAATGGCGTGATTGA
Organism: Forsythia viridissima; assembly: GCA_030279155.1. Taxonomy (NCBI): domain Eukaryota; kingdom Viridiplantae; phylum Streptophyta; class Magnoliopsida; order Lamiales; family Oleaceae; genus Forsythia; species Forsythia viridissima. The sequence goes on from CM059042.1 coordinate 29,991,666, forward strand.
AGTTGGCAGGAAATTCTTTGACCAAGAGTGGGTAGGCCAAATGAGGTTTACCTGCAACCCTTTGCCAACCACAAGAATTGATGAGATTCGCCATTTCGGAGTAGGAGAAGTCCGTCAGAATTACCTCCCTTTCAGCCCATAAATTTTTCTTCACTAACCACTTATTGTTAATATTCTCTTCTTCGAGACCCTGAAATTTTAGGATACCTCCATCATCAACATTTGCGTCCACTTGTCGGCGTCGGCTAGATGATGAACCGACCTTCTCTTTCTCCTTTTTTTGTTGGTGGGTCTTTTCGTTTTGGTGCCTTGGTACCTAAGAAAAAGAGAAATTATATCATTAAGCACCATATTAAATGAAAGAATATATAAAACACGCCAAAAGAAAAGAAAATTAGAGAATTTTCTTATTTTAAACTTTGTCCTATCACTACTTTTCACCACTGGAAAAGTTGAGAAAATATTGAAATTTTTTTGTGCCATCTCCAGACATATAGTTCTACATAGATTGGTCTTTATCATATTCAAAATTTAGGTAGAACGGAGGTCATATGAGTTGGACGGGAGGGGGACGAAGTTGGTGACATAAAGTGGCAGGTGCCCAGCCATGGCATACAATGGCTGCAGAAAACGAGTCAGGTGTCTTGGCGCAATGTGTAGTGTAATTCTATTGAATGTATGCACAATGAACAAGCTTAAATGCGTATGAAGAATGGTCAATTGAAGGTTAGCCCTAATTGCACAAGAATTGGTACTTAGTCATTTTATCAAACACCTAGAGGGCAACTACGTATGAGGTAGATTTTAAATAATCTGGGAAGTTGAAACTAGCCCAAAATTTTATACTTCAAATCATAATCTCTACAAACCATCAACTAAATTAACCCATCCTCCATAATATATCATCATAAAATCAAGAGAATTCAAGATTAAAAGCAAAAAATTGAGAATAGAGGAACAAATATCATACCTTGGAATGATTTCGATTTTGATGTTGAAAGGAAGGCAATGGAATGCCTTGAAACTGTGTTTGAATGTAGATGAAGTGATTTATGACCAAGATAGATGCAGATTTATGTGTGATTTGGGGATGAATGCAACTGTGTAGGCGATTTGGGACCTATAGTGCGCGTAAGGGGATATGTTTTTGCTTTTAGAAAAAAATATTTGACCGTTTGTTGCTTAAGTGCTGGGCATTCTGCCCAATACTAAGCCTGGGCGATAGGGTAAAACCCGGGCAATCGCTTTGGCTAGATGCTGGGCATTCTGCCCAGTTTGATCACACTAGGGAGATTGCCAGGGATAAATCCGGGTGATCGCCCTGTTTACTAGAATTTTTTTTAAATATCAAAGTTAACAACTATGAATGCATGCTGAACTTGACATTCTAAAACATGCAATACGTGCTAAAAATGGATTATGATGAACCGAAAAGAACTAAACGTTGCTAAAAAAAGAATTTTTTTTTACTTAAGTGCAAAACTTGGATAAATCAACATGATATGCCTAAAACTAAAGTTATGAAGCTATTCCCACTTCATGCATTTGGTGAATTGTACCTAGGCCTAATTAATCATGTGAAATCTTAAAGTCGTACGAAAAATCAACTAAGTGCAAAAATTGGAAAAACAAAAGTGGTGTGCCTAAAACAAAAAATTAAAGTAAAATCCCTAACCACATGCAATACTCAAAGAAATACGTTTAAAAAGTAGAAATGGATAGAAAAATGGGTTGCCTCCCATTAAGCGCTCGATTTATAGTCTAGAGCTCGACATTTCAGTTTGATCATTTCGGTGGTGCAAGATGAACTGTGGACTTTTCTTTCGAGAATCCACCTCTCCAATAGACTTTCAACCTCTGCCCGTTGACTTTAAAAGTCCCTTTGCTCTCATGATTGATTTCCACTGCTCCATATGGATAGACTTTGGTGATTGTGTAATGACCTGACCATCGAAACCTCAACTTGCCCGGAAAAAGCTTGAGGTGAGAATTATTCAACAAGACTTGCTGCCCAACCTCAAAATTTCTTCTTTGAATATGTATATCATGCCACCTTTTGGTCCGCTCCTTATACAGTTTTGTGTTCTCATAAGCTTCCAACCGAAACTCATCCATTTCGTTCAATTGAAAGAGTCTCTTTTCACCAGTTGCTTTTAAATCAAAATTCAACTTCTTGACTGCCCAATATGCCCGGTGCTCCAAATAAACAGACGATAGGAAAACATGCCTATAGGAGTTTTGAAAGCTATCTGGTAGGCCCATAAAGCGTCATCTAGTTTTTTGACCAATCTTTTCTTGATGAACTCACCGTCACATCAAGAATCCGCTTCAAATCCCGGTTGGAGACTTCCACTTGCCCACTGGTTTGATGGTGATAGGGAGTAGCAATATGATGACAAACGTCATATTTAGCCAACAAACACTCAAAATGACGATTGCAAAAGTGTTTATCCCCATCACTAATAATGGCTCGGGGTGTGCCATAATGAGTGAAAATGCATTTTTTTAGGAAATCCATCACAACCCGCGCATCATTTGTAGGCAAGGCGACTGCTTCAACTCATTTGGAGACATAGTCGACAGCAACCAAAATATATTGATTCGAGAATAAATAGGGGAATGGCCCCATGAAATCAATACCCCACACATCAAAAAGCTTGACCTCAAGTAAACTATTGAGAGGCATTTCATTCATTTTCGAGATATTTCCCGTGAGATGGCACCGATCACATCCCTTTACAAAAAGGTTTGCATCTTTGAAGAGAGAAGACCAATAGAACCCAGACTGTAGAACTTTAGCAACAGTTTTAGAGGCAACAAAATGTCCAGCGTAGGCCGAATAGTGGCAATGCTCAAGTATCTGAGGGATTTCTTCTTCAGGAATACACCACCTAATTATTTGATCTGGACCCTGTTTATAGAGAATGAGATCTTCCCAAAAATAGTACTTCAAGTCAGAGATAAATTTCTTCTTTTGATGACTTGAATAATCAGGCTGAAATGAGCTTCTCTTTTAGAGTTTTGAATGCCAATAAACACTCTTTAGAGAAGACATAGGGCACATCCTTGACCAGCAGGATACACAAAGGTTTTGTGATCTTCGAGAAGTCTTTGATGAAGCAACGATAGAACCCGGCACGCCTAAGAAAGCTACTAATACCCTTGACAGAAGTTGGTGGCGGCAATTTCTCTATAACCTGAATTGCTTTATCCACTTCAATCTCCTTAGCTGAAATCCGATGTCCCAACACGATACCCTCTTGAACCATGAAGTGACACTTTTCCCAATTAAGAGCTAAGTTTGTATCTTCACACCGCTGCAAAACCAGGTATAGGTGCTCTAAGCACTCATCAAAGGATGAACCAAACACCGAGAAATCATCCATGAATATTTCAATGAATTTCTCCACCATATCAGAGAAGATGGCCATCATGCAACGCTGAAAAGTGGTAGGAGCATTGTATAGACCAAAAGGTATCCTACGGTAAGCAAAGGTACCATAGGGACATGTGAATGCGGTCTTCTCTTGATCCTCAGGTGCTATTGGAATTTGACTATAGCCAGAGTATCCATCTAAAAAATAGTAATGAGAATATCCAGCCAGTCTTTCCAACATCTAATCAATAAACAGAAGGGAAAAGTGATTCTTCCTAGTAGAAGTGTTGAGTTTGCTGTAGTCAATGCAAACTCTCCATCCAGTGATTGTTCTGGTTGGAATCAACTCATTCTTTTCGTTCTGAACCACAGTGATACCTCTATTTTTTGGCACTACTTGAACTGGACTCACCAAGTACTGTATGAGATTGGGTAGATAATCCCGGCATCCATTAGCTTCATGACCTCTGCTCTGACAACTTCTTTCATGTTAGGATTCAGCCTCCTCTGACTGTCAATACTTAGTTTAAAATCGTCCTCCGTGAGTATTTTATGTATGCACAGTGTAGGGCTGATGCCCTTGATGTCAGCAATAGATCATCCAATAGCTGTCTTGTGTTCTCAGAGCACTCGGAGTAATTTTTCCTCTTCAAGCTCATTAATAGAATTTGCGATGATCACAGGCAAAGTAGAGAATTCTCCCAAGTAGGCATAACAAAGATGTGATGGCAACTACTTGAGCTCTATTTTAGGAGGTTGTTGAACATAAGACAGATGTTTTGTAGAACCTGTGCCCAACTCCTCAAAGCGTGGTCGACGTATATATGGAGGATTAGCTTCAAGATATCTTGTGCACATTTCAACCTCACTAGAATCAGTGTGAGTGGATTGAGAATTCATAATACAAGCCTCAATGGATATGATGGATTATTGAGTTGAAAATTTTTATGAAATGTATTATCAACCACATCAACTTTGAAGCAACTATCTGACTCGATTGGATATTTAATTGCCTTGAAGACATCAAATGTGACTTGCTTTTCACTAAGCCTCAGAATGAGTTGGCCTTTTTTATACATCGATTAGCGCTCCACCAGTGGCTAAAAATGGTCGACCAAGAAGAAGTGGAACATCTTTATCTTCCTCCATGTCAAGAATGATGAAATCAGCTGGGAAGATAAATTTGTCCACCTTTACCAAAAGATGTTCAACAACTCCTCTTGGATGTTTGATAGACTGATTAGTTAGCTGTAGAGTTACTGTAGTTACTTTAGCTTCTCCCAAATCTAATTTCCTGAAAATAGAAAATGGCATCAAGTTAATACTAGCTCCTAAATCACATAAAGCTTTATCAAAACAAAAATATCCAATTGTGCAAGGTATTGTAAAACTCCCTGGATCTTTTAGTTTAGGAGGTAGCTTATTTTGCAAAATGACACTACACTCTTCTGTCAACATCACCGTCTCATGTTCCTCCATCTTGCGTTTATTTGAAAGAATGTCTTTCAAAAACTTTGCATAGCTGAGCATATGAGCAAGTGCATCTGTAAAAGAGATGTTGATATGTATTTTCTTGAAGATCTCAAGAAATTTTCTGAATTGCTTGTCTAACTTGTGCTTTTGTAACCTCTGAGGAAATGGGATCGGAGAATCATATGGTTTGATAGGAACAGTTGATGGGCCATTAAGGATTCTATCTGTGGGCCATTGATTAACTCAAACATGCTGTCAGAATCCCCACTGCTGAGAGTCACCATTTTCCAGTTACTGCTTCCTCCTCTGCCTCCTCATCATCTACCTTATCAATTAGCATATAGTTCAACATCCTGTTCTTATAGATATGTCCCACTTTGTACTTTTCATCACACTTAAAACATAATCCCAATTTTTTTAGTTTGTAACTCAGTGGGGGTGATGGTTTTGTAAGAAGGAGGTTGGCTGTTTCTTTTGGAATCTGAATTATGTATGTCCGGTGCTTTGGGATAGGAAAAAGGCTTAGTGGTCTTGGAATTTTTAGTGATGGCTGTTGTAGTGGTTTCTTGTAGCAAGTTTATCTCAAAGGCTTGGGTTAGGAAAGATGGTTTGATCATGGATTTAATTTCTCATTTCTGCCCACTTGTGAACACACTAATGTAGTAAGACTCCGGTAAGTTAGGTAAAGTCTGCATAGCTTGTGTAGCGCGGTTATAGTGAGTAGCGACACTTAAATTTTAAAATCTTAACTTCTAAATTTTTAACTTGACATAATAAATTAAAGACCATATAAAATAAAATATTTAAAATTTATGCGAGTTTACAGAAAAGTAAAACCGCGCTCTTATACCAAGCTGTAACACTCCGGATTTTTCCAACTTGGAGGGTCACTAAAATAATCTCTAAAATATATTGGACGACTCCAAATAATATTTCCCGTGCCCTTGAATGATTTTAAAAATATAAATTTTGTAGAAGATAACAAGTGCGCAAGGGAAAAAAAGATTATTCTTTAAGTTTCTAAGGTTTTGCCTATACCGTGATAGGTGTCGCCACAAATTATTTGACCATTTAAAAGAATTAAAAAAATTCTAAAATTTGAACTGTAGACACTAGGGACTACAGACTACAATGTGGTAAAATTTCAAGCCTTAACTACATCGTTTGGTAGGTAAAAATGATAGCCGAAGTTGCTTGAAAAACTGTCCCGGGTGCCTTAAGGCAGCCAACTAAAACGTTCATAATAAATTCATACAATAGAATTTTTGAGTGATTCTAATTGCTGTTATTGGACCACATATATGGCTTTCCATATCCACTGATTTCACTCAAAAATTCCAACCGTGGCATAAGTTATCATTTTTCAATGTAGGGACAGTAAGCTAGAAATTTCAAAAAATGAAACTAGGCACTTCTAACTTGAAATTTTTAACGGCAAACAAACCGACATCGTTTTTTTCCAGAAAAATTACATAATATAATTAAATACTGAATCAAAGAATTAAAAATATTGTATTTACATCATAATTGACTCGATAATCTCAACGTCAAAACTTAATCTAGAAAGAAAATTCCATGACAAGCTCGCTAGCCTACCGCCATCGCATCAACGCCAATCAATTGAATCTGAAAATTTATTTATTTTGGGGGTGAGTATTTCATAAGAAACACTCAGTAGCAATACATACAACATGTGGGAAAATTATACGTAAACATAAATGCAACATGTCATAATTTTTAAATGTGCATAGGAACATAAAAATTGGTAGCAGGCACCACATAACGTCATATGTGATTACTTTCAATCACTAACATGTTAAAGTGATTACCTTCAATTACTATCATAAAGTTCCTTTGTAATTAGATTTGCATGGCATTTAATCACATCATAATTCTCCAAATGTCATTTAAAAATCGCAATAAAATTAGTAAGTAAAACTACCTTGAAAACGAGTTTTCGATTGAAGTTTGATGAAGAAAATTTGTTTCTGCAGCTTCTAAAAAAAATCAAAACCCACATGCTATAAATAGATGTATATATAAGGAACTTTTGTGAAGGTTAAAACAATGTTAAACCCCTTTTTCTGCTGGCTGAAATCTGGACAGAATTGAAGGTAATTGCTTGAAAATTGGTGACTAAAATGGCAGGAAATGTAGACTGTGTGCTAGCCGAAAATCTGAAGGAAAAGATGGATAAATGCTAGAGTATTTTTGGTGGTTGAGACTAAGATTTCAAGGCTTCTTGTTGGATGAAATTGAAGGGAAAAAGGAATGATTTTTGCTGGTGTTTTAGAGCTGAAAAAAATGAAGAAGAAGCAAGACTAATTCCTACTGCTGGGGCCGAATTTTGAGTAGCAAAAGTAAAGAATAAGGACCTTTTAGTTGGCTGATAATGGACAAAACTTTAGGAGATTACGGGGGTGGTTTCTTGTTGTTGGAGGGACGTTTTTCTTTGGGAGTTGTGGGGGGGGCAGTTTGCTGCAACAAAAAGAGAACAAGAATACTAGGACGAAAGGCTGAAATCTTCAGTAAAATGGCAGAAGTGCTGGACGTTTTTTGTGTTTTAAAATGGAGGAAAAGAGAGACTATGCTGGCCGAATTTTGGGACCTTATTGGGGGGAAAGAATTGGTTAACAAGTGAGGGTAATTGGTGGAGAAAAAAAACTGGAAGTGGGCTGCTAGGTGGGGCAGTTTTTGCTAGATCATGGGGGTGGTTTTTCTTGTTGTGCATGGGGGCTGTTTGGTTGATGCAAAATGGTAGAGGTTAAGGGATTGTTTGGCTAAGTATTTTGGTGGTTTTTAGGGTGTTGTTTGGGTGGGGTTTTCGACTAAATTTTGGAATTGAAAAGTAAATCGATTTTGGCTAAGAAATCGAAAGTAGATGACCGGGATTTTTAGATAGAATCGGAGAACAAATTTTAAAATTTTTTTAAAAATTTAGGCCTATAAATTATTTCTCGTTCAACTTGAAATTCAAAATTTACCAAATGAAAATAGAAAAAGGTTCGTTTTCAAATTAATTCCATAGTCGTCGACTAAAAAAATTTGAAGTGAATACACGCAAAATTTTAACGTGACCAAATTTTGAAAATGAACCATGAGGTACGAAGCGACGTTGAAAGTAAGAAATTTATTTACTTGAAATTAAAATGCGAAAAATTTCGGTTGTTACAACTCTCCCACTTAAAATAATTTCATACTCGAAATTTAACTTACATAGTTTACAAGGTCCGGGTACTTATCTAAAATATCTTCTTTTCTTTCCCAAGTGACCCCATCTTCCTCATGTCTACCCTACTAAACTTTAACTAATGGGATCTCCCGATTTTTCAGAACATGGACTTTTCTTTCTAAGATCACCATAGGTGCTTTCTCGTAAATCATATCATTTCTTAAATCCAACGACTCATATTTTACCACATGCGTAGGATCATGTACGTACTTCATTAACATCGAAACGTGGAAGACGTCGTGCACTGCCTAGAGCTCGGGTGGTAATGCCAAACGATACGCCACATTTCCAATTTTTTTTTCCACAAGAATCTTAAAAGGGCCGAAGAAACACAGTCTTAACTTTCCTTTCTTTCTAAAACGTAAAATTCTTTTCATCGAACCCACTTTAAGAAATACTTTCACGCCGACTTCAATCTCTAACTCGTTCATCTTTTGGTTTGCATAACTTTTCTGATGATCTTGTGCTGTCTTAATTCTAGATCTGATCTTGTCTATAGCTTCTACCATTTTCTCAAGTAATTCTGGATCCAAAATTCTTCTTTCGCGAACCTCATCCCAACAAATTGGTGAACGACATCAACGACTATAAAGTGTTTCATATGGTGCCATGTCAACATTAGCTTGGAAACTATTATTAAATACAAACTCTACCAACGATAAGTGACCATCCCATTTACCACCTAGATCCAAAACATATGCCCTCAACATGTCTTCCAAAATTTGAATGGTTTATTTTGATTGCCCGTCGGTTTGAGGATGATGTACTGTACTAAAATCCAATTAAGTTCTCATAGCTCCCTAAAGGCTTTTCCAGAAATTTGAGGTAAACCTCGAGTTGTGGTCCATACAATGAACATTGGCACTCTACAAAGTTGGACAACTTCTCTGACATACAACTGTGCTAGCTGTTCCAAACTAAAATCATCCGAATTGGCAGAAAATTGAGTAGATTTTGTCAAACGATCTACTACAACCCCGATGACATCATGACGTATAGTCGATCAAAGAAAACCCATAAGAAATTCATTGCAATTTTTTTCCATTTCCATTGTGGTATATCCATTGGATTTAGTGGCCCCGACGACCTCTGATATTCTGCTTTCACTTGTTGACACACCAAACATTTAGCACAAATCGAGCTATAATCCCTTTCATGTTTCTCCACTAAAATGTGTTACGTAAATCCTTATACATTTTGGTTCCTTCTGCATGTGCGACGTAAGGAGAAGAATGAGCTTCAGATAAAATCTCATTCCTCGACCTCTCATCCTTGGGCACGTACAACCAACCTTCAAACATCAAAGTTTTGTCTTCGGCTATTTCAAATCCTTTCATTTTTTTTAGTTTGCTCGTCAGCCCTGATTTTTTTTTCCCAAAAGGGCTCATCTTTCTTAGCTATCACCACTCTATCTTTGAGTGTCAGTTTTAATGTCAGACTTGTTATCATTGTTGATGCCCGCACTGGCGGCGCCAACACTTCAATTGTTAAATTCTCAAAGTCCTTGATCAAATTATCTTGTGTTGATTGCAATACATACAACTGACCCATATTTTTATTTTCTTAGAGCATCGCGATGACATTAGCCTTACCAAGATGGTACATGATAATGCAGTCGTAGTCCTTTACTAATTCCAACCACTGTCATTGTCTCATATTCAACTCTTTTTTGGAGAAGTACTTGAGACTCTTATGGTCAATGTAAATCTCACACTTACTTCCATAAAGGCAATGACACCAAATTTTCAAAGCAGGAACTACCGCTACAAGTTTAAGATCATGCGTAAGATAATTCTACTCATACTGCTTCAACTCCTTTGAAGCATAAGCTATTACCTCTCCATGTTGCATGAACACACAACCCAAATCGATCTTTGATGCATCACTGTAAATTACATAGCCTTTTGAACCTTCGGATAAATCTAGTACTGGTGCAGACGCTAACTTGTCCTTTAACTCTTGAAAAACCAGTTCACATTTCTCAGACCAATCATACTTAACACCCTTTCGAGTCAACTATGTCACACGACTAGCTATTTGGGAAAATCTTCAATGAATGGTTGATAATAGCCGACTAAACCTAGAAAGCTTCTTATTTCTCCAACATTAGATGGTGCTGGAAAATTTGACACAGCCTCAACTTTTGATGGATCCAATTCAATTTCCTTAGCCATAACAACATGACCAAGGAATCGTACTCAGTCTAGCCAAAATTCATATTTATTGAATTTGGCATACAATATTTTCCTCTGTAAAGTCTCTAATACTATCTTCTAGTGCTCTTGATAATGCTCAGTATTTCTTGAATAAATTAGGATGTCATCAATGAATACAATGATGAACCGATCTAAATACTGATGGAAGACTCGGTTTATAAAATCCATAAATATTGTAAGAGTCTTCGTAAGTCAAAAGGGCATTACTTTAAATTCATAATGTCCATAGCGAGTTTGGAATGTATACTTTGGTATATCCGATGGCTTGATCCTCAGTTAATATAGCCCGACCTCAAGTCGATCTTTGAAAACACTAAAACTCCATTGAATTGATCAAACAAATCCTCAATTCTCGAAAGGGGATACTTATTTTTTATCGTCAACTTATTCAGCTAATGGTAGTCGATTCACATTCTTATCGATCCATCTTTTTTCTTCACGAGGAGAACCAGAGCTCTCCAGGAGAAAACATTTGATCTGATAAATCCTTTAACCAAAAGATCTTGCATTTTTAACTCTTGCAATTCTTTTAGTGCCATCTAATACAGAGCCTTTGATATGGGTGCAGCTCCAAGTATCAGATCTATCGTGAATTTTACTTGCCTATTAGGCGGGAAACCTAATAAGTCATCTGGAAACATGTCGGCGTATTCTTGAACTACTGGCATATTATCCAATGATACTTCTTTGGATTAGGTACCAGTTAGATTGATAAGAAATCCTTGACAATCTCGCTTCTTTAGTAACTTCTTTGCATGCAAAGCTGAGACAAGGCGGGGAAGTGCTTTAATCTTCGACTTATAAAATTTGAACTCCATTTTTTTTTTCTGATCTTCAAAGATTACTTTCTTCTCAAAACATATAATGGTAGCGTGATTACTACCCAAGGAATCTATACCCAAGATAATATCAAAGTCTCCCATATTTATAACATGTAGATCTGTTGTCACTGCCAACCCATCAAAATCTATCTGCACTGTCCTAGCTAATTAATCTATATTTATGGTTCCTTCTGATGGCATACTAACCTCTAGTATACTCTGAGTTTTCTGACATGTAACATTAATCTGAGCTAGGCGTGCATCAGATATCAAATATAGTTTTAGGCATTTGAGATGCCTGAGGTATGATCCTTTAACATCCACTTTCAGAAAAATGGTAAGCACACAATTAAAGCCAACATCTTGTTGTCACAAACTCGTAGTTCATCGCCCTAATATGTGATGCCCTATGTTACCGACATGACGGCCAATTGACTTGGGATCCGAAGAAAACTAAATGTAATCATTTCTTGCCACCTCGACATGTTCTAGATAGTACTCACTTGGTGGAATCATGTCTGAAATATATATTATGAAGAGTCCGATTAAGTGGATTTCTATTGTCTTTTAAGTTAAATCTGAGGACTTAAATAAATCTCCATAAAACAAATATAGAATTTCATAAATATATAAGTTTCATTAACGTCATACTTAAACATAAAAAGAAAATTACCAAACTTTATTTACCTCAGAATTGGCATAGCGCGAAAATGGTGAGTAGCAACCCTTAAATTCTAAAATCTTAACTTCTAAATTTTTAACTTGACATAATAAAATAAAGACCATATAATAAAATATTTAAAATTTATGCGAGTCTTCAGAAAAGTAAAACCGTGCTCTGATAGCAAGCTGTAACGCCCCAGATTTTCCCAACTTAGAGGGTCACTAAGATAATCTTTGAAATATATTGGACGACTCCAATTAATATTTCCCATGGCCTTGAATGGTTTTAAAAATATAAATTTTGCGGAAGTTAACAAGTGCGCAAGGGAAAAAATGATTTTTCTTTAAGTTTCTAAGGTTCTGTCTATACCGTGATAGGTGTCGCCACAAATTATTTAACCATTCAAAAGAATTCAAAAAATTCCAAAATTTAAACTGTAGATACTAGGGACTACATACTACAATGTGGTAAAATTTCAAACCTTAACTACGTCGTTTGGTAGGTGAAAATGATAGCCAATGTTGCTTAAAAAACTGTCATGGGTGTCTCCGCTAAAACGTTCGTAATAAATTCGTACAATGGAATTTTTGAGTGATTCCAATTGATGTTATTAGACCACATATATGGATTTCCATAGCCACTAATTTCACACAAAAAATCCAAGCATAAGTTATGATTTTTCAAAGTAGGGACAGTAGCTGGAAATTTCAAAAAATGAAACCAAGCACTTCTAACTTGAAATTTTTAACGGCAAACGAACCGACATCTCGTTTTCAAGAATAATTACATAATTAAATACTGAATCAAAGACTTAAAAATATCTTATTTACATCATAATTGACTCGATCATCTCGACGTCAAAATTTAAACTAGAAAGGAAATTCCATGATAAGCTCGCTATCCTACCGCCATCGCATCAACGCCCATCAATTCAATCTGAAAATTTGTTCGTTTTGGGAGGTGAGTATTTCATAAAAAAAACACTCAGTAGCAATACATACAACATGTGGAAAAATTATACGTAAACATAAATGCAACATGCCATAATTTTTAAACGTGCATAAGAACATAAAAATTGGTAGCCGACACCACATAACGTCAGACGTGATTACCTTCAATCACTATTATAAAGTTCCTTCGTAATTCATGACATTTATATCACATCATAATTCTCCAAATGTCATTTAAAAATCGCAATAAAATTAGTAAGTAAAACTACCTCGAAAACGAGTTTTCGGTTAAAGTTTTGATGAAAAAAATTTGTTTCTGCAGCTTCCAAAAAACAAAATCAAAACCCACACGCTATATATAGTTTTGTATATAAGGAACTTTTGTGAAGGTTAAAACAAAGTTAAACCCCTTTTTCTGGATAGAAGTGAAGGTAATTGCTAGAAAATTGGTGACTAAAATGGCAGAAAATGGAGACTGTGTGCTGGCTGAAAATATGAAGGAAAAGATGGATAAAGGCTAGAGTATTTTTGGTGGTTGAGACTAAGGTTTCAAGGCTTCTTGTTGCATGAAATTGAAGAGAAAAAGGAATGATTTTTGTTGGAGTTTTACAGCTGAAAAAAAAATGAAGAAGAAGCAAGACTAATTCCTACTGCTGGGGCCGAATTTTTAGTAGCAAAAGGAAAGAATAAGGACCTTTTAGCTGGCTGATAATAGATAGAACTTTAGAAGATTATGGGGGTAGTTTCTTGTTGTTGGAGGGACGTTTTTCTTTGGGAGTAGTTGGGGGGGGCGATTTGCTGGAACAGAAAGAGAAGAAGAATACGAGGTGAAGGGCTGAAATCTTCAGTAAAATGGCAGAAGTGCTGGACTTTTTTTGTGCTTTAAAATGGAGGGAAAGAGAGACTATGCTGGCTGAATTTTGGGACCTTATTGGGGGGAAAGAATTGGTTAACAAGTGAGGGTAATTGGTGGAGAAAAAAACTAGAAGTGGGCAGATTTTGCTAGATCATGGGGTTGGTTTCTTGTTCTGCATGGGGACTGTTTGGTTGATGCAAAATGGTAGAGGTTAAGGGATTGTTTGGCTAAGTATTTTGGTGGTTTTGAGGGTGTTGTTTGGGTGGAGTTTTCGGCTCAATTTTGGAGTCGAAAAGTAAATCGATTTTGGCTAAGAAATCGAAAGTAAATGGCTGGGATTTTTAGATAGAACCGGAGAACAAATTTTAAAAATTTAGGCTAGCTATAAATTATTTCTCGTTCAACTTGAAATTCAAAATTTACCAAATGAAAATAGAACAAGGTTCGTTTTTAAATTAATTCCATAGTCGTCAACTAAAAAAATTTGAAGCGAACACGTGCAAAATCTTAACGTGACCAAAATTTGAAAATGAACCATGAGATACGAAGCGACAGTGAAAGTAAGAAATTTTATTTACTTTAAATAAAAATGCGAAAATTTTTGGTTGTTATAGCTTGAGCCTTTAATTCTTCAAATTTCTCCATATAATCAGCATCCCCTCCATATTGTCTAATTTTGCTAAAGGTTTCTACTATTTCTTCACCAATGGTTTCAGCAAATCTCCTACACACTTCAGTGGCTAATAGTCCCCAATCAGCATTTGGGTGGCTAGACTGCCACATATCTGCCTTTCCCTTCAAGTACATCTCAGCTATACCCACTCTCAAATCCTCAGGTATTTAGTGTAATTAGAAGTATTTACTTGGGTTTCCTCACCAACTCTCTCGGGCTTTCACCACAAAATTGAGGAAAATCAATTTTAGGGAGTTTGTGGTTCATCCTTGTATCATTCCCATTCCCTCTGTTCTATTTTCACCACCAGATCTCCCACCCAACACACTCCCTTCAGAAGCTGAACCTACATTAAGTACTTCCACTTGTTTATCTTTAAACATACTCTTTTTAGCAAGCATAGAAACTATAGACTCATATTTCTCATTCATATCTTGCATATATTGTTCAATTTTTTCTTGTTTAATGTTTAGTGTTTCGAGATTTTTTTTTTAGATGTATCCACCTTACCAGCAACAACAGTGTATGCAGCCCCCAGATTATTTATGATCTTATCAATTCTTTTCTAACCTTTCTCGTTAGCTTTTAGTCTGGTTTCCATCTTGCCTAGGATCTTAGTGCTCTGATACCAATTATAATGAATAAAGCTCATCCAATGGTGAAATTTCATTCAAAACTAGCAACATGGATTGGATTTTTGTAAATTTTAATATCAATCTAAATAACCAAGCTCAATTGCAGAATGGGTAGAAAACAAAATGAAGAAGAAGAAGATAACAAAATTTAGATAATAGATTTGGAGAGAGAATTGGCACTGAGAAATCAGTTACACATTACATCAGATGAATTCTTTCTTCTTCAGCTGGATATTTATACAAGAATTACAGATAAAAACGTTTTTTTCAAATTACAACTTCAAAAAATGTAATAGAACTCACTAATTAATTATTAATGGCAAAATGGTGTCGTTCCTTCCTTGCATTTGAAATTTAGTTAAAACAGTTGATTGCTTCTTCTTCATCTTCCTCTTCTGCTGTTGCGGGTGGTTTACTCTTTTTCCTCTAGATGGTTCTCCTCTTCCTTCCTTGCCACTGTAGCTCATTCCTTTCATCATAACATGTATAAGATCTTCTCACTTTCAATAATTTGCATTTTCATCAACTGAGACCATATGTCGTAATTTCAGTAAGAGTGATTCCTACTCTCTTCGACTGGACTACAACGGGAAGGGATTTAATCCCAGATGACTTGGTAAATTTTTCACTCAAATTTTTTTAATATTCTTTTCCAGTTTTTGGAGAGAAAGAAATAAAATAAAATAATTACAATAAATGAATAAACTTAGAAAATAAAAGACACTGATGAAATGAACAGCCGATAGAGGACAGCAGCTGCGGACATGTCACGTGAGTAGCAGCGATGGGCTCACGACGACAAGGGGCTCACGACAACGAGCTCATGGTGGCGGAAACGATTTGGGTTGGGCAATGATGTAGTGACGACGACGTAACTGGATCTTAGAGGAGAGCATGTTTTTAAAATTTATTGTTGTATTACCGAGGCTAGTTTATGTTCACGACCTGAACTCTATGCTAGGGTTTGAAACAAATTTTGCGAATTTTGGGTTTGTGTTGTTTGGCTTTGGCTATGATTTCGATTCAAATTCAAGGTTTTTTTTTTGGAATTTGTGTTTTGTTTAGGAATCTGGGTATTGGGTATTTGGTTGAATTTGAATGAAGTTGGTTTTTTTTCTTGAAAGAATGGATCACGAACAGCTCTGATACCATCTTGAACCATTTGATCTAAAAGTTTAAACTGTTAGATAAGGCCACATAAATATCATTTAAATGTTATCTTCAACAAGTCTCCTTATGTGTAGGAGAGATTTTATTTTTATTTTTATTTCTCATCAAAGCCTAACACGTGCACAATTCATTTTAATGGGTGGCGGTGAGATTTGAATCCAACACTTTCACCTCTAGATTCATCTTCAAAAATCATTTCAAGTACATCACTAACAGCAGAGAACATGGCAAGCAACCTGACCAAAGATTTATAATGGGATGACCACCGTGTATCACCAGAACGCTGAAGGGTAGTTTCTTGATTAAGTCCCCGTCCACTTAAGATCTCGCATTTCTCTAATGCCTCAATAATGAAGTTTGATTATTTTTCTCGAAGAAGATCACAACGTTTAGAAGATGCTCCAATAGTATTTACAACATCATCAACCACAAGAAAGAAATTAGTAATGGGAATATACTTCTTTGCCACTGCTACAAGAGTTAGTTGAAGTTGATGAGCAAAATAATGAATGTAAAAGGCACATGGATTCTCTTTTAAAATTAGTGCTTTCAAACCATTAAACTTACCTTGCATATTACTTGTCCCGTCATAACCTTGTCCTCTCAATCTAGACATGCTCAAGTTATATTTAGAAAATATCTTAACAATTACAGCCTTAAGCGAGAGAGCCGTGGTACTTGTAACGTGTTCAATCCCTATGAAACGTTCATTTATATGTCCACTACTGTCCACATAACGTAAAACAATGGACATTTGCTCCTTTGTTGACACATCACGAGATTCATCAACTAGAATAGAAAATAATGAATCATCAACATCTTTAATAATAACAATGATTGTTTCAGCAACACAAGCACTTACTATATCCTTCTGAACATCAGGCCATGTCAATTTGTAATTTTTAGGAGCATTTTTCAAGTAGACAGCATTAATATCATTGTTATGAGCAGCCAGAAATTGCAATTGGACTAAAAAGTTACTTGGATTGAGAGAATTCTCAAATTCATCATGACCCCGAAGTAGGAAAGTGCCAAATTAAAATTCGGTGCAAATTCCAATAAACAAATTGCAATTTCCAAATATGAAATATGGATTGCAATTTCATATAGTGTAAACTAAAAAATGATAACATTCATAAGAGTAAGCAAATCATACCCAACCAAAAATTTAATAATACGATAAGTTCTAACTTGCTAAGTAGTAACATTGACAGTTATAAAAACCATACCCAGCCAACAATTTGTGCAAAAGTATAAATATAGATTTGAGCATCTCCAGCAAAGCAATCATGACAATGCACATTGGTTGAGACATCCAATATAGAATATAGAAACATCATTTAAAAAAGCAAAATTGGACACAAAAATTTTAAATAAACTTTTAAGGTTGTCTTATGCAATTCAAATCTCTCATGTCTTAAGAAAAGAAAAACCACAAGAATCATCTAAATTCACAAAGGAAAAGAAAAATAAAAACAGCATACTGATCAAAAATAAAAACTTTCAACCAGTCAAGATCTTTGTGGTGAAGTAAATCAAATGAAATATCAAATATTTCAACTTGAGAAACAGCTTACTGATCTCAAGTTTGAAGTTTCTGTCATCAAAGCTTATTCTACTTCTCTTGATAAAGAAAAGGGAAAAGCTAAAACCCCCTCATCTTATTGTTCTTCTACCTCTTCTTCTGAAGATGAAAAGGCTATACAAACCCCTTCTTTTCAAATAGGAACTCCGATAAATGAAGAACAATCAATGAATGTCATTAATCAATTTCGTCTACAAAAATGGTATACTAATGCAACAATAATTATCAATAAAGAATTCAAAATTAAAACTAGAATTCTTTTAGACTTAGGTGCAGATCAAAATTGTATTAGAGAAGGTCTCGTCCCTACCAAATATTTTGAAAAAACCACTGAAAACCTTTATGGTGCTAGTGGAAAAGGCCTTAATATCAATTACAAACTAACAAAAACTTATGTTTGTAATGGAAACGTTTGTTTCAAAAGTAGTTTTTAGCTGGTCAAAGATCTTGACCAAGAAGTCATTCTTGGTACTCCCTTTCTGGTTCAATTATATCCAATTTCTGTTACCGAAAAAGGTTTGAAATCCAAATATCTCAATCAAGAGATATTCTTTGAATTCACCAGTCCTCCTTCAATAAAAGATATTAATCTTATCGAAGAACATTCAATTACAGAAATTATTAATAATATTAATCTAAAAAACAACACATTAAATATCTAAAAGAAGATATTAAGTTTTCAAGGGTATTAGAACAATTGGAAAACCAGCAAATAAAAGATCACATTGCTAAAATTGACAAAGCCATTATGATGGAAGTTTGTTCCACCATCCCTAATGCTTTCTGGAATAGGAAAAAACACATCGTTACTCTTCCCTATATCCTCAATTTTAGTGAAAAACAAATACCAACTAAAGCAATACCAATTCAAATGAACAAAGAACCTTAGATACTTGTACTAAAGAAATTAAAGATCTCCTTGAAAAAGGCTTAATTAGGCCTAGCAAGTCCCCTTGGAGTTGCGCTGCCTTCTATGTTAATAATCACGGAGAAATTGAGAGAGGTGCCCCTAGACTTGTAATCAATTATAAACCTCTTAACCAAGTTCTTCAATGGATTAGGTATCCAATGCCTCAAAAGAAAGATCTTTTTAATCATCTCCTCAATGCAGTTATTTTCTCAAAATTTGATCTTAAGTCAGGATTCTGGCAAGTACAAATTGATGATAAAGATAAGTATAAAACAGCTTTCAATGTCCCTTTCGGACAATATGAATAGAATGTTATGCCATTCGGTCTAAAAAATGCCCCTTCTGAATTCCAAAAAATTATGAACGACATTTTTAATCCTTATCAAAACTTTTCAATAGTCTACATAAATGATGTCCTTATCTATTCTAATAGCATAGAACAACATCTTAAGCATCTACAAATTTTCCTTTCAATTGCTCAAAAAATGGTCTAGCTGTGTCAGAAAAGAAAATTGTATTATGTCAAATTAAGATTAAGTTCTTAGGCCATGAGATTTTTAGAGGAACAATCACCCCCATAAGACGAAATCTTGAGTTCGCCTCTAAATTTCCTGACCAATTTCTCGACAAAACAAGTCTCCAAAGGTTTTTAGGATGTGTCAATTACATTTCTGACTTCATTCCAAATATTAGACAGATTTGTGAACCTCTTTACCAAAGGCTCATAAAACTCTTCCATCATGGTCAGACAAACATACCGAAGCGGCCAAGCTTGTCAAACAGAGTGTCAAATCTCTTCCCTGCCTTAATATTGTTAACCCAAAAGCCTCCCTTATTGTTGAAACTAACGCCTCAAATATCGGTTACGGGGGAATTCTGAAACAATCAGTTGACCATCAAAAGGAACAACTTGTTCGCTTTCATTCGGGCATTTGGCTTGATCCACAAAAGAACTATTCAACCTTCAAAAAGGAGTGGCTTTCAATTGTTTTATGTATTTTAAAATTTCAAGATGACTTGACTAATAAAACTTTTCTTGTTATAACATATTGCAAAGCTTCAAAAGATGTTTTACAAAAGGACGTTAAAAATCTTGTTTCAAAACAAATTTTTGCCAGATGGCAAGCTATTCTTTCTTGTTTCAATTTTTTAATTGAGTTTATCAAAGGAGAGAATAATTCACTGCCAGATTTCTTAACTCGAGAATTCTTGCAGGAGAGAAATGTAAAAGTAACCAATCATCAGCAATAAGGGAAGAACCCCTGAGGAATATCTCCTCGAATGTTCTAGTTCAAAATCAAACACTCAAGCAATATCTTCATCTCAAAAGACCAAAGGTGCCTCGGTTTCTTCGAATCCTTTCACGGTTCTTGGAACTCTTCCTTTACAAACAAAAATCCCTGCAAATTACAAAAATGCCCTTAAACCTGATACCGTCCAAGGCTCAGGAAAACTCTCAGAAATTAACAATCAAAATTTTCAATATTTTTCTAAGGGAACAATTCTTCATGTAGCCGAATTCGAAGATGAATGGGCAAAATACCCTTCTCTTGACGACTGCCTTTCAAGAATTTTACCTCATTTTCTCAAAGATGACGACCCTTTCAATTTTGTTGATTGAAAATACCAAGTTTTAAATGATTTTTTCTTCATACCTCATACCATCCATCAATCAAGAATGTGGTATGAGTCTATTCTCAAAGTTACAAAATCTGTGATTATTTCTCATACGGTCAATAAACCAAACACTCATTGGGTTGATTTCTCAAAAATCAAAATCCTTAGGGTTTTAACTCTTTCTGATTGGAATCAAAAACCCTGGGAACCAAAAATATTTTCCCTCAAGAATGGTAAAAAATATTCTTTCTCTTACCAAGATTACATAAAGGCCTGGTATAATGTCCTTTACTTTCAACCCTCAAGTCATTCCTGGTTCATTCTCTTTGATCAAAATTGTCCAAAAACCTTTCCAAAATAGTTTCAATCATGGTGGCTCTACTTTGGAGCCAGTGAAGAAATCCTTCCAAGCCGTATTTATGAAAGATTTAATCTTTTCAAAAATAAAAGTCTTAACCTCACCCCACATGAGGACCTTCTTTTTCAATACTGCACGACATTCAAAGTGGCGTAGATTTTTTGTTGGGATTTTCAAATTTTCCCAACATCTGTTGATGCCTTCTCTTACAAATGAATTGTCAGGCGTTGTAAAATCAAATGGTGGGAAAAGTTCAATTATTCAAATGCTTGTTCAAAAGCAGTCCAGTCTTGGATTGACCAACAATCAAAGCTAAGGCAGGAACTTGTTCTTCTCAAAATGACTTTATTGCCGAAAAATCAAAAATTATGGCTGAGCTTGCTCAATGTTCCAATCCAGAATTATTTGCAGTTTTAGCCCATAAGGCGGCATCAATGGAAAAAGCTAAATCAAGTAAGGGATATGTCGCTGCATCTGAAGTAGGGTCTGATCTTGATTTCGAACAAGACAATGAGGATGACTGCCTTGGAGTAGATTTCTTTGAAATATAACCTTATCCTTTTATCATTACTCTGCAGAAATGTAGAGAAAAACTGAGGATTTGGTTTGTTTTCAAAGATCTCTATGTTTCTCAATCATGATCAAAAGTGTCAATCATCTTTGCAAAAAGCAAATAGTGACAGCAATCAGCAACAGTGCAATGGCCGACAAGCGTCAATCATCTTTCCAAAAAGCAAATAGTGACAACAATCAACAATAGTGCAATGGCCGACAGCTTTTCAAAAGAGACATAGTAATCTGCAACTATCAATCTACCTTTTCAAAAAGCAAAGATTCATTCTCCAAGGATCCAAAGCCAAAGAAGTCTATATAAAGAGATGTATTCTTTCTGTATAGGTAGAGCGTTTTCAATTATATTTTTAAGAAGTGTATTTTCATAAAGCTTTCATATTATCTTGTAAGTATGAAAAGTCTTTCAATGTATTTCTCAATATTTCTTTCAAGTTATATTATCAATTGGCGTTTTCAATTATTATGGATATTTCAAGTCTCATTTCATGTCCAATTGAATATTTTTACAATTATGTTTCTCAAATCGATGGTCTTGATTTCTTAGATCATTTATTATTTTTTTATTTTTTCTCGGTCACTCCAAAATCATTATCCTTGCGTTCAAAATAGATCCCTCAAAGCTATCATCATAAACAATCGAATGGAATATCTTCGTTGCCAACATTTTTTATCTCATTTTCCTGATTCAATGTTTCCAAACAAGGAAAAATATATTCTTGAAGTGTGTGATCCTCTACTTCAAATTACCTATGCATCCCAGTCCAAATTGAAGAAATTATCAATTAGATTCAAGACCCTGAACTTAAACAAAAATTTAATCTTCTCATTGAGCCGGAAGAAGAAAAACCTCCTCAAATAAATTATAATCTTAAAGATGTTTTTGATATGTTCAAAAAACCCAATAAACTTTCAACCAGTCAAGATCTTCGTGGTGAAGTAAATCAAATGAAATATCAAATATCTCAACTTGAGAAACAGCTAGCTCAGTTTGGAACTACTCCCTCAGATGTCTTAAGTGAAATTATCAAACAACTTCAACAAAAAGAATCAACTATATAGACTTCTTCGGCTTTGGATCCTTGGAGAAGGAATCTTTACTGAATAATGAGTTTTTGGTATATTAGGAGAAAAATCAACACCTTTGAATGATGATGTCCTTACTCTTTTTTATAGGATAATCAAACATTTTATAGGAGAACCTACTGTCTTTATGGAAAAATCCTCTAAACTCCTTATGAACCTTGTCCAAAATTACAATCCTTTTTCGGTAACAGAAATTGGATATAATTGAACCAGAAAGGGAGTACCAAGAATGACTTCTAGGTCAAGATCTTTGACCAGGTAAAAACTACTTTTGAAACAAAAGTTTCCATTACAAACATGAGCTTTTGTTAGTTTGTAATGAAGGCTGATTTATAGTCTTCACGTACATAACATTTTGAAGGAAAACATCCTTATACCATATAAAGTCTTGTAATTTTGGACAAGTAAGGTTCATAAGGAGTTCAGAGTATTTTTCCATAAAGACAGTAGGTTCTCCTACAAAATGTTTGATTATCGTATAAAAAAGAGTAAGGACATCATCTTTCTTAGTTGGGTCTGAGGGGCTGTCTCTCTCAGTTTTGACTGCATTATAAACTTTGTCTTGCTCTTCAAAAGTAAGATAGTTAAACTACCAATGTTTAATTGGCCAGTAAAACCACAAGTTAACTTTGCAGCAGCAGTTTTGTCAGAGATACCTCTAGCAGTATAGGCGTTTGTGGCTGTTGACATTTCTAAGACTATTTGAAGAATTTGCTGTTTTGTCATTCCATCAATGTTCTATGATGAAATTTCAAGGCCAGTATAAGACTTTTGAGGTTGTTTTGGTTCTTCGTTGAGCATGTCAGGGAAGGTTGGTCTTGAATAATAGATGGGGAGGTTATGTGATTCATAATTTTTATTTTTGAGTTTGTTTATTTCTGAATTTTCAAATTGTTCTTGAATTTCATTAATAGAATCAATGACATTAATTTTACTAGTTGATTCTTTTTGTTGAAGTTGTTTGATAATTTCACTTAAGACATCTGAGGGAGTAGTTCCAAACTGTGGCGTAGATGGCTACTTGAGATTAGGATGGCTGGAGGTGGTCTCGAAGGTTTTTGGTGAAGGGGGGGGGGGGGGTACTATCGGTGATGGTATTTCCAGTAGTGGTTGGTGTGTGAGGTGGTGGTTGGCAACAATAGCGGGTTTAGGTAATGATAGATACGATGGAGGGTTTAGGTAGTGATAGCGACGATGGTGGTTTTAGGTAATGATAGCTACGGCGTCGTAGGATAGGTTTGGGGATGGAGACTGATGCGGGTTGAATCGGCCTGCGTAGGTAGTCAGGTTTGGGTGTGTTGGACTCCAGGTTATGGATTGTCGTTTTGGTTAGATGGACTACTTGTTTGGGCAATTTTCGATGGGTTAAGTGTGGGAATATAGGCTGGGTTTTATTGGCCCGAGTGTTTGGGAGATTGGATTGGGGCTTTTTTGTGATCAGGTTAGTTTGATGATTGGGCCGAAATAGTTAGGTCTAATAGGGTTTGGGCTAGGTGATTTGATTTGAACAGCAATAGCGAGGTACCCACAGAAGGTTTTTTTTTTTTTTTTTGGTATTGAACAAGGATATAGTACTTTATTGCAAAATTAAAGCAAGGCGGTGGAAAAGTTTTGCCGGGATTTTTATTTTTTATTTTTTAGTTTTAGTAAAACGATAACAAAAATTGAAAAAACAATGAAACAAAGTTCTTCTTGGAGACTGATTTCTTGCCTTTTGGGTTTATGTTTCAACTTGGTTGCTTATGGTATGAAAAACTTGAGTTTGCGGTGAACAACAATTCGGTAAGAGAGAACATCAATTTTTGATGCCAAACTAACGTAAAACATAACAAAAAGGAAAAGGGAGAGGAGAAGAAGAAAGGAGATACAGAAAAATGTATATTCTTTGATCTAATAATAATGTTCTTAATATGAAACATTAAGTCCCTTTTTACATAACACAGTCTTTAATTTCAAGAGAACTTCTAATCATTAATAATTGAATAAAAAAATAGTTAATAAAACAACTAAAATCCAATGTTCTAAAAAGCGTAAAGCGTGGCTAGGCGTGGACACCAAGTTTCAAGCTTTTCGAACCTAGGCGAGTCCTAGGCGAGAGCGAGATAATGACAAGGCGAGGACGGTGTGTGATGCATGGCTATGCGTAGATGTCGAGATTCAAGGCATAGGCGAACTTTTTAGAAAAGTGATAAAATCTTATCTAATAAAATAATAGAATCTATTATGATTGAAAGTCTATTTTTCTATTATTATTTTTGGTATGTAATAGACTTTTAGCTGTTTTCCATTAGTATCCCTTTGGATTCCCAATAGTCTAGGTCGCGTAATCTCCATTTGCACCAAGAGGCAAGTCAAATACATGAGCTCAGTGGACCATAATCTGTGTGGAAATATAATATAATTAAGTAAATAACTTTTGACCAGCACCATAATCTCTGTGGAAATAAAATATAATATAGAAAATAGCTTTCGACCTATCTACCTTTACCTCTTTTAACTGGCCCTTCTGTACGGATTAGGACGCAAGTTGATATAGCTGGTTAGATCCACACAATTGATGTATTAGGCCAACTTCTCTTGATTAATAAGAATAAGTTTGGTTTCAACTAGTCGTGGATAGAAAAAATAATGCATTGTGTGGAAATTTGTTGGTTCTAAATTTTAATAATTGGTAAAATAGTAAGGGTTTTTAAATATTCATGAGACCTACGTCAAGGAGACCCAATCTCACCTGTCTTTTCGTGATCACAGTAGAGTACCTTCGAGAGGTCTGAATTTGTGTTAAACTGGTACCCATATTATTCTTTTTACCATGAGGGTTGTTGATAAGTGTGGATTTACACTTATCTGGACTATTAAAAATAGATGATTTTAAGTACTCTTATGTGAATTTTTACTTAATTGTGTGTTGATTTGATTGCTTTAGGTCAAAATCTAAGTTCGGATGGAATTGGAGAAAAAACAAAGCAAAATAGGCGAAGAATGACTAAAAGTGCATGAAGACTTGGGAATGGGGACCAACTTGCAAACATCCAAAAGATGAAGGACTTATCGTGTAAATAATAAGGGACTTAAGCGCAATTCGTAACCAGAATTTTAGTTTCCTTATTTTAGTCAAATTTTAGTTTGAAAATTCTTTTGGGACACGACTTATACATTAAATTAGATTTTTTGGGACATTTAAATAGAGATGATGATGGGAACAAAAGAGAAGATACGATATACAATAATCAAAGGAGACATGAGAGAGCAAAGAGGAGGAGATAGGAAGAACGACCAAGACTTTGAAGATTGGAATTTGAAGACGACGAATTCTTGGTGCAAAATATTCAATTTTTTCTTGTCCTTTATTTAAATCCGGTTATGTATTCCAAACTCTTCATGTTTTCTTTCTCTCGAATTATGAGTAGCTAAATTAACATTTTGGATGAACGATGTAACCTAGTTTAGATTTTTTTAATTTCAATTATGAAGTTTTGCTTATAAATTAAATACATATTGATTTTACTTCTTCTCTTAATGCTTGAAATAATTGGCCATTATTTTGAATTGTGGATTATAACAAATCGAGATGTAAGTTATTAATCTAGACCACGTAGTAAAATCCGACAATTGGATAAAATGTAGAGATACGCTTTTGTTATTGTTGCAGTCTTGAATTGAATTCTTAGGAGATTTAATGCGTCTAGTTAATGATTATTATGACTTCACATATAGATATAATGAGTTGACTTAATTAGATATTACTAATTTGAACTCGATAGAGGTAAATTAGGTTAAATTCGTGAATTCGGCCGAGTATAACAATAGGAATAAATCTTGAGATGAGAAATTAGAGATGACAACTATGGTGAATTCATGAATCCAAATCTTTTAATAATTATACTTAATAAATTCTTAACGTTTGCGTTTACACTATTTTCTATAATTAATAGTTATAGCTTAAATCTTTTAATAAATTTATTTTGAAGTGTCTTAATTGGATTAGGATTAGGATCTTCAAATCAATATATTTCAAATTGTTTTCAATAGATTAATGTTTAGGATTAAGTGAGTTAGTATACAAATAGGATAATCTTCGTGGGAACAATAATCCGGACTCATTAGGTCCACTTTATTACTTATTAACGATATTGTGCACTTGCAATTAATATTTTACACAATAAGTTTTTAGCGCCATTGCCAAGGACTACTTTTATTTGATATTAGGTTAGATTACTCGTTAGTGTTAATTTTATTTTTATTTTTTTTATTATTGTTATTTTTTTTCTTTTTTCCTGAGAAGGTATTTGTTGCATGCTTTGTTCATAAGCCGGCAATCTTGAGTCTTTCGATCCTGAGATTGAACGTACTTT
Organism: Forsythia viridissima; assembly: GCA_030279155.1. Lineage (NCBI taxonomy): Eukaryota > Viridiplantae > Streptophyta > Magnoliopsida > Lamiales > Oleaceae > Forsythia > Forsythia viridissima. Next base: position 30,018,213 of record CM059042.1, read on the forward strand.
TAGACGAAGACAAAAAGAACACAATAAAAAACAGAAAGATAAGCAACAAATTCAAATGACAGATGCACAAGTAAGAAGAGAAGCTGAACAAGATGCTACAAGGGCAGCCGCTGTAAAAATAGCCTGATTGGTAGCTCAGCAAATTCAGCAATATGATGAAAAAGACGAAGAAGATGATGGAAATATGCCAATTGCTCAGTTCTTAACTTCGACAGCAGCTCCTGATTGTTCAAGCATAGTTTACCCTGTTTTTGGTCGGCATGGCTTTCAATTAAGGGCCAATCTGATTAATCTCTTCAGCAATAACCTACAATTTTAAGGAAAAACGCATGAAAATCTGAATACACATCTTTCCAAATTCTTACAAATGTGCCGTAACTTTAAGTTTCAATGGGTAAATGATGATGCCATCAGACTTAGGCTATTTCCCTACACATTGAGGGATGGAGCATTAGAATGGTTGAACTTAGAACCACATGCTAGTATCACCACCTGGGATGACTTGGCTAGAAAATTTTGCAACAAGTATTTTTTACTAGCTAAAGTAGCTAAGATGAAGCTGAAAATATCTACTTTTCAGCAATTAGATGGAGAAATGTATCATGAAGCTTGGGACAGATTCAAAGAGCTACTCAAAATGTCCCAATTTTAGCATTAAAAAGGGATTACAGGCTCAAAACTTTTACTCTGGGCTATCTTATCAATCCAAATCCATAGTGGACTCTTTAGCAAACAGGTCTATTACAAATAAAAATATCAACGAAGCATGGGAGCTATTTGAATTGAATGTAAATACACATACTATGTTTTCATTTGATCGTGTCACTCCAAAAAAAGTAGCAAGTATACATGAGATTGACAATCTTTCAGCTACTAATGCACAAATTGTTGCATTAACAAAGCAGGTAGAACTCTAGGTCAAAACACAAACACATGGTGTGAATGCAGTCCATACAAGTTCTACTTGTGAAAATTGTGGGGGCAAATCATTATAGTGCAGATTGTATGTTGTTGGCCAGTCCAAATGAATAATTAAATTTTGTGCAAAATAATTAAAGCCATCAGTACAATCCATTCTCGCAAACATACAATCCAGGATGGAAACGACACCCAAATTTCAGGTGGTCTGAGAATCAACAAAATGATAGTGCCAATAATGCTCAGCAAGAAAGAAGACCAAGTTTGGAGAAGATATTTCAACAGTATATGCAGAAAATTGATAAAATATTGGAGCGACTGGACACAAGCTATCAGAATCAACAGGCGTCTATCAGGAAATTAGAGACTCGGATTGGCCAGTTAGCCATGCAACTCAGATAGGAAACTAGGCACTTTGCCAATTCATTTTCCTCAGAGGTTGTAGAAACACAAGCTCGATAAGCAGTTTGGAAAATTTCTTGAATTCTTCAAGAAACTACACATCAATATTCCATTCGCCAAAGCATTAGCCCAGACGCCTTTGTACTTAAAATTTATGAAGGAAATGTTGTCCAAGAAGAGAAAACTAGAGGAAGCTATTCTGCAAAATAAGTTGCCTGCAAAGTTAAAAGATCCAGAGATTTTTAAATGTCCTTGCACAATTGAAATTTTTTATAATTTTAATGATTTATGTGATTTAGGTACAAGTGTTAATTTGATGCCCATTTCTGTCTATAGGATATTAGGTTTGGGAAAGGAAAAAGCAACAACTGTGTCTCTGCAGCTTGCTAATAGATCAATCAAGCACCCGCGAGGTGTGGTTGAGGACGTGCTTATCAATGTGGATAAATTTATCTTCCCGATTGACTTCATTGTCCTTGATATCAAAGATGACCGTGATATGCCAGTAGTATTGGGCCGACCATTCTTAGGGACAAGTGGAGCCCTTATTGATGTTGAAAAAGGTGAGCTGATCTTGAGGGTACAGAATAATGAACGAGTAGTATTCAGTATGTACACCGTACCCGAACAACCAGTCAACCTTGAAGGGTGCTTTAGAGTTGGTGAAAATTGGCCAAGAAAACTACAAACTGGACGATGATATATGTGGACTAGTTGGAGCAATCAAAGATGAAAAGGGCCAATTTAAAATATGGAGAGCAAAGAAGATGTCTTGCAAAGCCAGTAACTGTAAGTAATGCAAGACTTTCAAAGCCCAATTCAAGCCTCCATGAGTGATATTTGCAAAAAGTCGAGCTCTAGACTCTAAATCGAGCGCTTAATAGGAGGCAATCCATATTTCTATCCCTTATCTGTTTATTGCATTGCACGTAAAATTTTAGTATTTCATTAGGAATTAGAGCATATTTCTCGATTTTTAGTAATTAAGCAAATTTAAATTTTCTAAACTTAAACTAAGCATCATCATTTAAAAAAATATTTACGATTGACCGCGGTTGAACCACGGCAAATAGTGACTGAGAGAAAAAAAGTACAGTTGACCGTGGCAAACCGTGACTTACGGTTTGCCACAGCTGGGCCACAGTTTGCAAACCGCGCCCCAACCGCGATCAACTGGAGAGGTTATTTTAAACCCCCCAACTTCTTTTCTACACTTCATTTTCTCTCTCCAACAAACAAAAATTTTCATTCCACCCTTTCACCATCGTTTCAAATTGTTAGTTTCATCATAGAAGGCTAACAATTCATAGCAATTTCGGCCTCCATTTCTTACATTTTCATCTTCTCTATTAGGATTGCACAAAGGTAAAGGTGTCACAAAGACTCAACTCCCGATGCTTACTGATCGATTTCGATGGTCTCTCCATGCCTTCGCAGTCAACTACACTCTTTTCTTTTTTATTTATTTTGCTTTCTTTTGTCACATTGAGGATAATGTGTACTTTAAGCTTGGGGGTGCAGTTGATGACTTTATTATTTTCGTTATGTTTGTGTGTGCTGTTGATGATATTATGTGAGTAACAAAAAAAATCTTTTTACTTTTGTGCTTATATGTTGGATAGTCTTGCCGGCTAATTATGATATCTAACTGAAATTGTTATCGATTCATGAATAATGACTAGGTGATGCTACTTATGCTTATTTTTTTATACTATACTTATCCATGTGAGATATGATTAAGTGTCAGCACAATAGTCATGATTATCACAACCTTTGGTTAGTTTATTGAATAGAATACAATGAAAGAATATTGAACCTAAGTTGTGAAAACCAAGACAACCAATTGAAAACTCAATTACTTAACTAGTTGAAAGGATAGTTTGGGAGTGGTTAATCCAATGCAGAAAGTATTTAGATAGGTGTTGATTTCGTGCATGCGTAATATTTGTGTGAAGTATATTTGGCTACTAGGTGGAATCAAGGTATTGACCGAATGCTAGGAATCTAATCCCCGTATATCTATCTTGCACAAAAGGCATTACACTTGCATCATCTTATACCTCTCTTCGTAGCCTATTTGACTCGAGTGATAAAGTCTGTAGGCGTAAAGCTCTCTACAAAGGTCATCTAGAAAGCTTAAGAGAGCGAGGTCTTACATATAAGATACAAAAAAAAGCATTGCACTGACATTATCTTATACCTCTCTTTGTAGCCTATTTGACTTTAGTGATAAAGCTCGTATGAGTTCTCAAAACTTGGTGCCCTAAGGTCTTTCAAACCCGGGAGCTATCAGCTTAAAGCTCGCTACAAGGGACATCTAGAAAGTTTAAGGAAGTGATGTCTTACATTTAAGATATCAAAAAAAGAAAAAAATAGAAAAAAGAAACAAAAACAAAATTGAGCATTTGTAAGTATAACTTGGGGATTTAGATAACTAGTGGATTTGACTTGCTTAGTGGAAACTTGACGGTCGAAACACTCAATAAAGGAGAATCATCACAGATCTAGATAGTTATTGTATTGGCTAAACCCAACCAAATATGAGCGGTAAAAGAATAAGTGTTTTGAGGGAAACTTTAGAGTTAACACCAAGGGTAAGAGATTGAATATCAATATGGAAGTGTGCATTCTTATGAGAGAGAAAGGAAATATTTGACCATTGAGGGGCGGAATATTACCAACCTAAAAGTTTATGGTGATTGGATTGACTATGCGCACACACACATGTCAGTCGAGCATCGGATGAGTAAAAATTAATTTTGGTAGCATGATTTAGACGTCTTTCATGAATTGTTTGATGTGTTTCAAAAATCTGTGTCAAATACATAAAGCTATTTATTATAGTAAATTTTAATACTATTTGCTTGACTGTTTAAGTAAATAGTCATGTTCAAGGACGAACATATGTTCAAGTTTGGGGTTATTTGATAGGTGTGGATTAACACTTATCTGGACCATAAAAAGTAGACGATTGTAAGTACTCTTAAGTGAATTTTTACTTAATTGTGTGTTGATTTGATTACTTTAGGTCAAAACCAAAGTTTAGATGGAATTGGAGAAAAACAAAGCAAAATAGGCGAAGAATGACTAAAAGTGCACGAAGACTTGGGAATGTAGATCAACTTGCAAACATCCAAAAGATGGACTTATTGTACAAATAATAAGGGAGTTAAGTGCAATTCGTGACCAGAATTTTAGTTTCCTTATTTTAGTCAAATTCTAGTTTGGTAATTCTTTTGGGACACGACTTCTACATTAAATTAGTTTTTTTGGGACATATAAATAGAGATGATGATGGAAACAAAAGGAGAGATAAGATATATAACAATCAATGGAGACAAGAGAGAGCAAAGAAGAGGAGAGAGGAAGAACGACCAAGACTTTGAAGATTGAGACGTGAAGACGACGAATTCTTGGTGCATTATATTCAACTTTTTCTCATCCTTTATTTAAATCCGGTTATGTATTCCAAACTCTTCATGTTTTCTTTTTCCCGAATTATGAGTAGCTAGATTAATATTTTGGATGAACGATGTAACCTAGTTTAGATTCTTTAATTTCAATTCTGAAGTTTTGCTTGTAAATTAATTACGTACTGATTTTACTTCTTCTCTTAATGCTTGAAATAATTGGCCATTATTTTGAATTGTGGATTATAATAAACCGAAAAGTAAGTTATTAATCAAGACCACGTAGTAAAATCCGACAATTGGATAAAAGGTAGAGATACGTTTTTGTTATTGTTGCGGTCTTGAATTGAAGTCTTAGAAGATTGAATGTATCTAATTAAGAATTATTCTGACTTCACATAGAGATATAGTGAGTTGACTTAATTAGATATGATTAATTTAAACTCAAGAGAGGTAAATTAAGTTAAATTTCATGAATTCGACCGAGTATAACAATAGGAATAAATCTTGAGAGTAGAAATTAGAGATGACAACTATAGTGAATTCGTGAATCCAAATCCTTTAATAATTATACTTGATAAATTATTGACATTTGCTTTCACACTATTTTCTATAATTAATAGTTATAGCTTAAATCTTTTAATAAACTTATTTCGAAGTGTCTTAATTGGATTAGGATTAGAATTTTCAAATCAACATATTTCAAATTGTTTTCAATAGATTTAAGTTTAGGATTAATTGAGCTAGTATATAAATAGGATAGTCATCATGGGAATGATAATCTGGACTCATTAGGTCCACTTTATTACTTGTTAACGATATTGTGCACTTGCAATTAATATTTTACATTCTTGACATTCTTGCCTGAATCTATTAATGCACTTTTAACCTTAGTCCATTTTGAATTTCATTGCCTCATGTACCTGTGAAACAAAAATAGTTAGTAAATAAACTAATTAAGTAAAAAAAACAAAAAATCTTTTACTAACCTGCATCTAAGTTCATAAGACTTAAACAACTTTTAAACTTTCTCAAAGGTAAGATTTTAGTGCACATGTCTGCTAGATTAAATTGGGATGGAACCTTTTCCAATTTAACTAACTATTGAGAAACAATGTCCCTTATAAAATATAGTTTAACATCAATGTGATTTGTTCTTTCATGAAAAACTGGGTTTTTGCACAAGTGAATGGTAGATTGACTATCAGTATAGATAATATGAGACTTACTTTCATAACTCAATTCTTTTAATATTCTTTTCAACCATAAAGCTTCCCTAACAGCTTCAGTGATGGCCACATACTCAGATTAAATGGTTTAAAGGGCAACAATATGCTGGAGTTGGGATTTCCAACTAATACAGGTATCACATATAATAAAAACATATGAAGTTATATATTTCCTATTATCCCTATCACTTGCATAATCAGCATCAACATATCCTTTTGACTTGATTTCTTCAGAACTATGTCTAAAGGTAAGGCCTAAATTTGAAGACCCTTTTAAGTATCTTAATAACCATTTTAAAGCTTTCCAATAAGAAGGATCAATATTAGACATGTATCTACTTAGCATACTAATAGGATGAGCCACATCATGTCTAGTACAAACCATATAATACATTACAGAGCCAATGGCATTACTGTAAGGAACATTTTCCATTTCTGCAAATTCTTCTTTTGACTTAGGGAAATCAACCTTGCTAATTACAAAATGGTTTCCAAGAGAGATACTTAATTCCTTTGCTTCAAACATAGAAAATTTATCAAGAATTTTATGTATATTAGGGTTCTGAGTCAGTTTAAGTTCAAGAAGTTCTTTATTTCTAATAATTTTCATTCCAGAAATTCTCTTTGCATTTCCTAAATCCTTCACATCAAACTCAGAAAACAAATCATATTTTAGTTTGTTAATTTGATATATGCAAGAACTTATCAAAAGCATATCATCGACATATTGTTTTCATGTTCAGATTTAAAATACAAACAATGGTCATATTAACTTCTTTTGGAATTGAAAGACAAAACAAAAGTATCAAACATTTTATACCATTGTCTTGGAGATTGTTTCAAACCATATAATGATTTCTTCAGCAAACAAACACATGAAGATTTTGACTCATCTTTAAAACCAGGACGTTCCTGCTTATAAATTTTTTCATCCAAATCACCACGGAAAAAAGCCACTTTTACCTCAAGCTGTTCAAGTCCCTAGTTAAAATGAGCAACTAAAGCAAGCATCAGTCTTATAGTTGTATATTTAACCACATGAGAAAAGATTTCATTGTGGTCAATACCTTCTTTTTGAGTAAAACCTTCAGCCACTAATGTGGCTTAAAATCTAACCCCTTCTTTAACCTTATAAATTCATTTACAATCAACAATGAACTTATTTTTAGGTTTGTGAACTAACTCTCAAGTTTTGTTTTCAACAAGAGATTTCATTTCTTCAATCATATATCTTTTCCAATCCAAAGAGTGACTTCCTTTCATAGCTTCTTCATAAGTTTTTGGTTCTTTTTCACAAAGATCTTGATAACTCAAGAAAGCAAAAGAAACACAGTCTTTATAACCTAACCTTTGAGACTCTCTTATACTTCTTCTCACTCTGTCCCTAGCAAGTTGGTAATTCCTAAGTTTACCATCATCTGGGACATAGACTTCTCGATCAATTTGAGGATCAACCTGAGTTTCATCAGTTCTTTCAAGATCATCCTAACTGTGACTATTTTTAGGCTCCATCTCAATAGCAGTATGAGGGTCAGGTTTATTCAAGTTTTCATCAGCAATGGTTAAGAATAAATCCTTTTTCTTTTCACCTTTCTCTTCTACAGATTTAGGATATAAACAAGGTATATCACTTTCATTAAAGGTAACATCTCTACTTATTATAACCTTTACGGACCCCTAGCCCACAATCTATACCCTTTTATACCTTGGGAATAACCTAAGAAAACACATTTTTGAGCCCTAGGCTCAAGCTTACCTTCATTGTTTTTGAGAATAATCAGTGCAACCAAAAGTTCTTAAAGAATTTTTATCATTTAGAGCAGCAGAATGAGTCAAATTCACAATGTAGCAGGCAGTCATCACAACTTCACCCCCAAAAACTTTTAGATAATCCAGAGCTTACCATCATGCATATCACTTTATCTAAAATAGTTCTATTCATTCTTTCTGCCACTCCATTTTGTTGGGGTGTATATGAGATAATTTTATGTCTTAGAATTCTATGTAATTTGCAAAAATTATTAAAATCAGAATTACAGAATTGTAAACCATTATCAGTTCTTAATGTTTTCACTTTATTTCCGGTCAGATTTTAAATCAAAATTTTCCGTTATTTAAACTTGTCAAAAGTGTCTGATTTAAGTTTCAATAAAAAAAAATCCACACTTTTCTTGAATAATCATCAATAATGGAAAGAAAATAAACACTTCCCCCTATAGTGGGAACTAGATAAGGGCCCCATAAGTCTGAGTGAATATAATCAAGAATTTCCTTAGACTTATGAGTTCCAGCATTAAAATGCAATTTATGATGTTTGCCTAAAATGCATGTTTCACAGAAATGCAAGTCAAAAACTTTATCTTTGCCAAAAACACCATTTTGCTTTAGGATGGAAAAACATTTATTGCTAACATGAGCAAGTCTTTTATGTCATTTCAAAGTGTCATTTTGGTCATCAGTTATAGTGAGTGCTGAGTGATTATCAATTAAAGCAGTGGCATTAAGGAAAAAAATTCCATTTTGTTTAGTTCCTTTAAACATAACAAGTGAAAATTTTGTCACTTTTAGCACACCCTTATCAATTTTGATAAAGAACTCAATATCATCAAGCACACCTAATGAAATCAAATTTCTTTTCATTTCAGGCACATATCTTCATTTTGAAAATTGTACACAGCCATTTTGAAAATTGTAAAGAAACAATGCCAATTCCAAAAATATTACCACTAATAGTATTTTCCATTGTTACAAAACCAAGATCATTTTCAAGCAAATTCGAAAATCATTCTCTTTTTGAAGTCATATGAAAAGAACAACCAGAGTCTAACACCCATTCTTCTTCAAAAACATATTTATAAGTCAAATTTGATTCAATAATATTAGGAATTTGATTTATGACCATATAGACTTCAGCAGTATCATAATTGGAAGAAAAAGCAATGTTTGCCTCTTCCTTATTTTGCTTTTTTTTTGCTCATTTTTCCTTTTATAGCAATCTTTTATGAAGTGTCTTATTTTCCTACATCCATAACACTTCTTTCCTTTAGCCATTGACTTTGATGTACTTTTTTCTTTATTCTTCTTTTTATTTCCAGTTTGATGATTGTCATAGTGCCCATTTTGCCTAGTGAGTGATCTACCTCTCACATTTAGCCATTTCCCGTTAACAGAATCCAAATTCTGCTGTTGAATATCCAAATTTTTGGTTCTAAGAGAATTAACAACAATTCCAGTAGTTGAATAATCTCTACCATACTCAATGGCATTTCTTACATCTTTGAAAGCCTCATGTAAAGCATTTAATAAAATTATGGATTGATGCTTATCAGAGAATTTTTCACCACAGCTTGCCAAATCTTGGCTTAATTTTGAAAAATTATCATGATTTGTTTCAAGATCTACAAAAGAATCCATTTTATAACCAAAAGATTTCTTTAAAAGATATATTTTTGTTGGGAATGGACCTTGTATGAAACAAAAATTCAAGTTTATCCCAAAGAGAGGGGTAGTCATACAATCACTCACTTTCCTCATTACATTATCAGCCAAATGCAAAATTATGGCACTATAAGCCAACTCATCAGTGTAACACCCCGGATTTTCTTAGCCCGGGGGTCACTAAAATATTCTTTAAATAATGTTTGACGACTCCAAATAGATTTTCCGTGCCCTTGAATGGTTTTAAAAATGTAACTATTGCAGAAGATAACAAGCTTGCAAGGAAAAGAATTTTACTTCTAAATTTTAAGATTTTTACTTATACCATGGTAGGTGTCGCTACACTTTATTTGACCATACAAACGAATTACAAAAATTGAATTGTAGATACTTGGGACTATAGACTAAAACATGTTAAAATTTCAAATCTTAACTACGTCTTTTGATAGGTGAAAATATTGGCCGAAGTTGCTTGCAAACTGTCCCGGATGCCCTAAGGCAGCTCGCTAAAATATTCATAATAAATTCATACGATGGAATTTTTGAGTAATTCCAATTTTTTCCATTAGACCACATATAAGAATTTCTATAGACCCTAATTTCACTCAAAAACTCTAAACGTACAAAAAGTTATGATTTTTCAAAGTAAGGGCAGAACGCTGTAAGTTTAGAATGTAAAACGAGACAAATTCTATCTTAAAAATTTAAATGAGAATTAAACCAACGTCTTGTTTTCCATGTACGTTATATGATTAAATACTGAAAAGCCAACTTCTAAATTATAATATTTACATCATGATTGGCTCAATCATCTCGACACGAAAACTTAATTTAAATAAAGTAATTCCACTTCATGTTCGATATATAGCCTACGCCATTGCATCAACGCTAATCGTTTCAATCTGAAATTTTTTTCATTTTGGGGTTAGTATTTCATAAGAAACACTCAGTAGTAACATATCTAATATGTGAGAAAATATATGGAATTAAATTGCGACATGCCAACTATTTTAAACATACATAGGAACAGATTCGGTAACCGGTACCACGTGAAACATAAAAGTGATTACGTTCAATCACTAATATACATATGTGATTACCTTCAATCGCAATAACATAGTTCCGACTTTGACATTTAGCATGACATTCAATTCACATAATATCTTCTCTATTTAAAAATCATAGATTTAAAATCGATAGTACAAGAAACTACCTTGCAACCAAAAAGGATTTATGTAGAACTGATTTGTGGCTGAAAATGACTATTTATTTTCTTCAAATAATGACTCCGTGATTTCCATTTCTTGCTTCTAAAAATCTAAGGTTTGTAGTGTGATTTGAGTGACAAAAACAAAAGAAGAAAAAGGTAAAATCTGGTTCTTTGCTAGCCGAAAATGGATGAACATGGAGAAAAATGAAACCAAAATAAGGGATTAAAATGCTTACTGTTGGGGATATTCTTTGGTGTTTGTAATGAGGGCGAATTAAGGGAACTTAAGGACTGAAAATATAGAGTGAAAGTGCAAGTGTAGTATGGGAAAATAAAAGGGGAAATGAAAATGTAAATTGGCTGAAAACTAGGAGAGAAAATGTACAATTTGCTGGCTGAAAAATGCAGACCTCAGGCACGGTGTTTCTTTAGTAAAAAGGGCTGATCAAGGTAGTTTTTTGGTAGCAATGAAAGTGGGTTTAGTGGTGTATAATTGGGAGGAAAAATGGTCTAATTAGTGGGGCTAAATGGGGCATTAGTGGGGCTAAATGGGGCTTTTTTGCTGAGTTTTTGGGGGCAGCAGTGGGTTGGCTTTTTTTCCTGTCTACTTGGGGAAGCTCTTTTGGACGATTTTTCTTCAGCAAAAAAGGGGAGAGAATGATTGGTATATGGAGTGGAAGAGAGGGCTAGAAGCAGAATTGAATAACTGTAAATTGGTGGCTGAACAATGAAGGGGAGAAATGGACTAAGTGGCTGATTTCATCACTGATCATGGAGCAGTTTTGGGGAGCTCTTGGGCACGTTTTTTTTTTTGGGGGAATTTTCGACGCCAAAAAAAATTTCCGGTCTTTACAATCAGACTCCTTAATTTGAACACTGGTCATATCATCAGGAAAAGATCCATCAATTGCTTTAGACATTTTTTGTTGAATTAAATGAGCTTTAATTTTTTATTGCCATATTGAAAAATCACCTCTACCATCAATCATCTCGAGGTCAAACTTAATGATTCCCATTATAAAAGGAACAAGTTTTTTTCCACACAAACAAATAGTGCAAACTGGTAACAAAAACAAAACAACAAAGAACCAATTTCTAAAGACAAACACTTTCGCAAATAACTTGTACAGAACAAACACTTTCAAGAAATATGCAAGATAAAATCATGAAAGTTCTAAGGTCAAAGTTATACACTGTTCATATATCCCCATGATTCCGTAAGACTCTTGTTCTCAGGTCAAGAGGTTTCTACCAAACAGGAGGCTTAAAGGTGATGAATATGCCTAGTATGAAAAACATGACAAGAAGGCACTCAATGGTAACATTTCTCAGACACAAAGTACAAAGAAATAGACAACTCACTTAAATCAAGTTGAAACTACACTTAAACGTAAATATCTAAACAAGAAAGAGACAGATAGTAAGTTTTATGCACATATTTATACAAGGAATACACAACTGAGAACAAAACTTAGTGCGTATTTAAAAGAGAGAGATATTTTCACCGAGCGAACACCAATTGTTCGTTAGATGCGACTCCAATAAGATTTAAGAAGATCAGAACCTAGGGTTTGCGATTTTACCCTACGAACTTTTTGAGTTTCTTTTCATAGAGATTTTCAAAACTATCTCAAGAACAACAACCAGATGCCTTCTAATGTTTCAAGATTCACACTCAGAACTAGATCTCAAACATTAGAGTCTTTAAGAACACAAAGCTCTGATACCAATGTTACGATTTCTGCTTTTATGTTTGAATCCAACCATGAACAATAATGTAATGAGAAAAATGTAATTGAACACCAGAGTTTTCACCCCCAAGGACCCGGGTTTGCCCAACCATTTCTACCTCATGTTGAAGCTCCACAAAGTGGACTTCGACTTCAATGCATTTAAAGATTCAAAAAGTTTTAGAGATTACAAGTACAAATCACAAAGATACCAAAAATCTTCTAACCCTTTATAGATCGAGAGTCAATCAAAGATTGACCTCTAAAATTATCATAAATTGAAATAACTCTCATAGAGGGAGTAAAACCACCATATCTATGGTAAGATTTCACAGAGGAACCAAACCAGAGAAAGAGAAGAAGAGGAGACGGATTTCAACCGTAATCTCACACACACACACACACACACACAGAAGGAGAAGAAGTCAAAGTATGGTTTCAGACTGAAGACCAAAAGACGCACATGAATCTTTAAATATCCCCATCAACAGCTCAGATCAAATCCATAGAATGGATAGTCAAGATGAAGTTGAAGCCATTAAGGTAAAATCGCATTTCCTTCATTCATTTCTAAAGGAAAGTAACAACTTCAGTTAACTTCTCAATTGGATCACATTTAACAAGTGGGTTCATGATAGAGGATGCCAGAGGCCTTAGCTCTTTGAGAAGGACTACTTCTAAGTCCTAACCAAATGAAATGATTTCCACATCTCCATCACCAAATGTGACGCATTACGAGTGGTTTTATACTCTAAAGTTTGATTTTAGTTCCGCAGCAAATGCATCAGTCCTTTATGATATTGTAGCTTTGTTATGTGATGTAAATTGTGGCTGTTTTGTCCTAAAAATAGGAACAAATTATGTAAACCACAATTAAAGTATTTTTTGCCTATTTGAGCCCGGTTTCTTATGATTGGGTTGATTGTATACCGTATTTTATTACAAGTGACGCGTGCGGAGATCTACCATAATGAAATTCAATTTACATAATATCTTTATATGCATACAATTATTTGATATAATGAATACAAGATGACAAATTCAATTTTAAAACAAAAATATTTATTATAAAAAAGACACAAGTAGATGTAAAAGTAATAGAAAAGTGGATTACATAAACATCATGCAGCCCCAAGAGATTTTAAATGAAGAAGTTTGACATTACTAATGGTCTTTCATCATACAAAAGGTGTCTCTAGCTAATATTGTTTAGCAGTGCTCAATCGCAAAGCTTCTAAGGCACCGAAAAACCAATGAGAAATTGAAGAATGAAGTGAAAAAGAACCAGTGACAAATGGAATTAGAAAAGATATTTGATATGGTACATATATATCAATCCGTTCTCCTGCCTACAGTGGGCAAGATCATTCTTGCCACTGTCTAGGTGGCAAGCCCATTCAACATTTTTTTTAGCACGTGGCCGTTAGCTACATCATCCACTAAAGTGGGTTTTTTTAGAAAAAACCACACACCCCACTCCACCCCACCATTATCAGACTCTCACCCCTCTCTCTTTTTATCCCCGATTTTTCCCAGCTAGTGCTCCAAATTATACCGCCTTCTGCCGTTGGAACAACCACTCATATCGTTGAACAACCACGAGTTCGCCAGACCATCCACTCTAGTCTCGTTACCCAGTCTCTCACGCTCTCTCTCTCTCTCTTCACGATCTTCCTCCATTTGGTACCCTAAATTGGCAAGCCACCTGTGATGGCTGACAACCGCCTATCGCCGCCGACCCACCACTCTCTTGTCATTGGACCACCATGAACCCACTCGGAAGTAATTTTCTTTTTTGGTATGAGAAAGTATTTGCAGAAGATGTTAAATTTGAAGCCTCGGCAAATGGTACCATGGAATGGGGAGTTATGAATGAAGTTACAACTATAGAGAGCTACAAAAGTATCATGGGTCGTGATGTGAGTTCATTAGGGTTTGAGGTCTACTCAGAGGAACGGTTTGATTGGCTCAGTGCTTCTCTAGATGGGCTACTTGGAGCCTTTCCAGGAGGCAGAATTCTTGAAGTAAAGTGTCCATCAACAAAGGAAAGCCATAGATGGGGCTTCAATGGTCGACTATGCCATTCTATTACATGCCACAAGTGCAAGGCCAGATGGAGATAATGAACAGAGATTGGATATATTTGTATTGTTGGACACCAAAAGGAAGCACTATATTTCACGTCTGTAGGCAACATAGTCATTGGGAATTAATACATGGGATTTTGCGAGAATTTTGGTGGAAAAATATCGTTCCAGCCCATGAAGGGAGGAAGAAACAAAATTGTTAAAGCCAACATCAACTCATAGACAAACATGGACTTTCCATAGTTAAACGCATGAAATTGGCAAGTGAAGTAAAGTTGTTTTTTTTTTAACCCACTTTAGTGGGTAACATGGCTAACGGTCACATGACAAAAAAATGCTAAATGGGCCTACCACTTAGACTGTGGATGGGAGAAAAGGACTGACATACATACATATATATGTATGTATATGTATGTATACATACATATAACTCCTCCCCTCGTGGGGAGGGGGAAGAGATCACCACCGATATATATATCAAGGGTGATCTCCTGCCCCCCAAGGGGGCAGGAGATCATTGGTGATATATATATATATATATATATATATATATATATATATATATATATATATATATATATATATATATATATATATATAATTAGAAACACTTCCAAAGTGCATATCAAAGATTTAATGGAAGAACTATGACATGAATACTTTTTGAGGATTGGACAAAGACAAAGCTAATAATTAATAGCCCAAACTAGGTTAGAGATAACAGATGAATTAGAGAAGAGTACGTCCCAACTAAAAGGCAGTGATATCTTTTGCTTCGTAGTTAGGATTCAACTTTTATTTGTCTTCCCAAGCAGTTATTAATTGTTTCCAAATGTTCTGCTAACTCATTCGATTTGGACGTTAAGTACCTACGGTAGTTGGAGCAGTACAACTATAGAGATGAATATAATTTCTAAATATTAAGTTAAGTATTTTAGGACAATTAATGTATATTTGAGTAAATAATAAAAGTTTATGACACATTTTTATTGTACACCTAATAATTCAATATTTAGAATTATTAATCACGACCATATGGAGTTTTCATTTCCACTCACAATAAAAAAACACTTATGTCTGTCTTCCAAAAACTTCAAAAATTTAGGTAAGAATTGTTCATCTCTTCGTCATATCTAATATATCCATCTGTTTTCCGAGTTTTTGATTCGTGCTAGCAATTAAAAGATTACTCAGACGATGTGTAAGGAACGAGATATTTTGAGACAATGTCCCAACAAGGGGTGTCTGAATTTAACGATTATATTATACAACTTGCCTCCAAGGGGCACAAGCACACGAAATTATAGGGTTCGTAAATAGAAAGCAAAAAATTTCAAACGTAAATTAACATATTTCTTTGTGAGAGAGTTGTTCTGCCTTTCTTTTCAGTTGTCTTGTCTCATTTATACCTTGATCACCATTTGCATAATTTTTGCCCATATCTAACCAAGATTCCATAGCACTTCTTCTAAAATAACTTAGCATAACTACCATAATGTCTTTTCCATTAGCTAACGGTTATTTTGGATTATGGGCCACGTGTAAAACTGCTCCATTAGCTGCGCGATGCAGTTATTGCTTCATTCGTCCAAGCCTTGCCCTATTTCACCCTGTCGTTCAGGATTTTACATACTTGAGAAATTCTGGGCCTCGTCTTGATAATTTGATCAAGCTTAATGCTTGGACCTTCTATTTTAGGCCTTTGTTTTAGGCCCCTATGTTGGGAATATTTTAGTGGAAATTAGGCCCCTTACTTCATTTTACAAAAAAAATTGAAAAATACGGTTATTTTTAAAAAAATTGAAAAATAGACTTGTTTAATATATCAGAATAAGGAAGGGTAAAAGTGGAAAATTAATTACTACAGTGAATTAAACCCTAACAGGCGATTTTTCTCTGCGATTTCCGGCGAAATTCCCTCAAAATCTTTCGCTAATCCATAGTTTTTGTTCGTTTCTTCTATATTTTAATACTATATTGTTCAACATGGTTGGAGAAGGTGAAATCATTGTTGCAGAATCTTCAGGGATGAAGAGAAAGAGTAGTTCAACCGAAGGATCTTCCAAAAAGACGAAAAATATGGTCCGTTTATTCTTTATTTCTATATTTTTTCGATTGCTTTGTGAAATCGAACTTATGTTTTCCATTATTATTCAATTTATGATGTGTGAAATTTTTATATTTTGAAGGATTTGTTCTGTGAAATTGCATTTCTGTTTTCAATGATCAACTGGTTGATGATGGTGCGTTTAGGAATCCAATAACACGTTGAAACCATTGCCAAATCAATGATATACCAAAATGAGATCAGTGTTTTTTTGAACTGAATGCAACTTTTTGATATGTTTGTCACTTTTTGGAGATGTTGTCACTTTTTACTTAAAATGTTACAGAGCATTCCACTTTCATCTAATATAATAAGTGAATGCAATAAGTTTGAACATCTAAACTAACAAATAGATTGTATAAAGAGATCCATGTCACTTATTGGAGATGTTTTGATATGTTTGTCACTATTTTTTAAGATGTATATCACTTTTAAAGAGATCCATGTCACTTATTGGAGATGCTTGTCATTTTTTTGAGATGTTTGTCACTTTTTACATAAAAGTGACAGAGCATGTCACTTTTATGTTATATATAAATACAATAAGATATTAACATCCAAACTAAGAAATAGATTGTATGATCACTGTTTTTTGAGATGTATGTCACTTTTAAATAGAGCTACTGTCACATTTTTAGACATATATCACTTTTTGAAGATGTTTGTCACTTTTTACTTAAAAAGTGATAGAGCATGTCACTTTTTAAGTAAAAAGTGACATATCATATCACTTTTATGTAATATATAAATACAATAAGTATGAACATCCAAACTAACAAATAGATTGTATGATCACTGTTTTTTGAGATGTATGTCACTTTTAAATAGAGCTACTGTCACATTTTTAGACATATATCACTTTTTGAAGATGTTTGTCACTTTTTGGACATGTATGTCACTTTTTACTTAAAAAGTGACAGAGCATGTCACTTGTTGAATATGTTTCTCACTTTTATTTAATATATGTTCATTCTATTTATATGTCACTTATATAGTAACTAACCATCTTTATTATTTATTTTTTGTAGGACTGGGAGCTATTGATTCCGCAGACCTATTGGTTTCCTGGGAAAGTCACATTCTACTCTCCCCGTGTAGTCATCAAAACCTTAAACAACAAGCTTACAGAAACACAAAAGCTAATGTTTAAGGAAACCTGCTTTGGACCGTATCTTGATTTAAAAGAAACGGTTATTCAGGCTCAGTTGATTCACCAGTTGTTATTAAGGCAGGTGAAGCAACCAAATGTAAATGAATTATGGTTCAACATCGATGACAAAGTGGTCAGATTTTCTATTGAAGAATTTTGTCTAATGTCTGGACTTCGGTGCGTGGGTAATGGTGATTTTACCAAGTACAGAATGCGTAGTAGTACGATTAAGGACAAGTATTTCAAGAAATATGATAACATTTCAACAGAGTGTGTTGAAAATGTATTTAAAGAGTTGCCATCTGATACTGTTGACAAGGACATGGTGGATGTTGGTATTATATATCTTATTTCATCATTCTTACTTGCCACATTATACCATAAAAGTGTTGATGATTCAATTTTGTACTTGTTGAATCGGGTGAAATGGAATCTTTTCCATGGGGAAATGAGTTGTATAGTTTGACGTTAATGTCTCTGAAGGGTGCATTCAGCAAGAGGATCATGAAGTTAGATCCTTTAAAAAAAAATTTGGAGTATAGGCTTAATGGTTTTCTTCTTGCTTTCCAAGTTTGGATATACGAGTCTATTCCTGCAATAGCTGAGAAAACATTTTGTGTGAAGTACAAGCCATCGCTTCCTCGGATCTTGATCTGGAGTTCTAATGTGCATTTGACATCTTTACAATTGCACAAACGTATTTTTGACTTGATAAAAGTAAGCTCTATTTATTATTTATGTGATTTTTCTTTACATTTTTCATTACTGTTTGTTATTTTAAATATATGAATATGTGTTTTTGTAGATAGAAGTTAATGATGTTAAGATCACTGATGCGGAGAAGGAAGTGTCATATACTGATGGGTTGTTTGAGAATTTAAAATCTCAAGGGCAGAACACTAAAGACGATGACAACTCTGAGCATCCTGTTATTCATCAGTCAAAGCTGATGATTACACCCGGCGATGACAGTTCTTCAAAGTTGAAGAAAAAAAAGGTAGTTGAGTTTTATGAGCATTTATTTACCTTTTTATGCTTTTTATACCTTTTGTATTTATTATTTCTTATGATTATGTGTTTTTCTCTGATTTTTGTATTTTCAGAGACATTCTGAATCAAATGAAGTAATATTGAAACGTTAAGCAGAGATTGAAGTTTCACTTCAATCAAATGAAGAAATTTTGAAACGGTTGGCAGAAATAGAGGCAAAAGTGGAATCACATGACGTTATTTTGAAACGGTTGACAGATATAGAGTCGAAAATACAATCAAATGAAGAAATTCAGAATCGACTAGCTGAGCTTGAAATCAAAGTTCAATCGAATATTCAAATTGAAGATAAAGTAAAACAACTTGAAGAGAAAGTAAAATTGAATGAAGAAATTCTAGAACGGGTGGCAAATGTTGAAAGCAAAGTGAATGACTTGCAAATGTTGAAGGTATGTCACATTTTTAGATCTAAGTCACTTTTTTCATAAATGTATGTCACTTTTTTAGTTCTATGTCACTTTTTGGAGACGTGTGTCATTTTTATTTTATTTTTGTGAAAACATTGAGAGAAATGGAATATGGGGATGATAGAGTTGATGTAGTTGATTTGGAAGCCCAAAATCTCTATATGTAATTTTTAATAAGAAAGTGACACAGTTTGTCACTTTTTGCTAAGAAAGTGACAAACTGTGTCACTTTTTGCTAAGAAAGTGATACAGTGTGTCACTTTTTGCTATATCACTTTTTACTATAAGTATATCATTTTTAAGAGATTTATGTCACTTTTTATATATATATGTTTGAGACTATTTATTTATTCTTATGTCTAGAATGGTGCGGAAAATGTTGCTAAGGATACAGTGGACATGGAAAAGAATGCAACTGATTGTCCTAGTTTTTCATTGGGTGTTGAGTTTGATTCGACTGGAAAAAGTATTGAGATGCCGGTTGAAACTAATGTGGAAAAGGTATTATTCAATTCCAAATGCATTGTATTTATAATTTGAGATTTACTTAGATGTTATTGTGCACTATATAACGTGGCTTATTTATTTTTGATTTAGTCTATTCATGAAGATATAATAAATTTTAATGAAGAGGACTGGAAGATTGTTGATGATGTTGCTGCTCATAGTTTAACCAAAAAAATGCAACAAGATGTATTTTTTTCACACTTTATTTTGTGTTTTTACTTTGTTAGATCTGTTTTTTGTACTGCAAAAAGTAATCTTTTGTACGTTTTTATTCAGACTGTTGATGTAAATGATGATGATGTTGAATTGAAGGATGAGGATTGGCAAAAAATTGATGAGATTGCTGCAGCTATTTTAGCTAAACATAAACTTGAAGAGGCAATTGTTTGTTTGATTATTTTTCATTTAAAAGACTTATTTTTGTGTGTTCTGTACAATATAACTTGACAGTTTTTAATTTTTTGTGACATTTTAGACTGTTGATGAAGTCACTCCGGATGCACCCCTGAAGAGGCAAACGAAACCTGCCGCAATTCTTCACTCCCCATTTGTTAATCAATATGATTCTACGGTGGGTACTTCTACAACGGGAACTTCTACTGCGAAGCGTGTGGTGAAGGGTATGTTTGCATCCACAGTTGGGTTGTGCCCCCCATACGCACCAGATGTGGAAGCATTCGAGAGTTGGTACAAGGAAGGGTTGGTGACGAAAAACAAGTAAGTATGTGACATAATGTCACTTTTTAATAAGAAAGTGACACATTATTTTTATCCAAATGTGTTTTGTGTAAAAATTAAATGAACTATAGAGAAGTTTTTTTATTAAAATTTGTTTATCTAACTTGCATACATTGTTCTGTCACTTTTTGAGCAAAAAGTGACATAGCATGTCACTCATAAGTTGCATACAAATGTTCTGTCACTTTTTAAGCAAAAAGTGACATAGCATATCACTTTTCTAACCTTAAGCTTCAATTCATATTCAAGACAAAAAAAACAATACATTAATGTTTGATCATGGTCAATAATTCATGTCACTTCATAATGCACAACAAATATCAAGTTAAATCTTGCATTTAAATCAACCACATAGATGATTCTGATTCAAAATTGTATGTCTAACTTGCATACATTGTTTTGTCACTTTTTGAGCAAAAAGTGACAGACCATGTCACTTTTTAGACAAAAAGTGACAGACCGTGTCACTTTTTGCTCAAAAAGTGACATAGTCTGTCACTTTTCTATCTGAAGCCTCAATTCATATTCAAGACAAAAGAAAAATGATGCATTAATGCTTGATCTTGCATAATTCATGTCACTCCATAATTCACAACAAATATCAAGTTAAATCTTGTAATTAAATCAACCACAGAGAAAAATTTGATACAAATGTGTTTGTATAACTTGTATACATACTCTGTCACTTTTTACTAAAAAAGTGACATACTTGTCACTTTTTCTTTAAGTATGTCACTTTTTTAGTAAAATGTGACACAGTATGTCATTTTTATTATAAGTGTAATTGTATGTGACCTATCTTTTTTGTAATGCAGAGTTAGTCATTTCAATGATGACAATATTAAGATTAGCCCTTCCTTCTACTTTAGCGATATTGCAATCTCTTCTAAAATGTGGTGGTATGAATTAGTGACAAAAAATGAGGCTTTGGATGACTCAGTAAGTTTTTGTTTGTTAGTTGTGGTTTAAGATTTATGTATATAATTTATTAATACATTGCTGTTTCTTTTTATACATTTGTTTTGTAGCATATGGATGTATGTTTTTATTATCTACGAAAGATGTTAAGGTATGGGAATGGTATGAGAATCAAAGCTACAACAACGGACTTTGCCTTTGACAGCCAAGTTAGGGGGTTGTATGAAGATTTTTCAAATGATCCACTAGTCCTTGTTAAGCAAACTTCTCTACTCTCGTATCAAATTGGATTGTACATGCCTTGCAACACAAGTTGGCGAGAAGTTGACCATGTCCTTATGCCTTTGAGGATGTATAACTCGGCTCATTGGCTTCTTTGTCATTTTGACATCAAGGAGATGTGCTTGAATATATATAATTCATACAATAAGTTTATCAAGATGTCTGATGTACTTGAAGCTCTGGAACCATTTTCAGTTATGATTCCTCATCTTTTGTATAACACTGGATTCTTCGACGGCAAAAATAATCCAGAAAAAGAGGCGCTAAAACCACTTGTTGTAAAGTTGGTTCCAAAACTACCACAGCGAAAGAACGAGTTAGTTTGCTTTTTAATAATTTGGCTTTTTATATGTTGAATGGATAGAAATGTATGGTTTGCCTTCAATTATTGGTTAATGTTCAATTTTGTTTGTTGCAGTGGTGATTGTGGAATCTATGTCATTAAATATGCTGAGTATTTCATCAATTCAATGTTGAAGGAAATGCCAAAGACATTCAATATTGCACAAATTCGAAAATACTTGGCCACTGAATTGTACGTGTATGCCAAGAAGAAGCAAGTGGAGAATTACGATACTGATAATGATTGGGTGCCAAAGGATATTTGAAAAGACACTGCAATTTTTTTGTAAATAATATTTTTGTACTAGGACTACATGTTACATGTAAATGTAGTGTATATGGTGAATGTAGTTTCATGTAAATGAGATTAACAATGTAGTTTTTGAAGGTTTCTTTGCAAAAAATGTAAGTACAAAATATTTTTGTGTACAGGTGATATGCTATTCATGTTGACAAAACATGATTATATTGGATGATTTTTATCAAATTGTTGAATATAGATGGTAGAAGTGGATCTAATTGATATATTACTTTAAGTATGGAAATCATGTATACACTTTGACAGCCAAGTTAGGGGTTTTAATAACGAACAAACGACATTGTGTCACTTTTCATTATAAAAGTGACAGTGTGTGTCACTTTTTGTTGTAAAAGTGACATAGTGTGTCACTTTTTGTTCTAAAAGTGACATAGTGTGTCATTTTTTGTTCTTAAATTATGAAAAACATGTATACACTTTGACAGCGATGTTAGGAGTTTTGATAACGAACAAACGACATAGTTTGTCACTTTTCATTATAAAAGTGACTGTGTGTGTCACTTTTTGTTCTAAGTATGTCACTTTTTGTTCTAAAAGTGACAAAGTGTGTCACTTTTTGTTCTTAAATTATGAAAAACATATATACACTTTGACAGCCATGTTAGGAGTTTTAATAACGAACAAACGACATAGTTTGTCACTTTTCATTATAAAAGTGACAGTGTGTGTCACTTTTTGTTCTAAAAGTGACATAGTGTGTCACTTTTTGTTCTTAAATTATGAAAAACATGTATACACTTTGACAGCCATGTTAGGAGTTTTGATAACGAACAAACGACATTGTTTGTCACTTTTCATTATAAAAGTGACAGTGTGTGTCACTTTTTGTTCTAAAAGTGACATAGTATGTCACTTTTTGTTCTAAAAGTGACAAAGTGTGTCACTTTTTGTTCTTAAATTATGAAAAACATGTGTACACTTTGACAGCCATGTTAGGAGTTTTAATAACGAACAACCGACATAGTTTGTCACTTTTCATTATAAAATTGACAGTGTGTGTCACTTTTTGTTCTAAAAGTGACATAGTGTGTCACTTTTTGTTCTTAAATTATGAAAATCATGTATACAGTTTGACAGCTATGTTAGGGGATTTAATAACGAACAAATGACATAATGTGTCACTTTTCGTTATAAAAGTGACATAGTGTGTCATTTTTCATTATAAAAGTGACAGTGTGTGTCACTTTTTGTTCTTAAATTATGAAAATCGTGTATACACTTTGACAGCCATGTTAAGGGTTTTAATAATGAATAAATGACAGTGTGTGTCACTTTTTGATATAAAAGTGACATAGTGTGTCACTTTTTGATATAAAAGTGACATAGTGTGTTCTAAAAGTGACACAAATGTAACTTTTTGTTCTAAAAGTTACAATTTCAGTATTTATCAAATCCCTTTAATAGGTGAAGTATCATGTATACCATATAGTGTTAAATGATAAGTTTTACATTCCACTATAATGTAATGACCTATAAAAAAGCAAAGCGCATGAATGTTAACACTATTTTGAATAGAAAAACCAATAAGAATGAATAAGTGATACTTTCCAAATAAAAAATAAAAAAACCCATAAATCTTGCAACTTTCTTTTCTTTTGTGGCTTCTTCTTCAAAGGTGCTGGAGTTTGACATGATCTTCGATTATGGCCGTACTTTCCACATCTACCACATTTTGTACTTTGCTTTTTTTCTCCTTTTGATGGTATTCTTTTCTCTTTAGGTCGTCCAGATATCCTTTTTGGATCAGGAGCCAAGACTATTCTTGCTTTTACATCATCTGGTATATTCCAATCATTGCGGTCTCCAAGTGGGTAAACTGTACGACTGTATGTTTGGACGTACATCTCTGTTGTGTAATATTTTGAACAATACAAATATGAATCGTCCTTTATCTTTGCAATAACTGGCAATGCATGTGCACATGGGATTTTGTCCACTTGGAAATGATTGCATGTACATGTCTTTTCTTCAATATTCACCAAATATGAGGCACAAACATCATTGACTTGGTATATTATTGAACTTGAAGCCGATGCCTGTGAAAATAATGCAAGAAAACAATGTATTAATAAACTACAACAATTAAATCATTATTTCATGATGTTTAATTCCAACTTACTGAAAAAGTGACACACTATGTCACTTTTTACTTAGAAAGTGACAAACTATGTCACTTTTATAGATAATCATATTTTCATAACAATAACAATCAGATATAATTAGATTTCAAAATCATAAACCTTCTACTGATATGTAATTATAAATAGAGCCATAGACGATATGAAATTTAAGTCATGCCACTTTTTACTAAGAAAGTGACACACTACGTCACTTTTTACTCAGAAAGTGACACAATCTGTCACTTTTTATTCAAAAAGTGACACAGTACGTCACTTTTTTTGATAATCATAATTTTATCACAATAACAATCAGATATAATAAGATTTCAAAATCATAAACCTTCTACTGATATGTAATTATAAATAGAGCCATAGACTATATAAAATCCAAGTCATGCCACTTTTTACTAAGAAAGTGACACACTATGTCACTTTTTACTCAGAAAGTGACACACTCTGTCACTTTTTTAAATAATCATAATTTCATCACAATAACAATCAGATATAATAAGATTTCAAAATCATAAACCTTTTACAGATATGTAATTATAAATAGAACCATAGACGATATGAAATCCAAGTCATGCCACTTTTTGCTAAGAAAGTGACACACTATGTCACTTTTTACTCAGAAAGTGATATACTCTGTCACTTTTTATTCAAAAAGTGACACACTATATCACTTTTTTAGATAATCATAATTTCATCACAATAACAATCAGATATAATAAGATTTCAAAATCATAAACCTTCTACTTATATGTAATTATAAATAGAGCCATAGATTATACAAAATCCAAGTCATGCCTCTTTTTACTAAGAAAGTGACACACTATGTCACTTTTTACTCAGAAAGTGACACACTCTGTCACTTTTTGAGATAATCATAATTTCATCACAATAACAATCAGATTTCAAAATCATAAACCTTCTACTGATATGTAATTATAAATAGAGCCATAGACGATATGAAATCCAAGTCATGCCACTTTTTACTAAGAAAATTGACACACTTTGTCACTTTTTACTCAGAAAGTGACACAATATGTCCCTAGTTGGTATATGCATGTTTTCATTACAATAAAACTCAGCATATAAATGATATTTAGTTCATGCAATTTATAGCCTTTTACCTTCAATTTCTTTGATTCCATGGAATTCTCTCTCAATATTTTTTCTTGTTTGTTTGCAAGTTTTGTGAAGGTTGCCCGCGCATCGTTTAAGTGCTTCACAAACCATTCTTGCAACAAATATCTTAAGGATTCCAATAAAAGTTCTATAGGACAACCTTTTGTTGTTTTTGTTATCGAATTTACTGATTCAACTATATTTGAAGTCATTGTGGAAAACCTGTTATTTGTCATGTATGCCCTTGACCACTTGTGATAACCAATTTCTTCCTACATAAAGAATAACCAAAATATTAATCATTTCTTGTATATATTGTTATTAAGCATTCAAAATAAATATTTTTGAACATACCAGATGTGATCGAATCCCTTTGTGGATTTTATCGAGTTGTTTCATATGGAACTCAAAATCATTTTTCGTGTAGGCTCTAGCAGCTCTATTGAATGGTTGTGTAATGTTCTTTCCATTTCTTTTGCCAAATGTTGACTTTAAATTTTGTAGCAAGTGGTAGGAACATAGACCATGCATCGAATTCTTATACACCTTTTGGATTACATTTTTTATGCTTTTATGACCATCTGAGATTATACACAATCCTTCTCGCTCACCATAAGCTTCTTTTAACATAAGTAAGAACCACTCCCATGAATCATTAGTTTCTAAGTCACCAACTCCAAATGCTAATATGAAAATGTTGTTGTTTGCATCTTGTGTACATGCTGTAAATAATGTTCCACCATAATTTCCCTTTAAGAACGTACCATCAATCACTATTATAGGTCTGCAATACTCCCACCCCTGAATAGATGCTCCTAATGCCATGAAGAGGTATTTAAATTTGTTGTTGTCATAAGTCTCAATTCTTGTAATTGATCCAGGATTTGTTTGTTCTATCATGTACAAGTACTTTGGAACATTTTCATAAGACTCTGTCGGATCTCCTCTCACCAATTCCAAAGCTTTCTCCTTAGATCTCCAAGCTTTCTCGTAACTCATCGACACTCTGTATGTATTCATCATGTCACTTATTATGTCTGTAGGAGTGTATGTTGTTTTTGTTGAGACATACTTGTACTTGATGCATTCTCCTACTATTGAGCTTGTTGCTTGACGGTGATCTGCCAAGATGATGTTATTTGAGCATGTGTGATCGTTTCTCATATATCTTATTTTGAACATTTCTGTTCCTCCAAGTCTTGAAACTCTAAAACTCCATTTGCAATTATCATCTATGCATTTCAGCACATATTCTTTCTTGTCCGACTTACTTACCTTGAACTGAAAGTTTTTATGTATCGCATACACCGAAATACTTTTCTTAACCAATGTCTTGTTCCTAAAAACCTTTTTCTCTGCAATTTCATTCATACTAACAAATGAAATAATTTCACTACCTGTTTCATTACTCATTTCTTCAACCTCCGGTATGCATGAAGAAACATCAACAGCTAAGTCTTCAATACTTGGTAGACTTTGAATTGAGGTTGTTGCCGAACCATGAGTTTGAAAAACTTGTAATTGCATCATGTCATTTTCTTCACCAGTAGCAGCTTCTGAAAGTTGTATGTCTTCAAAACTTTCAATTCTTTGACATAATGAAACCGGTGTGACATCTATGCACAAAGAAAAGCTTACAAGATGTTTCTCCCTTCTTTTGAGCTCCAAATAAAATGTGAGGGAATAATTGTCTGAAATCTTCATCAGAGGCAGGTTTTTCTTCACCTTATATTGTATTGTTATTGAGTGTGTTGCTGGACTTACGTTTGTAACTAAATATATCATGCCATTGAGTTCGCAGTATGTGCATTCTATTGGAACGACAATTCCAGCCATTTTAAAATTTATATATTGGTTACCTTGTTCCCATTTCCCTCCATAATGGATGAATACATTGATTTTATCCATATCTGCAAATAAAACACCGACATATGATACATTAATGTTTGATCATCCTCAATAGATGTATCATTAAGTAAAAAGTGACAGAGCATATCACTTTTCTATCCCCCCAAGCCACAATTCATGTTATAAGCAAAATAACGATACATTAATGTTTGGTCATGCTCAATAATTGATGTCACTTCATAATGCACAACAAATATCAAGTTAAATCATGCATTTAAATCAACCACATAGATGATTTTGATTCAAATTTGTTTCTCTATCTTGCAAACATTGTTTTGTCACTTTTTGAGCAAAAAGTGACAGAGCATGTCACTTTTTGAGCAAAAAGTGACAGAGCATATCACTTTTCTATCCCCTAAGCCTCAATTCATGTTCAAAGCAAAATAACGATACATTAATGTTTGGTCATGCTCAATAATTGATGTCACTTCATAAAGCACAACAAAATCAAGTTAAATCTTGCATTTAAATAAACCACATAGATGATTTTTTTATTCAAATTTGTTTCTCTAACTTGCATACATTGTTCTGTCACTTTTTGAGCTAAAAGTGACAGACCATGTCACTTTTTAGGCAAAAAGTGACATAGCATGTCACTTTTCTATCCCCCAAGCCTCAATTCATGTTCAAAGCAAAATAACGATACATTAATGTTTGGTCATGCTCAATAATTGATGTCACTTCATAATGCACAACAAATCAAGTTAAATCTTGTATTTAAATAAACCATATAGACGATTTTTTACTCAAATTTGTTTCTCTAACTTGCATACATTGTTCTGTCACTTTTTGAGTAAAAAGTGACAGACCATGTCACTTTTAAGGCAAAAAATGACAGAACATGTCATTTTTCTATCCCCCAAGCCTGAATTCATGTTCAAAGAAAAATAACGATACATTAATGTTTGGTCATGCTCAATAATTGATGTCACTTCATAATGCACAACAAAATCAAGTTAAATCTTGCATTTAAATAAACCACATAGATGATTTTTTATTCAAATTTGTTTCTCTAACTTGCATACATTGTTCTGTCACTTTTTGAGCTAAAAGTGACAGACCATGTCACTATTTAGGCAAAAAGTGACAGAACATGTCACTATTTTATTCACAAGCTTCAATTCATATTCAAGACAAAATGACAATACATTAATGTTTGGTCAATCTCAATAATTCATGTCACTTCATAATGCACAACAAAATCAAGTTAAATCTTGCATTTAAATCAACTACATCGATGATTTTTGATTCAAATTTGTTTTTCTAACTTGCAAACATTGTTCTGTCACTTTTAAATAAAAAGTGACAGAGCATGTCACTTTTTAGGCAAAAAGTGACAGAACATGTCAATTTTCTATCCCCCAAGCCTCAATTCATATTCAAGATAAAATAACGATACATTAATGTTTTGTCATGCTCAATAATTCATGTCACTTCATAATGCACAACAAATATCAAGTTAATTCCTGCATTTAAATCAACCACGGAGATGATTTTGATTCAAATTTGTTCGTATAACTGCATATAATGTTCTGTCACTTTTTAGACAAAAAGTGACATAGCATGTCACTTTTCTATCCCCCTAGCCTCAATTCATATTCAAAGAAAAATAACAATACATTAATGTTTGTTTAAGTTACAAAAAATGTTTTGTCATTTTTTAAGCAAAAAGTGACATAGTATCCTCAATTATTATTCAAGACAAAAAAATGATACATTAATGTTTGATCATACTCAATAATTCATGTCACTTCATAATGCACAACAAAATCAAGTTAATTGCATATAATGTTCGTGTCCTGCATTTAAATCAACCACGGAGATGATTTTGATTCAAATATGTTCGTATAACTTGCATATAATGTTCTGTCACTTTTTAAGCAAAAAGTGACAGAGCATGTCACTTTTTGAACAAAAAGCCATATTCTTATTGACATTTTTACAAACACATTGTATGCACCCCTGCATTAGCAAATATGTTTACAAACACATTGGTAACTGATATTCTTATTGACATTTTTACAAACACATTGGTAACTGATATTCGCAAATATGTTTTGAAGACTTTACTCAATACTAATGATTTATAACGAAGTGAATAAAGAAGGATTTGTCTACATTGAAATCGGAATATGATATAATTTAAATCAAAATCATTTGTATGCATTTACTAAGCATGTTATTGAATATCTCCAATCAAAATTCAGAAAGTTATCTAATTCAAATAGAAAGTATGAAGAAGAAGTAAAATTAACAAATTACCTGAGATTTTTGAATTTGAATTCTGATTTTGTGTTGAATTGGAGAAGAAACAACGAGAAATCCTTAATAATGAGATCGGTTTTGATTTGAATTCTGATAACGTGAAAGAGATCGGTTTTATTATGAATTTTGGTTTGTAGAGAATTTGGATATGTTTTGGGGTTGATTATGGAATGGAATTGGAATTGGAAATAATATTTACCGTATTAGTTACTGTTATAATTATTTAGGATGATTTTCCAAAAAACCCTCAATTTTATGGGTATTTGTGTAATTTGCTCAATATTTTATGCATCAACATCATCAAATCTCATTTCCTCAAATCCATCACATTCTTCATCTGATATTATTTTGTAGCCCACAATTGCACTGCTTTGTAATATTAACTTGCCATTGAATTGGAATTCTAACTCTAGGTCGAATCCCACCGCCATACGTTGTACTAGTATGTGTAAATATATATATATGATAGCAATTAGCAAATGATATTGAAATAATTCAAAACTCATGATTCATCTTTCACACTTTTATGTTCTTTGTTAGCTTCAAAATTCGACCAATAATGTGCATTACATTCCTTTTAGTTTCTAAAGAAATAAAGAAATTATAACTAACCAGAATTAGATTTTAGGCGGAATAAATTTATAAAAAGTCAATATTAAATAATTAAGAATTTAATATAAAATATGTGATTATCTCTAACTTGGATCATAATATTATTAGAGTAATGTCAATTAATAACATTAAAGTAATCATAGTCGTGTCAGGGGCACAAACACAATTAGTAGTCGTTAATTATAAAAAGGAAAAAGTGTATTTAGGGAAGGAGAAGAAAACCCACTATTGGAACTATTTTAAACTGGAAACAAAGGACTCTAGCAAATCGGACTGAAGATATTGTCGTTCAGGTACAGCACCGCACGCAGGGGCGGAGGGGGGTGTCCTGGGGGAGACCAGGACCCCCCAACTTTCTGAATTTTTTTTTTAAAATATTATGTTTGATTCTACTATTTTGGAGGGAAGATAGATTATTCTCAGCAAGAGTGGAGCCAATTAATTAATTGTAGCCCATAAATGTTGACTTTTAGTTATTTTATTTAGGGTAAATAGCACTAGGGGTCCCCTAACCTTTGAACGTTATAACGATGGGGTCATCAACCTTTGTTTACTAGCAGCTGGAGTCCCGAACCTATGAAACGTTAGCGCCTGAGGTCCTTTTTTGACAGAAACCGTCAGTTTGACCGTTAAATGGTCAAAATTTTATTAAATGGACAATTTTACCCTTAAATTGAATGATTAAAAAAATAAAAAAATAAAAATTGCAACTAAACCCCAACTAACAAAAACAAATAATTACAACTAAACCCTAACTCATCCACTCCTTCTTCTTCTCCAAAATTTCCGCCGCCCCATCTCCACCACCGGAAAGCTTTCACCGCCATGGCCATAAAAAATAGGGAATTGACTTGAGAACCACCATGGCCATCATGTTCCATGCGCAAGTTGATGCAGCATATTCTGCAATGGAGAAGCTTGGGTACAAGAAAGTATGCTTGCAGATCTCGGAGACAGGGTGGCCGTCCAAGGGGGACTCCAATGAGGCCGGGGCCACACTGGAGAATGCCAGAAAGTACAATGGGAATCTGGTGAAGCTGATTGCAGAGAAAAAGGGGACACCCATGAGGCCTAATCTGGATTTGAATGTTTATGTATTTGCTTTGTTCAACGAGAATATGAAGCCCGGTCCGACGTCTGAGCGGAATTTTGGGCTTTTCAAGCCCGATGGGACCCCGGCGTATAATCTCGGATTCAATGTATAAGGCTCCATGACTACCAACACGACCAGAAAAGGTGGCTCTCCGGTGACAGAGTCTCCGAAGGAGGAGGGGTCTCCGACGGTGGGAAGCTCTTCATCCGGCTACTTGTCCATTACTTCTGATTCGGTCAGTCTTTTTTAACTTTTCTCATTTTATCTGCTTACAATTTTACGGCCAAGAATTTACCATATTTTGAAAGTAATTTTGAATGAACTTACCGGTGGTGGTGATCTTACCGGTGGTGGTGAAGGGGCGGTGGTAATTTTGGAGAAGATGAAGGAGTGGATGAGTTAGGGTTTAGTTGCAATTATTTGTTTTTGTTGGTAGGGGTTTAATTGTAATTTTTATTTTTTTATTTTTTAATTATTCAATTTAAGGGTAAAATTGTCTATTTAATAAAATTTTGACCATTTAACGGTCAAACTGACGGTTTCTGTCAAAAAAGGACCTCAGGCGCTAACGTTTCATAGGTTCGGGACTCCGACTGCTAGTAAACAAAGGTTGATGACCCTATCGTTATAACGTTCAAAGGTTAGGGACCCCTAGTGCTATTTACCCTTTTATTTATTACTAATTTACTAATTTGCCCCTCTATTTAATAATGAGATACACACAAGAAGGGTAAAATTGAAATTACAAATTTATTGAATAGAATGTGGGCCAAAATTTGTTTAGGAAAAATCGATTTTTTTTTCCAAAATAGTAGAATCAAACATGCTTTTAAGACCACTTCTTATTCTTAATAATCAATCAAAACAAAAAATAGTAAAGTTCAAACTCAACAATGAATGAACTAAACAAATAAAGTCCAATCTAACTCGGATTAAATTGGAATCATTCAATCACCAAGAAGAAAGTATTGAAGTTAGTATTTTCAAGATATCAGAACAAACACGAAGTGAGTATCGAATACGTCTAACTGCATGAATCGATTGTATTCATTATTTTTTTCCTCAAACCACAATTACTGAGCCAATTTTTATGCGAATCTAACGACTTTTCTTAAAACCATGTGTCTTCTGATCTCACGTTTCAACCTGACAGGGGCAATCAAAGCAACAAACAATGAAGTAAGCTTCGGTAACTGGTCATGATGTGTTGACTTGTTTTGTAAATTTTCTTAAAATGTAATTAGAGATAATTTCTAAATATTTGTTAAAAAATAAAAGAATATGTTCTTTCTTATTGGCACAATTACTGAAATTTAGCTCTAGTACCCATGATAAAACATAATCAAACAATATGCTATGTAAACAAAATAAAGGAAGTACAAAACTTACAGGTATATTCGAATTCTTTCACGCATCTGCATAGTACAAGAAGGAAAATTATAAACTTGCATGGTGAAGATAATTTGGTAGTAAACTAATAAACTTAGTGTAAAGCAATATTAATAGATGTGTAGAGAACTTGTACAGCAGTAATCCACTCGTGGACTATCTTTGTCATTATAAATATTAAATAATACATAGGTTTAGAATTTTGATTGTCGGTTAGTCTTTAATTAGTTCAATTGATAAAGTAGGACTAGCTAATTCATGTTAAATTCAACTTGTCAAAAAGAATCTTAAACTTAAAAGACATAGAGGATGAAATCGTCATGCATGTATATGTTTAGGACTTGTTTTACCTAGTTTAAATCTTATTACACGTACTTTGCAATTTAAATAATTGCAATTAAGACTCTACTCGGTTTCTTAGCAACTATGACTATTTTCCACTGCCTGTTCTAACATTATCATTTTCCCAGTGAAAAGTTCTTTTACCAAACTTGATGCAACACATAATCCACAACATCTTTATTTTCTACCTCAAGGCTACGTATTAGTCCTAGAAATCCAACTTTTTAATATTTTTAAACCTCAAATATTCATTGACATAGACCAGACCAAGGAACCTCTATACGGATATGTTATATGATGTTTCATATGTTGTTGCACACTTGCATATCCACTAATTTCAACAACGAATTGAACTTGCAAATTTAGATTTTTTTTTTCCTCCTAAAACAATATATGGTGCTATACAAGTTTAAATTAACAAGGCACAGAACTTACCGAAATTTCATTTGTAGACTCTAATTTATTTGACATGTACATCTGCAAAAAAGTATAGCAGCAAGGAAAAAAGAACTTAAAAGTTAATAATTTTTCAGAAAGCTGAATTTTCAAGAGAGGATATGAGTCTCTTAACATAGTATCACAGCTTACGAAAGACCATAGTTGATATGAAAAATTTGATGAATATATGTAGCCTACCTTCACGTAATAGCGAGTGTTGAAAGAATAAACTTAAATAAATGTGATGGACAGTTTTATGCCCAAGGGAACTCTTACCTTACGAAAGGAGTTGCCAATTTTATAGAAATCTTTGTGATTGTGAACCTGAAGGCCATCGTTTCCCAAATCTTGTTGTTCCTCTTGTATTGAATATGCTGAGGTCACAACAGATAATTCACATTGAAACAAGGCAATTACTTGAAGAGTTGGAATTTCTCCAATTTCAGAAGGGATGCACTTTAAGCGCGGGCAATACCCAAGACTTAGGCACTGAAGGCTGGGGAGATGTGTTCCCTCAACTTCCCAGAATTCCAGAGTAGTGAATCCAATATGTAGGAATTTTAATTTACGAAATTCCCCTTCATTTGTTTTCCATACATTGTCTTCGAAGTCAAAATATTTCAGTTTGAGCACTTCAAGATTGGGAAGTGAACCACAAGTCGACATATTTTTCCAAGAAATTCTGCAACCACTTAGAGTTAACTTCTTCAGATTCGGTGGGAAAGCAAGGTCAACTGCCGGACGAACCAATTGTCTTATCCAAGACTTGGGAACAAAGCGGCACTTCAAAGTTTCAAGTTGATGCAGATTGACTAAATTCTCAAGACAATATATTGACCACTTTGTTCTCGAGCCATAACGGTATGAAATTCCCAATGTCTTCAGGTTTGGAATTCTTCCAAGGGCCTCCTCAGTACATCTGAAATCTATTACACCGGTAAGTGTTTGAAGGTTCCCATTTTCTGCATCAGAAGGACAAGGCAAGAAACCTTCTTCAAATAAGAGATGCCTTAACTGTGGCATCTTCAAGATTTCTGAGGGTAAGTATAATATCCTAACTTTACCATACCATAGCCTTCGAAAAACAATCAAGGTTTGAAGATTGTAAAGCTTGGATATTGAGGCAGGAATCTTGCGTTTTCCAGTGTAGATCAAAGCAATATACCTTAAATTTACAAGTTGTACTATTTCAATTGGAAACTTTTTGAAAGTTATATTGCGTGCATCCAACACCCTGAGCAGTTGAAAACATATATTAATTGACAATAGACTATCTGCAAGGTGTAGAAGAGAACGGACAGTTGAGTCATACATGTCTCCAACGTCAAACCGTATTACTCCATGAATACTTAGGTGACGCTGATTTTTCATGATTTCTGGAGAAATCTCAACTTTCTGATTCATGACATGAAGAAACTTTTCCTCCTGAGCTTTTCTTACGATCAGGTCTCTTATGAGGTCATGGATGCTGCAGGTTTTGAGTTCACCACTATAACTCCGGTCTCGATCCATTATCAGATTTCTATCAATAAGATCTTCTAGATACTCCTTTGCCACTTCTTCCAAACTTTTAGGTGTAATAGGCTTTAAAAATCCCTCTGCGACCCATAATCTGATAAGATATGATACATGGATCACATAATCTTCAGGGAAAACTCCCATATAAAGGAAGCATGCTCTGAGACGACGAGGCAAGTGGTTGTAACTCAAAGATAGTATCTCCACGAAATCATCATAATTTCCAGTTACTGCAGATTTTACATTTTTTGCAACATACTCCCAGTAAGCTCGTGTCTTCTCGGATTTGTTGAGGAGGCCACTGATCACTACAAGTGCAAGTGGAAGACCTTTACATTGTTTTGCAATTGTTGTTCCGATTCCCTCGAGTTCAGAAGGACAACATTCTTCCCCAAACACCTCCTTGTTCAGAAGTTTCAAACTTTGTTCAAGACTCAGAAAATTCATACGGTGAACAGGGCCAGAAGAGTCGGCATAAACAGCCACATTGGATAGCCGAGTAGTCAAAATGATTCGACTTCCATTATTTTTATCTGGAAATACCCTTCTGACTTCCTCCCAGGCATTAGTTTCCCACACATCATCCATTACAATTAGATATCTATTGCACTGCAGCTTTTTATTAAGTGTCTCTTTTAACTCTTCTATTTTCATTTCATATAATTTATGACCAACGTCTGTCATGGAATTTAGAAGGCTTGTAAGTAGTTCTTGCACATTATATTTTTGAGATAATGTTGTCCAGGCACGAATGTCGAAGTGATGCACAATATATGAATCATTGTAAACATTTCTCGCAAGTGTAGTCTTGCCAATGCCTCCCATCCCAACAATTGAGATTATTTTCAACATAGAAGATTGTCCAACGAGTCGTTCCTTAATTTGGTGAAAGTCGTCATCAAATCCCACCATAGTACTTTTGTTCGTGGAAGCAAATTTTGATGAAGTAGCAGACAATTAGTTCCTTTGTTGCAGATCTTCTAAATCATTTCTGTCCATCTCCACCACATCTTCTGAAATAAGAAATCAAGATTTAGAAAAAGATTTTGATTGAATCGCCTTAATAAATATTGGTTTCTTAAATTGTTTGCCATATTCTTTTCAAATCTTACTAGATTGAGAAAATATCTAGCTTGTACTTGCCTTTCATCTTCTTTTAGGTTCATGAATTAAAGCTGGGCCCAACACGGTGCAGCTCTACTTGTGCGCATGTGCCTTTTTAAGTTTCAGATTATGCTAACATTGTGAATCTAAGATATCAATGCCTTTGAACAGGTCCTCTGTTATCTCTAACTTTGTTCCAGCTTGTTGTCTCATGCCTAGGGATATTTTTCTTGTTGGCTATAACATGAAATACATTACTTTTTCAAACATCATTTTTATCCACACATTCAATAAGATCTACAACTTATATTCACACATCCGTAGAACCCACTGCTTATAATCTACTAAAAGTATTACCAAACAAGCACAATCTGAAGTTTCTAGAATATCCAACCAACCTTTATTTTGTGTTTGCCATCGTTTACAGTTGAGTAATAAAAATTTAAGGTTTTGTACGGAGATATAAATAATTTGTCAATATAAACTCATAGCAAGATCATAGATAAATTACAAAGTAACTGAGAAGGATTTTAACAAAACTATTAGAACAAAGAGATATTTTAGTCAGTAATTAATAAATAATTTGATTTCGTGTTGGGTGAGTTTAGTCTTACCAATGCCTTCCATCTCAACAACTGAGATGCTTTCAAGTTTAGAAGGTAGTTCAGTGATTTGCATCAAGTCATCATCAAATTCCACCATAGTACTATTGTAACTAGAACTGGATTTTGATGAACCATCTGGCATGCTTGGTTGCAGATCTTCTATGTCGTTCATCTTCTCCACGTCTTTCGAAATGGAATCAAGTTCTTCTATTACCTTCTGTAAGCCTTCGTATTTCTGCTCCAAATTGTCCATGGACCTCTTACACTGAAGGAACGCTGGTGGAGAATTTTTTTCCCCAAACCAAGTACTGATAACTCCATGACATGCAGGTTTTGACATATTTGATTCAATTATATCTTCTGCTTCGTAAGTTGCTTCTCTAATTCTTTCTGACATACTTGATTCAATTATATCTTCTGCTTTGTACGTTGCATCTCTAATTCTTCCTTCCAAAGATGTAATTGTTTCACTATATTTGTGTGTAGAATCTTCCAGAAATGATAGTAAGAAGCTAAGCTTTTCATATAGAGATGTGATCTGTTTCTCTTCATGAAGAATTCGAGATTGATCATGAGAATGCAGGATTTGTTCTAGTGTTTGAGTAAGTGAAAGTAGAGCAGCATAAGCCATCTCCAATACGTTTCCAGACACACAAACTAAAGATTCTTAAGCCAATTTAATCGATGGAGTGACGATTTAATCAATTTAATAAGCCATCATGTGCAACTTGCTAGTTATGTAATTTGAAGTCAAATGGAGTGACAGATAATAATAAAATTAATAAATCCAGTGAAAGCAATAAAACCTATTGTATAATATCAACTTGGGATTTTTAAAATTAAACAATACATCATATGCAACTTGGTAGTTTTTTGTTGGGATATTTTTTTAAAACTTGCCAAAATCAAAAGATGCAACAATTGTTGAAAAGGAAAATATATGATATGATATAATATTATATTTGGTGGCTAAAATTGGACAAGTTTCCAAATCTTGGACACCTTAGTAGTTGAAACTTGGAAGATATCTAGGTCATATGTTAACTATTGATGTCAAATTTTAATTAACTCGCAAATGTACGAATCTATTGGAATATAGAAAAGTAGTAACGAGGTCGATCTCACAGAGACTGCAATAACGAAAGTCTAATTTAATCCGAATTAACTATTATTCTAGTCTAGTTGGGTCGAAATGAGTTTGGTTAAAAGAATTTACTTTAACGACTAATTAAATATGCTAAAAGGATGAATTGAAAATTCAAGAAGTTTAAAGTACCAAGGTTTCAGAATTCACCATTGTTTAACTCAGCAATTATCCAGTTATTGATTAATTCTCAAACACAAACGACAATTCGAAATCAATCAATTGTCATCTCAAGATATTTATCAATAAATTCGAGACGAAGAAAATCAAATATAGGCTCCCCTTATACTTCAAACTTAAATTACTTAAGCGTTCTCCGTATCAAATTCAATTAAAAGAAAACAAAGAATCAAATGTTTCCTAAGCATTCTATGTATCCCAAATTGATAAAAAGATAACGGAAAATCAAAAGAAATTAATAGAACATGTTTAAGCACCAAGCACGAATTAATTAAATCAATTTCTAATAATCAAGAATACATGATATTTAAGATGAAAGAAATTTTATTTAATTAATCTAACAAGAACAAACCATGAACGCTAAAGCTCTAAAACGGAATTAAACGAATAAAGAAATAATCACTTTGTTAAAAAAAGTTTCTTCGTCTACCTTGGCTCAAGAAAATTAGAAGAACATAATTAAATTACAAAGAAAAGAATTGATAGAACCCGACATGGATATAATGAGAAGAAATTTTCGAAAAAACTCTTGATCGCCAAGTAGTTATCTTCTATTATTTCTTCCGTTTTCTTCCAAGTTCGGCTCTCAAAAATTCCAACCCTTGTTATGAGTTAATAACTCCTATTTATACTACCCTAATTGTACCCAAAATATCCCAAAAAGTTACAAAATCCATGGGCCAAAAGTTACCTAACTAGATTAGGAATCAAAAAAAGAAAGAAAAAATTCGCAGAAATTTTAACACTGGGCGATTGTCCAGTGCTTTCCCGGGTGATCGCCCAGGTTTACCAAATTGGTCCCTGTTTCTGTTTCCAGCTATTGGGCGATCGCCCAGCTTGTAACTTTTCTTCTTTTACAATTTGGTCCTTTTAATCTCCACAACCCTCTATTTGGTCCTTCAACTTTAGGTCTTTGTCATTTTAGTCCTCAAACTTCAATATTATCTTTATTGGTGTCTCGTTTTCGTTGGTGAAAAGTTCTTTCAATTTCACTATCTAGATGTTCTAGCTTAATTTCTAGAGATCTACAACCAAGCATGCACTATAAATATTTTTGGATTTTTTTTAAAAAATAAAATAAAATAAACAAAATCATAAATTATAACTAATCAAGAATAAAATTAATTAAGATTAAATTAACTTTCAAACGCAGTCCCCAATAAAGGCGTCAAAAACTTGATGCTTTCCCTAGCGATCGCCTAGGTTTTCCAAATTGGTCCATGTTTCTGTTTCAAGCTGCCTTTTCTTCTTTTGCAATTTGGTCCTTTTAATCTCCACAACCCTTTATTTGGTCCTTCAACTTTAGGTCTTTGTCATTTTAGTCTTCAAGCTTCAATATTGTCTTTTTCAATCCTCCAACTTTCTGTAATCTTCATATTTGATCCTTCAAGTTTCCAATTGAGTACAATTGAGTCTCCGTACTTCTGAAATATCTTTCAATTTATCGCTTTTTCATCCATTCTTCTCCATTTGCCATTAAACAGGTCCAAAACTGAAATATAAAGAATAACACAATAAATTAAGAAGAACATCTATAAAATGACGTGATAAAAGCTTAGTTTAAAGGTCCAAACAAGTACATAAAATGCACTTATCAAATACCCCCAAACCAAACCTTTGTTCGTCCTCGAACAAAAACAAAACAAAAATATAATTTTAAACTCAACTAATAGAATAAACGGGAAAGGAAATTAGTCAATGTTAAATCTCTTACCATGTGCCTCAAGTTCGAAAATAAAACAACACTTTTAGAAGGATTTTAAACAACAACACAAAAATTTTCACTTATCCGATGCTCGACCTTTTGTGAGTGTGGAATAGCCAAAAATTAAACTTATACATGTATTAGACCACGACCAATATTGTGTTGTTGATATTTTAGCAATCCCGAACCCTTTGTAGTCCTGTATTCCTCACACCTCTCGTAAATTCTCACACTTCTAATGCTTTTCTCTCCAATCCCGAGGTGTTCTAGCAAAATTGGTTCCTATTAATCAACACAATGCCCCCCCCCCCCCCCCCAGTTTTTAAATGGAGTGGTAAAAATCAGAACTTGTATTCTTAGAATTAGGTTGGTGAGTGATTTCTAAATTCTCATCTTCAATCTCTGAGGTTCTAACCTAGGAATCATTACCGAGCACTTCTACTTCTCTTTATTTATTTAACTCATGTTAACAGTTTTACATCTTGTGCAATACTTCTCTTTCACTAGCTTTCTATATGATCCTTGTAGCGAGCTTTGGGCCGATGACTCCCAAGTCAGATGACTATGGAGCACCAGGTTTTAAAATACCCTAACAGACTTAATTGCTCGAGTCCCATAGTCCCATATATATATATATATATATATATATATATATTCAATTTCAAATCCCTTTTTTTTCTTTTTTTTATACATATATGACTCATGTAGCGAGCTTTGGGCCGATAACTCCCATGTCAGATGACCATAGGGCACCAGGTTTTAAACAGGCTTAATTGCTCGAGTCAGATATTTTATTTTATTTCATCAGCAATGAGTAGTGCTCAGTTTAGATTCTTTGACTATAACCTATTCAACCGAAGATGAGATCCAGAAAATCCAAATCATCAACATTCTCAGAACACAAGTAGTAACATCAACACCCCCAAATTGTTCTCAAAACAGTTTGGTCACTAGCTTAAGGATGTAGGAATGGAATTTTTCATAATGATACTCAGTAATATCAACTCATACACTCAAGTCATGTTTCCAATAAATGATAAGTCATTAGTGGCTATGTGCTTCCTTAAGCAGATCTAACATGGATAAGTATTCAGATAAAAGAACGAGTTCAAGTGTTGTCTAATATTCTACTAAAAATGTACTCGATTTTGAACAGATATCATCATTGGTGGTAGGATATTCAAAAGTGGTTTTGTTGTCGGGACATGAACCCGGGTCTCTCGGGTGAGAGCCGAGTATCCTAACAAACTAGACTACAACGAAACCATTGTTGTAGTATAGTGGTGAGTATTCCAGCCTGTCACGCGGGTGACCCGGGTTCGTTCCCAGGCAACGGTGCCAAAAACTTGATGTCAAATTTTAATCAACTCGCTAGTGTATGAATCTATTGGAATATAGAAAAGTAGTAACAAGGTCGATCCCACAGAGACTGTAATGACGAAAGTCTAATTCAATCTGAATTAACTATTATTCTAGGCTAG
Source organism: Forsythia viridissima (assembly GCA_030279155.1). Classification (NCBI taxonomy): domain Eukaryota; kingdom Viridiplantae; phylum Streptophyta; class Magnoliopsida; order Lamiales; family Oleaceae; genus Forsythia; species Forsythia viridissima. The sequence continues at coordinate 30,059,489 of CM059042.1, forward strand.
TTGGGTCGAAATGAGTTTGGTTGAAAGAATTTACTTTAAAGACTAATTAAATATGCTAAAAAGATGAATTGAAAATTCAAGAAGTTTAAAGTACCAAGGATTCAGAATCCACTATTGTTTAACTCAGCAATTATCTCAGTTATTATTTAATTCTCAAACACAAACGACAATCTGAAATCAATCAATTGCCGTCTCAAGATATTTATCAATTAATTCCAGAAGAAGAAAATCAAATATAGGCTCCCCTTATACTTCAAACTTAAATTACTTAAACGTTCTCCGTATCAAATTCAATTAAAAGAAAACAAATAATCAAAGGTTTCCTAAGCATTCTATGTATCCCAAATTGATAAAAAGATAACGAAAAATCAAAAGAAATTAATAGAACATGTTTAAGCACCAAGCACGAATTAATTAAATCAATTTCTAACAATCAAGAATACATGATATTTAAGATGAAAAAAATTTTATTTAATAAATCTAACAAGAACGAACCATGAACGCTAAAGCTCTAAAACGGAATTAAACGAATAAAGAAATAATCACTTTGTTAAAACAAGGTTTCATCGTCAACCTTGGCTCAAGAAAATTAGAAGAACATAATTAAATTACAAAGAAAAGAATTGATAAAACCCGGCATGGATTGAATGAGAAGAAATCCTCGAAAAACTCTTGATCGCCAAGTACTTATCTTCTCTTGTTTCTTCCGTCTTCTTCCAAGTACGGCTCTCCAAAAATTTCCCCCAGTTATGAGTTAATAACTCCTATTTATACTACCCTAATTGTGCCCAAAATATATCCCAAAAAGTTACAAAATCCATGGGCCAAAAGTTACATAACTAGATTAGGAATCAAAAAAGGAAAGAAAAAAATCGCAGAAATTTTAACACTGGGCGATTGCCCAGTGCTTTCCCGGGTGATCGCCCAGGTTTACCAAATTGGTCACTGTTTCTGTTTCCAGCTGCTGGGCACTCGCCCAGCTTGTAACTTTTCTTCTTTTGCAATTTGGTCCTTTAAATCTCCACAACCCTCTATTTGGTCCTTCAACTTTAGGTCTTTGTCATTTTAGTCCTCAAACTTCAATATTGTCTTTTTCAATCCTCCAACTCTCTGTAATCTCCATATTTGATCCTTCAAGTTTCCAATTGAGTACAATTGAGTCCCTGTACTTCTAAAATACCTTCCAATTTATCATTTTTTTCATCCATTCTTCTCCATTTGCTATTAAACAGGTCCAAAACTGAAATATAAAGAATAACACAATAAATTAAGAAGAACATCTATAAAATGACATGATAAAATCTTAGTTTAAAGGTCCAAACAAGTGCATAAAATGTATTTATCAACTATAAATTGACGTGGTTTATTCTCTTTTGTAGATGTGACCTGAGGGTTTTTTGAGAGAAAAATTGTAAGTCTAGCATCCTAGTTATTTTTCTTTTTCTCTTTGTGGGTTGTACAAAGAGTAGACATTGGTGGGTGTGGTAAAGCTTATGTTACTATTTTTCTTGAGATACTTGGGGATTTGGATGGGTGAAATCACTATGATTGTAACAAATTTTCATATAGTGAAAGCTTTGACAGTCCGTAAATTTTTTCTCTATCTTTTATATTTTTCTGTTTCGTTATTTTTTTCTGAACAAGGATCTTGTGGGCAATAAAGGAATTGGTCTCAATTCCCAACAGTGGTATCAAAGCTAGGTTGTTCAGAGTGTTGGCGCACAGAGAAGATATGTCAATTAAATATGACGTGGAGAAATTTGACGGAAAAATCAATTTTGGCTTGTGGCAAGTACAAGTCAAGGATTTTTTATTCAATTAGGACTGCACAAGGCTTTGAAAGGAAAACCAACCCCTATTTCTGACAAAGATATTGAAAAACCTGGTCACATGAGAAAAAATTCTCTAAAAGGTAGAACAGGCTCGGCTAACTGCTCGACATCAGATACAGACAATATGTCTCTCTTTATGGAAGACGATGATATCGCTTGAGTAAATATTTACATCTTCGTGGCATGCACTAATTGTCATGATAGAGGATGTGTTACTACTAGCGAGTCTACATGTTCGCACACGGGCATTGGCTTGATATTACTGCAAAATGTGTGGTGGAATTGATGTCGATGGCTGATGAACTTCTAAGTAAGTAAAGCAAGGGAGTTGCACCATAATATTTCAGCAAATTTATTCGACATGAGCCGATGAAATTCTTAGAATTCGTTTTTTCTAAGTGATTATATATGTTGGAGTATGTTAATTTTCTGTTTTAAGAATTGGAATTGTCAAAGTGTACCCTTTTTTAAGTATCGAGATGAAGAGCTGCAGAAGAGATGATTAAGTTTTGACTCGTTTTTCGTCAAGGTAGAGATTGTTGGGATATTTTCTCAAAACTTGCCAAAATCAAAAGATGCACCAATTGTTGAAAATGAAAATATATGATATAATATAATATAATATTATATTATATTTGGTAGCTAAAATTAGACAAGTTTCCAAATCTTGGACACTTTGGTAGTTGAAATTTGGAAGACATCTAGGTCATATGTTAACTATAAATTGACGTGGTTTATTCTCTTTAGTAGATGTGACCTGAGGGTTTTTTGAGAGAAAAATTGTAAGCATAGCATCCTAATTGTTTTTCTTGTTCTCTTTGTGGGTTGTACAAAGAGTAGAAATTGGTGGATGTGGTAAAGCTTAGGATATTATTTTTCGTGAGATACTTGGAGATTTGGGTGGGTGAAATCTATATGATTGTAACAATTTTTCATATAGTGAAAGCTTTGACAGTCCGTAAATTTTTTCTCTATCTTTTATACTTTTCTGTTTCGTTATTTTTCTCTGAACAATGATCTTGTGAGCAATAAAAGAATTGGTCTCAATTCCCAACAGTTTTGTAATTGGATGTCAATAGAGTGGCAAAAGATTACTATTATTAATATTGTAGTCAAGTTGTCCTTCATATCGTTCCCTTTTCAAAATTCTTTTTTTTTTTTTTAATACCCAGGTACCCCAGTTTTTTAAACCAGACTATTTCCTGGACCACCAAGACCCATTCCCCTAGAACTTTAGAGGAGGTAAATCGCAGGTTATGCCTCAACTGGCTCCCAGGTTCTCCACATCTGACTGCACACTTCTGCGCACAAGGAGCCGTCCCCAAAGTGATTGCTCTATACCGAATAAAATCCAGCCGCAGGTTCCCACCAGGATTCAAACTCCCACCCTACCACTGGAAGCAAGCCTTATGCTGATTGTTCCACCAGTTGAGTAATGCCCCGGGGGGCCCTTTTTTTAAAATTCTTTGTTTGGGAAATGAGGGGTGAACGGTTTAACCAGTTTTTGACTTTTTTTTCAAACCAAATAAAAAATGTATTACAAACCAAACAATATTCTTTCATTTTCCAAACTAAACCAAGTCTAACCGTCATTAGGATCTAAAGCAAAATCTAACGAAAGAATTTGAAGAACTGTACAGAGGGAGTCACTTTCAACCACATCGATATGGCACCCCATTTGTATGTGTAAACGCTGAACCCTCCCGGAATGCAACAGCTTTTGCATCTTTAGCTCAAAAAAAAAAAAAAATCAAGGCCGCGACCACAATACCCTCTCATCTTGAATGACTGACCCAGCTCCAATAATCCCTTCCTCCAACCTTAAAGCTGCATCCTCGTTCATCTTAAGTCCTCATGGCAAGAACCATAGCTGCTTAACCACGCAATTGCCCCACTTTGCAAACCCTATCTAGGCTGCCAATGTTGCTGCCCTATATAGACCAACTGCTATCTCTACCAAACAACTATGGGGCCTCGCAACTCCCCCACACAATACTCTATTGTTGGGTCCAGAAGTGAAGTGTTTAAGAAAATTTAGAAATTTTATTGATAATTTTGAGTTGCTACAGTACACTCATTTTACAATTGTTTTTCTCACACCACTCTTGATTTGTTTGATACTTTCTCGATTATTTTCAACATTTAAACTCCACTCTATTTATAGTGGACAAATAAAAATTCTAGAAATTGTGGGAAGATTACAAGTTGTTGAATTACTAAAAACAACAATTAATACTTCATAGTTCAAAATGCAACCTTTCAATCTCCCATGTAGACTTGTATTTTACAAGTGCAAGTCTTCTTGTTCCAAAGTGGTGTTGTGGTCTTCAAAGTCTTTATTGAAGATTGCAAATTAATGACTTTTAACACTCTTTTTTAATTTGTAATCTTCAATTGTTTCTTGAACTTCTCAAACTTGTCAATTGTGACTGCTTTTGATCATTTGTGTTGATGAACTCCAGGAAAATTTCTCCCTGATTTACCAAATCTCGAATGAAATGATGTCAAAACTCAATATGCTTTGATCGAGTATGAAAAACTGGATTCTTTGTCATTGCAATTACAGACATATTGTCACAATGAATTGTTGTTGGCTCTTGTCGCTCGAACTTTAAGTCTTTCAAAATTCTTCTAAGTCAAACTGCTTCACTGTAATAGTTCAGTCAAAGTAATTTTCTTGGTCAAAAATGTCATGCCAACTTTCAAAATTCAAAAAAAAAATGGGATAAGATTGAGTCAGTTTCAAAACAAAATTCAGCATTTCATTTTTCTTTTCACTTATCACTTCAGCAAAATGACAGCAGCCGTCCTCTTCTCTTTTTCTTCCTTTCTCTCATTAAAATTTGTACAACAGATTTTGAAATTGGAGGAAAAACAAGAAAGTGGAAAAAGTAATAGGAAATTTTAAGTGTGAAGAATTTGTTTCCCTGGTTTGGCTATAATACGAGATAAGAAGAGAAATTATGATGTTAAGAATTGGGTTAATTGTGAGTTTATAGTGGGTTAAGAATTAGCAGTTCAATTCCTAGCTTTAATTATTGGCTTTTTCAAGGAGAATTATAAGTGAGTTTTGATTTGGATAATCATATTGTTATCTCAGGTAGCGATTCAAATATCGGGACAGTTTATCAGCCGAGTTAGTCTCCAATAGATAACTATGTGAGTGGAAAAAATTAAATATTTCTAAAGAATGACAATTAATTATACTATTATGTTACATATGATTTTGAGGACTTATTTGTCATTTTACGTGATTATAATTAAATGTTTATATTGTATAGTACTTGTGAAATTATAAAGATTGTAAATTGATTACTTGTAAAATGGATTGTGAGAAATATGTGATATTGAAATCTACCAGAAAAGTGCCTATGATTTTGTCTATTCTAGTGCACTGAGGGGTCTTGGCCGTGTTCTATATTACACCGAGGGGTCTAATTGGCTGTGTAAATATAGTTCAATGAGGGGTCTTGACCGTATATTATGATGTATTATTAGAGGATTTTGGGGACCCTGTTCCCTACATTGAGGGGGCCTTAAGTCCGTGTATGGGGGTGCCTAGCTTTGAGAGCAATTTAGACATGCATGACTAAATTACAGATTTTAACTAAAAGGTACTTGGTGAGATTTTTCATTATACTGTGATATGAAGATATGATGAAATGATGATATATATTTTAGCTGATGAATCCTCTATGATTATGAGCTGATATAACTTGTTGAAATTAATGTGATGTAAATATTGGTTTACATTTTGGGCTCATTTACGTTATGAGAATGTCTCTCAATCTTTATTATTATTATTATTATGAAATGTTATAATGTGAATTGTTAAGTGACGTGAGCTTGTTTTCGATAATATCTATAAATGCAAAGAATATAATTATTTTCAAAAATCTCCACTCACTGAGCCTATCAACTCATGTATTTTCCAACAATGATGTTTCTTATCAGGTAGCGATTGAGTTTCTGGGCAGCTTTTGGAGATAAAGCTTTTGAGTTCGAAGTTGGAGCCACACGACATAGTTAGTTAGTATGACTCGTTTCATAGAACATGTAGTCATTTTTTTGGGACGCATGTTCATTATTGGATATTATTTTTCATCATTTGTAAATAGTTAGCTGAGCTCACTACGTATTTTGTTATCCGTATGTACAGTTTATGTTAATTAAATAGTAAAAGTTTTATGATTCGGCTAGTCTCTACCACGTTATTTTATTGTGAGTATTGGAAGGGTAAATGGTCCCGTTTAATTGTGAATAAGTTTGTTGGGAATTGTAGTATCATATTTCAGGTTGGCTAATTCAAATTACAGGATAGATAATGCTGAAATTTTCTTAAGAATAAGTAATCATGAGTTGTAATTGTAGTAGCCTTGATGGTGAGTCCAACTCTTAGTTGGTATCCACCATCGGTGCACGTCACGTCTTGGGTATATAAATATTGCTTGGGACGGGCCGTGTCATTCACAAGCTGCGTTGTAGTTGCTAAGTATTCTGCTTCAACTAATGATAAGAAGTGACATTTGTTCCAAGACAAAATATGTTGCCATATGTGCTTTTTCGATCATCGATGGAACTTGCCCAGTCAATGTCTATGTAACCAACAAGTGTGCAATTGTTTTCCTTTTTAAACTCAATGCCTTCATTCTCTGTTCCTTTAAGATACCGCAAGATTCTTTTTGCTACTGCAAAGTGATTTTTGCTTGGTTCATTCATGAACCTGGAAAGTATGCTTACTGAATATGTGATGTCTGGCCTTGTGTTGAGGTAGATCAAGGAACCAATTAATTTTTTGTAGAGTGTGGCATCGACTTTTTCTGCATTGTCATTGACTTGCAATTTCTCATTTAATGTCATTGGAGTAGAGACTAGCTTGCATTGGCTCATGTTGAATTTTTTTAGAAGATCATCAATATACCTTTCTTGAGAGAGAAAAATTCTTCATGAACTTTGCTTTACTTGAACCCAAAGAAATATCGCATGAGTCCTAAGTCTGACATTTCAAAGTCTTTCATCATTTTCTTCTTGAATTCATCCACCATACTTTTGTTTGTGCCAAAGTAGATAAGATCATCTACATAAAGGCACACGACAAGAAAATCTTTGTCAATATTTTTCACGTAAAGGGATGATTCACTTGTGCTTCGATTGAAGCCATATTGGATGAAATAGCTATTGATTTTGCTATTCTATGCTCGGGGTGCTTGTTTTAATCCATATAATGCCTTTTGGAGACGATAGACTTTGTCTTCTTTGCCTTTGATTTTGAATCCTTCGGGTTGTTAAACATACACTTCTTCTAGAATTTCACCATTTAAGAATGCTGATTTTACATCGAATTCGAAAAATTTAACTCCAATTGAGCTGCTAATGCCAAAATAGTACGGATTGTCTCCATTCTTGCAACTGGAGCGAATGTTTCTCTAAAGTCAACTCCCGGCTGTTGAAAATACCCTTTGGCGACTAGTCATGCTTTCATTGTATTTGATTTTATAAACCCATTTCAGACCAATTGTCTTCTTTCCTTCTAGTAGGTCAATGAGCTCCCAAGTTTTGTTTTTCTCAATGGTGGACATTTAATTGTTCATAGCTTTTATCCAACTTTTGTCTTTTGAGGCTTCTTCAAATGATTGAGGTTCACAAGAGAATAATCCATGCTCGCAAGAATCATAGATATTTCTTAGTGAACGTGTCTTTCTTGGGGGACTTTTTGAGTCGATTTCTTCTTCATTTGTTGTAGTAGGGGCTGGATCTTGTTCATTATGGTGAATTTGAGAAGGACTGGATTGAAATGTTGATGGTTTGTCGAATTGACATGGTATTGAGTCCACGACTTACTTGTCTTTCCAATTCCAAGTTACAGTTTCTTCAAATACCACATCTCGAGATACAATGATTTTATTTGTTGTTGGATTTAGCAATCGATATCCCTTGGACTCGTCTTCATCAAAATTTTCACGATTTTGAGATAGAATGAGTGCATATGTAATGCTACCAAATTTTTTGAGATGATTTATCATCGGTTTCTTTTTGTGCCATGCTTCATAAGGAGTTTTGTTTCTGACAGCTTCTGTAGGAGATCGATTGAGAATATACACTGCAGTGTTTATGTCATCTGCCCAATAAATTTTTGAAACTCCTTTGCCTTTTAGCATGTTCCTTGCCATTTCGACAATGGTGCGATTTTTTCTTTCAGCAACGCCGTTTTGCTGTGGAGTTCTGCTAACCGTCAGCTGCCTTTGAATGCCATTATTCTTGCAATATTCAATAAAGAGATTGTAGATAAATTCTCCTCCACGATTAGAGTTTTTATTGGAAAACTACTTTATCTTTCTATAAGTGCTTTAAACAGTAGAAATATAGAGAATGCCTCAGATTTTTGATTGAGAAAGAAAATCCACATCATTCTCGTGTAGTCATCAACAAAGAGAATGAAGTATCTCTTCTTTCCATGAGTAGGAGTTTACATGATTGGCCCACAAATATTTGAATGAACAAGCTCCAATGGTGCTTTTGCTCGCCATGAAGTTTTAGGAAATGGAAGCTAATGCATTTTTCCATAGATTCAACATTCTCAAACTTTGTTTGTCATTTGGATGTTAGGAAGTCTAGTTACCATATTTTTCTCCTTGAGAAAATGAAGACCCTTGCCATTTAGATGACCATATCACAAATGCCATAGATGTAACAAATCTGCATTTTCAACCTTGAGTGCACAATTATTGCTTAGTGGTAGCATGAGAGGAAAAGTTTTGTTTCTCATTTCAACATTCGCCACGATGATATTATTATTCTTATCAAATATTTTGCATTTTCCATCATCAAAGGGAACCGAAAAATTCTTTTGAAGAAGTTGTCCAATACTTATGAGGTTATATGATAGGTTCGGGATAATTTACACCCGTAATGAGTTTTTTGTTACCTCGCTTAGTTTGGACAGCAATGGTACCTTTTCCTTCTGCATTTCATCGTGTCCCATCTCCAAGAATGATTTGAGAGGTGATATTTGGATTGATGTCCACAAAGATATCTCTATTTCATGTCATGTGATTGCTAGCACCGCTATCCAAATACCATCGATCTTTTGATTCAAAGTCATCATGTTGGAGAGAATAGAATAAAATGTCATCTTTAAATTCTTTCAAAAAAATTGTTGCAGTTGCATCTTCTTCTTTTTCTTTATTTTGAAAGTAACAATCCTTTTGAGAATGATTAGGAACTTTGCATCTTTTGCATTTGAAAACGCAATCTTTTGATTCATGATTAGTCTTTTTTCAAATAATGCAAGATTGGGTGTTATCGGATTGTTGTGGTGCCTTGGCTTTCCAATTGCTTCGCTTTTCATTTTGCCTCCACTTGCCGAATTTTCCTTTCTTGCGATTTGAGCCTCCATGATTGCTTGAACCAGTTTTTGATGCTTGCTTTGATTGAAAAGCTTGCTCAGTTGATTGACTAGCCGAATGATTGATTCTTTGTTCATGTGCAAGAAGTGATCCGGTCAACTAATAAATTGTCATTTTAGACAAGTCCTTTGATTCTTCAATTGCGGCAGCTACATAATTGAACTTTGGAGGGAGACATCGAAGTACTTTTTCAACGACTCTTTTGTCTTGAATCGTATCTCCGCAACTTTTGATTTGGTTTATAATCACCGAAACTCGTGAAGAGAAATCACGAACCGATTCCCGTTCTTCCATTTTGAGATTGTCAAAGTCTCTCCATAAGGAATGTAGCTTCAAGGCAATTGTCTTATCTGTACATTGAAATTCTTGCTTCAATAATTCCCAAGCATCTTTGGCCTTTTTGAAACCAAAGATTTGAGGAAAAATAGATTTGATGACTCCTTGTTGGATATATCACAACGCCATTGCATCTTTCTTTTTGTACTCCTTTTGAAAATTTTCAAATTCTTCATCGTCTTCGGTTGGTTCTTCAAGCTCCTCATCATCGATGACTTCCCAAAGATCCAAAGAGATAAAGAAGGTTTGCATTTGACAGCTCCAATACTCGTAGTGTTTACCTTATAAGAATGGAACTTGGCTTGGAGAATAAGCGAACAAATAAGTTGCTAAATTTGTTGCCATTACTATTGTGTTTGGATGTTGATGATGCCGGAAGCTACTTCAACATTTTTACTGAACCTTGCTCTTATACCAAATTTGTTGGGTGCGGAAGTGAAGTGTTTAAGAAAATTTAGAAATTTTATTGATAATTTTGATTTGCTACATTACACTCGTTTTACAATTGTTTTTCCTCACACCACTCTTGATTTGTTTGTTACTTTCTTGATTATTTTCAACATTACAACTCCACTCTATTTATAGTGGACAAATGAAAATTCTAGAAATTGTGGAAAGATTACAAGTTGTTGAATTATTAAAAACAACAGTTAATACATCATAGTTCCAAATGCAACCTTTCAATCTCCCATGTAGACTTGTATTTTCTAAGTGCAAGTCTTCTTGTTCTAAAGTGGTGTTGTGGTCTTCAAAGTATTTATTGAAGATGGCAAATTAATGACTTTTAACAGCTATTTCTTTTACTCCATAACAGACACAATAAGCACCCGACATGGTCCAAGTCTAGATCCTCACACCCCTTCACAAGCTCTACTAAAACATCCTTTATATCAGAAACACTCGAGAACTCCTTAATAAAGGGCCACTACCGTAAATGCTTCCAAACCAGATCGGGATGCCTCACAAACAAAGAAGGCATGTATGGTGGTTTCTAGATTTCCACATCAAAAACATCTCATGTAATACCCCAGATTTTCTCAAACCGGAGGATCACTAAAATAATCTCTAAAATATATTTGACGACTCCAAATAATATTTTACACGTCCTTGAATGGTTTTTAAAAATATAACTTTGCAGAAGATAACAAGCGCGCAAGGGAAAATGATTTTTCTTTAAATTTCCATGGTTTTGCATATACCGTGATAGGTGTCGCCACAATTTAATTGACCATTCAAATGAATTCCAAAAATTCCAAAATTTGAACTGTGATACTTGGCACTACAGACTAAGACTACAACATGGTAAAATTTCAAACCTTAGCTACGTTGTTTGATAGGTGAAAATGACAGCCAAAGTTGCTTGAAAACCTGTCCCGATTGCCTTAAGGCAGCCTGCTAAAACGTTCACAATAAATTCATACAATGGAATTTTTGATTGATTCCAAATTATGTTATTAGACACATAAAGGGCTTTCCATAGACACTGATTTCACTCAAAAAATCCAACCGTAGCATAAGTTATGATTTTTCAAAGTAGGGACAGTAAGCTAAAAATTTCAGAAAAATGAAACATAGGCATTTATAACTTGTTACTTTTAACAGCAGAGGAACCAACATCTCGTTTTTCATAAATATTACATAATGAAATACTAAATCAAATACTTAAAAATATCGTATTTACATCATAATTGACTCGATCATCTTGACGTCAACACTTAAACTAAAAAAGAAATTCTACGTCATGCTCGTTAGCCTACGCCATCGCATCAACGTGAACCAATTCAATCTGAAAATTTGTTCAATTTTGGGGTGAGTACATCATAAGAAACACTTAGTAGCAATACATACAACATGTAGGAAAATCATACAGAAACTTAAATACGACATGCCATCATTTTTAAACGTACATAGGAACACATAAATAGGTAACCGACACCATTAACTTAAGTGTGATTTCCTTCAATCACCGTCATGCATATGTGATTACCTTCAATCACAATCATAATGTTCCTTCATAAATCATCTACATGGAATTTATGTAACAATAAAATTTCTCGAACATCCTTAAGAAAATAATTTCAAAGTAGTAAGTAAAACTACCACGAAATAGAATTTTTGGTTGTAGTCATGACAGAGAAAATCGTTTCTGTAGCTTCCCAGAAAAAAACCAAAACTCGCACGCTTGCCTTTTTGTGAAATAAAATGTATACATGATGGATATTATAGAGAAATTATGGGCCGGATTTTCAGAAGGAAACGAGTTGGATTAAAAATGAAATTTTGGGATATGACATTAGAGAATACTGCTGAAAAATTGAAGAGGAAAAGAGAGAAGAATTTATGGGACTTTGAGGGCTGATTTTCTAAATGAAAGGTTGGGAAAAAATAAGTTGATTAATGGCTTAAACTAAAGAAGGAGAGCTCAAGGCTCATGGATTTACTGCTGGCCGAGTTATAGAGTGCAAGTGGGGAAGAATATGTTGTATCTTTGGCTGAAGAAAAAGAATAATAAGTAACTTATGGTATTGTACCTGATGCTGGAAATGAAATCTGGAAAAAAAATGAGAATTATGACTTCTGACTTTGGCTGTAAAAATGAAAGGGATTTAGAGGGATTTTGTAGGATCTTTTCTTGGCTAAAAATATGGAGGGATGATGGTTATAGGGGCCGACTTTTTTAGAAAAATTGAGAGAGAATTGCGCTACATATTGGGGATGAAAAGAGAGCTAGGGGACGTTATTTTTTTGGGAGGTGCTAACTTAAATCTGGGATGATATTCGGAGGGAAAATGAGGGGGGGAGAGTGGTAAGGAACATGGGCTGAACATGGGAGATGGGAAACGATTTTTCAGATTGAAGGGCAGTTTCTTTTGGCTGAAAACAAATGAGGAAGAGGTGCACCTATGACCTATTTTTACCTCATCAGATCAGGCTGGCGGGCGGTTTTTTGGAAGCGCTTGAAGGGAGATTTTTTGGAAAACAATGAGAAGAAAATACCAGGATGACGATGTTGAATTCTTGAGTAAAAAAACAGAAGTACTGGACCTTTTTTGTTATTTAAAAATAGAGGGAGAGAGAGGTTATGCTGGCTGAAATTTGGGATCTTCTTGGGGAAAAATGTAAGTTAACAAGTGAGAATAATTGGTGGAGGAAAATGACTGGAAATGGACTGCTGGGTGGGACGTTTTCTTTAGATCATTGGGAATTATTTTTTGTTGTGCATGGGGGCTGTTTGGTTGATACAAAATGGTAGAGGTTAAGGGGTTGTTTGGCTATGTTTTTCAGTGGTCTTTAAGGTTTTGTTTGGGTGGGGTTTTCAGTTGGAGTCGAAGAGTAAATCGGGTTTTGGTTAAAAAACCGAAAATAAATGGCCGGGGTTTTTAATTAGACCCAGAGAAATTTTTTTAAAACTTTATGCTAGATATAAATTATTCATTGTTCAACTTGAAATTCAAAATTTACCAAATCAAAATAGAACAAGGTACGTTTTCAAACTAATTCCATAATTGTTGAACTTGAAAAAACTAAAGCGAGCACGCACAAAAATTAACGTGACCAAATATTTAAAATGAACTATGGGGTTCGAAGCGACGCCGAAAGTAAAAATTTATTTACTTGAAATTAAAAGATGAAAAATTTTCGGTCGTCACAATCCACCCCACTTAAAATAATTTCATCCTCAAAATTTAATTTACGTGGTTTACGAGGTCCGAGTAATTAGTTAAAATATCTTCTTCTCTTTTCCCAAGTGACCCCATCTTCCTCATGTCCACCATACTGAACTTTAACTAATGGGATTTCCCGATTTCTCAGAACATGGACCTTTCTTTTTAGGATCGTCCCAAGTGCTTTCTCGTAAGTCATATCATTCTTTAAATCCAATGACTTATATTTTACCACATGCGTAGGATCATGCACGTACTTCCTTAACATCGAAACGTAGAAAACGTCGTGCACTACCGAGAGCTCGGGTGGCAATGCCAAACGATACGCCACATTTCCAATTTTTTTCAAGAATCTCAAATGGGCCGATGAAACGAGGTCTAGGTTTTCATTTCTTACCAAAACGTAGTATCCCTTTCATATGAGCCAACTTTAGAAGAAAAAATTCTGCTGACCCCGAACTCTATTTCCATTTTTCTTTGATCGGCATAACTTTTCTGACGGTTTTACACTGTTTTAATTCTAGACCTGATATTGTCTATTGCCTCCATTATTTTTCTCAACCAATTCTGGTCCTAATATTCTTATTTCGCCAACTTCGTCCAAATAAATTGGCGAACGACATCGACGACCATACAGTGCCTCATATGGTGCCATGCCGATGGTTATTTGAAAGCTATTATTGTAAGCGAATTCCACCAACGATAGGCGACCTTCCCATTTACTACCCAAATCCAAGACGCATGCTCTCAACATATCCCCAAGGATTTGAATGGTACGTTCTGATTGTTTGTCGGTCTAAGAGTAATAAGATGTGCTAAATTTCAATTTAGTACCCAACGTTCCTTGAAGAATTTTCCAAAAATTTGAGGTAAACCTCGGATCTCTATATGATACGATGGATGCTGGTATCCCATAAAGTCTAACAATTTCTTTGACATACAAATGTGGTAATTGCTCAAAACTGAAATTCATTCAAACAGGGAGAAAATGGGCAGATTTTGTAAAACGGTCTACCACAATCCAAATGGCATCATGACCTCTCGCTAATCTAGGAAAACCAACAACAAAATCCATTACAATTTTTTCCCAATTCTACACTGGTATATCCATTGAATTTAATGGCTCTGACGGCCTCTGATGCTCTACTTTCACTTGTTGACACACCAAATATTTTGACATGAAACGAGCTACAAATCCTTTAATATTTCTCCACCAAAATTTATTACGTAAATCTTTATACATTTTAGATCCTCCTGGATGTACGGCATAAGGAGTAGAATGAGCTTCAGATAAAATCTCATTTCTCAGACCTTCATCCTTAGGCACACAAATTCGACCATTGAACATCAAAGCTCTGTCCTATGCTATTTCAAATTCTTTTCTCTTTTTAGTTACTACTTCAATCCTGATCTTTTCCAAGAAATTATCATCTTTTTGAGCAGTCACAATTCTATCTTTGAGTGTCGACTTTACTATCAGACTTGCTATCACTGTCGATATCCGTACCGGTGGTGCTAATACTTCAATTTCCATACTCTCAAAGTCCTTGATCAGATTATCTTGTGTCGATTGCAGTACTGACAACTTACCCATATTCTTTCTGCTTAGAGCATCCGCGACTACATTTGCCTTACCCGACTTGTAAAGGATAGAGCAGTCATAGTCCTTCACTAATTCTGACCACCATCGTTGACTCATATTCAACTCCTTTTGGATGAAAATGTACTTGAGACTCATATGGTTGATGTAAATTTCACACTTGCTTCCATAAAGTTATTGGTGCCAATTTTTCAAGGTGTAAACTACCCCTGCAAGTTTAAGATCATGCGCCAGGTAGTTCTGCCCATACTGCTTCATCTGTCTTGAAGCATAAGTTATAAACTTTCCATTTCGCATCAACACACAGCCCAAACCGAGTTTTGATGCATCACTACAAATTTTGTGGCCATCTGAACCTTCGGGTAAAGCTAGTACTAGTGTAGATACTAGCTTGTTCTTTAACTCTTGAAAACTCTGTTCACACTTCTTGGACCAAACATACTTAATCCCATTTTTTAGTCAATTGCGTCATAGGGCTAGCTATTTTGGAAAATTCTTCTATGAAACGTCAATAATAGCCAGCTAGACCTAGAAAACTTTTTATTTCACCAACATTTGACGGTGCCGGCCAATTTAACACAGCCTCAACTTTTGATGGATCTACTTCAATTTCTTCAGTTGTCACAACATGTCCAAAAAATCCTTTTCGGTCCAACCAAAATTCACATTTCGTGAATTTGGCATACAACTTTTCTCTCTACAAGGTCTCTAATACTATTCTCAGATGCTCTTGATGTTGCTTGAGAATCATAGAATAAATCAAGATGTCATCGATGAATACAATGACGAACCGATCTAAATATTGACGAAAAACTTAGTTCATTAAATCTATAAATACCGCTGGAGCATTCGTCAGTCCAAAGGGCATTACTGTAAATTTATAATGCCCATAACGAGTTCGGAATGTTGACTTTGGTATATCCTATGGCCTGATTTTTAGTTGATGTTAGCCCGACCTCAAGTCGATCTTCAAAAACACTGAAGCAGCCTTTATTTGATCAAACAAATCCTCAATTCTTGGAAGTGGATACTTATTCTTGTCGTCAATTTATTCAACTCACAATAGTCGATGCACATTCTCATTGATCCATCTTTTTTCTTTACGAAGAGTACTGGAGCTCCCCACTGGGAAACACTTGGTCTGATAAAATCCTTAATCCAAAAGTTCTTCCAATTGCATTTTTAACTCTTGCAATTCTTTTGGTGCCATTTGATATGGATCCTTTGATATGGGTGCAGCATGTATCAGTTCTGTCGTGAATTCTATTTGTCTATTAGGCGGTATGCCTACTAGATCATCTTGAAACACATCGGCGTACTCTCGAACCACTGGCACGTTATCCAAAGATACTTTCTCAGATGGGGTACCAGTGAAATTGACAAGATAACCTTGGCAATCTCTCTTCTTAAGCAACTTTTCCGCCTGTAAAGCTGAGATGAGGCAAGGAAGTGCTTTAATCTTCGACCCATAAAATTTCAACTCATTCTCTCACTGTCTTCGAAAGATTACTTTATTCTCAAAACATATAATGGTAGCATGATTACTACCCAACCAATCTATCTCAAGGATAATGTCAAAATCTCTCATACTTATAACATGCAGGTCTGCTGATAAAACTAACCCATCAAAATTTATCTGAACTGGACTAGCTAATTTATCTGTCTCTATCATTCTCCCTGATGGCATACTAACCTCTAGTACACTATCACTTTTTCGGACATAAAATGTTAACTTTAACTAGGCATGCTTCAGATATAAATGAATGCATCGTGCAATAATCAATAAGAACGTAAACAGGTACACTAGAGATAGATAACATACCCGTAATAACGTCTGGATTCTGGATAGCTTCTTCATTAGTCATGGAGAACACTATAGCCTTTCCTTTGTTCGCCTTATCATTAACCTTTGACGGCTATGCCCGACACTGCAACACATAGTGTCCTAGTTTTCCACACCTATAGCAGACGTTCTTGCCAAAGTGGATATCACCACTATGATTCTTCTTACACTTAGGGCACTGGGGAATGGAATTACGTGGCTGACCCTGTTGGGACCTTGAATCTATCACTTGAACTAGCTTGAATTTCGGTTCCTATTCTGATCCTGCCAATTTTTCTTTCTCGAGTCATTCTATTGTCCATGAACTTTGACCTTTAAACTCGAGAAGGACACGGTCTGAGCCATCTTGACCATTGCTCTAAAAGTAGGAATTGCATGGAAACTAACAATCTGCCTGACCTCTAGGCGCAACCCTCTTTCATAATTTCTTGCCTTCATTAATTCAGTGCCAACCAAATATGGAGCATAGCGCGATAGTTCCTCAAATTTTTGCTCATACTCGGTAATTTCCATCTTTCAGTAAACTAAATGCAGAAACTCAGATTCATTATAATCTCACAGAGCCTGTGGAAAATATTTTTTCGTTAGCTCGACCTTAAACTAGGCCCATGAGAGATTATTTTGTTATTCTTTAGTACAGGTGCGGGATGCTGACTCTCACTAGTGACCTGCTCTGCCAATTAACATAAACTCTAGACAAAGAACTTTCTAATTTTTGGAACAAGCGATGTGTCGAAAAAAAAATTCGATCGTCTACAACCATTCCTCGGCTGCAAGAGGATCCTTCCCACCGTCAAAAGTAGGAGGCTGGTATCGACGAAATTGCTTAATCACCGACACAGCAGGGGCCACGTAATGTGCCGGTAGGGCCTGATGCGCTTTGGGCACTTGCAGTGCCCGTGGCACCATTGGCGGCTGTGGCACTGATGGTGCTGTCTGAGCTACCAATACTCTTCTCATTTTCTCAACAGCTAGTTGTAGGTCTCTAATAGCTCTTTCTTGCGTAGTTGGTGCTATTTTATTTAGAATAAAGAAAACGAAAAGAGTTTGTAATTCATTGAAATAAACACCATACACAAAGCTATGAATATCTGAAAAACTATCAATAAAATAGAATTTAAATAACATATTTTATATATCTTAATCATCCTTCAAGAGGTACAACTAGTAAAAACATCTAGCGCTAAACAACGGTAAAGTAATTGTACTTGGAAAACTGAAATACTGAAAAGAAAACATCTGACTACTATGATATCTCTAAGCATAGTCATCGCTGATCCATCATCCGTGTACTCTAGGCCTCTTCGACCGTGGAGCCTCGTCATCCGAGGTAACACAAGACTTGGCCTCAGACTCTATCTCAAGATCTTCCTCCAGGCCATCCTTAAACGCCTAACACTGACACCAGCTCTGGCTTGACTACTGGAGCAGGCTCGGGAATGGGCTCAACTATTGGAGCCAGCTGAGGGATAGGATGGGGACCTATACCGTATAAATTGTACTTTTCCCAGTGTATAATGAGCGTTTCACAATACACGTCGTATTCCACCTCCAGGTGGTAGATCTTCTCCAGATCTCTTAAAATCTCATCGGCAACCAGTTGTCCCGGGCCAATCAGTGAGTCAATCACATGAGTAATAGACTCTGCATCGGTGGTTACTAAACCATAGTTCATCGCCCTTATATGAGATGTCCTATGGTTACCAAAATGATGGTCAATTGACCATTCGAGATCCGAAGCAAAAATTATATAATCGTTCCTTGCCGCTTCTGCACGTTCTACAAAATCATCACTCGGTGGAACCATGTCTAAGTTACAAATTATGAAGGGTCCGATTAGGTAGATTTCTATCATCTTTTAATTTTAAAAAAATGACTAACATAAAATTTTATCTTAAACTTAACATTTTATCATAAATGAAACATTCAAATTTTTTCCATATATATAAGTTCCATTTATCATACTTAACCACATACAAATAAAATTTTAATTAACCCCCCATTTTACCTCAGAACTGGCATAGCGCGATGATGGCGAGTAGCGGTACTTAATTTCTAAAATTCTCAAACTTTAAAATTTCATCTTGATATATTAAAGTAAAGACCAAAATTAAATATAATAAAAAATTAAATATTAAAAAAAATTAAAATTATAAAAAAAATTTGCGAGTCTACAGAAAAGAAAAACCGCGCTCTGATACCAAGCCGTTAGCCCTGGATTTTCTCAACTCAAATGGTCACTAAAATAATTTCTAAAATATATTTGACAACTCTAAATAATATTCCAGGTTCCCTTGAATGGTTTTCAAAAATATAACTTTTGCGGAAGATAAGAAGCGCGCAAGGAAAAAATGATTTTTTTTTTTTTAGTTTCTATGGTTTTGCCTATACTATGATAGGTTCGCCACAATTTATTTGACCATTCAAATGAATTCCAAAAATTCCAAAATTTGAACTGTATATACTTGGCACTATAGACTACATCATGGTAACATTTCAAATCTTAGCTACGTCGTTTGGTAGGTGAAAATGATAGCCGAAGTTGCTTGAAAAACTATCATATAACCCGCTAAAACTTTCACAATAAATTCATACAATGGAATTTTTGAGTTATTCCAATTGATATTATTAGACCACATATAGGGCTTTCAATAGCCACTGATTTTACTCAAAAACTCCAATCGTAGCATAAGTTATGATTTTTCAAAGTAGGGACACTAAACTAAAAATTTCAAAAAAATGAAACTAGTCATTTCTAACTTGTAACTTTTAACGGCAAATGAACCAACATCTCGTTTTCTATAAATATTACATAATTAAATACTGAATCAAATACTTAAAAATATTTTATTTACATCATAATTAACTCGATTATCTCAACAACAATAGTTAAACTAAAAAGGAAATTACACGTCATGCTTGCTAGCCTACGCCATCACATCAACGCCAAATAATTCAATCTAAAAATTTGTTCATTTTTGGGGTGAGTATTTCATAAGAAACACTCAGTAGCAATACATACAACATGTGGGAAAATCATACAGAAACTAAAATGCGACATGCCATCATATTTAAACGTACATAGGAACACATAAATAAGTAACCGGCACCATTAACTTAAGTGTGGTTTCCTTCAATCACCGTCATGCATATGTGATTAACTTCAATCACAATAATAATGTTCCTTCATAAGTCATTTACATGGAATTTATGTAACAATATAATTTCTCGAGCATCATTGAGAAAAGAATTTCAAAGTAGTAAGTAAAACTACCTCGAAATAGAATTTTCGGCTGAAGTCGTGATAGAGAATCGTTTTTGCAGCTTCCAGAAAAATCAAAACTCGCACACTTGCCTTTTTGTGAAATAAAATGTATATATGATGGATATTATAGGGAAATTATGGGCTGAATTTTTAGAGGGAAACAAGTTGGATTAAAAATGAAATTTTGAGATATGACATGAGAGAATACTGCTGAAAAATTGAAGAGGAAAAGAGAAGAATTTCTGGGACTTTGAGGTCCGATTTTCTAAAGGGAAGGTTGGAAAAAATAAGTTGATTAATGGCTTAAACTAAAGAAGGAGTGCTCGAGGCTGATGGATTTACTGCTGGCCGAGTTATAGATTGCAAGTGGGGAACAATATGTTGTATCTTTGGGTGAAGAAAAAGAAGAATAAGTAACTTATGTTATTGTACCTGATGCTGGAAATGAAATCTGGAAAAAAATGAGAATTATGACTTCTAACTTTCGCTGTAAAAATGAAAGGGATTTAGAGGAATTTTGTAGGATCTTTTCTTGGCTAAAAATATGGAGGGAGAATGGTTATAGGGGCCAATTTTTTCAGAAAATGGAGGGAGAATTGAACTACATATTTGGGGCTGAAAAGTGATTTAGGGGATTTTTTTTCTGGGATGTGCTAAAAAAGAAAGAGATTTGGCATATTGATTTATTTCTTGGATTTTTTAATGAGAGTTAAAGTTTGTAACATTAGTTGCATGTTAATTGATAAATTGCATGTAGAACCCTCAATATTGTTTTTCATGAATAAGTTGTAAAATTGAGAAATTGCAACTTTGTTTATGCGGTTGTCCTAAGGAATTAAACATCTTTTATACTGAATTATCAATTGAGGGAGGTAAATTTGACATTTAGAGGTATGTTAACTAGATTTCAAGAGAGACGAATGGTAATACTTTAAATTGGATTTGTTGATCGGTAACATAATATTTACACCAAAATATGAATTGAGAATGAGTAGGGTTAACTTGTAAAATCGGGAGTCCTAACTATTTTCTCATGTGATTTTTTCTCAAAAATCTATTGTGTTTTCATATTATTTCTTTCTAGTAGTCTTTAGTTTAATTTTAGTTAAGTAAAAATCAACATTTTATTGTGTGTTTGTTTGTTAAAGTTACTTGAAATTAAAGTAGTAAATAATTACCAATCCTTGTGGGTTCGACACTCTACTTATCGTTATATTACTTGTTAACGATCCGTCCACTTGCGGGATTAAACTTAACAATCTGTGAGAAATATTAGCGTTCTTTACTGTTTTTAACTACTTGAGTGGTAATACTCTCACAATCTGTGAGATTTTAGAACTCAACTAAAATCTACAATGACATTGGACAATATCTTGACGTAGCCAACTTACTTGACCCTTATGATTTTTTTGGCCTTTACTTTCTAAGCTTGACCTATATAAAAATTGTCTTAAGATTATAATGAACCTCTAGCATATGACTCGTGTGTCCTAACCACTTTTAGACAAGGATTTAACTTATAAAATGATTCATACTTACCTTAGTACACTTACGCTATTATCTCCAAGTCAAAGACCTTGATTGCATAAGACTAATATTAGTTAACATTTGCGTCCTTCGTCATGCACGATTCTCCTATTTCAAATTAATAGGTTGCATTCATCTGTCTTATAGAACAATTGTCCTTACTTTAAGGCCTTGTTTAGAATTGATTAGACTCAAACTTGTGATTGTCAAACAACCAGAAGTTGTTTTTAAGTGTTTGGTAAATTTAAGAAAAAATAGTTATAGAAGAATCTGTATCATATGACAGTAGATTTTGAAAAGCACGAAAAAGATGGCTTATCAGATTCTACTTTTAACTTCTTCAATTATATATAATTAAAACATCAATTTAAATCTAAATATTTAATTAATTCATATTCTACTATATGGACTATGCTTTTTATTGTCGATTTTAATCCCGCAAGTGGACAGATCATTAACAAGTAATATAATGATGAGAAAAGTGATGAACCCATGAGAATTGGCAATTAATTACAAAATTCATTGGAACTTCGCTTTAATAAAATTAAAACACATTTTGTTTATGATTTCAATTTCTAAGATTATACTATTCTAATTCATCTAAGTCTAAATTATCACGTAAACGAAAATAGAATAATTATCAAATTCAAGTTTTACGAGCACTAGGATTCACAAATCCACCATCACGTTTCAACAATTAATTATCAATTACTCATATTCGAAAATTATTGTCTTAGGTCGAAAATCGATGATCCTAATATAATCAAAAGCCTCCATCTAGGGTCAATCAATTCTATACTTCTATATGAACATAATTATTTCTAGTTAAATTTCGCACACAAGGGCATGTATTTAATCACAACGATCATTCGGAAGGATTTCATAAGGCATAATAGTAATATCTATCTATTATTAGACCCTATGTTATTTATTACCACGTGCTCATCTAAATTGAATCTCTCGAAAGCAATCTAGACCACAAAAATGTTTTAATGGCGATCAAACATCAAAATGAAAATAATGAATAATAAATAAAACCCTTAATTTTGAATAAATAATGAGTAATCAATAAATTTATGAGAACGAATAACTTAAAATTAATAAAAAACGTGAGGTTTCATCGTTCATCCTAGATATAAAAGCTATAGTCGGACATGATTCCTATGAATATAGTGATATTAATGAAGAATTTATGATCTATAAGAAAAAGAAGAATAAATACAACCCTTAATTTTGAATTAATCCAAATCTCCGGTTGCACTGTGATTAATGTTGCCCAAGGAATTTTCATTTCCTTGCTCTTGATCTCTATACCTCTTCAATTGTGTAACCCTTCAAAGACCTAGAACAGGTCTCTTAATAGTCCTTGAGATGCCTTGAAAATTGTGTCTTAAAAGAGTCCTAATCTGACTAAACTTTAGAAAACTACACTTGTGACATTCTTTCAGCGTAGATCGCACCTAGGTCGCACAATGCATTCTGCTACCTAGGGTGGCCTCTAGTAAGTTTTGCACAATCGCACCTAGGTCGCACAATACATTGTGCTACCTAGGTGTGCCTCAAATAAATTTAATGCAACCGCACCTAGGTCACACAATGCTTTGTGCTACTTAGGTGAGACCTTTTTCTGAAACTTACATTTTGGTCCCTAATTTGGCTTTTTATGTACGATTTTGGTCATTTCTTCATTAAATCTTCTCAATTGAATCCAAAAACTTCCAATTGTATTCTAATTGGTTCTCGCCCTTGTAAAGTCTTCCAAAGGTTGTCTTTCAAATATTCGATAATGTGCAAATTTGTTCCCAAACATTTCAAAATTTGATTCGTGCTCCTAAAACTTTTGAATTCGCCATAGTTGATATCTAATAGCTTCAACTTATGTATGTGCCATCTGATTAAGCATCAATTAAGCCTCGAACTCTTCTCTTTCGTTCCAAACTCATCCAAATTGGGTTTTGTACCTACATACACAATAATTGAACTCATTTAAATAGAAATCTTCTCATATAGTGAATATATACTAAGTTACAAGCATAAATAATCGTGTAGAACACACTTATCAAATATCCCCAAACTTAAACCCGTATTCGTCCCGAGCAAGATTATATACTCAAAACACACAAAAGAAAATAAAATAGGAAAAACTCAAATAGCATGTTGTATTCACCTCAGGACTTGAAACTGTTCAACTAACTCATGAAAAGCTTATAAAAAATGCTAACAAAACTAATTTTTAACTTATCCGATGTGTGTGTGTGTGTGTGTGTGTGTGTGTGTGTGTGTATAATCACCGTCCATCGTCATAAAGCTCTAAGTTGGTTCCTTCCCGACCCTCAATGGTCAAACTTTTTATCTCCTCTCTCTCTCTCATGAGATGCACACATCCTAACTTGATTTTTTTTAATCTCTTACCTGGGGTGTTAATTCTAAGGTTGTTCTCAAATCACTCCTTATTTTTTTGCTCAAGTTTGGTTGGGTCTAACAAATAAAAATAATTACTTTGATCTATGATGATTTTCTTTATATTTAAGTGCTCCGACCTTCAAGCTTCAACTAGGCAATTCAAACCCGCTTGTTGTCTAAATCCACATATTAACTCCGCAAAGGACCCTTCTTGTTGGCTTTGCAAAATCACTTCTTCGTTTTTTTTTTTTTACAATCTTATGTGTAAACTTCAGTCACTCAAGATTTCTAGATGACCCTCATAATGATCTTTAGGCTGATGGTTCCCAGGTTTTACAAAACTTAGGGCACGGGAGTTTTAGAACCCCTACGAGCATTATCGCTCGAGTCAAAAAAGCTACGACGTGATGTATAAGTTAATGCTAGTGCCAAGTCCTTTGAGTGCAAGAGTTTATATGCGAGGGCTAAATTTCTAACATCCAGTCATCACTTAGCTTCATTTTGTTAGCCACAACACTCCACACTAACATTCAACATGCATAAAATCAACATATCTCCAAATAGTTAGCCTCACCAGTTCTAGCATTCCCAAACAATCTCATGCACAGCCATATGATATATTTTATTTATGTGGTATATGATATATTTATAACTTGGTAACCTAACTCTCACAATTACACAAATACGATCAGCTCGCATATGACAGTAGTGACGATAGTGCTCTAAGATATCTAAGTCTCACATAGATAAGTAATTAAACAATATAATCATATGTAGCATCACCTAGTCATCCATCATGAATTGATTACACTTTTCAATATAGATTTCATCATCATAAGCCAGTAAGGCTATCCAACATCACACAACCATGCAATAAATTATTATTAATTTTTTAAAATCAAACAACGGACTCCAAATAGATTAAATTAAGAAACTCGATAAGCAGATAACATCAAACTATTCACAATCATTCAAAACAAAAGAAACACACATAAACGAAGAACACCTCCAACTTAGACACTAAATTTTTTCAATGTAAATAAAAAATGAGAAGAGTTTAGTATATTTTCGGTTGAGGTGTGGTAGAAATTTTTTGTTTTCTGCTCATATATCATCTGGAGATGGTGGGGGAGCTTGTGGCTACCAGAAGTAGGTAAACATCGTTATCATCGCCTCATGCTCACAGGTGTGGATCTCTCTTGTTGATGTTTGAGCTTTCTGCAATCTCCGTTTCCTTTGTCGAAGTTGTCGTGTTTCGAGTTTTTGGTGGCATGGCGAATCTTTGAAGGTACCTGCAATGCAACATTGAAGTGTAAGCCATTAACCATGGAGAGTTCAAGTGAAAAAACAAGAATGTAAGTTCTAAGTGTTAGTGGTATGGTGGTGTTGGTTTGCATATGTCTATTGTGTCAATTCGTTCACAAAGTAGTGTGAAAATGGTGTGAAAAATCCCTCCATACTTGGTATAATAACATTTCAAAATAACCTTTCATGTTGCACCAAAGTTCATGGTTGGAGAATTCTAGCAAACATTTTGAAGGCATAGTTTAATCAAACATAAAATCACAACCATGTGTGTGTTGAGAAAACCCATATATTCACACTTCAAAACCCAACTCAAAGCACATCAATCAATGTCCTAAGTATAGCCCATATACCATCACCAAGCAAATTCTATATATAAGTACAAAATTCCCAAAAATCAGGTTTTTGCCATACTTACCTCCCAAGATTCGAAATTGAGATGGAAGAAGAGATTAACTTACTTGAATCTTGGTGTAATGTATGTTTCTATTCAAATATTTGGTAATGTGAATGAAATTGAGGGTGTGGGTAGGAGGATTTGGGAGAAAATATGAAAGGGGAGTGAACCAATGAGAAGAAGGGGTCGGTTTAAACAAACTGACCCCAGCTCGCGATCGGACCGCGACAAGCATCCCATAGTCCAATTCGAGCTACAGGTTCACAATTGTGCCCCTGCTAGTTCACGCTCAGGTTGCATCATTGCCAAAAAGCTTGTTTTCGCTGCAATCTTCGTCCCTCCTTCATCCCTTATCAAACAAACTCCGATTGACACCGAATTTTTACCACTAGATCATTACATCATGAACTTCATAATGCCCAAGAAAAATTGTGGAAATGGACTATGATGACCTCAACAAAAATTGATCAAAAATCCTAAAAACAAATGCTAAAATGTGTAAAAAAAATTACCTAAGCTAAGAATAAAGAAACAAACTAATAAGTGAGAAACAAAAACAAATAAAAATAGGTAAGAAAATGGATAGAAACTTGGGTTGCCTCCCAATAAGTGTTTCTTTAAAGTCATTAGCTTGACTTTATGCAACAATCGTTTCATGACACTTTGAAATTCTTTGGGGGACTTGTTTTGCTTGTATCGATTAACTTTGCACCGTTTTTCATTTATCTTCTAAAATTTGATTTCGCCCTTCTCATAAAAATATGATTATATTTTACCACTCTACTCGAAATCAACTATGAAAACATCAACTTCCTCTTCGACCTTGGTCAAAAAAATCAATTTTAAAAGAAATATGGAAGTGAGAGAATTGATTGATAGGTGCAACATTATTAAATATCACTTTTTTATTTTGCTCATTTAGGGACAACTCCTTTTTCTCCACATGCTCTTCTTTTCTAGTTGGTGATTCTCCAGTTTGGATGACCAATCTATTATCTAAAATATACGCTACTTGCTCATCACTCCTTATTTTAATGATTGACATGTGTTCCATCAGGTCTAACGAATTTTCCAATCTGAAAGTGTTCGTTACCCCTTGGTCATTGACATCAATCTCGAAACAGGAATATGAAGAGCTTGAAATTTAGTTGTTTTAAACACATTGAATGTAATATGTTCATCATTCAACTTTAGTATTAGTTGTCATTTTTGCACATCAATTAATGCCCGTCCAATAGTCAAGAAGGGTCGACCCAAAATAAGCGGTACATCTATGTCTTCGCACATATCTAAAATAATAAAATCGGTAGGGAATATGAACTTGAGAGAATATAAACTTTTTTAATTTCACTAATATGTCTTCAACGATCTCCCATGGATGCTTGACAGACCGATCTGCAAGCTACAGTGATATTGTTGTTGGCTTTGCTTCTCCCAAATCGAGCTACTTGAAAATAGAACAAGGCATTAAGTTAATACTAGCACCCAAATCACATAGAGCTTTTTTGAAGAATAAACTACCAATAGTGTAGAGAATAGTGAAATTCTCTGGATCTTTTAGTTTTGGTGGTAGCTTGTTTTGCAATATAGCGGTGCATTCCTCAGTCGGCATCACGATTTCATGATCCTCTAACTTTTTCTTATTTGAAATGATGTCCTTCATAAATTTAGCATAGCTAGGCATTTGAGCTAAGGCATCGGCAAACGGTATGTTTATGTGAAGCTTCTTGAATATATCCAAGACCATCTCAAATTGCTTGTGTAGCTTATTTTTGCGCAACCGCTAAAAATGGAATTGGAGGAACGTAAGGCATGACCGGTGGAAGAATATAATCTAGTGGAGAGTTTTCTTTTTCTTGCTCAACTGTTTGTTCTGATTCATCATATTTGTTCACTCTCTATTTGCTGGACTCAGTTTCCTTTACCACACCCGATCTTTTGACATGAATTTCTGGTAACTCAATTCCGATCATCGTGATAATCGCGTTCACCTACCTGAGTTTTGATGTGCCATACACCTAGTTGTTGCTCGGTAAATAGTTTAGTCAACTGCCCAATCTGATTTTCCATATTCTTTGTAGAGGCATCATGTCTTTGTTTCACTTTCTTGAATTCAATCTCCATTTGTTTTGATAACTTAGCAAATGCCTCTTCCCATCCTCCTTTCCTTTCCTTTGGTCTTCCCTGATTTGACAGATTCTGAATATTTTGGTTATTATCATAGGAGAAATTTTGGATGATTTATCCACCACGGATTACAAGTCTGTGAGTACGGAATATTCTGTTGTCACTGAAAGTTCTGAGCATATGGTGCTTGTTCAGGTGATGGGAGATTAATGGTAGTTAAAGGACATTATGATGATTGATGGTTCGCACCACAAGTTGTACATATCGGAATGAACATCTTGACCATATTGGAAGATTGAGAATGTTTCAATGTTTCCATATGTTTTGCCAATGAATCAATTTTGGCCAGTAGTAGTGAATTGATTTCCACCCCGTGCATTTCTATAACTTTCTTTTACGACCCTTTGTCCGACCACATCACAAACTGTTCATCATCATCTCATACAAGTCATGAAGGTCTTTGGTGGATCTATTTTGGATAGAGCCTCCTGCAGCAGAATCCATTGAAGAACGACTGTTCAGAGTCAATCTAAAATAAAAATAATGATTTTGTGCCACTAAAGAAAACCATGACTTAGGCACTTTCTGAGCAGTTCCTTGAATCTTTTCCATGCCTCGTGAAAATTTTCCAAATCCAATTGTTGGAAGTTGGATATTTCATATTTCAATATGCTCACTCTGGCAGGAGGAAAGTATTTCAACTTAAATTTCTAAACCAAATCCATCCATGTAGTGATCCTACCTGATGGTAATGAGTCTGATCATTCCCGAGCTTTATCCTTTAGTGTGTGTAAAAAGAGTCTCATTCTGAGCGCATCTTCATTAATATATTGATACTTGAAGTTTTCACAACATTCCATAAAGCGAGAAAGATGGTAGTGCGGATTTTCATCAGTTTTACCATAAAAAGGCAGATTGTTCGAGAACAGATTAATCACATCAAGTCTCAGCAGTTACCGTGTCCATATGGTAGATAGATTATGCTGGACTGATTTTTAACAATAGGAGGCATCATGTACTCGTCCATAAGGATATCCCTTTCGTTGACTTCGACTGATTTCACCATGGGCGTGATGAGATTTCCAACATCTGCGGGAATTAGATCATGGATCCGGTTGTTGTCACCCAATGTGTCTTGTTTCTGTTTTCACTTTTCCCTTTGTTCACATTGTCTTTGGTAAAAACTCTGTTCAATTTTTGGATCAAAATCAAGTAGACCAAGATTTTTTGAATGTCGCATGCACAACCACAAACCTGAAACAATGAAAATAGAGAAAATTTAGCATCATAAAAAGAATAAAAATAAAATAAAATAAAAATTATTTGTTAAAACTAAAAATCAATTAACGTGATAAGTAATAAAACCAGTCTTTGGCAACAACGCTAAAAACTTATTGTCGATTTTAATCTCGCAAGTGGACGGATTATTAACAAGTAATATAATAATGAAGAAAAAATCGAACCCACGAGAACTAGCAATTAATTACCAAATTAATTGTAACTTCGCTTTAACAAAATTAAGACAGTTTGTTTATGATTTCAATTTTTAAGATTGTCTTATTATAATTCTAAATTATCATGTAAACGAAAATAGAATATTTATCAAATTCAAGTTTTATGGGCACTAGGATTTACAAATCCACCATCATGTTTCAACAATTAAATATCAATTACTCGTCTTTGCAAATTATTGCCCTAGGTCGAAAATCGATGATCATAATATAATCAAAAACATCTCTCGACGGTCAATCTATTCTATACATATATATGAACCTAACTATCTCTAGTTAAATTGTGAACACAAATGCATGCATTTAATTACAACAATCATCTAAAAAGATTTTATAAAGCATAATAATAATATCTATCTATTATTGGACTCAATGTTATTTATTACTACATGCTCATCTAAATTGAATTTCTAGAAAGCAATCAAGACCACAAAAATATTTTAATACCGATCAAAAATCAAAACAGAAATAATGAATGATAAATAATCAACCCGAAATCAATAAATTTACGAGAACGAATAACTTATAATTAATAAAAAAAACGTGAGATTTCATCGTTCATCCTAGATATAAAAGCTCTAGTCGGACATGATTCCTATGAATATAGCGCTATTAATGAAAGAATTCATGATCCAGAAGAAGAAAAAAAGAAGAATAAATACAAACCCTAATCTTGAATTAATCTAAAATCTCCGATTGCACCATGATGAATGTTGCCCAAGAATTCTTCTCTTTCTTATTCTCGATCTCTATACCTCTTCAATTGTGTAACCCTTCAAAACACCTAGATGAGGTCTCTCTATAGTTTTTGAGATGTCTTGAAATTTGTGTCTTAAAAGAGTCATAATCCGACTTAACCTTAGAAAATCGCACTTATGACATTCTTTGAGCGTAGGTCGCACAATGCATTCAGCTAACTAGAGGTGACCTCCAGTAAGTTTTACACAAACGCACCAGGGTCGCACAATGCATTGTGCTACCTAGGTGCGACCTCGAGTAAGTTTGATGCAGCCACACCTAGGTTGCACAATGCTTTGTGCTACATAGCTATGACATTTTTCTTAAACATACAATTTGGTCACCGATTTGACTTCTTAAGTACGGTTTTGGTCATTTCATCCTTAAATCTTCTCGATTCAATCCAAAAACTTCCAATTGTATTCTAATTGGTCCTCGCCCTTCTAAATTCTTCCAAACGTGGTCTTCAAAATATTCAAAAATGTGCAAATTAGTCCCCAAACATTTCAAAATCCGATTCTTGCTCCTGAAACCTTTGAATTCACCACAATTACTTTCTAATAGCTTCATCTTATGTATGTGCCATCCGATTAAGCATCAATTAAACCTCAAACTCTTCTCTTTCGCTCCAAACTCTTCCAAATCGAGTTTTGTATTTATGTACACAATAATTAAACTCATTTAAATAGAAATATGCTCATATAGTGGATATATACTAATTTTACAAGCACAAATAAGCATGTGAAACACACTTATCAGTTTTATATTGTAATTTAATAAATTTGGAATTTTTAATAAATATTTTTTTTCATTTTAAAATAACGGTAGTAAGATCTAGAAAACGGGCCAGCTCGGCCCGCCAGAACCGGGCCACACTTGAAATTGGCACTGACCGGCCCAACCTAATTTTGTGCAGGCCACCAGGCCGGTGCATCAGGCCAATGGGCCAAGCTAGTCCTAATTTTATTTTATTTCAAAATAATTTTTTATAAAAATATAAACAGTATATCTTTTATGTTAATATGTGTGTAATAAGTTAAAAACAAAATTTATAAAATAATTTATATATAACTCTTTATTTCTCTCATTAAAGGCTTGATTGCATGTTGAATAATAATTTAAATGCATTGAATTAAATTTCCTTGTTTTAATAATTTAATTGTGGTCATTGGATTTTTGAGTTGTGGTTAAACAAAAGTTACAATTGATGGAGGCAATAATAGAGAGTGTAGAAAACAGAAAAAGATATTAAAATAAAGAAAAAAAATAAATGAATAATTCCATTGGCATGGCATTGGAGAACCCACCCACTATTTATTTCTGCCATATGCCTACAAATCTTCTTCTTCATTTGGGTGTGTGTATATTCGCATATGCACAAGCACAGTTCGAACTACATACGAAATTTGGGTTGAAACTTAAATTAAACTAAATTTTAATTGAATTTAAACAATTTTGTGTTGGAGCTTGGGATTCTTTGACTAATGTTTCGAAAAAGATAATTTAAGTTGAGGACTTGGACTTAGGCCATTTTAGATTGAGATTATTTGGATTATGGGAGCAAAAAAAATAAAAGTAAATTAAGTTTTACAATACTATCAATGATAATAATAATACAAGAAAAAATTATTATAAAAATTACCATTTTAGTAATTGCATACGGGTAAAATATTAAATCACTTTTGTTTACCAAATGCTAATAAATGCTAATCTTGAAATATACAATAATTCTGAAACAAAAGTATACAAAATATTTGAATCATTCTTCATACAACTTATTCTTTCTTTAGCACATTAGATTCTCTTAAAATCACGTCAACATCTATAACACCCAAATTCAAGAAACTCTAGGTTTAGAAGAGTTAGAATTTAATTACTATTAGACAATAATAAAAAATGCGGAAAACTGGATAAAATTATCACTATATTTTTGTAAAAAGAAAAAAGCATAATAAACATCAATGACTTCCATTAATCACAATAATTTGTCGAAACGTTGTACTTAACATAACCTTAAGACAATTAAATAAAAAATTAACATTATTCCAAAATAAGCTTAAATCTTTAACATTATTAGAATTGAGCTTGTCTCGTCGCAAGTAGTCGTCATCATCTGAAAAAGAATGAGGAGCAACATCGAATGAGCTAACACCCAATAAGCAAATCTCATGCACGTTATGTATGCTTATGCTTAAAACAATTTGCTTCCCAGAACATGCATCCTTTTTTCTCTTATCGTTTTCTAAATAAATAACTAAAGAAACATAGACATCTTTTTTGTGTATCGCCTAGACAATCAGATGCAGTGTGCCATTATTATTTGGAACCCGACAATCTACCAGTAGAACCGCAAAGTGGTTGACATTAAACATTCAACATTATCATTAGTTGGGTATGCCAGTCTCCCACGCCCCATTTCCCACTCACACCTTTCATGGTATAGGAATATACCATTTCTTTTATAGAACTAAGATATGTGTCATTTTCAATAAAATATAATTCACAACATTATCATCTAAAAAAAATTTGTACTTTATTCATGCTTATAGATACATTAACATAAATATACATTCAAAAATATGTCGTGTGAAACATTAATGCTGCATAAAGCGATATCAAAATATTATTTTAAGATAATATCAATTTATACAACTCATTTAGATACTTAATAGTTAAGTGCAACATGCAAATGAATACTAGGAGATGTTTACTTACCTTCGATATTTATCAATTTACTTTTCAAATGGCAAGTGGAGACATCCCTAGCCACCCACGAACTCAACATGTCAAGAGTCCTCAGTCATTACCGTTAATTATAAACTTCTACATACTCATTATTTATTATTATTGTTGTTGGTATTTAAACCACTTAGATGCACCCATGTCTAAGCTATTACACTTTATATATATATATATATATATATATATATATATATATATATATATATATATCACATTAAGAGTATTAAAAAAACCAAATAGATCAAACGTCTTAGACATTTTATGATGGCGTTCCATCTTATACAATAAACACAGAACATGAGGCGTTGCAATATCAAAACAAACCGAAGTTATATGGCAAACAACCTAATTATGTTTTCCTTCTTTGCGGTATTGTAGTAATTCAAAGTTTGCAAAGAAAACATTTTTGTGCATCTTCATTGGGTACAACTCCATACACATGGGGGCATTGTCAGGAGCGGAGCTAGGATATGGCAAAGGGTGGGCAGGTGGGGACCCCCCATTCACGAAGCCCATTTTTATGAGAATCTAATGTTTTCAAATAAGTCATAATCTTTAAAAAGTTTACAAATTGCATTGCACAAAAATGTCCAAGATCTAAAATTAGCTAAAGAAAATTGTGTCCGACGATCTTTTACAATTGTAAATTCTTCTATAATAAAATCTATATCTATTTTATTAACAATGTCTCTCTCAACAAAAATTGTCATGCGATCAGCAAGAAACTAGTCACCTATTTTGCTACGAATTGCCGTTTTCACATGTTTCATTGCTAAAAATGATCTCTTAATAGTTGCAGTAGAAACAAGTAATGTCAACACAAGGCGAATCAATCTAGTTATCATCTTGTAACCCTCCAGCCTTCTCGTTTCAACCAACTTCTCGTATAATTTTTAAAGTGTATGTACTTCAAATTAAGGATCACAAACTACATCCTCACGATAATATTTCAATTCAGTTGGAGGAGTATGTTGATGTTCATTTGAATCTTGAGTTTGTGTATTTATCTTGGTTTGAAGAAATAACGCAATCATATTTCCTTTCTTCGTAGGAGGTTGTTGTGTAGTCATTGTATATTCTAATAAATCACAAAATTCCACAAAATTAATTATACAAGTAAATTTTAATTGAAATAAAATCCTAAACGAGAAATAAATGAAAAAAAGACGAAAATAGACACAACAAACTAAAGACTACAATCTTTAGTAGTGGCGAAGTGACTAGTCTTGAACGGCTCGTCGAGACGATTACGAAAACATATTATAATAAAAAATATGAGCATGTATGCGAATTTTATGCCCGTTATTTAAGACTTATACGTCAATAACTTCCAATTCCAAAATTCAAACAAAACAACAAAGCAAAAAGTTCCTACTTCCAGTTCCATAATCATCAATAATTCAGCACAAAAACCACAAAAATAGGGAAAAAATAATCAACATTCAAAGCCGAAAATCGGACAAAATAATCGGGTAAAATATTTGTGGCAAACTAACAATGAAATTTGGGCAACAAAATTATGGCAAACTATGAACTTAGTACAAAAATAAAACATCATTCAAAATCGAATCAAATGCCAAATTCCAAAATATGAAAATATGGAAGCCAGATGCCTTACCTGTAAGCAACGTCGATAATAAAGAGCAAAGATTATATGGCAGTCGGTGGTGGACATAGGCGGTATGATCAGGATCAACTAAAAGTCAAGGTAATAAAGAGCAAAGATTAGATGGCAGTTGGTGGTGGACATAGGCGGTCCAATCAGGATCAACTGAAAGTCAATGGGTGGGAGAAGACTGGACATGAAATTCGATTCTGGGTTCTAAGTCTTGCAGGAGCTCTTTTTTTTTTAGTAATATGGACACAACCAAACAAAGAGACAGGGCTAGGCCTATGTTTAAATGTGGGAGTGGTGCTGAATGGCCGGGTGACCCGGCCAATTTTCCAAAATGGCCGTTGACCAATTTTGGTGTGTAAATTACCAATATAACCCTGCCTTCTTCCCCGCTTATAACCATTTCAAATTTATTTGTATGTGAAAAAGAGAAGATTCCAAGGTTAGAATCTAACCCATTTCAATGTTAGAATCCAACCCATTTCAATGTTACAATCCAACCTATTTCATATATGTAAAAAATTTCATTTCAAAGTAGAAATTCATCATTCTTCATCTTTTTCTTTTAATTCACGGTAGAAATTGTGGATTTTGTAGTATAAATCATGAAAAAATGTATAAACCTGAGTATGAATCATGATTTTTACTTTAAATTCCTACAAATCTGAGTTGACAAAATTGGCATTAACAGTCTGTTAACAGACCTTGGGGTCTGTTAAGGCAAATTTTGACCTTAACAGGCCTTGGGACCTGTTAACAGACCCATAGTTTATTAACAGACCAGCAAGTCTGTTAACAGACTTGGGGTCTGTTAATGGTCGGTTAACAGACCATCTGTTAACCGACCTGTTAACAGATGGTCTGTTAACCGATGATCTATTAACTGATGTTATAAAGTAAGGATATTTTAATCTATTCTACTTAAAAGAGGCATTTAAAACTTGTTTGATATAAGTTAGGCTCTTCTGCGATTCCGAGCGTTTGACACGGCCATTTCAAAAACTCACCCGTTTAAATGGACTGTGCTGCTAGTTTAAATTTTTTTTTAATTATTTTTATAACTTCACCTTCTGGTCCAGGACAGGGCTAGGCCGTGGTCCAGTAAGGCCCAGTCTTGTCACCACCTCTGGGCATCGTTGTCCTGAAGTACAAACAAAGCAAGTTTTTTTTTCCCGATATGTTGTGTCCAATGACATATACAACCTTACACGTAAAGGTAAACAAACCAAATTACTAAATTCTATCCATTGCTGTTTTTCTGGATTTATTGATGTATACACATTGTATTTCGTATAATAAATTTAAATAGTCATATATCTAAAGAAGAGGAATATGCAAGAATGTGATTTAATGAGGTCATGTATAAGGGGTTCCTTTTCATCACTATAAAAGGCCATGTAATTGATCATTTTATATATATATAGAAAAGAAAAGTTAATATCTGCCATATTGAGCTAGTGTCCTCCTCTAACATCTCTACCCTAAAATAATTATTTTATACTCACCCTTTTAACATATTGGTATTAGAGCTATTTAAAAGTTTTAACTTTTTTTTTCATTAAAAAAAGGAACAGTTTTAAGTTTTTGGTATAGAGAATTCAAACAATCTTGTGTCTCTCATTCCTAGGTTCAATGGAGATGAGTATGATTATTGGAGTCGCAATATAAAAGTTTTGTTGAAATCAAGCCGTAGATTATTGTTGAAGAATGTTTTGAAGAACTAGAGACTCAAAATTGATTGAAGGCACAGAAAAAAATGCTTTGACCAAAAAGCGAAAAAACAAAGATACAGGTCTTTTCAGATTTACCATGCAATTCACAAATTTTAGACAATCCAGGAAGCTTTTACGAACAACATACCAACTACCAAGGAGAAGAAAAAGTTAAAAAGAGAACTCATTTGTCCAGAGTTGCCAGGGCCCCCAACTATTTAGGGTCCAAAATTTTTGGCACAATTTTGTTTTTTTTTAAAAAAAAAAATCAGTCTACTTACATGTGAAGCCTAAATAGAAAACAAGTCCAAATCTAACACTAGTCTTTAAATTGTAGATAGTGCAATTTTCCCTTTAAATCTTTATTCTTAGAAATCTTTATTTTGATTCAAAACGATTTTTCCAAATTGTTAGAATTTGAGCAATAAATAAAAGGGCGAAAAATAAAGAACATGAGAAATTAATCCTATATATAACAACCCAATGAAAATTCCATAATTATAATAAAACTCTAAAGCAACCCAATGAAAATTCACTAGTTATAATAAAATACTACTAATTACGAATGTAAAATAACGATAAACATCATTACTTAAGCAACTACAAATATTGTACACCTTTCGGGGGCGCTGCCCCCGAGCCCCCAGTACGGGGGCCGCCTGTCCCCATTCCAACCCCCAAGGCGATCCACGCTCAAATCTGCGTAATGCAACAAATTAAACTCCATAACTTACACAAATTCTAACTATTTTTTCATTATGTTAAGAAGAAGAAAAAGTACATATTTTTGGCTTGTAACTTTATCAAAAATTTACATTTTAAAACATCTCAATTTATTAAGTGCCCCATTTAAATTTTCGCCTAAGGCCCCCTAAATCTCAGGGTCGGCCCTGCTCACGGCAATTCGCGCTTAGCTTTGCATAGTGCAACAAATTAGACTCCACAGCTTAACACAAGTTTCAACTATTTTTTCATTCTATGAAGAAGAAGAAAAAAGTACATTTTTTCGACTTGTAACTTTGTCAAAAATTTACATTTTAAAACATCTCAATTTATTAAGGGTCATATTTAAATTTTCGCCTAAGGCCCCCTAAATCTTAGAACCGGCCTTGCCTTTGTCCTCTAACCAAATTCCAAGTGGCTATATATGGATATAATAATTCCAGATGACGAGGAAGAAGAAGTGGAAAGTTTGGAGGTACATAAGCTACATTATTTATGGAAAAGGAAGAAGATTTCAAAATAATGGAAACTGTAAAGAAGAAAATGATGAAAAAATGCTCAAAAAGAACGAGGCCGAGGATATCAACAAACATATATGTAGAAAACGTACATTGAATGTTTCTATTGTATATGATTTACAATGTTACAACGTGTGTAGAATGTGTATCAAACCATAACCTACACCCCCTGAGTATACGACACATCTCCAATAACTAATAGGCAAAGTCACAATGAAATCAAATTAGAGTACAGTCCAATATATCACAACCATCAAATGTAAGAAAGTATATTTTCAAATTATGCAACCATTAAAGATAGGCAAGAAATAGGGATGGCAATGGGTGGGTCAACCCTGCCATTAGACTCGTTAATTTTTGCGAGGCAGGCATCCCAATGGTCTGACTGCCACTATCCTGGTTTATTTATTTTTTAAATTTTTTTATAGTAAATTAAAGTAAAAAATTGTTCACTAGAGTTAGAAAATAGGAGTTTGTTTAATTTATGTATTATTAATAGAAAACAAAACAAAAAGTGCAATATTAGTATTGTGACGTAGTGGTTATTAGACTCGGGTTTAAATCTCATTCCCAGCAATTTGGAATTTTATAATATGTTTTCCTAAAACAAAAAATTATTATTAAGGGGCGGAGTGGACCCGCCCCTATTATCTGATTAAGAGTCGGGTCTCGAGTCAAATTGTCATTCCTAACAAGAAAGCTTCCAAGAGTGTCTAAGTGTAGAAATTATGCAATCCTCAATAATAAATAAGATTCACAATTTTTATCAGCTTTTTAAACAAAACCAAAGAATGCCTGATCAAGTTTTATGAATGAATTCATACAGACGTCTTCTTTGGGTGTCATTACAATAAATAGAATAATAAATTGAAAGAAGTGACAAAAAATAATTAACAAAGCTTTTCCAAACAGGATAAAATTTAATTATTGTTGTATTATGTGTACTTGTATAAATACTAAGTAAATAAATTTTCTTATATTATACCAACTACTAACAAGAAGAAAGATACTTTAAATTTTATTTTAAGTAAACCCTTTGGAATCCCCAGGAGTCTTGATCGTGCCATCTCTCTTAGAACCTCCTAATAGGCAAGTCAACCTTATTGTAACATACTCTTAGTGGAAATTTAAGAATTATGTTTGAGCGAGTTTTTTTTTAATTTATAAATTAATTAAATATAATTTTTATTTATATATTTTGTATGATCCCTAATTTTTATCTACATATTATATAAGATTTACTATTTATAATTTATATATATATTTTTTTTTTACCAAAAACATATCATATCAATTTCCCTATAAGAAAATAACTTTGACCAACTTGTCTTTCACCATTTTGTACCGGCCCTTCTGTACGGATGAGGACACAATTTGACATGGTGAGTTACTTCGACACAATTGATATAATATATATAATAATTATGTTGGGCCAAATTTCTAGTGCTTTCTTGACTAAGACAACGACATTCACTAGTGTAAAATTTTAAGTATTATTAAAATAAATAGAATCAAAATGAGAATAAACTTCAATAAAATGTGATATTAAATGATAAATTAAGAGAATCACTAGATTATAAGGAGGAATTATGAATACACCAGTTGTTGTATAATCTTGAATGCTGACTATGATACTGTAGAAATATAAAAGAGATGAAGAAATATAATGGAGAATACGTGTGGAGAAATAGTTCTCTCTGTATATTGATGTAATGTAATTAATGAATGGGGTTACAAGATATATATATATATAGGTTAATAGAAACCTAATAAGGAAAGAAATAAAAAGAAAAGAGTTCTACCTAGGATAGGAATATTACATATATGATATCCTACTTATCCTACTATATGGTATTCTAATCTAAATGAAATTCTAATACTCCCCCTCAAGTTGGAGCATGTATGTCAAGAGTGCCCAACTTGTGAGTGAAATTGTGAAATACCTCCTTCCCCAGTGCTTTAGTAAATAAATCTGCAATCTGATTGTTGCTTGGAACATAGGCAGTCTTGATCTCTCCCTTATCAATTCGTTCACGAACAATATGACAATCTATTTCAATGTGTTTTGTTCTTTTATGATATACTGGATTAGCGGCAATATGCATTGCTGCTTGATTATCACAATATAATATTGCTGCTTGTGGATGATCTACACATAAGTCTGTCAGCAATTGTCTCAACCATATAAGCTCACATGTAATGGAAGCCATTGCCCTATACTCAGCTTCTGCCGAAGATTTGGACACAGTCGTTTGTTTCTTGCTTTTCCATGATATAAGTGCTTTTCCCAAAAATACACAATATCCTGTAACTGAATAATAGCAGATACAAATTTTTTGAAACCAAGAACGAGATGCCTGTTTCAATCCATATAAAGATTTATGAAGTCGACATACAACTGGTGTCTCCCCCTGTCGACGAAATCCAGGAGGGGGAGTCATATAGACTTCTTCATCAAGATCACCATGAAGAAAGGCATTGTGTACATCCATCTGATGAAGCGTCCAGTTACGAATAGAGGCGATAGCAAGTAAGCATCTGACTGTAGTTAACTTTGCAACTGGAGCGAAAGTTTCATTATAATCAATCCCTTCTCGTTGTGTAAACCCCTTCGCCACTAACCGTGCTTTGTATCGTTCAACTGTACCGTCAGAATGAAATTTAATTTTGAACACCCACTTACAACCAATAGGATGAGAATTTGGAGGAAGCGGTACAAGTGACCAAGTATTGTTTTCTTCCAAGGCACGAATTTCATCATTCATGGCAGCGACCCATTTGGGATCCTGACATGCTGCCTCATATGTAGCTGGCTCTATGATATGAGAAATATTATATGTAAAAGCACGATGTATAGAAGAAAGGTTACTATATGATACATACATTGATATAGGGTGTCGAGTGCTGGATTTGACTGGAAGAGATTCGACTTGAGTAGGCAGAGTATGATTGATATAGTAATCTTTCAGGTGAAATGGGGTTTGAATTGATCTTGAGGATCGTCTAAGTTGGTCATCTGAAGGGTGAGAAGAGGTAGGTGGATCAATTGTGGTCGGACACTGCTCAACCGGTCGACCGTTTAAACTCTCTGTTGAACCGGATGAGGTAACCGGTCGACCAATAGGTAGACCGGTTGGACTCTCTGTTGAAGCGGACGACTGAACCGGTCGACCATCTGGTCGACCGGTTGGTCTGGATGATTGTCCAGGATTGTCAGGCAAGTTATCTGTTTCTACTAAGTGTTGGTCCTCAGGATTTGTGAAATATGGTGTTTCAACATCTAGAGGCATAGATTGTGGCAATGGGATGGAGTTGGTTTCATCATGTTGTTGGGAAGTGTATGGAAATATATTTTCATAGAACACAACGTCTCGGGATACTATTAGCTTTTTGTCGGTTAGGTCATATAAGGTGTATGCTTTTTGTCCTGAGGAGTATCCAAGGAACACACACCGTTTGGCTCGTGTGTCAAATTTATGGCTGGGTCTAAGGTTGGTGGCAAAACATAGGCAACCATAGACACGTAAATGGGAATATGGTGGTGGTTTCTTGTGCAATCTTTCGTAAGGTGTTTTGTGTGAGAGCAATGGCGAAGGTATCCGATTGATAAGGTAACAAGCTGTTTTGATATGTTCCCCCCAAAAGTTTAACGGAAGATTGGCTTGAAATTTAATGGCACGAGCCACATTAAGGAGGTGGCGGTGTTTTCTCTCTACCACTCCATTTTGTTGAGGGGTATAAGGACATGACCTATGAAAAATAGTACCATTTTCATCTAAGAATGTTTGCAAGGATAAGAACTCTTGGCCATTGTCAGATCTCAAGGTTTTTATAGTCAGGTTGTGTTGAGTTTTAACCCAAGCAAAGAAATTTTTAATTATGCTTTGAGTTTCAGATTTGTGACGCATGAGGTGTACCCAAGTATAACGAGAAAAGTCATCAACAATTGTAAGGAAATATCTAGCACCAGAATAAGAATAAATTCTATGAGGTCCCCAAATATCACAATGAATCAAATCAAAGGGTTTATTGCTAGATATTTGACTGACTTTAAAGGGTAGTCTAGATTGTTTTGCCTGATAACAAATATCACAAATATCGTGAGAATCAAAACTAATACCTAAGATACTTTGTGCTAGGAATTGAAGAGGTGAGGCTGAAGGGTGTCCAAGACGTTTATGCCATAGGTTAGTTGATCCATTGGTAGTATGATGTATTTGTGGTTTTTGTGAAAAGTAAT
Source organism: Forsythia viridissima (assembly GCA_030279155.1). Taxonomy (NCBI): domain Eukaryota; kingdom Viridiplantae; phylum Streptophyta; class Magnoliopsida; order Lamiales; family Oleaceae; genus Forsythia; species Forsythia viridissima. The sequence goes on from CM059042.1 coordinate 30,100,994, forward strand.
ATAGGCCGTTACTCTGCCTTCCCAAGCCAATCGTTTTCTTCGTAGTCAGATTCTTCATGACACAAAAATCAGGGAAAAAAGTCACATAACAACCTAACTCTCTAGTAAGTTTACTGATAGATAATAGATTAACTTTGAATTTAGGAACATGAAGCACATTATCAACAGTCATATTATTTTCAAAGTTAACTGTACCAATGGATTTAATAAGAGCATGACCCCCATTCGGTAATTGCACAGTTTTGTGCATTGGCATGAATTTATTCTCAAGAATCTCATCATTCGTCACATGGTCAGTGGCCCCGCTATCAATAATCCATGAATTACTCAAAGGGGTAGTAGAGATATTGATACCTGAAGTATTAACACAAGGCTTGTCATTACCCGACTTGTTGTTTAGAAGTGTCATGATCTGTTCATATTCCTTGGTTGTGAGCGTTTTGCCTTTCTTTTGGTCAGGTGTAGAAGCGGTAGTAGTGTTTGTGAAGCGTTCGTTTCGTGGCTTCACGTCTTTTCCATGAAACTTGTGCCCTGGAGGGAAGCCATGGATGAAATAGCAGGTATCAATGATGTGGCCAATCATCCTGCAGTAGGTGCACTGTTTCTGCCCGATTTTAGTCGAAACGATTGATCGGTTGGACGAACCGGTCAACCGGTCTGATCGATTTTTGGTTGGCCGATTGTCACTTTTCCGGTTCGATCTCCAATTGATTGAATTGATTGAATGTTGCCCTTCATGATCGGATTGCTGTAGAGCCATGAGATCCGATTGGGCAATCGTCGTCTTTATGGTGTTTGTACCATAATTGTTTCCATCGAGTGGTTTAGAAACGGGGATGAAGCCGGGATGATCGGATTGCTGTAGAGCCATGGGATCCGATTGGGCAATCGTCGTCTCTATGATTTTTCTATCATCGTTTGTGCAAAGCATCGTCGCTCAGAATCGTCGCTCTGATACCATGTAGAAATATAAAAGAGATGAAGAAATATAATGGAGAATACGTGTGGAGAAATAGTTCTCTCTGTATATTGATGTAATGTAATTAATGAATGGGGTTACAAGATATATATATATATAGGTTAATAGAAACCTAATAAGGAAAGAAATAAAAAGAAAAGAGTTCTACCTAGGATAGGAATATTACATATATGATATCCTACTTATCCTACTATATGGTATTCTAATCTAAATGAAATTCTAATAGATACTTATTGATATGATTTATCTGTTGACTACAATTAATTCGTGACCATATTGAGTACATAGTTTTAATATCACGTTAATCATATCTTTGTCCAAACAAGTTATAGGCCTTTATTAGTACTCTCATTTTTGTGGCTTTTCAAGTTCTCAATCTATCCCCTTTGTAATTATGGGGTAAGATTGGATGTCTCTTTCCTTTGTATTGCTTTTTTTAATTAATAAACAAGGTATGGATCAATGCTAAATCCTCCATCCCTGAGTTAAATAGAGGGCATAAAAACTCATTAGATGTCGATGGCTTTTACAAAAAACATTCCGATTATAAGGAGGCGAGAATGCATTAAGAGGTCATGAGATATAGTGCTACTAGTTTACATTTAACTCTCCATCAACTAACCAGACTAGTTAATCGTTTTTCGACATTTTCATTAATTAGAGGTCAGATAAATTTGTGTCATTTTTCGAAGTATGTATTCAATTTACAAGAAAACTACACTACAATATATTATAAAAGAGAGAAATACTAAACATTAACACGAGTTGATGTGCTAGCAAAGAATCTATTTTCATTATATCTTTGACATCTAGAATGATACATAAAAGGGACTGGCACAAAAGAATTCATAAAATATATCCCTAAATTTTTCAAGAATAAATCCTATTTTTCTGTTGTATTATTAATTCTTGGATCATTTCTGTAAAAGTAATAACTTCATTTTACAAGAAAAAATATTATTTAAATTTAGGATAGGCACCCATGAAATGAAAAGGACTAAAAGGGAAAAGTGAAAAGAAAAGGCAAAAGATGGATGGAAAGTGCACCACTCAAATGAAATGGGCCATTAAAGAGAAGTGGTAAAATTATAGGTCTCATTCTTGTCAAACATGTAGGGAGTCCTCATCATCATTCTTTTACTTTCTCCAACTATCAATATTTGCAATAGAGATAATCATTCAACTTCTAAAAATGTCCCAAATTGGATTATTTTATTTTGAAGCTAAAGTCTGAATGACCTTTTTACCAAATCAAACTTGAAGAATTTACTAAATTCTAGATACTTTTTTCTTGGGACTGGTGATAATTTATTAATTAGATATCATAATTGCATAATTTAGTGCTAATGTTGGTGAGTTTTTGGACAATTAAGATTGAATTTAAAAATCCACTTGCACTATTTTTCAATATATAAAATAAAGCTTCAAATGGTTGGCTATAATCGTTATAAAATCTACTTATGTTGAATTTTTAAATAAATATAGTAATAAATCGAAATAAATGACAAAATATAATTCTTATTCAAAGCTTAAATTATTATTTAATTAAGCTGGTCGAATTGACAACTTATTATCCACTTATTATTTACACATTCAATAGAATCTACAACTTATAAACATTTAAAACATAATTTCAACACCACTAAACATGCGCTAAGACTGGTGCCAAGAGTTCATCACAAAAGAATATTTGAAGTGAAATCGTGCTTTTGACTTCATGAAACGAGCATTAGCATTGTGGGAAACCTTACTTATATAAATTTATTGACAACATGACTAAATCGATTATTTAAAAAAAAAAAAAGTAAACCTTCAAATAACCTTTCACTTACATATATGGCTATATCTACTCTCAGACACACATATATATGATCATTTACCCTGCAATTATCAAGGAAACTTTTCTTTATCTCTTTTCCTCTTTAAAGTAGCTAGTTTAAATGGAGAATAATATGCAGGAAGGGATTAAGAAGGCGAAAGTGAAGAAAGGGTGGCTAGCAGTTAGGGTTGGGCTAGAAGATGAAGACGGAGGTTTTCAAAGATTTGTCATCCCAATATCCTATCTCTACCACCCTTTGTTCGAGCAACTTCTAGACATAGCTCGCGAAGTTTATGGGTATACTTCTACGGGCCCTCTTAAACTTCCATCTTCGGTCGACGAATTTCTTCATATCAGGCGGCGGATTGAAAAGGAGGTTAACAATCACGGCGCTCATCATTTTCATCATCACCACTACCACCATCTGCCTTTATCCTTCCATTCTTGTTAGACAAGCAATGGAAGTAAGTAGCTACAAGCTTCTTTCCAAAAATTTATGTAGTCGATTTTAAATTTAGTAGTTTGTTGTTGAAATCTGGACAAAATCTTTTTGATACCTATGTAAAGTCAAAAATCAAGCAAAAAAGTGAGATGATGATATAGATGATATTGTGTATACCGAATCATTGTCAAATGCTAGTCATATGGTGCTCAAAAACAGCTATTAGAGTTCTTGTTTAGTTTATCATAGCAAACATGTCACATAAATATTGTTTGATTATAGAGTGCATTCACAATTTTAAATTTTGAACTATAATAAGAATCATCTGGTGCAATCTACCGATAAAATAGTTGATGCGCGGAACCAAGTATAAATATTTGAATATAGAATTCACCAAAAACTTTATAATTTCTATTAATTCACTGCTAAATACCAGAAAATAGGCTTCAAATACTATTGATATATTCAATAGGAATACTAAGAATTTAAATTTTTTTGATTCACAAAGAATTAATATTGAAATTTGGATAGATAATTCAGATGACTCAAATTTTCATTCATTAAATTTCTTCTTTCTAACCAACCATAGGAGTCTTATTTATACAAGTCGGAATGTAGCCTTAATCTAATTCTAGAAATAGAATCCTAATAATTTATTAGTTGATTCCTAGAATAAATAAAAATTACCACAAACAAATAAAACTAATTCTAGAAGTAGAATACTATAATAAATACAAGGAAAAATTGCAGCTGCAGTCTCGAACCTTTGGAGTCTTGGCACTTTTATCTTCAATTATTTTTCTTGACACGAATATCCCAACATTTCGTTTATTAATGGACAACGTCCTTACTAACTCAATCCGTTCAAAATTGGCGTTAAATTTCGCATAGAAGACATTTTTACTCTTCACATTAAATGAGAAAAATTCCAGTCGTCATTCTCAATCTTTGAAATTTTGACACTTTTATTGTCACACTCTTGATTTAACATCCTTACAAATAATTTAATCCTAGAACATTAAATGTTGTATAAAAAAATGCATGTTTTGGTAACACACGAGTGTAAGATGTACATGGATCATGTGTATTTCTTGTTTACAAAAAAAAAAATATGAGTAATTCCTTACAAATTTAATACATCTGACAGAAGTTAAGGAGATTTGGACCATATACAGTTTTCCATACATATTTGAACCAAAATAATTAAGCAAAAATAATATGGATAGGCCCACAAAAGAAGTCTTTAAATTCCCTGATGTTTGGCAACCAATATGCTTCACGGAGAATCCTGCCCACTAGGCTCCCCTACAAAGCAAATATATGTGAGCTATAACTCAATAAGTAAAGATATAAATGCAAATATATGTGAGCTATAACTCAATAAGTAAAGATATAAATGCAAAGATGTTATAATTGTCCGAGTCGGGTAACTGTTTAACTGACACAGGGGGTGGGCTCCACTACACATGCGGGGGGCCACTCCTGTGTCAGGCAATTACCCGATTCGGATAACATATAATTCCCGTATAAATACATAATCAATGTGCATGATTGAAATGTTCACAATATGCTAAGAAGACATTTCAGGTAAATAAACGAATGTCATCATGCACTAATTCTTCTTGTACAATTTATTCCCCTTTTATTTATGTCACTTTTATCCCACTACCAGACGTGTCTGAAACTATAAAAGAAATCATAACACCTCATGGTCCGTGGACTAATGATCCATGCGCTCAGTGCATCGCTCATGGTCTATGGACTAATGACCCTTGTACCCGATGGACTATGGACACGAGCCAAGTCTAGACGAGAGTTTGGGCCCATGGATCGGCTCGACTCAACCCATTGCCACTCCTAGGGTCAATCTAAAATTTTAGACGTTAAAGGGCATATTTATAATTGGGAAAATTTTGGGCCAGTCACTGTTACTGCCAAATTGGGCTAAAAAGTTATATGGCCCAATCTTAATTCAACTAAAGTCATACTTTAGTGCCAAAAGTCCAATATGCCCTCCAATTGTACAAACCGCCATTTAAACATGTACAGCACTTTGAAAACCTCCATTTATTTCTGCACACTTCATCTTCTTCGTGATTGATTCTTCTCACCGCAGATCCTAACCACAAATCCTAACCGCATACATCGATGGCGAAGGTAATTTCTTCGATAAATTTTTTGATAATGCATTTTCCGTGGGTTAGTTTTTTCTGTCAGAACAAATGATGTAGGGCTTTGAAATACGTGATACTGTATAATATATGTTGATGTTTTGGTGATTTTTTTTTATTTTTTCTTAGAACGTGCTATTTAACCATGCAAAAGGCTTGATACTCCTTCGATCTATGATACTGTTTCTATTTTTGCTGAATTTTTTCCTTGTTTCTATGATATTGTTTTTTGTTAGCACGTGCTATTTAACCATGCAAAATGTTTGATACTCTTTAGATCTTTGATACTGTTTCTATTTTTGCTGAATTTTTTCCTTGTTTCTATGATACTGTTTTTTGTTAGAACGTGCTATTTAACCATGCAAAATGTTTGATACTATTTAGATCTTTGATACTGCTTCTATTTTTTGCTGAATTTTTTCCTTGTTTCTATGATACTGTTTTTTGTTAGAACGTGATATTTAACCATGCAAAATTCCTGATACTGTTTTGCTTAGTTGATGTGCATTAGTATATTTTGATACAGTTTTAATCCATGATACTGTTTCTCTTTGCCAGTTTATAATGATACTGTTTTAATCTCTTAGTTTTATCTGTGATACTGTTTAATTATGGCAAGGTTGGGACCTGTGATACTGTTTCAATGTCTTAGTTTTAATCCCTGATACTGTTTTAATCATGTGATACTGTTTTGCTTAGTTGATGTGCATTAGTATATTTTGATATAGTTTTAATCCATGATATTGTTTCTCTTTGCCAGTTTATAATGATACTGTTTTAATCTCTTAGTTTTATCTGTGATACTGTTTAATTATGGCAAGGTTTGAACCTGTGATACTGTTTCAAAGAGATACTGTTTTGATCATGTGATACTGTTTTGCTTAGTTGATGTGCATTAGTATATTTTGATACAGTTTTAATCCATGATATTGTTTCTCTTTGCCAGTTTATAATGATATTGTTTTAATCTCTTAGTTTTATCTGTGATACTGTTTAATTATGGCAAGGTTTGAACCTGTGATACTGTTTCAAAGAGATACTTTTTTGATCATGTGATACTGTTTTGCTTAGTTGATGTGCATTAGTATATAATGATACTGTTTTAATCTTTTAGTTTTATCCGTGATACTGTTTAATTATGGTAAGGTTTGAACTTGTGATACTGTTTCAAAGAGATACTGTTTTGATCATGTGATACTGTTTTGCTTATTTGATGTGCATTAGTATATTTTGATACAGTTTTAATCTATGATACTGTTTCTCTTTGCCAGTTTATAATGATACTGTTTTAATCTCTTAGTTTTATCTGTGATACTGTTTAATTATGGCAAGGTTTGAACATGTGATACTGTTTCAATGTCTTAGTTTTAATCCGTGATACTGTTTTGATACTTCTAATATTGTTTTTGTTTATGATGCAGCAAAACAAAAATACTTCTGGATACAAAACAATTGGTTATAAATCAATGGGAAAAAAGAAGTATATTCCTATACGAAGAAAAGTAACAGTGGATAAGAAGCCTTACCCACAATACCGTTCTAACCTCCAAACAGTGATCAGGGAGGTGAAAGGTTTATCATTAACAAAACCTCAAACGGATGGGTTGAAGAAATTGCTGTTTTTCATTCTTATCAAGTTGATACTGGATGACAAAATTGACAGACATTGCTGTCGTCGAAGTGATATGGATCTGTACAAGATCATTGAGTGCTTCGACAAGTCAAACAAGGATTTTTTGATAAACAACTCCCGTCTAAAGTTCAAGATGGACGATGTGAAGGGTATTTTTGGGATCGTCGAAGGTAAAAATCTGATGGAGGTTGAAAAACAAAAGCTAGCATCGATTTCAGTTTTCTCCCAACGAAGGTTCAGAGACTGTCGTAGATTGACCAAAACAGTAATATCTACACAGTTAAGAGCTGCAGCAAATGGGAACAAAAAAGAAGACATCGACGATGTTTCTAGGTTAATGATGCTCTTCCTGATGGCATCGTACTTTGTGCCAAATAAATCCCTGACTTTGAGCTGGGGATATATCAAGTATGTTGAAGATCTCGACAAGATCAAAACTTACAATTGGTCGAAGCACATCTTTGAATATCTAATTTCTTCCCTATGTAAAAATGAAGACCCAATCGATGTCACAGGCTATGTCATGGTTTTAGCAGTAAGCTATTTGATTTCTATATACTGTTTTATTTGTTGATACTGTTTTGCATTAAATGTGATATTCGCACTAATAAGTTTTTATTTATGAAAATTCAGTATTGGTTGTTGGAAAAACTTAAAGTCTGCAAAGCATTGAAGAAGAATACAGAATCAAAATGCATTAAATGGGACTTAAGAGATCTGACATATATTCTAAAATCTACGACTGTACACGAACTATCAAAAAGAAAGGTAATAGCAGTATCACCAATTCACAGCATACAGTATCTTACACGAAAATTTATTCAACATACAAACATGCAGAATATTTATTATTCAACTACACCATTGCAGGTTGTCGAAAAATTCGATGAAGATAAAGAATCCAATGAAAATGAAGAATCTACTGAAGATGAAGAATCGGATGGAGATGGAGAATCTGATAAAGTTGATACAGAAACAAAAGATACTACTGAAAATGAAGAAAGTGATGACAATCAAATAGAGGATAACATTTCAATAGAAGAAAACAAAAAGGAAGAAAGTGAGGAAGACAACGTCAATGAAGTAGAACATGGAGGTTTTGAAGAGGAGGATGATAGTTGGCTACACTTACCCTTGAGTCGTCTGGCAGAAATTGCAATCAAGGATTCATCAGAGAAGAAAGCCATAACTAGTTCATCTAGACTCCGTGATGAATTACAAGCCTCTAGAGAAAAGGAGCGCATCTTGCAAGCTGCGTTGGATGAAAGCGTCTCACAGAATGAAAGGTACTAATATATATTTATATGATACAAAAATCTATATTACTAGCATATATGATCTGTTTTATTTTAAAACTGATATAATACTGTTTTTATCTATGCCATTGTTTTCTTGTGATATTGTTTTATTGAGATACCATTGTCTCTGATACTGTTTTGTTGTGATACTGTTTAATTAAGATACTGATAATAATATGATTTCAATACTTTGATGCTGATAATTAATGCTTTTGATACTTTGCAAAATGAAAGGAATAAACAGGAGCTCAACGAGATGAGCACAAGAATCAGAATTATAGAAGACCATCTACAAAAGTCAATGGCTCTACATGCAGCAGTTTTGGAGGAAAAGAATAACACTGCTGAACAACTCAAAAAGCTGCAACAAACTTTGGAATCTCTTACAAGTGAGAACAAATCATTGGAAAAAGAGAACACCTCACTTGTAAATGAGCTGACTGAAAAGGTAGTGCATGAAGTCACTCAAGCTTTGAATGACAGAGAGGTCCAAAAAACAAAGGATGCAACAAAGCAAACTTCAATGGTCAAAAGAATAAAAGAAAAAAAGGAAAGAAAAAGAAAGAGGGATGATGATTTCACCTACTCTGCTACGAAAAAAAGAGTCACAAAAGGTAAAAAGGTGCAAGTAGAAGAGGATGACAATACAATCATCAATGTTGAGGACCTTCCCGATCTTCCAATGAGGAAAGAAAAAAAAGTACCAACAAAAATCAATGCAAAATGGTTAACAGCAAAACATTTAACTGCAGATGACAGGAAAAAGATCACAAAGATCGGAAAAATCCACGACCCGTCGTAAGTATCTTCACTACAGTAATTGTTGATGTTTTAATTCATGATACTGTTTAAAAGTATTGTGATACTGTTTCAATTACTGAATATTTTACTTATAATATTGTGATACTGTTTTCATGATAAAACAGTATTATGGATTAAAACTAAGACATTACTGTTTAAAAGTATTGTGATACTGTTTCAACTACTGAATATTTTACTTATGATATTGTGATACTGTTTCATTGCTTTAATGCTGTGTTATATTGCAGAGCGACGGTTTACATGCCAACAGGAGTAGAATTCTATTTTGTGACATTGGGGGATTTATTTGATATTCTTGGCGACCAGGCAATATCAAATACAGTAAGATTGTAAAAACTAAAAAATGTATTCCCAAATTATAAACTTATACAAAACATAACTTCGATACTTTATATGCAGGTAATTGATGCATATGGGGAAATTCTAAAGGCCAATGACCCAATTGTAGACAGCACTTACAACAAAAAATTTGTCATTTTTGATTCTTTGTACTGGGTGAATTATTGAATTTCAACATAAACATTTCAATTACAAACTTAGGTCTAACAACAAAATAATTTCTTATCTTGATATTATACTTGAATATTGCAGCTATATGTCACAAATCCTGAAATGGCAATTCCAAGAACTCAAAAAATCGACATAGTGTTGGAGCACCTCCACAACACCGGGCAGCCTCGACTTTTGCTGTTCCTGATGAACTCAAACGGAGGAAGAGGATCTGACGTAGTTCCAAACCATTGGACACTACTCACATTCAACTTTGAGGCAGGTCAATGGACACATTACAACAGTAATTTGCTGAGAGACGGGACTTCAAACAGATATATGGACGATGCTATAATATTGGTAAGATAATGAGTTGTTACAGTACCATATACTGTTTTTACAGTGAGTTTAAAAATACAAATCTAACATTTTACATTGTTGTTTTTTTCCAAATACGTGTAGAAAGAATATGTTGAGAGCAAACAAAAAGAACTATTTATGAAATCTCCCGTTACAAACACTGTTGTATACAAAGAAGAAGAATTCAATCATCTATTGATCTCCTACGAAAAATGTCCGCAACAACACAATGGGACGTAAGAAGCAACTAATCCTTCAAACTCCCTATTTGTATTATCTTGTGTTTAAATGGCTATGCAGCACACCGACATTTACTACATATTTTTGAATTTTGTTTTGCAGTGTCGATTGTGAAATACACGTTTGCCATGTGATGAAAAGACTGGCAAAGAATGAAGAGATAGAAGAAACCATGAAAATGAAGGAAGTTAGACAATATAAAGCAAACATGGTTTCTCAATTCATCAAAGATTTTGTTGTAGATGAATGAATGGATGAATAGATTTTCTTCATTCTAGATGAATAGATTTCCTAGTTGCAGATTTTGTTTGATACTGTAAATTGTACTTGAAATTTTGTTTTAGATACTGAATACAATTTGTGATACTGTATTGTAAACATACTGCTGTTTATTAATGAAATACTGTTTGTGATACTGTTTTGTTAAACTATCTGTGATACTGTTTTGTTAAACTATTTACAATATCAAACAAATGTTTATTAAGATAAACATTCTGTGATACTGTTTTGTAAAATAAATGTTTCTTTCATTAATTCGACCAACAAATAATATCTCTCTATCAAAAAACTTTAAAAAAAAACAATAATATCTTTCACGTGAACAGATAACTCTAAAAAACACCAGAGATTATAGTAAATTATGATACTGTATTGCAACGTAATGTTCTTAATGAGATACTGTTAGTGATACTGTTTTGTTAATTTTTGTAATACTATTTTGTGAAAATAAACATTTTGTGATACTATTTTGTGAAAATAAATGTTGCTTTCATTAATTCAACCAACAAATCATTTCAACACAACTGTGTTCCTACATATTTAAAAAAGAATGAATAATATACTTCATGGGAACAATCTTTTAGACCAATGACTCCTTACAAGTCTTCTTATTGTGATTACCCAACTTTCCACACCTACCACATCGTATCATCCGCACTTGTTCGCCCCTTGATCTAATTCGCCTCTTTTTAGGTTTTCCAGGTTGTCTCTTTGTAGGTGGAGGCAAAATGTCAAAATTGGCAGAATTTTCAAATTCCAGCCTCATTGACGTAGGAATGGGATGTATAGCTTTTTCATAGGACTTGCAGAATGCTGCAACATGAAAATAATAATCAACAAATTCATCTATGCGCCTTCCAGATCTATTAATTGCAGCAACTGCATGCATACATGGGAACCCATTCAGCTGCCACTGGAAACAAGAACATGTGCTTTTGCAGATATCCACACAAACCGATGGATCTGAAAAAACTTCAAAAATTGTATCGGAAGACAGCTTGATATTCCATGATCGACTTTCATCTGCATATCCCTGCAACTTCTCTATCATCTTGGGACAGACAACCCCCGTCCACTCACCTACATCGGTATCATTTAGAAAATAAAACAATATCACATCAAAAATAAAACAGTATCACAGTGAAAATAAAACAGTATCATGTAGAAAATAAAACAGTATCACAGTGAAAATAAAATAGTATCATGCAGAAAATAAAACAGTATCATAAAATTACCAGAATTAGTTCTTCTTGTAACAAACATGTTCATCAGCTTTATCCTCAACATGTCAACCATTCGGGTTATGGGCAAACTCCTACAGTCAACTATCCATGCATTGAAAGACTCAGCTGCATTTGATGACATCTCTCCATATCGACATCCAACACTATGAGCATTCGACCAATTTTCAAATGGTAACCCATCTAGAAACCTTTGAACAATAGCTCCCCCCTCACATTTCAATACCTCCAACTTCTGGTTAAATAATGCAATTGTTGGAGCATGTGCACATTCCCGGAACAACCAGACCATACGCTCTCTATAACTGTTTGAGAAGCCACCACCACTGAATTTATCCCTCAAATTTCCTTTAAGGTGTTGTAAACAGAAAAAATAATTCGATGTAGGGAATGCCTTAGGCAACGCTTCCATTAACCCAACATTCCGATCGGACACAAATGTAAGCTCTCGAGTACTTTGAACAATACTATGCAACTGTTCCAAGAACCACAACCAATTATCGTAGTTCTCGAAATCTACAACAGCATAAGCCAATGGATATAAGCCTACACAAAATAATAATATCAAAATAACAGAACAACAGTTTCTAACGGGATCTTATAAATCATATTACAAAAACAGTATCACAAAAATAACAGAAAACAGTATCACAAAAACAGTATCACAAAAATAACAGAAAATCAGTATCTAACCTTGGTTGCCGTTCTTAGCAGTTGCAGACAACAAGATATCTTTGAACCTTCCTTTCAAAAATGTTCCATCGATAAACAACATGGGACGACAATGATTAAACCCATGAATGCACGCATGGTAAGAAATAAACAATCTTTGGAATCTTTTAGAAACTTGGTCCACCTCTAAATCAGTATGACTTCCATGATTAAATGACCTTGCAGCCTCAATATACCAATGTAACTGCTTGAAAGATTCAGATGCGTCGCAAAAAATCAATCCCTTCGCTCTCTCCAACCCATTCCAAGTCTTCTCATAGCTTATCGTGTAACTGTAGTTTGTTAAAAAGTGTGAAACAACATCATTAGAACACAATGTTGGTTTCTCCCTCAATATATCAACAATCAAACCAGAAATTACCTTACAACTTAATCTCTCACTTTTTTCTTTCCTCAACACTATAGGACAACTATGCTCATTCACAAGCTTTCGTATGTAACAAAAACCACTAACCTTTGATACTGTCGCACAGACATACCACCTACAATCATCAGAATATCTGTTTGAACATTGCGCCTCTACCCTACCATTGTTATTTCTCATGTAATCAAACTTAAATCCTCTCTCAATCGAAAATTTGCATAAAGCATCTCTAAATTCAGCTACACCTCTCTCAAACCTTTGTCCAACATGAGTGATTATGCTTGACCAACTTGATGAAAATAATGCCTTACTATTTGTTGAAGAACAATATATAGTTATGGCAGATCCTTCATTCCCGAAAACAGTATCACAACCATGTGATACTGTTTTATAATCAAGTGATACTGTTTTAGAGTCTGAAACACTAATATCAACAAATTTCAATTCAAAAGTAGAAATCAAGGAAATCATGTTCCTAAATTCTTTCTCATTCCTTAGAAAACACCTATCATATCCAGGGATACAATAACGTAATAAAATAGTGTCAACTTCTAATGAATTCCAATTATCACATGATTTTCGCAAAACACCATTAAAATCCCCACCAGAAGAAACTTTTATGGGAAGTGTGTCTGAAATATACTTACAAAGTAAAATTAGGCCACCTTCCATGATTGAGAAGAAAAAAAGAACTGAAAAACCATGAAATTCTTGAAATAATCAATTAAGAAAACAAAAGAAGGTTTTTAGACTGCGGCGACTCACAGAACGTCGATTACGAGGTGCGCCAGTGATGTGAGCGTCGACGGGGAGATCTGGAGAAGAAAGTTGTTAATGGCAGCTTGAATAAGAATCGTGAGTTGATGAAATCTGGTTTAAAGTGGTTTAAAAGATTACAGGGGTAATTATGGTATTACATAAATTCATGTGACTTATTCACAATTTTGGAAAGTGTTTGGACCTAATTAGAAACAAGTCACCTATGGATGACATATTGGCAATTTTCCCTTTATAATTTTAAAGTATAGCATCTTCTACTCTTATTCTTTTTCTTTCTTTTTTTCTTTTCGAATAAATTTGGTGTGGAAGGGGTTTCGAACTTAGAACTCATAGATAGAAAACTAAATTTGAAATTATACACGAGGTAGTTGAAATTATACTCGAGATAGTTGTTGGATCCAAAATTTGAGTAGATAGAGCTAAAAGCCTTCTTGTAATTGTGTGATGAGTATGGCATTGCAATTTGTGATAATGAGCGTGCAAGCTTGATTGCATGCAACAACAGATTTGTTATGCAATCATTTTTGTGCTGAATTTATAAGCTGATTAGCTTTATGGTTAAATAATCTGTTGAGAACTTTACACAGAAATCAAAATATACAACAAGATCTAAGTCAAAACCGGTTTCACAATCAACACTAATAAGTGAATCACCCTCTGCCTTGCACTCCACAATCGAATAAAATGTTCGACTTCGGTTTCCTATCCAATCTAGGTCTCCAGCTTCTTCTAAGGATCAGACAACAGCCTTAGAAACACAACACATGCCATCCAAGAAATTGGCACAAGTTTCACATGGATCCTTAGACTACACCCAAGGAATACCCAAACACTTACTTTCAACCCACACCTTAATCGAGGAACAAATTAATGTCCACTGATAAGTGCAGTTTTGCACTTATCGGGCCCTACCAAAAGCGAACAATTATGAGTGCTCTTAATTATGTTTTCACTTCATGTTGATTTGATCCTTTTAAGAAAAAATCGAGTTTAGATGGTGATTGGATGACAATAAAGTGAAATAGGTGAAAAATGAATGAAAACATACGAAAGATTGGAATTGGGAACCTTTATGTAAGTTGATGAAAGATAGAGGACTTGCTGTGCAAATACCTAGCTATTGACAGGCAAAGTAAAAAGTTAATCATGGCCCATGCAATCTCATGAGCCATATGGGCTGCGATCGTAGGAGTCCTTAGTACAATCCAGAATGACACTGAACCAAACCATGCGATCGCATGGGTAACTCGGGACCAGATAACTAGTTTCTTTATTAAAACAGAACTCTTTTTGGTAGTTGATTGATATATGAATTCTGAGGCCTTTTTAAGGTTATTGGGAGACTTATAAAAGAAAAATAATAGACACAATGTGCGACATGAAATTGGAGCAAGAACACAATTCAAGAGAAGATTGAAGAACATAATTCAAGATCTTTGAATAACAATTACCGGTTGTGTTTACTCTTTCATCTTAATTTCACGAACCATGATTTTTTCTTATCTACTATTATTTTGCATAATCATGTCCGGTTAAATTACTTGTATATAGGATGAACGATGAAGCCTCATGTGTTTTTTATTAATTATAAGATACTTGTTTTCGTAAGATTATTGATTCTAGGTTGATTGTTTATCATGTATTAATTCCGTTTTGATGTTTTATCATTATTAAAACGTGTTTGTGGTTTAGATTGCTTTCGAAAGGTTGAATTTAGATGAACACTTGGTAATAAACAAAATGGGGTCCAATAATAGATTGAGACACTATTATGCTTTATGAAATATATATTAATGATCTTTGTGAGTTAATGAATGCCTTTATGTTCGAAATTTAATTAGAGATAGTTAAGTTCATATATATGTATATAATTGATTGATTATCGAGAGAGGCTATTGATTATTTTTGGATCATTATTTTTCAATCTATAGTGATAATTTACAACGACAAGTAATGGATAATTAATTGTTAGAATGTGATGGTGGATTTGTGAATCCTAGTACCCTTAAAACTTGAATTTGATAACTACTATGTTTTGTTTGCATGATAAGTTAGATTTAGTTGAATTAGAATAAAATCTTCTTAAAAATCATTAATAAATTGTGCTTATTTTGTTAAAGAGGAGTACATTTAAATTTGTATTTAATCGCCAATCTTTGTGGGTTCAATATTTTTCTCATCATTATATTACTTGTAATTGAACCGTTCACTTGCGGGATAAAATCAACAAGAAGTTTTTGGCATGGTTTCTAGGTATTGGTTTTATTGATATCACTTTAATTAGTTTAGCTCTAACAAAAAAAAAATTTGTGGTGCTGAATTCTCTCTATTTTCATTGTTTCAGATTTGTGATTGTGCATGCGCCATTTAAAAAATCTTGATCTACTTGATTTTGATCTGGAAATTAAACAGAATTTTCACCCAAGACAACGTGAATAAAAGGAAAAGAAAAAACATCAACAAAATACAATGGATGACAAGAACCAGAACCGCGATCCACTACCTGCAGACGCAGCTTATTGGTAATCTGCTCACTCCTTTGATGCGAGTAGCCGAAGTGAATGAGAAGGATATCCTCATGGACGAGTACATGATGCCTCATATTGTCCAGAATCAGTCTAACATAATATATCCTCCTTATGAGCACAATAACTTCTAGCAAATGCCAGATGTGATTAATATATTTTTCGAACAATCTGTATTTTTATAGGCAAGCCGATGAAAATCCACACTACCACATCTCTCACTTTATTGAATATCTTGAAAATTTCAAACATCAAGGTGTCAATGAAGGGGCACTCAAGATGGGACTTTTTTCGCATACATTGAAGGATAAAGCTCGAGAATGGTAGGATTCATTACTATCGGGTAGCATCACTACATGGACAGACCTAGTTCAGAAGTTTACACTGAAATATTTTCCTCCTACCAGGGTGAACAGACTCAAACATGAAATCTATACCTTCCAACAAGCTGATTGGGAAACTTCCACGAAGCATGGGAAATGTTCAATGAGCTGCTTAGAAAATGCCCTAGTCATGATTTTCATTTGGCAGCACAAAATCATTACTTCTACTTCGGATTAACTCCAAACAGCCGTTCTTTAATAGATTTTACAGCTAGTGGCTCTATCCAAAATAGGCCTGCCAGAGAACTTCATGATTGTATGAAACTATGAGTGAACAGTTTGTGGTGTGGCTAGATAGAGGTTGGCAGAAGAAAATAGTGGAAATGCACGGGGTGGAAATAAATACATTACTAATGGCCAAAATTGATTTGTTGGCATATCAGATGGAAACATTAAAGTATTCCCAGTCTGCTAATATGATTCAGATATCTCTTTTGGTATGTGTAACTTGTGGGGCGAATCATTAATCATCAAAGTGTTCTTTAACCACCATTGATTTGTCATCGCCTGAGCAAGCATCATACACTTAGAACTTTCAATGCCAGAAAAATAATCTATACTCACAGACATACAATCCATGGTCGAGAAATCATCCAAACTTCTCATATGGTAATAATCAAAATATTCATAATTAGCCAAATCAGAGAAGACCATATGAAAGGAAATAAGGATAGGAAGAGGCTCTCTAAATTGGCAGAACGGATGGATACTAAATTCCAAGGTGAAAAATCATCCATCAAAGAAGTGAACCAACTACAGGATGGTGTTATAAAAAATATTGAAAACCAGATTGGACAGTTTGCTAAATTATTCACCAAAAGAAAACCAGGCACATGGCCCAGTAAAACTGAGGTAAATCCAAAAGAACAGGTACACACCACAAGGAGCAGAGTTGAGTTACTAGAAATTCATGTCAAAAAACTGGGTGTGATAAAAGAAACTGAGTCGAGTAAAGAGAGAGCGAATCAATCTGATGAATCAGAAGAAAAAGTTGAGCAAAGAAAAAGAAACTCTCCACCAGATTATATCACTCCATCGGTCAAGCCTTATGTTCTTCCAATTTTATTTTCTCAATGGTTGCGCAAACATAAGCTAGACAAGCAGTTCGAGAAGTTCTTGGATATATTCAAGAAACTCCAAATAAACATACAATTCACCAATGTCTTAACTCAAAAGCCTAGCTATTAGAAATTCATGAAGGAAATTCTCTCGAATAAAAGAAAGTTAGAGAAGTGTGAAACAATGATGCTCACTGAGAAATGCATCTCTATATTGCAACATAAACTACCTCCAAAATTAAAAGATCTAGGGAGTATCATTATTCATTGCACTATTGGTAGCTCATTCGTTGAAAACGTTTTGTGTGACTTAGGTGCTAGTATTAATTTAATGACTTACTCTATTTTCAGGCAGCTAGGTCCGGGAAAAACTAAGCCAACAACAATATCACTGCAACTGACAGATCGATATGTCAAACATTTGAACGGGGTTATTGAAGATATATTAGTGAAAGTGGACAAATTCATATTCTCTATCAACTTCATTATTTTAGATATGAGAGAAGACATAGATGTACTACTTATCTTGGGTTGACCTTACTTAGCTATTCGACAGGCATTGATTGATGTACAGAAACGGCAACTAGGGCTAAGATTGAATGAAGAACAAATAACTTTCAATGTATTCATGGCAATTCAATTTCTAAGATTTTCTGACTCTTGCTTCTAGAATGATATCATTGATTACGAGGCAGCTAACACTTTCACATTGGAGAATACTTCAAAATCATAGGAAGTCTGCATCATGCATTTACAGGAGGTAACCTCCGACTCTTCTGTCATTGAGAAATGTGTCATTTATTTTCACGGTTCTGAGCCGATGAGAAGAAGAAAGAATTAGATGGAATTGGGCAATAGACCTCCGAGACCATTGCCTTTTATTCAACAAGTCCCTACCCTTGAGCTGAAACAGTTACTGTCTCATCTTCGATATGCATATCTCGGTGAATTATCTAGTTTTCTAGTAATAATTACAAATTCGATCAACATGAAAGAGAAAGATAAATTACTATGAATGCTTCGAGCACACAAATAAGCTATTGGGTAGACTATCGTAGATATCATGAATATCAACCCATCTATTTGCATGCACGAAATACTCATGGAATAAACATATAAGCTGGCAGTAGAATACCAATGTAGATTAAATCCTCATTTACAAAAGGTGGTCAGGGCATAGATTTTGAAACTACTTGACTATCGTAAGTTGAATGATGCAACTCAAAAAGATTATTTTACTTTACCATTCATTGATCAGATGTTGGAACGACTAGTAGGTCATTCTCACTATTACTTCTTTGATAGATATTTGGGATACAATCAAATCCAAATAGCACAAGAGGATAAGGAGAAGACAGCGTTTACATGTCCATATGATACGTTTGCATATCGAAGAATGCTTTTTGGCTTATGCAATGCTCCTGTGACATTTCAGTGTTAAATGATGTTCATCTTTTTAGATATGGTGGACAAATTTATTGAAATCTTTATGGATGACTTTTCAGTTTTGGATCATCATTGTGCTTCAGCGTTGTGAAAAAAACAAATATGGTCTTAACAAGAAAAAGTGTCACTTCATGGTTCAAGAAATGATTATGCTGGGACATCAGATTTCAGCTAAGGATATTAAGGTAGACAAGGTGAAAATTCAAGTCATTAAGAAACTCCATCCGCCAACATCAGTCAAAGGTATTAGAAGCTGTTTGGGATATGTGGGATTTTATCGACGATTCATCAAAGACTTCTCCCTTCACAAAACCATTATGTAACTTGCAGGAAAAAGACTTCAAATTCGACTTCTCTAAAGAGTGTCTCAATGTAAAGACAAGTTAATCTCAGCACTTGTAATTCAGGCACCGGATTGGGACTTGCCTTTTGAGCTCATGTCTGACGACAGTGACTATGCAATTGGGTCAGTTTTGGGGCAACGAAGGGATAAAATCATACACGTCATCTAATATACTAGCCAAACTCTTAATGATCTCAAATGAACTATGCCACTATGGGAAAGGGGTTACTAGTTGCAGTCTATGCCTTCGAGAAATTTTGATTTTATCTCATTGGATTAAAGTTGATAGTATACATGGACCATACAACATTGAAGTACCTTTTTGCCAAAAGAGGATACAAAACAGAGGATAATCCATAAGATATCATTTCTTCAAGAATTTGATCTTGATATTCAAGATAAGAAAAGAAGTGAGAACGTTGTAGCTGACCACTTATCAAGATCAGAGCGGCCGAACAAAATGAAAAAGATGAAATTAATGAAAAATTCCCAGATAAACAGATTTTTGTATGTAGAAAAAGAAAGAGAAGCATTGTGGTACATCTGGATTATGATCACCAACAACGAAAAAAATTCTTTTAAGAGCTTAAATACTACTTTTGGAATAATCCTATTCTCTAAAGAACGGAGGCTGGACAGGTGATTCGGAGATGTGTGCCGAAAGAAGAGATGTAAATAGTGCTAGAACAATGCCATTCTTCGCCATATGAAGGACACTTTGGGGCTATTAAAACTGCAGCGAAAGTATTGCAATCTCGATTCTATTAGCCAACATTGTTTAAAGATACTCACAACTTGGTAACTAAGGGTAATTGATGTCGAATGACCGAAAACATATCAAGAAAGCAAGAGATGCATGTTCATAGTATTCTGGAAGTAGAGTTATTCGACATTTGGGTAATTGGTTTTATGGGGCCTTTTCTACATTTGTTCTCAAATTTATATATATTGGTGACAGTGGACTATGTCTCCAAGTGGGCAGAAGTTGTAGCTTTACCTACTAACGATAGTTGAGTGGTGGTGAATTTCCTTAATAAGAACATTTTTACGTATTTTGGAACCCACCGGTCCATTATAAGTGATGGGAGAAAATACTATTGCAACCGGCAATTTAAAACTCTTTTGGTACAATATGGTGTGAAACACGAGTTTGCCATACCCTACCATCCACATACGAGTGGCCAAATAGAAATCTCCAATTGAGAGTTGAAAAAGATTTTAGAATTGACCGTGAGCACTTCAAGGAAGGATTGGTCTAACAAGCTTGATGATGCTCTATGGGTTTATCGTATAGTATTCAAGACTCCAATTGGCGTATCACCATACCGACTCGTTTTTGAGAAAGCGTACCATTTACCAGTTGAGTTAGAGCATTGAGCTTATTCGACAATGTGAAAATTGAACTTTGATTTAAATGAGGTCGGTGAGAAGACAATGCTTCAATTGAATGAGATGGACGGATTTCGGTTCGAGGCTTATGAAAATGCTTAGTTATACAAGGAAAGAACTAAAAAGTGGAATGACAAGTATATCCAGCACAAGAACTTTGAGGCGGGACTAAATGTATTATTGTTTAATTCACGCCTTAAGCTATTTTATGGAAAAGCTGGGTTCAAGATGGTCTAGGTCGTTCACAGTAGTGAAAGTATATCCACACGGTATAGTTGAAATCAATCATGATACAAAATGCAAGTTTAAAGTGACTAGACAAAGACTTAACCCATACTTCGAGGACGAATTTTCAAAAGAAAAATCAATCACCAAGTTAGGCAATCCGGAGTGATCATCGTAACAAAGTCAAAGTTAAGACTATAAATAAGTGCTTAATGGGAGGCAACCCATCTCTTCTACCCCTACTTCAGTTTACATTGCAAATAGTATTCTAGGATTGCATTAATCACTTAGGCACGTTTCGTAATTTTAGAACTTAGGAAAATTTTTATTGAATTCTAGCCCTTAAAGCCAAATCATCATCATCCCATTTTCCATCACTAGCACACACTTCAACTGTTAGCTCTGATTAAAAAAATAATCTTTGGGCCTCATGTATACCCATGCAATCGCAAGGGTATACCCATTGTGATTACATAGGCTAGACATATTGAATTATGCTCCGCAAAAGCCTGGCTTGCGATTGCAAGGTAGGCTTGTATCAGGAACTTAAACACACGCACCCACAAAAATTTTAAAAAAGCAAATAGTCTTTTCTCCCAAACACAAAAATGCACATTCAAGCATTCTTGTAAGATCAAATCATGAGCAAGGCCATTACTTCATTCATCAATTAAAAGGTAAGTGAAAAGTTTGTTTTCCTTCCTCCTCTTATTTATTCTCCATTTGGTTATTCTATATGTTGAAAATTCATATTTGTGGAGTTTGGGATTAATTAGGAATGGGTTTGATCATATAAGCATCACAATTCTTATACCATTGCCTAGGGGACTACTTAAGTCCATACAAAGATTTCTTAAGCAATGACACCTTTCTAGTTTTCCCTTTTACCTCAAATCCTTGAGGTTGGTTATATAAATGACATCATCAGGCTCACCATGAAGAAATGTTGTTTTAACATCTAATTGCTTCAATTCCTAATTGAATTGAGCAACTAAAGCTAAAATCACCCTTATTATTTTATACTTGATTATAGGTGAGAACACCTCATTGTAATCAACACCCTCTACTTAGGTAAAACCTTTAGCCACTAATTTAGTTTTATATCTAGATGGATCATTAGGGCTAACACCTTCTTTGATTTTATAAAGCCATTTACATTGGACAGCTCTTTGATTATAAGATTTATTTACCAATTTTCAAGTCTCATTTTTAATGAGGGACCCATCTCTTCTTTCATGACTTTTATCTAACTCTTAAATTTAGGACACTCTATGGCTTCTTTGTATGTTAATGGTTCCAAATTTTCAAAATCTTCACTTGAAGCTAAGGCATATTCAAAAAGGTTCAGCAAGGAATATCTCGGATTTGGCCAAATTTATCTCATTTTCCTATCTCTAGCAAGTTGGTAATCTTGAAGATCTACTTGAGCTTCACCTAGAGAAGGAATTTCATGTTCATTAACATCAGGCTGTTGATGTTGGGGTGTTTCAAATGGTGTTTCATTTGCTTCAATTTCATTTTGTTGAAGTTCTACATTTGGTTCAAAATCTAGTTGCTTAAAGTTATGTGGCTTCACCTCAATTTGAACATTCTTAGCTTGTGTTTGCTCTTTAGGTTCATTTTTAGATTTAAGACATGATATTTCTAACTCATTAAAGACCATGTCTCAACTATTAATGATTTTTATACCTTTTTCACCTAAAACCCATAACATATAACCTTTTCCTCCGTTGGGCAACCTAACAACACCCACTTGACAGTCCTAGCGTCTAAGTTTCCCTTCGTTTGGTGTGCATAAGCTGAACAACAAACACCCTAAGGTGGGAAATTTTTTGAGGCTTTCCACTCCCTTACTCTTCTGGAGTTTTGAAGTCAATAGCACTGATAGTAACCTATTTATCAAATATACAGTATGCACACTGTTTCTCCTCAAAAAATCCTTTGCTAAATTGGAACTTATGATAATCATACATCTAACCTTATCTATAATGGTCCTATTTGACCTCTCAGCCACCTCATTTTGTTGCGAGGTGTGTCTTACAATTCAATGTCTTTGAATTCCTTTTTCTGTACAAAAGGAATCAAACTCAATGTTGTAAAACGCAAGGCCATTGTCGGTCCTTTTAACTCAAGACTTCCTACTATAGTCATCTACAATAGACAAAAAATATACATTCCCATCAAGTGCGGGGTGTTTCTTAGGTCTCTACAAATCAGCATGAACATAAACAAATGGTCTTTATGCATTGTGTGCTCATTTTCCAAAGCTAAGCCTATGTGACTTACCTAGGACACGCATTTTACAAAATGTCATTTTAGTCACTTGATCTTTTCCAAACAACTGTTGATCACTTAAGAAATGTAACCATTTGTTACCCATGTGTCCTATTCTATTATGCCAAAGCTCAGTTCTATTCTCATAAATGAGAAAGAACTTAAACAATTAGCTACTTGTGCCTCACCATGCAAGTAGTACAAGCCATTCTTTTTATGACCTTGCGTGACAACTAAAAAACCGTTAATTACTTTTAGTGTGAAATTTTCAGATTTAAACATATGACCCTCATCTTGAAGAACACCTAACAATATTAAATTTTTTTTTTTTTAGATTTGGCACATATATAACATTTTAAAGAGATTTAATTATGACGTAGTGCATTTTTATGGCAATATCCCCAATTTCCTCAACTATTTGTGAGTTATTATCACCAATAAAGACGTTCCTAGGCTCAATCTATCTATAATTGAAAAAAAAAAGTAGACTCTAGCGGGACACATATGAAAAGTGCAACCGGAATCAAGAATCCATTCTTGATTCAACTCACTTTCACTCATCACATGAATGCTATCCATTTCAGCCTTTAAAGCGGCATTATTTTGTGGTTCTATAGCCTGGTCTTTCGATTTCTTCTTAACGTCAAAGCAATCTCTTTTGAAGTGTCCCAATGTTCCATAATGATAACATTTTTTATTCTTTTTGTCTCTAGACTTAGACCTCCCATTGGACTTACCTCTAGTCTTCTTATATTGGTATTATGTGTTCCTTCTTTTTTGGTCTACCCTCACATACATGCTTTATTCTTTAACCCCACTTTTTGACTATTTTCTCAACTCTAACTCTTTGCACCTAAGGGTGTTAATAACAATTTCTTGAGTTAAAGTATCCCTAGCACATTTTATTGCATTTCTTACATCTTTATAAGATTCAGGGAGAGAGGTTATCAAAACTACAATCAAATTTTCATCGTCAAATTTCTTATCATTATGTGCAAGACTCTTAACAATAATGCTAAAATCACTCAAATTTGCTTCTAAGTTTTTACATGTATCTATTTTAAAGCTACACAACTTTTCAAGCAAGTAAACTTTATTAGGCAAAAGCTTTAGTAAAAAATAGCGTATCTAAGGGTTTCCAAAGATCTCTAGCATTTTTTGAAATCCTTAGTTGAACTAGAATTGCTCATATTTTTTTGCTTTCAGATAAAGGAATCTCACTTACTATCGAATTGGTTCAATTCAACCCTCAAACTCATTACATGCTCTGTAAAAGGATATAATACTCTAGATGCTGATGTCTAATCTTTTTTAGGACCAGAATCACTCATAAGGAAAAAATGGCTTCACAAGAAAAAAAAATCACAAGAAACTTATCACACATAGATATTCAATAATTGGAATTTTAGTGAACTTACTCTTCCAAGATAATGAATGCCAGAACAATAACAATGACATATCTAAAACAACTTGAATCAACCATCACAAACAAATATCTCAGATTCAAAACAGTTTGAATCAATTTATCAGAAGCAACAAATCTCAGAACATTATATAATCGAAAATACAAGCAAATCAAAAATTATACATGCCAAAATTTTCATAATCACAGATGCATATTTCATAAGAGCTAAACATTAAAGTTAAATTAGAATTATTTCAGTAAGAGGGTTAAAGAACGCAAACCGAGCAAACAAAATTGTATGTTCGTATTTTCAAGAGCGATACAATTTTTTTCTCACTATAGGGCCACACACTTTTGCCTTAAAAGAAAGCATACTAGCAATAGAAAGAGAACAAGTCATTACGTGCCACCACGTGCCAGAAGAAAGAAAAAAAATGAATGAAGAATGTGAGCTATGGTAAAAAAAAAATGCAGCAGAAATGGCTGGCCAACTTATTCTATTTTTTTCACCTTCTTTTGAGATGGGATTAGAAAACCTAAAAACCAAACACACGCACCATCATGTTTTACCCACAACAGAAATCTGTTTTCCCAAGTAAAAAATCTCAGCCATTGGTTATAACCAATGGCTAAGATTAATGCATACTAACACAAATCTAGGTGAACCCATATGCACCACTCACAAGCTGCCACGTGGACTATATACACAACTTAAAGAAGCGGGTTTATAACACATCCAATTTACATGATCGTTTTTTAAAATGTATGCATGAATAAATAGTATAATCTTACCTACGAAATATATGATATTATATGAGACTGATTTGATTGAATTTATCTTGTATGTTTCTTAATTCATGAAACATCTCTTTCGATTCTCTATACTTGTGAAGGTAAGTCCATTCCCCTCTTTTTGTACTAGTTCTTTCTATTAATAGATGAGGTACGAATCTATGACAAATTCCATATCTATAAAGGGGTATTTTCTTAAAAGGCCTTTTGAAACAACTCAAGTCTTTTTAAGGCCTAACTTATTCTTCATATCTTTTTAAGGCCTCTTTTGTGGAAAAAGTCTATAATACCCTTACTATATTTTTATAATAACTGAAATGCCATTGACACAAAAGACCCAAAAACCCTCAGCGTTGATCTCACTCCATTAACGACGTGAAATTGGTAAATTGAAGAAACCCTACTCCTCCCAATTTCTCAACTCTAATCTTGGGTTTCTTCCTTCATTTTCTGTGGGGGAAGAGAAAGACTTGCCGCCATTTGTTATTGCCGCAAAGAGAATTACTTCTCACTCCATTTGTTGTTTCAAATTCGTCATTGGTAATATATTCTCCTCTATTTTATTATTTTATATGTACGTGGCATTCTTTTGTGTTTGTTCGAAATGGGTGTTGAGGAATGTTATTCATCTGAAATGGTGGAGCTGGGAAAGAAGCTGCATTATTTCTGATTTCTGAAACGTTTGAAACTACTATGGAACATTTTAAACTAATGTAGTCTTGTTGAACGACAGGAGTCATTTTAAACGACAGTGGTTGTTTTATGTTGAACGACATGAATCGTTTTAAACGACGGTGGTTGTTTTAAGATGACCATCTGTCATTTTAAACAACAACACACATTTTGAACTACTATTGCAGTGTAGTTGAGGTTGTTTGAAGTACAATATTTGATTTTTTGAGAAACACATTTTTTTTAAGATTAAGTAATCAAAGTTTTAATGAATTGCAGGAATGGAATCTCATTATAGATCGCTGTATTTTATTTTGGTGAGTTTGTTAGGGATGATCAGGAAAAGTGGAATTGAAAATAAGGTGATAGTCATGTTTTGGATGGACTTGAAATTGTTACTGAGATTTCATATAAAGAGCTGTATGGTAAACTACTGGACTTGTGCAATGTTGACTCTTCATTGCATGAATTGGAGATGAGGTTTCTTCTACCTGGTGATGCAATGTTTGCGGAGCCAATGCAGATTATATTAGACAAACACGTTCACTGGTATGTAGGTCTCAATAAACAAGATCAGCCTCGTCTGATTTGAGTAACCCGTGTGAGCAAAGGTCCGGCACTGGTTAATGATAAAACTGATGCAGTCGAATCGGGTGAACTCGAGCATGAAATCGAAATGGAGTCATTGTCATTCAACAATGTTCAATCACAAAGGAATGACTATTGGCAAGACTGGGAGATACTTCCAGAAAATGATGTACGATTGCAAGCCAACGACGATAATGAAGTGGATGAAAATGTAGATGATTATCGGGATGGGATGGATATAAATACAGATGATCAAAATGTTGAAAGTCCAGCTGGAAATTCTAAGAATACTGCCAACAGTTATTCTTCTGGACCTGAGGTGGGTGAAGACAAAAGCAAGTTCTGGCTTTATCTTCACCTATTACAACGCATGTGATTCCAAAGAATGAAGATGTGCCAGATGACAAAGTCTTTAAGTAAAAAAAAATCTGATGTTGGAGTTGCACTTGCTTGCAATGAAGTATGACTTTGAATTCAGAGTAAAGAAATCAAACAAGCAGACATACACCATTGTTTGCTTCGATCAGAATTGCAAATGGCATTTGCGAGCAACAAAGTTCGCACAATGTGATTACTTTAAAGTTCGCAAGTACAAACACGAACATACTTGCTCTCTAAGCATTCACGGCAATGATCATAGACAAGAAAGATCGTGGGTAGTAGAGAGACACATAGTACCAAAGTTTCTAAACCTTGGCACGGTGTTCAGACCAGCAGATGTCATTAATGACGTGCGAAACGACTTCGGGATAGTCATGAGCTATCGAAAGGCATGGAAGTCTAGAGAATTTGTCCTTACAGATCTAAGAGGTTCACTTGAGGAAAGCTACGCTAAATTGGCCTCGTATGCTCACAATTTGTTCGTTAACAATCCTGGTACGGTAACACTTCTATAGATTGATAGTGATAGTAGATTTCTATATTTTTTTATGGCTCTCGGACCTTGTATTCATGGATTCACAATTGCATGCGGCCAGTAATTATTGTAGATGGAACATCGTTGAAAGAAAGATATAAAGGTATGCTGATTGTTGCTACATGTCAAGATACAAACATGCAGATATATCCTATTGCATGGGGAATAGTTGATTCGGAGAATGATGCATCGTGGAACTGGTTTTTTACACAGTTGAAGAAAGCAACTAGTGACCAAGCGGACCTCGTTTTGATATCTGACCGAGGGCAGAGTATCATCAATGGAGTCGAAGTTGTATACCCGAATACGTACCATGGCCACTGCATCTATCACATAAAGGGCAACTTGAGACTGAAGACAAAAAATTTAGAAGTTTTATCACTGTTCAAGAAAGTGGTAGAGACCTATACTGTGGAAGAGTGTGACAATTATATGACTCAAATTAAGAATATACATAAATGTAGTTGGGATTATTTACAGAAAGCAAAGTATAAATGTTGGGTCAGGTCACACTTTAAGGAGAACTGCTACAACATCATGACATCGAACAATGTGGAGTCAATCAACTCATTGTTGAAGAAAGATTGAGAGTTACCAGTCCTTGGACTAATTAAGAACATCCGAAGAAAGCTGGATAAATGGTTTTACAAAAGACGCATGATTACACAAGGTTGCACCAGCACTCTAACTCCATCAATGGAAGAAAAACTCATTAAGAATCATGGTAATGCCAGAAAGTACGTGGCGGATCCCATTGATCAAATAAGGTATGATGTGAGCAATGGAATGTCAAGGTATACTGTAAACTTGGACGAGAAAACAAGTACATGTAGACAGTTTCAGTTGGAGCAGTTACCGTGCGAGCACGCAATCGCAGCAGCGAAGGTGAATGGGTATTCGGTTTATCTATTGTGTTTGTTGTATTATACGACTAATTATTGGAGAGCGACGTATACTGAAACAATATTCCCTGTGCCTAATGAAGTTGATTGGGTTGTTCCTGAGTATATCAGGACTTTAATAGTCTTGCTGCCAGTAGTTAAGCGCCAAGCTGGACGTAAGAGAACATCGAGGATACCATCTACTGGAGAATTTCCCAAGAGGCATAAATGTAGCAAGTGCGGAGCAACTGAACACAAACGTCTAAGATGTACACACCAGATTCCAATTGGTGACAGTAGAGCAGAAGAGTAGTGCAGGTCTATGGTTTTGTTTTAATTTGTTCTATGGACAACAAATTTCAACGTAATATATTTGATTTATCATTATGTCGAATGCAGATGTTGTGTTTATGTTGTTTATCTTTATTTTGGACTACAGATGTTGTGTTTTTTAGCTGCTTAATATCCCTTCTCTGTGTTAAAAATAGCATAACGACACCAGACATTTTAAACAACCATCAACGTTTAGTACATAACAAGTAGAGTTGTTTTGAACGACACTAGACGTTTTTTTGGTAAAGTTGACGAACCAATGAATTAAACATCTTGTGAAACGTATACTGTTATTGAAAAAAACCAACGACGTTTCGTATTTAGTATAGACGAACATAACAAGTATAGTTGTTTTAAACAACCAATGATGTTTAATATAGAACGACTGAAGTTATTTTAAACAACCACCCACATTTAGTATAGAACGACTACAGTTGTTTTAAACGTCTATAGACGTTTTTTTTTTAAAAACCCTTCGATGGTGTACAATCAATTGTACATTACTTCGATCGTCGAACTCGATCGTGTCGATCAATCAATTGTACATTACTTCGATCGTTGAACTTGATCGTGTCGATCAATCAATTGTACATGAGTTCGATCGTTGTACTCGATCTTGTCGATCATATAGTTGTACATTACTTCGATCGTCGAACTTGATCGTGTCGATCAATCAATTGTACATGAGTTCGATCGTGTCGATCAATCAATTGTACATTACTTCGATTGTTGAACTCGATTGTGTCGATCAATCAATTGTACATTACTTCGATCGTTGAACTTGATCGTGTCGATCAATCAATTGTACATTACTTCGATCGTTGAACTCGATCTTGTCGATCAAGTAGTTGTACATTGCTTCGATCGTCGAACTTGATCATGTCGATCAATCAATTGTACATGAGTTTGATCATCGAACTCGACCATGTCGATCAATCAATTGTACATTACTTAGATCGTCGAACTCAATTGTGTCGATCAATCAATTGTACATTACTTCGATCGTTGAACTCGATTGTGTTGATCAATCAATTGCACATAACTTCGATCGTCGAACTCGATCGTGTCGATCAATCAATTGTACATTACTACGATCGTTGAACTCGATCGTGTCGATCAATCAATTGTACATGAGTTCGATCGTTGTACTCGATCGTGTCGATCTATCAATTGTACATTACTTCAATCGTTGAAATCGATAGTGTCGATCATATAGTTATACATTACTTCGATCGTCAAACTCGATCGTGTTGATCAATCAATTGTACATGAGTTCGATCGACACGATCGAACTCGATCGTGTCGATCAATTAATTGTACATTACTTCGATCGTTGAACTCGATCGTGTCGATCAATCAATTGTACATTACTTCGATCGTCGAACTCGATCGTGTCGATCAAGTAGTTGTACATTGCTTCGATCGTCGAACTTGATCGTGTCGATCAATCAATTGTACATGAGTTTGATCGTCGAACTCGATCATGTCGATCAATCAATTGTACATTACTTCGATCGTTGAACTCGATCGTATCGATCAATCAATTGTACATTACTTCGATTGTTGAACTCGATCGTGTCGATCAAGTAGTTGTACATTGCTTCGATCGCTGAACTTGATCGTGTCGATCAATCAATTGTACATGAGTTTGATCATCGAACTCGATCATGTCGATCAATCAATTGTACATTACTTTCATCGTTAAACTCGATCATGTCGATTAATCAATTGTGCATTACTTAGATCGTCGAACTCGATCTTGTCGATCAATCAATTGTACATTACTTCGATCGGTGAACTCGATCGTATCGATCAAGTAGTTGTACATTACTTTGATCGTTGAACTCGATCGTGTCGATCAATCAATTATACATGAGTGTCTAACTCGATCATGTCGATCAATTGATTGTACATTAATTTGATCGTTGAACTCGATCGCGTCGATCAATCAATTGTACATTACTTCAATCATTGAACTCAATCGTGTCGATTAAGTAGTTATACATTACTTCGATCGTCGAACACGATCGTGTCTATCAATCAATTGTACATGAGTTGGATCATCGAACTCGATCATGTCAATCAATCAATTGTACATTATTTCAATCGTTGAACTCGATCATGTCGTTTAATCAATTGTTCATTACTTCGATCTTTGAACTCTATCGTGTCGATCAATCAATTGTACATTACTTCGATCATTGAACTCGGTCGTGTCAATCAATTAGTAGTACATTACTTCGATCGTCAAACTCAATCGTGTCGATCAATCAATTGTACATGAGTTCGATCGTCGAACTCGATCATGTCGATCAATCGATTGTACATTATTTTGATAGTTGAACTCAATCGTGTCGATCAATCCGTTGTACATTACTTTGATCGTCGAACTTGATCGTGTCAATCAATCAATTGTACATTACTTCGATCGTTGAACTCAATCATGTCGATCAAGTAGTTGTACATTACTTCGATCGTCGAACTCAATCGTGTTGATCAATCAATTGTACATGAGTTCGATCGTCAAACTCAATCATGTAGATCAATCGATTGTACATTACTTCGATCGTTGAACTCGATCATGTCGATCAATCAATTGTACATTACTTCGATTGTGTCGATCATATAGCTGTACATTACTTCGATCGTCGAACTCGATCGTGTCGATCATATTGTAGAACGACGTAGTTATTTTAAAATGATTGAAGTCGTGTTGGAAACATTTCTAGACGTTTTTGAAAAACTATAGTGCAGTTTACGATGACATGTACGCCGTTTTATACCATCTCTAGACGTTTTTAAAAACTACCACTTTTATGCTTTTGTAATTATATTTTACTTTACTGTATACGATATATTCACCCACTCACTAAACGACTATTAAAAAAAAGGAAAAGTTCACGACGTAAAATCTCGTCGCCATTCGCACACAACTGTATTATTGAAGTTCCACACTCTAACTCCCACTGTCAAGAAGCAGAGTCAGGTGACTGGATTGTCATAAAGATTCCAAATTTCCACTATTAGGGTGGTTGTCAAATTAATTTAGAAATTAGAGGTTATTTGTGCAGTTGCTTCAGAAAATAGGATGTGTTTGGTAAAGTTGATTTTGAAATTAGGGTTTTTTAGGTAAAATCACAATGTCTCAATGTTTGGAAAGTTTTGAGTTCCAAACATTTGTTGACATTCCTTTAAGAAAGTCGTCACAAACACACATTTATGATGAACGACGTTGAGTGGTCTACAATATTCTCAGTTGTACAAGTTTACAAAGTACGACTGCATTTATTTCACACGTGATTGCATTTGTCACTGAACAACTACATGACGTTACAGAACGATGTTATTGTTCCAAAAAGTATGTGGTCTTTCTAGAACTATACTTGATGTTTCATTAACTGATTGTGTTATGTTATTTGTAGGATAGAGTATTTTATAGACATAAATTTTGTAACTGAATCTAAGGTGTCATCGAGATCCACGCTACCGAAAATTGATGCAGTATACGATGCATTAGATGATGAAAACAAAGAGCTATTCCTCGACTCATGTTTTGGGAATTTGTACAATGTGAGGTCTATGCAAATATCTCCAAAGCTAATTCACAACCTGTTAATCAGGTCAGAAAATACAGACGAGCTCTGGTTTTGTTTGGAGAATGAGCACGCTAGCCAGTTTCCTTTTTTCGAGCTTACGCTCGTGACCAACTTTAAGCTAGGAGATGAGGTTGAGTACAAAAATGGGATAGTGCAGAGTGGGCGATTGTTTGGGAAATACTTTGGAGATGGGGATAAGATCACCCTTAGTCGTTTGTATAAAGCATTTGACAATGAGGAAAACGATATGGACGACAAGTACAAGTTAGGATTGGCATGTATCTATGAGTTAGTGCTGAGAGCTAAAGAACTGAACACAAAGATAGACAATCACATATTGGATTTGGTTGACGACTTGGATTTATTCAATGAATATCCACGGGGGCGGAAGATTTATGACCTCACAATGCATGCATTTATGAAAAGTTGGGAAGAATAGAATGAGAGGTATTCTTTGTGGGGGTTCCCATTGGCGGTGTAGGTAGTGGTTACTGAATCTAAAATTTCCATTAAGTGAAAAAATTAGATATAAAAAATTGGTAAGTAAATGACAAGTACATATATATATATGTAGGTTTGGGCATTTGAGGCAATACCATGCATAGCACACTTGTTCCGTGCTCAGATGCAGGAAATGAGACTCCCGATGATGTGCTCGTGGAATTTGCTCTTAACACCTGAATCAAGAGACATTAGAGAATAATCTATTCTCCAATACATTTAATCCAGGTCGGCATAATCATCCAAATTTTTCTTGGAGGCATAATCAGAATAACAATAGACCACATGGTTCTCAATTTCAGCAGCTAGAAAAGTGAGTTTCACTAGAAGATATGTTTGGTAAGTTTGTGGAGAAAACTGAGCAGTACGTGGAAACAAATTATCAGTTCATGATGAGAGAAGAGACCACTCTCCAAATCATAACGCTTCAATAAAGAATTTAGAGATGCATATGGGTCAAATGGCAGTTGCTATGTCAATCAGACCGTAGGGTACCTTGCCAAGCAACACCGAGGTTAACCCCATAGAAAATTTACATGCAATAACAACTAGAAGTGGGGTGCAGCTGCCTGAAATACATACAAACAGGCCACTCAAAAAAAAGTTTTTAATGAACAAAATAAAAAAATAACTCTAGATGTGCAGACTAATCATGAGCAAGAGGCAAACCATGGAAAAACAAAAGCACCAGAGCCAATCAAAAAATATGAACCTCCCATACCTTTTCCACAAAGGTTAAATTCACAGAAGAAAAAATAGGATCAGCGGTGTGCAGAATTTCTAGATCATCTAAGAAAGCTACATATTAACATACAATTTTTCGAAGCCCTGACTCAAATGCCCAACTACGCCAAGTATATGAGACAACTACTCGAAAATAAGAAAAAGTTGGGAAAAGGGGATACAATAAAACTTATAGAAGAAGTAAGTACTTTAGTAGAGAAGCAACTACCAGACAAAAGAGATGATCCAGGCAGCTTCACAATTCTAATTACCATCAGTAGTCTCATGATCGAGAGAGCAGTGTGTGATCTAGGTGCAAGTATCAATTTAATGCCTTTTTCTATTTTTAAGCAATTAGGACTTGGTGAAATTGAACATGCAAAGTTCACTATTTAGTTAGCTGACCGATCTATTAAAAAGCTGTTTTTGATGGTGGAAAATGTGGTGATGAGAGTGGGAAAGTTATTATTTCCTATTGACTTCATTGTTCTTGATATGCCTGAGGATGCACAGATCCCTATTATCTTAGGCCGGCCCTTCTTGGCTACTTTAGATGCTTTTATTGATGTTTCACGAGGTGTATTGACATTGAGAGTTTAGCATGAAAGAAAGGTATTTCCATATGTTGGGTAGAGATGAGGCACCACCACCTCTTTCTTATTGGACAGGATATCAGGTTGAGACCTTGAAGAAATTCAAGAAAAAATTCTTTAAAAAGTTTTGGGAGACGAAGCCAACAGTACAAGTGAAAGACATTGGCAAACAGATTGTTCAGATGCAAGAAGCTGACATTGGTGAACATATGGTTGAAGCTGAAGAAGTCATCCTTGAAGCACAGGTTGGAGCTGTTAAATAGAAGATGAAAGACAAGCCACCAAACATAGAGAAGAAAATCAAGAGATTATTGGAGAGTGACACCTTTGATAATCTCGAGATCCCTTTTTCTTCCACTTGTGTGACGCCCCAAAACCTCCTCTACGAGGCTCCAGCACGTCTCTCCTATTCTTATCTTTTAAAGTCCGAAGAGTAAACTAAAAATACAAAATTCTAGATGTTATTCTAAAAGTTTACAAATGTGACTTATCAACTATAAGGACTTTAAAGTTGAGGTTAACAACCTTTAATAGTTTTCTTTGAAGTCGAAACTTCTAGTTAACTTAATTGTAACATAAGTTTATTGTCCTTTATTTCTTATGCAATAAAACGAGCAACCCAACACGGTCACAAAAACTTATGAAGTTTTAACTAAATAACCATAACTTATCTTTCTAACACATACTAAAATTTCATAATTTTATGGAATGGTTAAGGTCATCTAAAGGGGATACAAAGTACATGAAAAACAGAAACGAGACAGCTTTCAATACTCATTTTTAACTCTGATTTTTCCCTATCAAAAGACCTTGCAAAATTCTAATATTTTCATAGATAAAATACCACATTATGCATTAACCAATATCCAAAATTTAGAATTTAATAAAATTTGTAAGGTCTCCAAATTAACCTCCAAAACATAAAAGGAAAATTCCTAAGTGGAATTATCCATCATTACCAAAACTTACATATCTTGCTCTACAGACATCCGAACAAGGTGATTCCAAGTTTCAAATTACTGAAATTGATAGGTCATATATCCCACCAAATTTCAACCCAAAACCTGAAGTCTACCATTTTGGACGTCCGTTTGAAACTGGACATGCCAGCTAGAAATTCTGGACAGTTTTCATCTCGCTCAATATTAAACCATTTAAACATCCTCTAATACTCAACAAGGTTAAAATTATCATTTCATAGAGTCCCGAGAAAGTTTATGATAATTTAACAATTAATATTCCTATCAAAAATCATCTCGTGATAAAATGTAAATTTCAGAATTTAAAAACATCATAAAGTAAACTACCATTTATATTTATTCATCTTCTTGACCAAAGTCTTTTCCCATGGCTTAATTCCTTCATCATCGAGCCTCTATCTAACCCTACAATCAATCTATGAACGGGATAATGGTAAGTTTGAGAAAACTCAATAGGAATATCATCATAATAATAATGCAAATCCCAATTTATATATTGCAATTAATGTAAATAAATCATGCAAACTTCAATTTCGGGTTAGCTCAAGGGTCGATACCCCAAATTCATTCTTAGGTTTAATCCCGGTGGATTTAAAATCATAAACATTCGTTCTTATACATCCAAAATAGGATGGGCATCATTTCTTGTTCATTCCAATGAAATAAACCACATTCATATCCGTTGGCCACAAAATTCATTTCTTTAGCATAGATTATACATAAAATTTCAATACACAAATAGGGATTAAATCAACTTGCATATAGATATTCCTACATTGCTTCCTTGATAAAAAGAATGAAAAGCTTTTGAAAAACCTCTCTTATTTCCTTCTTCTTCTTCTCTTTTTTCCTTCTTTTCTTTTCTTCTTCTTTTCTTTCTTTGTAAAATATGCTTAAGTGTGTGTAAGGAAAAGGGGAAGAGGGAGGGCCGGTTTTGGGAGGAGGGAGGAGGGAGGAGTGAGGGGAAGAAAGGGATGAATTTTAGGATTTTGGGCTCTTTCCATTCTCTTGCATGCATATCAAGGAATTTACCTATTTGGAATTTGGTAAGTCTTTGATATGGTGCAATTACCATAAATTAAAATATCTTAAAATTCTTGCCTTTTTTAGAAAATAATTATAATTAATTAATTAATCTCAAAAATCGTTGGATATTTTCTTTAGTGGACTTGGGTTGTTTATTATTATTGGACCTCGTTTGAATTTTTGACGGATATGTGGCCACAAATACTTGCTAAGAATTTTACTTAGCCAGAATCAAAATTTCCAAATTTTGGGGTGTTACATCATCTACTCCTCATAAAAATTTCGTCCTCTTAATTTACCTTATGATGGAAACAGCGAGGGGTACTTGGCTTTGATATATTCTTCTTTCTCCTTAGTGGCCTCGTCCACTCCCTTATTTTCCTATTAAACTTTGACTAACGGCACTTCTCGGTTTCTCAAAACATGAACTTTTGTGTCTAAAATATAAATCGGGGTCTCTTCATAGGTTAGATCCTTTTGCATTTCCAAAGACCGGTAGTCTATCACTTTGCAAGCCGCATGGATGATATCTATAACATCATCTTTCAACTATGAGTCCCAGCACAACATCCGAGTCCACTTCAACTAGTCCGTGGGATTAGCCCAGACCATCCTCTCCACATCTACATCGGAGAGTAACTGATCTCTTTCCTCATTTATTTGCTTATTTTTGCTATTACATTAGGGACACTGTAATGTTTTAGTTTGGGGGTGGAATAAGTATTAAGGTACTTTTGGGATTATCTTTTATTTGCTTACTATCCGGGTCTGTATAACTGCAATATTTGTTTAAAAAAAATCTATTTGCCCAAGTTATTGTTAAACATTTTACTGTCAATGATGATGATATTTGTTTGAAGTTGAGTATGTTTTTAGTTAGAATATTAGACAACACCTAAACTATTTTTTTACTTGAATACTTATCTTTGTTAGACTAGATTAATGAAGCATGTAGCAACTATTGACTTATCACTTATATGAGAACATGACTTAATTGTATGGGTTGATATTGTTAACATAGGATTGTTGTGAAACATTTCGTTCCCAATTCCTTAAACTAGTAACCAAACTATTTGAGAATAGTTTGGGAGTGTTAAAGTTAGTATGCTTGTTCATAAGATTTTGATGGTTTGGGTTTTCTAGGTTTCATCTTTGGTTGAATAAGTTCTACCCAAGGAATCTAAATCGGGCACTACCCACTGCTGAGAATAAAAAAGAAAGAAAGAAAGAAAAAGAGAAAAAATTCTTCTTCACTTCTCTTATAGCATGTGTGACTCGAGTAATTAAGCCTATTATGGTATTTTAAAACTTGTTGCCCTATGGTCATCTGATTTGGGAGTCATCGGCCCAAAGCTCGCTACATGGGTCACATAGAAAATTTATGGGAGAGAAGTATTGCACACAAGATATAAGAATGTGTACATTAGTTAAATAAACAAAAAGAATTACAAGTGCTATGTAAGGATTGCTAAGTTAGTACCTTAGAGATTGGAAATGAAAATTTAGAAATTGCTCACCACCCTAGTTCTAGGAATACAAGCTTTTAATTTTTACCACTATTTGAAAAAGCATTGTATTTATCAATAGGAACCAAATTCGCTAGAACACTTCGGGAATGGAGAGAAAAGCATTGGAAGTGTGATAATTTATGAGAGGTGTAAGAAATAAATGACTACAAAGGGTTCGGGATTATAAAAATATTAACAACACAATATTGGTCATGGTCTAATATAGGTGTTAGTTCAATTTTTTGCTAATCACACACTCACTAAAGGTCAAGCATCGAATAAGTGAAAAAAATTTGTGGTGTTATTTAATATATTTCTAATAGTGTTTCTTTATATTCGAACCTGGGGCATTTGGTAAGTAATTTAACATTGACTCCGTTGTCGTGATTCTCTTAGGTTAATTTAAAATTGTATTTTAGTTTTGTTTTTGTTTGAGGACCACACCTTCAAGCAGCACATAGAGTTCTTAGATACTTGAAATATACACCAGGTCAAGGTATTCTACTATCCTCTACAAGCACACTCCAATTAAAGGCTTTTTGAGATACATATTGGGCACGTTGCAGACACAAGAAGGTCGATTAGAGCGTACTGCATATTTCTTGGAATATCATCTATTTCCTGGAAAACAAAGAACGATTGTAGATCGATCATGCCGATGCAGAGTATCGCTCTTTGGCTACTACATGTTGTGATATTACTTGGTTGAAAAATATCTTGAAGGACTTTGAAATCAAGCATCATCAGCCGAACATATTATTTTGTGATAATCAGGCTACTCTTCATATTGCCTCAAGCCCAGTTTTTTCAAGAATGAATGAAGCATATCAAAATTGATTGCCGCTTAGTTCGTGAAAAGATTCAAGAAGGCTTGATCAAAC
Organism: Forsythia viridissima; assembly: GCA_030279155.1. Taxonomy (NCBI): domain Eukaryota; kingdom Viridiplantae; phylum Streptophyta; class Magnoliopsida; order Lamiales; family Oleaceae; genus Forsythia; species Forsythia viridissima. Next base: position 30,139,681 of record CM059042.1, read on the forward strand.
CAGCACACGTGAAGACCAAACAACCAAACTGCAGACTTATTCACTTAAGGCATTGAATTCATCACAACTTGAGGCACTACTTAACAAGTTAGGTGTTATTAAAATACACTCCAACTTGAGGGGAGTGTTGAAGGCACTTTCCTATATATTGATCTGATTATTTAGTTTCCATTCTTGTAAAAGTTGTGCTAAATTGTATTACTCGTGTATAAAGTTGTAGCAATGTTACTGAATCAATACATAAAATTTCATTCACCAAATATTTTCTTATTCACGTATGTAAATCATCTCAATACATGGGGTAAAGGTGGTACTGGAAGGTTGAAGCATGGAGAAAATGTGTTGGAGAAAATCACTTCAATGCAATTGATTGATTGTTCTGTAGTGACGTTGGATAGATGTACAAATATTTCTATTTTGAAAACTTCTTAGAATTGTGTACAATTTCCATGTGCTGTCTTGGTTTTGCACAAAAAGTTGAGCTAGCCAAATTTGCAACTTTTGATGGTACTGCAAATCATCCAGCTCCCAGTCTTCCACTAGAACCATTCAAATATTCATCAATATTTGATGATTTGATTAGGCTGGAGGATTGTCATTGGTAAGAAGTTTTACATTCAATTAACAATGGCACAACAATAGGAATCCCACTTATGTCTATTACAGGACATAGCAAATTGCAACTGAATTTTTTGTCTTTTAATTTCATGGAAGTAAAATTTTAACTCTCGGTGTCGCTACGAACTTACTAGTACATTTTAAAATATTTTAGTCGCATTAATTTTTAAACGTATGCCTTATATTTTATGTGACGAAAATGAAAGTTCGTGTATCACCGAGATTAGGTAAACTTTCTAAACCCTAATAATTTCTCTTTAGTTAATTTGGGTTATCTTTAGACAAACCGTTTAAGCCACAAATTAACAAGATTTAAACATCTTCTGGGCCCATTTTTCGGTCAATTTATCTAACTTAATTGCAGGCCAATTCATCTCTTTTGTCCACTTTAGTATCGACCCTTCTCCAGCCCATTTACTCTCCTATTTTAGCTTAAAACTCGATCCACCTAACTTCCAGAAAATATCCCAAACAGTCCCTTATGCCCTGCCAGATAACTACCCAGTCCCTCAATCCCTACCATAAATTAACTCCAAACAGTCCCTAAGACCAAGTGAAAACCGCCTATGTTTCCTCCCACTTTGAGCACATTCTACCAACATTTTAACCACCTGATTTACAACAAAATTACTTCCATGAAATCTGCACATAAGCGAACACATTTTGCCACTTTCTCCTTGATCAAAAAATGTCCAGCAGCCCTCCCTCTCATAGCAGTTTTCGGCCCCTCACTTTTCATCCCCAACTCCATTGAATTCAAGTTTCAAATACCACTTCTTGCAAGTCTTTCTTCCAACAATAATCCTTCCTCTTTTCCCCTTTTCTCTCCACATTTCAGCACTTAATTCCCTGTTATTTCCCCTCAATTTTAGATACAAAAATACATCAACAACCTATCTTCTTCCTTCAAAAAAATTTGGTCCCCAACAGCAAGTAGTAGCAATTTTTTTTCACACCTCTCTCTCTCTTCATCCCTGGCCTCAAAGTTCCAGCAACAAAGTCCATTTTTCCTCCTTTTGTTTCCTTTTTATTTTGTCCAAAAACCAGTCCCCAGTAGTGTAAAATCAACAATCCCTTTGCATCCATTTTTCTCCCATTTCAGCCCCTCATATCGGCTAGCAAGATCAGATCTTCATCTCCTTCTTCACTTTTACTTTAGTCACTCAAACGACACTACAACACATGAATTTTGTAAATCAAAAGGGCAAAGGCATGGAATTAATTTGAGGAAAGGAGCAGTCTTTTCTTACACAAATAAACTCAATGGGAATTCTAATTGCAATGTAGTTTTCTTATACTACTTAAAGCAAGTTTCATGAATTTTATTTTGGAGAAATGATACGTAAATTTTATGCCGTGCTTAATGATTAAAGATGGAATATTATGATAGTGATTGAAGGTATTATGATTTCATGTGGTGCAGGCCATCGAAAATATGTTGTTCATATCTATGTTTAAAATGAATGGCATGTTACATATTAATTTCATATAATTTCTCTTATGTCAGTATAATTTGCTACCGAGTGTTTCTTTTGAAATACTCACCCCAAAATGATTAAATCTCCAGATTGATATGGTTGGCGTTGGTGAGACGGCGCAGAGTAACAACCATAAAGAAAATGGCGTAGTTTATATTATTTATATTTTGACTTCGATATAATCGAGCAGTTTATGATCAAAACATAAATACAATGTTGAATCCATTTTTAATATTGTAAAGTAGAGGAAAATTAAATTTATAATTAATTTTCCGTTATGGAAGATCAAGTTGTTAAGTATGATTCTGAAAATTCCAGTTTTATGCCCCCTAGATTTGCAATACAATAACTTTTGGTGTACTTTGAACTTTTGAGTCAAATTAGTAGAGTTTGATAGATTTATAATTTTTCTAATAGCATAAATTAGAATCACCATAAAATCAAGTCGTATGAATTTATTATGATCGTTTCACCGGACAGTGTTAGTTGTACCTGGGACAGTTTTTCAAGCAATTTTGACTACATTTTTCTCATATCAAATGACATGGCTAAGGTTTGAATTTTTTATATGTTGTAGCCTAAGGTGATAAGTACTTACAGATCAAATACCATAATTTTTGGAGTATATTTAGATAGTCCAATAATTTGTGGCAACACCTAATCTAATTATCTAAATTTTAAGGCTTTGTAATTTTATTTCGCAGTACATAAATTTTAAAATCATTCAAGAGCACATGGAATTTTATTTAGAATCATAAAATATTATTTCAAGAATTTTAAGTGACCTCCGAGTGAAGAAATTATGGGCCTTACAAACTACTAAGGCTATGTTTAGAGAATTATGTGCGTTTGGACATGAAAAAGATATCCATCATAAAAGTTAGCAGGGAAAGAATTTATGAAAAGGTTTGTTGAATAAAGTGATCCTTAGAATTTGTTGATATTGTTAGGCTTGTACAAACGGTCAATGGGTAATACATTATTTTCAGATATTCTTGAATTGGACTTCCTACTAGAATTAATTGAATTTTATCAGGTTGAATAATTGAAAATATTTAATGATGTGGGCCATTATAATTAATTTTGATTTAATTAAAATTGTCTCCAATAAAAAGAATGTAATTGGTGAATGTATATAATAAATGAACACATGATGAATGGACACATTCATTCAAGATTTAATCTGAACTATCAAATCATATAAAAATATGAAATGGTACGGTCTAAGGACTCAGATTAATTAGATCAATTGGTGCACCGATTCACGAAGAAGCATTCACTCATTCAAAGAGACGTCAATTCCTATAAATAGTTACCCCTAAATTCAATTTTTTTTTACACCAAATCAATTCTAAATTAATTGATTTTAAATTTTCTCTCTCTCCAAAATTCTGCTTAAACATTTTCTAGCAAAATTCTAGGAAAGTAATTTCTAATGTTTTTTTCAAAAGATCGTTTTTTCTTCCTTTCGAGAAGAGTGCAGTCATTCCCTGGTTCGGCAAGCAAGGATGGTATAGTGCAATATCAATTTTGAAAGAAGAGTTGTATCTTGTGAGACAGACGTCTATTGATCATGTTAGTACCTTTGCAGGTGATGAAATCTTTTTTAAAGAGATTTGCTATGGCATACCTCGCTTCATCTCGTTTCTACATTTCTATTTTCTATTTTTCTCGATTGTTCCTGGTAGTCTTGACAACAATCTTAAGACAGATTCTTTTGTTCTTCTACTTTTCTTTTTGGTACGTAATTTATTTACCTTTTATTTTGATATTTATCTTATTTTCTTTATTGTGGTTTTACAAGTTAATGATTAGTACTGAGCATACTAGTGGAATGATTCGACATGAGAAATTGGAGAAATTCAATAACAAGGACTTCAAGCGATGGCAACAGTAAATGCTATCCTTATCAGTTATGGGTTATCATAAAACTTGTGGAGGGAAGTAGTTATAATTGCTAATTTTATTATGAACAGCGTTCGTTGCCCACAAGAAAATTGGTTCAATACCTTATGAAGTACGGAAAGGAAGAATGCCCTCCTACAAATACTTAAAACTGTGGGGGTGCTTAGGAAAAGTGGCTATTCCACCTTCTAAAAAGATTAAATTAGGCCATAAAATTATTGATTGCATTTTAATCGGATAAGCAATGAATAGTAGCACTTATAGATTATTGGAAGTCCGATGTACTTGATAAATTATACTACGCCAAATATAGCTTACTCAGTTAGTAAGCTAAGTCAATGTACAAGTAATCCTAGTAATAAACATTGTGATGCATTATTTAGAGTTTTTGAATACTTAAAACGGACCAGAGACTATTCATAACATTATGAAAAATGTCTTCCATTAGTTGAAGGACACAATGATGTCAATACAGATAAATCTAAATCCACTAATGGCTATATATTTACTCTTGGTGGTGGTGCTATATCTTGGAAATCTTCTAAACAAACATGTATAGCTCGTTCTACTACGAAATCCGAGTTTATTTTATTAGATAAAGCAAGAGAAAAAGCGTAATGACTCAGAAACTTCTTAAAAGATATTCCTATATGGCCAAAGCATATGTCTGCTATATGTATTCATTGCGATAACCAAAGCAACAGTAGTTAGAGTAGAAAATTTTGTGTATAATAGTAAGTCAAAATATATACGTAGTATATATAATAACATTCGACAGTGCTCTCAAATAAAACAATATCAATCAATTTTGTTAAGTCAAAAAATAACCTAGGAGACGTTTACAAAAAGGTTATCTAGAGACAGAATAGACTGCACATCGAGAGAAATTGGTTTAAAGCCTAAATTCTAATGAGTCAACTTAATGGAAACCTAACCTGGCTACTAAAGATCCCATGGACTATATTTAATAGGAAAACTTGTTTTGAATGGCTCGATGACAAGTACTACAGAGTTTTGATTCCTTCCCATTTCTATGATGCAAAAGTGCTGCTTACAAAGATTGTTAAGGATAAGTTTTACTTTTAATGATGACTATATCTTGTAAAGGGACAAGTGGGATATTATAGGGTACTTTTTATAGAACATCACCTTTGTTAGTCCGAACGTGGTCGGTTCTTTGAGAATTTTATTTAGGCTAATTTTCTAAAGCACTCTTAGAACCTAAGTAGTTCAGGACCGAAATAATGAACAAAATATAGAACCAAGTTTGATATGAGAGATTATGTGTTTGATCTATTGTCTGGACTTGCAACTTACTAAATAAAGTTCAAAGCGAAAGCTACATATTTTGATGCGTTATCTTTCACCAAATCAATTATGAATTAATTGATTTTAAATTCTCTCTTTCTCGTCAAAATTCTGCTTAAATATTTTCCAGCAAAATTCTGGAAAAATAATTTATGAAGTTTTTTCAAAAGATCGTTTTTTCTTCCTTTCAAGAATAGTGCAGTCATTTCTTAGTTCGACCAGCAAAGCTGATATAGTACAGTGCCGATTTTGAAAGAAGTGATGTATTTTGAGAGACATATGTCCATTGATCTTCTTAGCACATTTGCTGGGGACAAAATCTGTCTTAAGAAGATTTACTACGACATACCTCACTTCATCTTGTTTCTACATTTCTATTTACTTTTTTTTCTCGATGGTTCCCGTCAACCTTGACAACACTTCATACTTCAAGTTATGTGCTATTTTGAAGATAATTTTATTGTTAATGTAAGTGGAAAAGTTAATCCAAGATCATATAACAGTGTTATAAATTTGGAGTTATTCTTTTCAGAATTAGATCAATTGAAAAAATATTGGAGGAGAAGCTAAAAATGGGCAAACCTAAACACTGACAATCCAAAATGAAAATGAAAGAGAAATCTAAAATGTTATTTTATTTTATATGGAAAGGCCATTTCTGAAGGTTTTATGGTGTCGAAAAAAAGTTCAATCTTCGTGGAATAAGTTTTCTGATATCTTATAACAAGTGGATTGATGTCGTTACAAGGCATCGGATGAAAACACGGTTTAAGATTTGATGACGAATCTTCTTCACCCCGAGGAGAATGATGTTTTATTAACATGAGGCTTTACCCACTTCTTTTAATTTGGCTCGTGGGAAGAGGGTTATGGATGAGAGATGTTTTCGGTATATAAATCTGGAAACCACCATACATGCCTTATTTGTTTGCAAGGCGTCCAGAACTGGTTTGGAAGCATTTGGGGGTAGTGGCGATTTGTTAAGTAGTTCTCGAGTGTTTCTGATATTAAGGATGTTTTAGTTGAGCTTGTAAAGGGGTGCAAGGATCGAGACTTGGACACGTCGGGTGCTTATTGTGTGTGTTATGGAGTGGAAGAAATAGAGTATTATGTGGGGAAATTGCTAGGCCACATAGTTGTTTGGTAGAGATAGCGGTTGGTCTATATAGGGCGGCAACATTGGCAGCGTGGATGGGGTTTGTAAAGTGGGGCAATAGTGTGGTTAGGCAGCTATGGTGCTTGCCAGAAGGACTTAAAATGAACAAGGATGCAGCTTCAAGGTCGGAGGAAGGGATTATTGGAGTTGAGTTCGTCATTCAAGATGAGAGGGTATTGTGGTTGCAGCCTTGAATTTTATTATTTTTAGCTAAAGATACAAAAGGTGTTGCACTCTGAGAGAATTCAACGTTTACACATACAAATGAGGTGCCATATCGATGTGGTTGAAAGTGACTTCCTCTGTACAGTTCTTCAAAATCTTTCGTTAGATTTTGCTTTCGATCCTAATGACGGTTGGATTTGGAAAATGAAACGGTGTAGTTTGGTTTGTAATTTTTTTTTAATTTGGTTTGAAAAAAAGCCAAAAACTCGTTAAATCGAACCATGTTCACCCGTCATTTCCCAAACAATACATTCTGGAAAGGAAAATATATGAAGGACAACTTGACTACAATATTAATAATAGTAATCTTATGTCACTCTATTGACATCCAATTACAAAGCTACCAAGTTGAATATGATGTATTGTTTAATTTATGAAGAATCGCAAGTTGACTTTATACAAGTTTGTTTGATAGAAATTTTGTAGTCAAAAAACTCATTTTTGAGAATGACAAAATTGAATTTTCAAAAGATTTTGAGGTAAAATAACAAAATTGACTTTAATCAACAAAATGCCATTTCAAAATTAAAAAGAATAATTTTGTGATTTCACTTCAAAATATTTTGAAAAATCAAATTTCTTCATGCTCAAAATAGGGTTTCTGGCTCAAATCTTTCTACCCAACAACCTCACAATAGGTTTTATTGCTTTCATTAGATTCATTAAATTTAATAGTTAATTACACTAATGGTCTCCATTCTTTTAGGTTTGTAACAATATCATCCCAATTTAATTTTTTTAGCAGATATCATTATCACCCTTCTATTTATTAGCACAGATAGTCCCCAAATGACTTTTTTTTGACAATTTTACCCCTGACTTAAACAAATTAAAATGATAGAAAAAGAAAAAACAATAAAGAATTGCAATTGAGACCCTAACATTTTCTAAAGTACAAATAAATCATAAACTTTTTTATTTTTTATTTTTTTATAGATTTTCACTTAAATTAATAAAAAATGTTTTATCAAGTCCCAAAACTTTTAATTATGTTCACGAAATGAAAAGAGATTTGGAGTTTCTACAAATTTCATTCAGTGGTCTATTAATTGATAAAAAAATTATACATGTGACCTAAAATTGACCAATTTAATAAGAATAAAATAATTTATTACATTTTATTATTCAAAATAATTTTTTAAACAAAAACATCATCTTCCCCACCCCCACCCCACCCCACCCCACCCCACCCCACCCCACACCACACCAACACCCACACCGAGTACCTGTAGATGTCAAGGGCACTGATGGGAAAACCACCCTTCTACATTTCGTTGTTCAAAAAATCATCAGAGCAGAAGGTGCCCGTCTTTCTAGAGCAGCAGATCAGAATCCAAATGCTAAAAAAAATCTGCAATCTACTTTGCAAGATGAAGTTGAATTTAGAAAGCTAAGTCTTCAATTAGTTTCTGGATTTGAGTAGAGAGCCAATGTGAAGAAAGCTGCTGCCATGGATGCAGATGTGCTTTGTAATGATGTTGTAAAACTACCAATAGGAATTACCAAGATTACAGAAGTTCTGAAACTTAATGAAGAGCTTCCAATGAAGGACAGTAGCGCAAAGTTTTCTAAATCGATCAAGGGATTTTTAGAGAAGCCGGAAGCGGAGATTATCAATGCTCAAGCACAAGAGGGCGTTGCAACTTGGGGTGGGGTGATTTTTATTTTTTTTTCCTTTTTTTATTTCGTAAATTATTTTGAATGATAGAATATAATAAATTATTTTGTTTTTATTAAATTGATCAAATTTAAATCACATGCATAATTTTTTTATCAATTAACGGATCACTGGATAAAATATGTAGAGATTTAACGTCCTTTCGTAAACATAATTAGAAGTTTTGGACTTGATATCACATTTTTTATTATTTTAATTGAAAATCTGTAAAAATAAAAAAATAAAAAGATTTAAGATTTATTTATACTTTTAAAAAGGTTAGGTTCTTAATTGTAATTTTTTCATTGTTTTTTTTTTCTATTATTTTAATTTATTTAAATTAGGGACAAAATTATCAAAAAAATCATTTGGGAACCATATGTGCAAATAAATAGAAAGATGAGAATGATATCTGTTAAAAATTTAAATATGAATGATATTGTTAAAAACTTGAAAGAATGAAGACCATTGATATAATTAACCCTAATTTTAATCTTATATGTGACTCCATTGACTTCAAATTACAGAACTAGCAAGTTGCATATGATGACTTGAATTTTTGGCAGAGTGGAGCCCAAGTTGGATTGAATTTTTGTCCACAAATCCTGGGCTCACTTCCATTCAATGAATTTATAATTCCAATTTTATCCTTCTTGTGTTGTGTGTGACCAATTAGACCATCTCCAATGCATTCCATCTATTGCTTTTTAGACGTGCCACATAAGTATATATAGACGGAGTTATAAAAAACTCTCTCCAATGCATGCTGAACAGAAATCCGTCTAGCTGATTTGGCACACCAAAAATAGACTCCGTTTAGAAGTCCGTCTAAATTTAGACGGACTTCTAAATGGAGTAACTCAGCAAATTTAAATCAATCTAAAAATTTTATTTTTAAAAAAAAATAGCTAGACAAGGAAAATATAAATTGAAGACCTGCCAATTTTAAAACAATTTAATGCCACATAAGCAGTAATATTAATTTTAGACGAAACCCATTGGAGACGAATTTATAATTTGACTGTCTATGCAATAGACGTAGTGCCATATGGACTGGAAGTCCGTCTATTTTACCTGCCACATAGACTACAATAGACGGAGTGCATTAGAGATGCTCTTATTCAATGGAGGGGTAAATTAGTAAATTGGTAATATAGCAAGTTGCCAAAGTCGCTACTATTCAATGTGGACCCCACTCTTGATGAAAAAAAGTCTATTTTTACTCCAAAAACTCATAATCAGACCCACTCTAAATTGATTAAATCGTCACTCCATCGATTAAATTGGCTTATTATTGGCGTACTTACCTAAGAATCTTTAGTTTGAGTGTCTAGGAACATATTGGAGATGGCTTATGCTGCTCTACTTTCCCTTACTCAAACACTAGAACTAATCCTGCATTCTCATGATCAATCCCGAATTCTTCATGAAGAGAAACAGATCACATCTCTATATGAAAAGCTTAGCTTCTTACTATCATTTCTGGAAGATTCTACACACAAATATAGTGAAACAATTACATCTTTGGAAGGAAGAATTAGAGATGCAACGTACAAAGCAGAAGATATAATTGAATCAAATATGTCAAAACCTGCAAGTCATAGAGTTATCAGTACTTGGTTTTGGAAAATAATTTCTCCATCAGCGTACCTTCAGAGTAAGAGGTCCATGGACAATTTGGAGCAGAAATACGAAGGCTTACAGAAGGTAATAGAAGAACTTGATTCTATTTCGAAAGACGTGGAGAAGATGAAGGACATAGAAGATCTGCAACCAAGCATGCTAGATGGTTCATCAAAATCTAGACCTAGTAACAATAGTACTATGGTGGAATTTGATGATGACTTGATGCAAATCACTGAACTACGTTCTACATTTGAAAGCATCTCAGTTGTTGAGATGGAAGGCATTGGTAAGACTAAACTCACCCAACATGAAATCAAATTAATTATTAATTACTGACTAAAATATCTCTTTGTTCCTATAGTTTTGTTAAAATCCGTCTCACTTACTTTGTAATTTATCTATGATCTTGCTATGAGTTTATATTGACAAATTATTTATATCTCCGTACAAAATCTTAAATTTTTATGTTCAAATGTGAAAGATGGCAACAAGAAAAATATCCCTAAAATTCATGAACCTAAAAGAAGATGAAAGGCAAGTACAAGCTAGATATAAGTTAGTTAAAAGTAAACTTAAGTAAGAAAAATTAATTTTCTCAATCTTGATTTCTAAGATGGTAACAATTTAAGTTAGTTAAAAAAACATGGCAAACAATTTAAGAAACCAATATTTTTAAAGGCGATTCAATCAAAATCTTTTTCTAAATCTTGATTTCTTATTTCAGAAGAGGTGGTGAAGATGGACATAAATGATTTAGAAGATCGGCAACAAAGGAACTCATTGTCTGCTACTTCATCAAAATTTGCTTCCACTAACAAAAGTGCTATGGTGGGATTTGACGACGACTCGCTCCAAATTAAGGAACGACTCATTGGACAACCCTCTATGTTGAAAATCATCTCAATTGTTGGGATGGGAGGCATTGGCAAGACTACACTTGCGAGAAATGTTTACAATGATTCACATATTGTGCATTGCTTCGACATTCATACCTGGACAACAGTATCTCAAGAATATAATGTGCAAGGACTACTTGCAAGCCTTCTAAATTCCGTGACAGACCTTGGGCATAAATTATATGAAATGGAAATAGAAGAGTTAAAAAAGAAACTGTTGTAACATTTTATTTTTTAAAAATATTTTTATTATTGAAATATGAAAGGTTGGAGGTTTCATGACAATGATAATGGATTGTTATTGTGGAAAATCATAGGTCATGAGTTATAGAAATGAGTTTATGGATTTTAATTTCTTATTAAATCCTATTGTCTTCCAAATACCTATAAATACCATTCTCTTATCTCCAACTTTAACACAAGAAAGCATATGAAATTTATACATTACTTTTTCTCTCTAAAAAGTTAATATATTTACCATAAGAAAGGTGTTCTTATAGTGGAGCTTTGAGTTCATCTTCTAGTGCAAAAGAGGTTGAACTAAACAACGTTTCAGTTGGGCTGTTGTATCTTGGAGGGGACAAGTCAAGAAGATAGTTGTTGCACCGGTGATTGAGGATTTCCAACACCGCAGAGGGCTTGAATCTCCTTAAAGAGAGCGAGATACCCGCGCCTCAGCCTAATTGGTTACGAGTTTGCTTTTAAATTTAGTTGTAAATTTTTATTTACAATTGTATTTTTTCTAACAAAAACTATATCAAAAGCTGCAGTGCAATAGATATCTAATTGTAATGGATGATGTGTGGGAAATGATAGTTGCTGAAGTCATATCTGAAGGGATCAAGATTGGTGACAATCTAGTTGTTGCGGGCTTAATTGACAAACTTCCACCATCATGGAGAGAGTTTCAAAAAAATATGCGACATAAGCAAAAAGAGATGTCACTAGAAATGTTGATCACACGCATTCGCGTGGAGGAAGAGGCTAGAGGACAAGATGAACTTATTCAAGAGAACAATGGACATTCCACCAAGGTAAATTTAATTTCTACAAATGAAAATTTGCCTACTAATCAGTATTCCAAAAATAATATGTTGAAGCCTAGAAAAAAGATTGTGAAAAAATCTTACCAACATGATAAGAGTAATTCAAGCCAGTAGAGTAAGAACCAATCACATCCTTTCTCTCAAAATCAACAGGGTAAGACTTGTTTTGTATGTGGCAAAAATGGGCATATTGCTCGAATTTGCAGATACCGGAAACGTGAACCTATACCTCAAGCTAACATTACCGAGGAGCCATTTGTGGCTATGATAACCGATATCAATATTATACAAAGTGTTGAAGGATGGTGGGCAGATTCTGGTGCAAATAGACATGTTCGCTATGATAAAGATTGGTTCAAAGTTTACACTCCTTTTAAGGAGTCCAAAACTATAATGCTTGGAGATTCTCACACTACTCAAGTTCTTGGAACGGGTGAGGTTGATCTTAAATTCACTTCTGGAAGAGTTTTAACATTGAAAGACGTGTTTTATACGCCATCCATGAGAAAGAATTTGATGTCAAGTTATCTTTTGAACAAGGCTGGCTTTAAACAAACTATGGAATCTAATCAATATGTGATCACAAAGAAGGGTATTTTTGTAGGCAAAGGTTATGCTTGTGATGGAATGTTTAAACTCAATGTTGAGAATATTAATAATAATGCTTCTAATTCTGTTTATATGCTCTCTTCATTGAATTTTTGGCATGCTCGTTTATGTCATATTAATAGTAGATATGTGGGAGTCATGAGTAGTTTGGGATTAATTTCTAACACGAAAAAGGATTTTGAAAAATGTGAAATTTGTCGTAAAGTGAAGATTACAAAAAGACCTCATAAAAGTGTGGAAAGAAATACCGAATTATTGGAGTTAATTCACACAGATTTATGTGAATTTGAAGGAATTTTAACTCGTGGAGGAAATAGATATTTTATCACTTTTATTTTTGATTGTTCGAAATATACTTATGTTTATTTATTGAAAAATAAAAGTGATGCTTTTGATTTTTTTAAAATATTCCTCCTTGAAGTTGAAAATAAATTCGGTAGAAAGATTAAAAGAATTCGAAGTGACAGAGGTCGAGATTTTGAATCTTTTGGATTTAATTCTTATGTTCAATCCTTGGGAATAATCCATGACACTACTCCACCATATTCACCTGCTTTCTAATGGTGTAGCAGAAAGGAAAAATAAAACGTTAATTGATCTTCCAAATGCTATGCTATTAGATTCAGGTGATCCCTCAAATTTTTGGAGAGAAGCAGTTTTGACTGCTTGTTATGTGTTAAATAGAGTGTCACATAAAAAGACAAAAATTACACCTTTTGAGGTGTGGAAGGGGCATAAGCCAAATTTGGGATATTTAAGGGTATGGGGTTGTTTAGCCTTTGTGAGGTTAACGGATCCTTAAAAGACCTAAATTGGGAGCAAGAGCTACCACTTGTGCTTTTCTTGGATATGCAGAAAATAGTACAGCCTATAGATTTTTTGACATTGAAAATAATATAATTTTTTAGTCAGGTGATGCTATTTTTCATGAAGAAAAATTTCCTTTCAAATCAAAAAATAGTGAGGGTAAAGAATTTGAACAAAATATTTTGAAACCTAACTTTTCTACTCCTATTTTACAAAATGAAGAAAATTCTTAAAATGAACTCAGAAGGAGTAAAAGAACTAGAGTTGAGAAAAATTTTGGTTCTGAATATATTGTTTATAATGTTCAAGAAAATCCAATTTCTTTACAAGAAGCTTTATCATCACCTGACGCTATATTTTGGAAAGAGGCTGTAAATGATTAGATGGAATCACTACTTTCTAATAAAATTTGGAAATTAGTTGATTTACCACCAGGTTGTAAAACCATAGGGTGTAAATGGGTCCTCAAGAAAAAATTAAAACCGGATGGAAGTATAGATAAGTATAAAGTGAGACTCGTTGCAAAAGGGTTTAAACAAAAAACTGATATAGACTTCTTTGATACTTTTTCTCCGGTTACTAGAGTGACATCCATTAGATTGCTTATTGTTGTTGCTGCAATTTATGATTTTATTATTCATCAAATGGATGTGAAAACAGCTTTTAAATAGTGATCTAGATGAGAAAATATTTATGGACCAACCTAAAGGTTTTTTACAACCTGGTGAAGAAAGCAAAGTGTGTAAGTTGTCTAAATCCCTTTATGGCTTAAAGCAAACTCCAAAACAGTGGCATGAAAAATTTGATTCCTGCATGATTGAAAATGGGTATAAAGTAAATGAGGGTGATAAGTGTATATATTATAAATCATGGAAAAATTCACATGTCATTATTAGTCTCTATGTGGATGATTTGTTGATTTTTGGCTCTAATATTTTTGTAATCAATGAGATGAAAAATATGCTTAAGAGCCATTTTGACATGAAGGATCTTGGAGAGGCTAATTTTATTTTGGGCATGCGTATTACTAAAACATGTGATGGAATTTTTCGTGATCAATCAAATTATATTGAGAAAATTTTGAAAAAATATAGCTATGTTGATTGCAAGCATGTTTGTAATCCTTTTGATTCGAGTATTCATCTATTTCCTGTTGAAAATGAAAATGATGTCATAAATCAAAAGGAATATGCTAGCATGATTGGTAGCTTACGATATGCTACTGATTGTACGAGACCTGACATTGCATTTGCAGTAGGGGTAATCAGCAGGTTTACAAGTAAGCTACGAAGAGAACATTGGCATGCAATGTACCGTGTAATGAAATATTTAATTGGTTCAAGAAACTATGGCTTATTTTATAAAAAAATATCGTGCTATTGAAGGTTTTTCTGATGCAGTTTGGAATACATTGTCATGTGATTCTTTATCTACCACTGGATATATTTTTAAATTGGGAGGTAGTGCAATTTGTTGGAAATCTAAAAAACAAACCATTATCGCTAATTCCACTACGGAAGGCAAGCTTATTGCTTTAGCTTCAGCCAGTGAAGAAGCAAATTGGTTAAGAGATTTATTACATGAGATCCCAGTATGGGAAAAACCAATACCTCCTATATTGATTCATTGTGATAGCACTGCTGCCATTGGTAGAGTTAACAACCGTTATTATAATGGTAAATCCAGACCTATAAGAAGAAAACACAGTATTGTGAGATCTTATTTGAGCAGTGGCATAATTAACGTGAATTATGTAAAATCTTGTGATAATCTTGCAGATCCATTAACTAAGACGTTGACAAGAGAAAGGGTCTGGAATACTTCGAGGGAGATAGGACTTAAGCCCATATCATCATGAGCCACATATAAGGATACCCAACCTAGGACTAGAGATCCTGTGACTAGGTTCAATGGGACAAACAAATTATAAGGTGGCCGAAAAAAAAATGCACAATTTTTTTTTCCATCCCTATGATATAAGTGCATTAATCCTGTAACGTTTGGAGGGTTGAGTTTTCTAAATAAAATAAAAAAAACTCTTAATAAAGTCTGTAGCTCGTATGAGTGGAGTGCAATAGTTGCAGGAGCACTCTTGACAGATTTTACCTATGTGAGTGCGAGAGTGGGGTCGCTCTCTATGAGAATGTGGGCATTTCTCAAAAAAAAAAAAACACTCATGAAAAACTGGGATCAGCACAATGCCGTAA
Organism: Forsythia viridissima; assembly: GCA_030279155.1. Classification (NCBI taxonomy): domain Eukaryota; kingdom Viridiplantae; phylum Streptophyta; class Magnoliopsida; order Lamiales; family Oleaceae; genus Forsythia; species Forsythia viridissima. The sequence continues at coordinate 30,155,219 of CM059042.1, forward strand.
TGTGTCAGCCATTAAAGCTCATATCAACACCTGGATTATTATGTGTGAGCAGTAATTCTTTATTTCCCTTAACCAGTTATAGTTCAAATCTGAGATCACTACTAACTATAGAGTAGAGATTGTTGTTTCACTAGTGGAGGTTCAATGCAGAGTCACACCTATCATGATGCATAATTATCTATCTTTTGGCAAATGTATTTTGACTTATTTTCAAATAATAAAATGAGTGGGGGAATGTTGTAACATTTTATTTTTTAAAAATATTTTTATTATTGAAATATGAAAGGCTGGAGGTTTCATGACAATGATAATGGGTTGTTATTGTGGAAAATCATAGGTCGTGAGTTATAGAAATGAGTTTATGGATTTTAATTTCTTATTAAATCCTATTGTCTTCCAGATACCTATAAATACCATTCTCTTATCTCCAATTTTAACACAAGAAAGCATATGAAATTTATACATTACTATTTCTCTCTAAAAAGTTAATAAATTTGCCATAAGAAAGGTGTTCTTATAGTGGAGCTTTGAGTTCATCTTCTAGTGCAAAAGATGTTGAACTAAACAACATTTCAATTGGGCTGTTGTATCCTGTACGGGACAAGTCAAGAAGATAGCTGTTGAACCGGTGATTGATGATTTCCAACACCGCAGAGGGCTTGAATCTTCTTAAAGAGAGCGAGATACCCGTGCCTCAGCCTAATTGGTTACAAGTTTGCTTCTAAATTTAGTTGTAAATTTTTATTTACAATTGTATTTTTTCTAATAGAAACTATATTAAAAGCTGCAGTGCAATAGATAGCTAATTGTAATGGATGATGTGTGGGAAACCAATGCCTGGGAGGAAGTCAGAAGGTTATTTCCAGAAAAAATAATGGAAGTCGAATCATTTTGACTACTCGGCTATCCAATGTGGCTGTTTACACCGACTCTTCTGGCCCTATTCACCATATGAATTTTCTGAGTCTTGAACAAAGTTTGGAACTTCTGAACCAGGAGGTGTTTCGGGAAGAATGTTGTCCTTCTGAACTCGAGGGAATTGGAATAACCATTGCAAAAAATTGTAAAGGTCTTCCACTTGCACTTGTAGTGATCGGTGGACTCCTCAACAAATCCGAGAAGACACGAGCTTACTGGGAGTATGTTGCAGAAAATGTAAAATTTGCAGTAACTAGAAATTATGATGATTTCGTGGAGATATTATCTTTGAGTTACAACCACTTGCCTCATTGTCTCAGAGCATGCTTCCTTTATATGGGAGTTCTCCCTGAAGATTATGTGATCCATGTATCCTAGCTTATCAGATTATGGGTCACAGAGGGATTTTTAAAGCCTATTATACCTAAAAGTTTTGAAGAAGTTGCAAAGGAGTATCTAGAAGATCTTATTGATAGAAATCTGATAATGGTTCGAGACCGGAGTTATAGTGGTGATTCTGGTGAACTCAAAACCTGCAGCATCCATGACCTCATAAGAGACCTGATCGTAAGAAAAGCTCAGGAGGAAAAGTTTCTCCATGTCATGAATCAGAAAGTTGAGATTTCTCTAGAAATCATAAAAAATCAGCGTCACCTAAATATTCATGGAGAAATACGATTTGACGTTGGAAACATGTATGACTCAACTGTCCGTTCTCTTCTACACCTTGCAGATAGTCTATTGTCAGTTAATATATGTTTTCCACTGCTCAGGGTGTTGGATGCACGCAATATAACTTTCAATAAGTTTCCAATTGAAATAGTACAACTTGTAAATTTAAGGTATATTGCTTTGATCTACACTGGCAAACGCAAGATTCCTGCCTCAATATCCAAGCTTTGCAATCTTCAAACATTGATTGTTTTTCGAAGGCTATGGCGTGGTAACGTTAGGATATTATACTTACCATTGGAAATCTTGAAGATGTCACAGTTAAGGCATCTCTTATTTGAACAACGTTTCTTGCCTTGTCCTTCTGATGTAGGAAATGGGAACCTTCAAACACTTACCGGTGTAATAGCTTTCAGATGTACCGAGGAGGCCCTTTGAAGAATTCCGAACCTGAAGACATTGGGAATTTCATACCATTATGACTCGAGAACAAAGTGGTCAATTTATTGTCTTGAGAATTTAGTCAATCTGCATCAACTTGAAACTTTGAAGTGCCACTTTGTTCCCGAGTTCAGATGGAACCTTTGGTTCCTCTAGCAGTTGACCTTGCTTTCCCTCCGAATCTGAAGAAGTTAACTCTAAGTGGTTGCAGAATTTCTTGGAAAAATATCTCGACTTTTGGATCACTTCCCAATCTTGAAGTGCTCAAACTGAAAGATTTTGACTTTGAAGACGGTGTATGGAAAACAAATGAAGGGGAATTTCGTAAATTAAAATTCCTACATATTGGAAGCAATAATCTGAAATTCTGGGAAGTTGAGGGAACACATCTCCCCAGCCTTCAGTGCCTAAGTCTTTGGCGATGTTGGGATTTAAAGTGCATCCCTTCTGAAATTGGAGAAATTCCAACTCTTCAAGTAATTGCCTTGTTTCAATGTAAAAAATCTGTTGTGAGCTCAGCATATTCAATACAAGAGGAACAACAGGACTTGGGAAACAATGGCCTTCAGGTTCACAATCACAACTATTTCTATAAAACTGGCACCTCCTTTAGTAAGGTTAGAGTTCCCTTGGGCATAAAACTGTCCATCACATTTATTTAAGTTTATTCTTTCAGCACTCTCTATTATGTGAAAGTTGGAAACATATATTCATCAAATTTTTCATAAATGAGTATCAACTATGGTCTTTTGTAAGCTGTGAGACTATGTTAAGGGACTCATATACTCTCTTGAACATGAATCAACTTTTTGAAAAATTATTAACTTTTAAGTTCTTGTTTCTTTGCTGCTATACTTTTTTGCAGATGTACATGTCAAATGAATTAGATCCTGCAAATGATAGCGTAAGTTCTGTGCCTTGTTAATTTAAACTTGTATAGCACCGTAGATTGTTTTAGGGAAAAAAAATGCTAAACTTTTGGTTTCCTGATGATAATGCTTCACCTTAATTTGCAAGTTCAATTCGTTGAAATTAGTGGATATGCAAGTGTGCAACAACATATGAAACATCATATAACATATCGGTATTTGAGGTTTAAAAATATTAAAAATTGGATTTCTAGGACTAATACGCAGCCTTGAGGTAGAAAATAAAGATGGATTTCAACGATAGTTGCTATGAAACCGAGTAGAGTCTTAATTAAATTGCAAAGTGCGTCCAAGAAGATTTAAACTGGTAAAACAAGTCCTAAACATATACATGCATGACGGTTTCAAATGTCTTTTAAGTTAGGATTCTTTATGACAAGTTGAATTTAACATGAATCAACTAGTCCTACAATATCAATTGAACTAATTAAAGACTAAACTAAATAGTTAAGGAGGACAATCAAAATCCTAAACCTATATATTATTTATAATGACAATGACAGTCCACGAGTGGATTACCGCTATACAAGTTCCCTACACATCTATTAATATTGCTTTACACTAAGTTTATTAGTTTACTACCAAATTATCTTCACCATACAAGTTTATAATTTTCCTTCTTGTACTATGCAGATGCGTGAAAGAATTGCATTTTACTTGTAAGTTTTGTACCTCCTTTATTTTGTTTACATAGCATATTGTTTGATTATGTTTTACCATGGTACTAGAGCTAAATTTTAGTAATTGAGCCAATAAGAAAGGACATATTCTTTTTTTTTTTAACAAATTTTTAGAAATTAAAGTAATTAAGTTTGTTTTTCTTGAAAACCATTTTTCTTAAAAATTTGAACACCAAATTTAAGTTGCATTGTATATTTGTTGAAGAAGTTGTAAATCTTGCAGCTTCTGGATAGTGTTTTAATGATTTCCTAAGTACCGATAACATGCATAGGTAGTTCTAAGATAATGGTACATCCCACATAATAAATGAATAAATAAAATATACATTGGATAGAAATATCACGTCATTGGTACGTAGGACATCATTCCTGATTTTAATCTCTTTTATTGTAGTCCAGTGTAAAAAATCAAGATGGTAATTTTATCCACTTATAGAAGTGGTATTAGAAAGTTCCATTAATATGAATCTACCCCACAATTTTGAGTACAATTTTAAATTTAGTTTTCTATCTATGTTTTCTATGTTCGAAACACCGTATGAGACATACTGCATTTTAAAATTATAAATATGCCCTTTAACATCTGAAAATTTTAGATTGAACCCCAGAATGTATTAAATTGAATTCTACCCGTAAGTTATCTCTAATTACATTTTAAGAAAATTTACAAAACAAGTTAACACATCATGACCCGTTACCGAAACTTACTTCATTGTTTGTTGCTTTGATTGCCTCTGTCAAGTTGATTCGTGAGCTGACCAAATTTCTACAATCATTGTCCGATCCTCTGTCAAGTTGATTCGTAAGTTGGGACGTACTCTTCTCTAATTCATCCTCTGTTATCTCTAACCTAGTTTGGGCTATTAATTATTACCTTTGTCATTGTCCAATCCTTAAAAAAGTATTCATGTCATGGTTCTTCCATTAAATCTTTGTGGCATTGATCTCCTGCCCCCCAAGTGGGCAGGATATCCTACCCCCAAAGGGCAGGTGATCAGGCCCTTAAATCTTTGATATGTACTTTGGAAGTGTTTTTAATATTCGTGTGGTGTATATTTGTGTCTGTTCTATTCTTTCTGTTCGTAGTGCGCAAAAATTCTTGCCTACTGTCTAGATGACAAATATAGGAATTAATGTCCAAGTTCCAATTAGTTGGGTCAGACTTTATTACTTATTGAACTAATTTAATTAATTGGGTCCATTTGTTGATGAACTCTAGTTGGACTAGAATTAGGGCTATGGTTAACACAACCTATAAATTAAAAGGCACAACAGATTAAATTTACAAATTGGTCTTCATTACTTGCTACCACAAGCAAAAGACAACCAAATACAATTACTCCCAAAAGTTCTGCTTTCATCTATTCTTGGTCGTTGAAGTTCAAATCTGTTCTTGCGGTGTAGATTACCGTTAGAGGCTGGACAATTGGACAGTTGTGGTATTGAAGATCGCAAATCCAGTTAATGAGATAATCAGAATTCACGATATTCATCAAAGGTAAACTTCTATCTCGAATTCTATCTAAGTACAAAATCGAGTTGATTGATTACTCTTAAAAGCCTCTTAATATGATCTTGGCTCCCTATTGACTAATTCTTCAAAACTAGCATAAGCAAATGTCACCTCCGACTTATATACAAATCTCTGAGACTCTCTATGAGGTCTTCTCATCCTATTTCTTGTCAATTGATAGTCTCTTAAAGAATCTTCCTTATCTAAATATTCCTTAACAACAGTCTCACATATATAATCTATTTCGGGTTACTGAATCTCCAATCACCACCTCACTAGAGGTATTAGAGATATGTTTACTAACCTTAATAGTCTCCAACTGTCTACTATCACCTTCATGTTGATCTTCACCTAATTCTCTACATCAGATCTTAAACAAGGCATTTCAGATGGTTTCTGCGTTTTGATGAATATGGGGACGGGGGTTCCCATGAAATTTTGGAAATTGCATGGGAAGCCCCCCAATTTCAAAAGTAATAATGGGCCTCCTTTGCAATGTCGGATATTGCATAGGAAAGCCCCACTGTTTCAAAGTTTTAAAAGGACTTTGTGCACAATTTTTGAAATTGCACAAGGAAGCCCACTAATTTTAAAATCAAGGAATTTGTGCAATTTTAGAAATTATACATTAAGTCCTCAAGTTTTAAAAGGAAGATATGGACTTAAATAAAATTTTGAATTTTTTTGAAAATGTTGTAAGTATTAAATTTTTAATGCTTGTTAAATATTCAAAATTGAATAAAATCATTTTTAAACCATATTTTGAATTTTTGACCAGATTAAATTTTAACTTTACTTTATAAAATTACAATTTTGACCCTATACAAATTTTGTCTTCAATTTAGGGTATGACTTTAAATTGGGAGATAAAATAAATTTTGAAAATCTCCTTTATGAATAAAATTAATTGATTAATTTGATTAATTACATAATTTTATTTTTGAAAAATTAATTAATTAATTAGATCAATTATTTAATTTCGTCTAGTCCGTTCTGAAATGTCTAAAAGGTTAGACTTACACTATTAAGCTGCGGATTTAGAAATTAATATATTTTTAATATTAAATATTAAAATAGATGTTTAGTGGATGATTATGGACTCAACCCATGTAATTATTTGTATGGTTAATATAATCATGTTGATTATTGGTTGAACCTGCGAGCTTATTATTTAATTAAATGGGTCTGGGAGCCTATTATTTATTTAATTGGGTTTTCAAGCTATTTATTTATTAAGGACCTGCGTGCCAACTAGTATAGGATAATGTTACAGTTGGGCTACAAGAAATCAACTAGTATATGATACAAGTTGCAGCAGGAGATGGAGATGATTGCATTTAGCATTCAATGAAAGAATGCAATGTCTTTTAGGAATTGACTGACTAATCTTTTTTTTAGCTTAGGGGGATTAGATAGATAAAATCCATAATTATCCACAGTTATTATTATGTATGATTGATTGTATGTTAGATGTTAGTTAATATACATAAATGTGATGAGACAAACCCCTCTATATCAAAATATTAGATTCGTATTAAATGGTTAATACAATATGCCTTCCATTGTTATAGTGAAAAACCAGAGTCTATTATCGATATTAGTTTGTTGAGTCATTCAAAGCTGCTCGCTCATAGATATGTTTATCACTATAAAACATTCGATGTTTCTGAATAATTGGTCGAATTTAACTAGAATTTTTTTTAGTCGCTCAAGGTGGGGCACAATCAAGTAAAACACATAAGATATGTACGACAATAAGTTGTTTACTTGATCATATAGGAGTCGCATAGAGATGTGATTGATAGAGTATCTACCTGGATGTTTTACTAGGGCTTCTTGAGTCGCTCAAAGTTCTAATAAAATAAAATGGATCTTTGCCCACTGTGAATTCAACTGGTTCTATTAATTAATGTTTGATGGTCATTAATTCAATTTAAACAGTAGGAGTATAATTAATTTAATACAAGTCCATGTTAAATTAATTTTCTGAATTTAATTAATTGTTCTATCTTGTTATTTCAATATTGAATCATAAGTAACCACATGATTTTGAGAGGCATACTGGATGCCAACAAACATACCAGATCAAATTTTCTGGACTGGCACCACAATATGAGAATTGTTCTCAAACATGAAAAAGAAAATTTTGATATGTCATTGAGCAGCCAATGCCAGAAGTTCCTAGTGAGGAGACTATGCTAGAGAACGTGCAGGCTTACAATAAACATAGTGATAACAGTAACACTGCAACATGTGATGCTTGCAGTATGTCACCTAAATTAGAAAAGCAGCAGAGGGTATGGACGTGTATACCAATATATATCATTCAAGTAGTTGAATGATGTACAGTCACAGACTGAACGATATGAAACATCCAAAAGGGTTATACAGATGTGTGATGGTAAAAGGATCTTCAGTCAGTGCTCATGTGCTGAAGACGATTGATTATATTGAAAAATTAAATCAATTGAGTTTTACCATGGACCACAAGCTAAGTGTTGACTTATTTATGCAATTTCTGCCTGATAGCTTTACGCAATTCATTATGAACTTCGCTATGAATAAGATTCAATGTACCCTACCTGAGTTGCTAAAATATGCTGAAAACTGTTGAGCCCAAAATAAACAAAGGAAATGGGTAAATTTTGGCCATTGACACCTCTAAGAGAATTAAGAAGAAATCTAAAGGGACCTTTTAGAAATGATCTAAGAAGGCCAAATCTGTTGAGAAACAGTTAAAGCAAAGACAAATCTAAGTCTGATGATCCGCGTTTTCACTCTGAAACAAAAGTGCATTAGAAGAGAAATTGCAAGGCATAAAGAATATAAAACTAACAACTCAAATATTTGGTATTGCAGACTTGGTCATATAAATAAGTGTGAATCATGTCAGTTAGGCAAAATGACCAAGACCCCCTTTTCTGGAAAGGGAGTCGTAGTTGCAGACATTTTGGGTCTTGCACATACTGATGTACATGGACAAATATTTAAAGATGCTAGAGGTGGCTTTCTTACTTCATTATATTTACAAATGACCATTTTAGATATGGTTTCATCTACTTGATGGAATTCAAGAGTGAAGTCCTTGAAAAGTTCAAGAAATTAAAGCAAGAAGTAGAAATACAAACTGAGAAAAAATATTCTGACACTTAAATCTGATCTAAGTGACGAATATTTAAGGAGTGAGTTTTTAGACTATCTAAGAGAGCATGAGGTTCTCTCGCAGTGGACTCCACCATATACACCACATTCAATGGTGTATCAGAAAGGAGAAATCACACCATACTTGATATGGTACGATAAATGATAAGCCACACAATTCTCCCAAAATCATTTTATAGATATGCACTTAACACTGCATGTCACACACTAAACTGTATCCCATCTAAATTGGCCGATAAAACTCCATACGAGTTATGGATACGAAAAAGACCCAATCTTTCATACATAAAGGTTTGTGATTGCGACGCTTATGTGAAGCGTACAAAATCGGACAAGCTATGAGCTAAATCCAATAAATATTTATTTGTAGGGTATCCAAAGAAAATTGTTGGATACTATTTCTACAATCCCATTGAGATGAAGGTCATCATATCGAAACATGTCGTATTCTTAGAGAAAGTGTTCATTCTAAGGGAAGACAACGGGAGCAAAGTAGATCTTATAGATGTTCAAGAAACCACAAATGAAATTGACCAATTAGATTAACCAATGGCTGAGCCTGCTTTTGATGAGGCACAAATTGGAAATGGGGAACCGTTAGTCCCCGAGGACACAACAGCTCTCTGTAAGTCGAGCAAGGTCATTCATCCTCCTAGGAGATATGATCTCCTGATTACTATTGATGCATTGCTAATCAAGGAAGATGAACCCACTACTTACGCATAATCGAAGTCAAATGTTGACTCAAAGAGATGGCAGGAAGCCATGGAATCCAAAATGAACTCTATGTATAAAAACAAAGTATAGACCATGATTGACCCGCCTAAAGGAGTAAAACCAATAGGCTGTAAATGGGTTTACAAGAAAAAGGTCAGCCTAGATGGTAATGTTCATACTTACAAGGTAAGATTGGTTGCGAAAGGTTACAAGAAAAGACAAGGTGACTTTGATATAACTTTCTAACCAGTAACCATGTCTAAATCAATTTGGATTCTGCTTGCGATAGCAGCATACCATTACAATGAGATATGGAAAATGGATGTCAAAACCACATTTCTTAACAGGAATTTTAGTGAAGATGTGTACATGACACAACTCGAAAGTTTTGAATCCACAGAGCCAAACAAGGTATGCAAACTACAAAAATTCATATATGGATTAAAGCAAGACTTTCAAAGCTGGAATCTTCGTTTTGATGAGACAATTAAAATGTTTGATTTTATCAAGAATGAAGATGAACCATGTGTGTATAAAAAGGTTAGTGGGAGTAAAGTTGTGTTTCTAATTTTGTATGTGGATGACATACTAATATTAGAAAACAATGTCCCGATTCTAAAATCAGAAAAATTGTGGTCATCCAAAAATTTCTCCATGAAGGATATGGGAGAGACAACGTACATTCTCGGTATAAAGATCTATAGAGATAGATCTAATAGAATGCTTGGCCTATCTCAATCTACGTACATAGATACAATTTTGAGAAAATTTAGCATGGAAGAGTCCAAGAGAAGATTATGTCCCATCGGGCATGGGATCTATCTCTCAAAAGAGATGTGTCCAAAGACAAAAATTGAAATAGATCACATGGATAGAATTCTTTATGCATTAGCAATAGGATCTATCATGTATGCAATGCTATGTACTCGACCGATGTTTCATTTGCTTTGAGTGTCACAAGCAAGTTCCAAGCGAACGTGACGAGAAATATTGGATCACAGTCAAGATCATCCTTAAGTACTTAAGAAGGACTAAATACATGTTCTTGGTGTATGGAGAAAATAAACTTAAAGTTCAAGGTTATGCCGATGCCAGCTTTCAGTCTGATAAAGACGATAGAAAATTCCAATTCGGATATGTATTTACTCTAAATGATGGTACAGTCAGTTGGAAAATTTCCAAACAAGATACGACCATTGATTCAACTACAAAAGCCGAATATATAGTTGCTTTATAAGCAGCAAAGAAAGCGGTCTGGATCAATAAGTTCATTACTGAACTTGGAGTAGTTCTTAGCATTATTAATCCAATATCTTGTATTGTGATAACAATGGAGCCATCCTCTATGTTCTTATAAACGAATCTATAAATAGAATAACTTTAGGATTGAATTTATAAACAAATATGTGTTCTTATCTTGTTAAAACTTGAAGCATACATTAATTAATAAATTGATAGCCAGTCCCCGTGAGTTCGACACTCTACTTATCATTATATTACTTGCTAACGATCCGTCGACTTGCGAAATTAAAATCGACAACATTAACCAAGACTCAGACTAACTCTAATCTTACACTATAAGTACCACATACTCAACCTAACGTTCAAAGGAAAAGATTCACAAATAAATAAATTTGGAAAAGAAGACAACATTCTCGATTAATCAAGAAAACAAAGAGGCTGGAAGCAACAATTTTACAAAGCAGTAGCCATGGAATAAGGTAAGCAACAAATGCATCCACGTAAGGTAAGAAACAAAATGTGTGGTAGACTCTTTTTTTGGTTGGTTAATTTAAATGGTCACTTAGCACATATTTATAATTTAATTAGTCTAGAGTTTTACTTTAAGTAAAATCCTAGTCTAAATCCATCAATTAAAACCAAACAGGATAATGTTGGTTCAACCCTGATCACTGGAACAACAACAATAGGCTACACCTCAAAAGTGATCGTTAGCCAACTCGACCAAACAACCACGAATCTGATTTATCTTCTCCAATTTGAACGGGTCAACAACTCGATACGCTAGTATGGGATGAATTTGGATCGTACATTTTATTTAAGGCATAAGCCTAATTGTGTACGTAACATTTATCATCATTGTCTTGGGGATTGTTTGGCACAAAATACCCAACAATCCTCCACCGTTGGTGCCAAAGAATCTATTCTTCCACCCCTCATATTACCTAAACAAGAAAATAAAAAAGTTAATGATTTAATCACAAAAGGATTAGTAAAATTGAAAAATTTACTAACTTTTATCATTATTCAAGAGATTTAAACAACTCTTGAATTTTATCAAGGGCTACACTTTTGTACTCATATATAAGGGATTAAATTGAGAGAATACCTTTTCAAGGTTAATACTTCCATGTGATACAATATCTCAAATAAAATGAATTCGAATATCTATATGCTTAGTGCGTTCATGAAAAACCAAATTTTTACACAGATGTAAAGCAAATTGACTGTTAGAGAACACAATTACATTACCATCTAAAATACATAGTTCATTTGGAAGACCCTTAAGCCATAAGACTCTTTAATAGCTTCTGTTGTAGCAATGTAATCATATTCTGAAGTAGATAAAGCAACTATATGCTGCAATTGAGATTTACTCACACAAGAATTACGTAGAGTAAACATATAAGAAGTAGTAGACTTTCTATTGTCTCTGTCACTTGCATAATCAGGATCAACAAAACCTTTTAACATAACACCTTTAGATTTATTTCAAAATACTAAGCATGTATCACATGACCCCTTCCAATATATTATCACCCACTTAAGTGCTTCTGAATGATCTAGACCTAGATTTGATATGAACCTGCTAAGTGTGCTCACAGCATAGGCAAGGTCAGGCCTAGTGCATACCATCAAATATATAATAGAATCTATCGCATTAGAATAAGGAATTCTATTCATGTATTTCATACTTTATCACTTACTGGAGATTGATCTTTAGACAAAACAAAATGATTTGCTAAAGGTAAAGTAACATGTTTACTCTCATTCATGCCAAATTTTTTCAACACCTTTAACACATAAGATGTTTGATGCAACCGCAACCAAGAATTTGATCTATCCCTTTCAATTTCCATACCTAGGATTCGGCTTTACCTAGGTCTTTCATATCAAATTCTACACCTAGAGCAATTTTATCTTATTAATCAAGATAATAAATGAACTAATCAACAACATATCATCCACACATAATAAAATAAACACACAGTCATTATTATTATGTTGATAATATAAGCAATGATCAAATTTACTTCTATTGAAACCAATAGAAAGAAAAAGTGAATCAAACCATTTGTACCAATGTCTAGAGGACTATTTTAAGTGATACAATGTTATTTTTAAGGTGACGCACATGATCAAGTTTTAATCTATCCTCAAAACCTTGAGGTTGATACATGAATTTTTTTTCTTCAAGTTTGCCATGTAAAAAAATAGTTTTCAAATCGAGTTGATTGATTACTCTTAAAAGCCTCTTGATATGATCTTGGCTCTCTATCGACTAATTCTTCAAAACTAGCATAAGCAAATGCCACCTCCGACATATACCCAAATCGCTGAGGCTCTCTATGATGTCTTCTCATCCTATTTCTTGTCAATTGATAGTCTCTTAAATAATCTTCCTTATCTAAATATTCCTTAACAACAGTCTCACATATATCATGTATTTCGGGTTACTGAATCTCCAATCACCACCTCACTAGAGGTATTAGAGATATGCTTACTAACCTTAATAGTCTCCAACTATCTACTATCACCTTCTTGTTGATCTTCACCTAATTCTCTACATCAGATCTTAAACAAGGCATTTCAGATTCATTGAATGTAACATCTCTACTCACTATGACTTTTTCTCCCTTCTAGCTTCTATCCCACATCTTATACCCCTTCAAACTCTCAGGATAACCTAAGAAAATACATTTCCTATCTCTAGCTTTAAGCTTTTCCTCACTTTGATGAAAAAAAGCAGCACAGCCAAAAGTACAAAGCATAGAATAGTCTGCATATTTACCATAGTATTTTTCATGAGTAGTATTACCATTCAAAACAGTAGACTAAGTAATATTAATTAAATAACTAGTAGTAATCATATCTTCACCCCAAAACGATTTAAGGACATTAAAGCTAAGCATTATGCATCTAACTTTATCAAGCAGTGTTCTATTCATCCTTTCAACTTCCCCATTGTGTTGAAGAGTGTAAGGAACAGTGTTTTGTATCTTTTTATTCTATTTTCAACACACATTCTATCAAATTTAGCATTGCAAAATTCTAATCAGTTATTAGCCCGAAGAAATTTTATCTTTTTACCATTTATATTTTTCAATCTGTTTACTCCAATTATTAAAACTATCATACGTACCGATTTATCTTTTAAAAGATAAACTCATACTCTCCTAGAACAGTCATCAATAATAGATAGAAAATATCTTTTCCCACCCAAAGTAGGATTACTGACAGGACCCCATAAATTTGAATGCACATAGTAAAAAAATCCATTTGTTTTATGAACACCCGAAGAAAAAGATAGTTTTTGTTGTTTATCAAGTACACAATGGTCATAAAAAGGCATATCAGACACACAATCATTACCAAAAACACATTTCATTAAGGCGCTTAAGCCCCTTATTACTCACATGAGCTAATCTATCATGCCACTTGTGTGTGTCATCTCAGAAGAAACTGAAAAACTCGAATTTTTAATTACTTTTTAATTTTATAGAAATATCACCAATTCCAGCAACTTTGCACGTTAGATTGTTACACATAATAACATGACCTAAATCATTCTCATACAAAGTTTCAAATCACTCTCTATGTGATATAACAGGAAAAGATGCACCAGGGTCAAGTATATATTCATGCAGATGAGTTTTCACTGATAAATTTAATTCAACAAAGTCATCAACAGAATTTATTAAAACATAAACCCCACTAGGTTCCAAATAATAATTAGAAGACACCAAGTTCACTTTATCTCTCTCACTTTTTTTCTATTTGTTTCTCTTTTATAATAGTATTTTATAAAGTGACATGTATTACCACAGCCATATCATTTTCTTACTTTTAACCTAGACTTTGATCTAGATTTTTCCTTACCCATGTTTTTACCATTCTCACTACTATTTTGATTCTCGTGATTCCCACCCTACATGTGTTTAGACCTACCCCTTACCATGTGAACATATCCACTTCTTTTTTACATTCTTTCAGATTTTAATTCTAACTCTTTACTTCTCAAAGAATCAACGACAATTTCAGGTGTTAACGTGTCTCTACCATACTTAATGGCACTTTTAACCTCCCTATAGGTTTCAAGTATAGCATTTAACAAAATAATTGTTTTATATTCCTCATGCACAGTGTCATCACAATTAACAATATCTTGAACTAGTTTGTTAAAGATATCCAAATTATCATTCAGATCTTTAGAAGAGTCAATCTTAAAACTAAAGAATCGTTCAAGCAAAAAAAAATTATTAGGAGTAGATTTTGACAAATACCGTTCTTCTAACTTTAACCAAAGTTTTTGTATGGAATCAATTTTACCATCTTTTCTCAAAACAACATCAGACAAGTGTAAAATTATTGAAGTGTAAGCTAGCTTGTCAAATTCAATTTCATGTTCTGATGAACAGTTATAGCAAGAGAATCATCTATAGCTTTAGAAACTTTTGGTTGAACCAAAATCCTCTTCATTTTTTGTTGCTAGATTGAAAAATCTCATTTTCCATTAAATACATCCAAATCAAAACTATGAGTAGTCATTTTTGAGATTTTTTTAACAAATCAAACAAATTCACACTGAAAAATAACTAGACAAGACTCAAACAAACTGTAACACACAACCACAATAAAAATAAGTAACCAATGCAAAAAATAGTAATCTTGCAATCAATGGTTACAAATATACCCTATCCTATATTCCATGTGATTCCATCAGATTTAGGTTCTGAGGTCAAGGGAAAGTATAAAACAGAAAAGTCTGAAGATTTGTTAACTATTAATTTAAGAAACATGAAGCACAATAATATAATTAACTAATAATTATACCAAAAAATAAATTTCAGATAGAAAAACAAACCACATAAAATAGCAATTAAACAGCAAAGCATTTGGCTACCGACAAGGTAGCTATATTTAACATGTAATCTCAAACAGTTAATAGTAGTTTGCTACATGCAATGTAGCTATTTTTAACTAAAATATTAAATAATGATTAGATGTTAACGAAGAGATGCGGATTTTAATTTTTAATTAGATGTCCATGTAGAAACAGTAATCGCCAACGAATCATTAGGGGCAAAACTGTCCAGATTTTAGCAAACTGCACACGGGATCGAACCAACACCACCAACAGGTTTGAAAAATCACAAGGAACAATCTACACAATGACAATGAATTTTAACCTTAACCAAGGCTCGGACAAACCTAATCCCACACTTAGTACCACATACTCAACTTAATGTTCAAAGGAAAAGATTCACGAATAAATCAATTTGGGAGGGAAGACAACATTCTCAGTTAATCAAGAAAACAATGCAGCTGGAAGCAAAAATTTCACGAAGCAGGCCATGCAATAAGGTAAGCAAAAAATGCAACCAGGTAAGGTAAGAAACAAAACATGGGGTGGACTCTTTTTTTGGTTGGTTAATTTAAATTGTCACTTAGCACATATTTATAGTTTAATTATGCTTTAGTTTTACTCTAGTCTAAATCCATCACTTAAAACCAAACAACATAAGGTTTGTTCAAACCTGATCACTTGAGCAACAACAATCGGTTACACCTCAAAAGTGATTGTTATCCAACCCGACCAAACAACCACGATTCTAATTTATCTTCTCCAATTTGAACAGGTCAACGACTCGATACAGTAGTGTGAGATTAACTTGGGTCGTACATTTTATTTAAGTCACAAGCCTAAATTTGTACATAACATTCATAATCATTGCCCTTGGGGATTTTTTAGCACAAAATACCCAAATGTTGAATCCTCCCGAAGTGCAATAGCTTTTGCATCTTCAGCTAAAAAAAAAAAAAAAAATCAAGGCTGCGACCACAATACCCTCTCATCTTAAATGACGGACCCAACTCCAATAAGCCTTTCCTTCGACCTTAAAGTTGTATCTTCGTTCATCTTAAGTCATCCTGGCAAGCCCCATCCACACTACCAATGTTGCCACCCTGTATAGACCAACTGCTATATCTACCAAACAACTATGGGGCCTAGCAACTCCCCTACACAATACTCTATTTCTTTCACTCCATAACACACATGATAAGCACCCGACATGTCCAAGTCTAGATCATCTCACCCCTTCACAAGCTCTAATAAAACATTCTTAATATCAGAAACATTCGAGAACTGCTTAATAAAGGGCCACTACCCCAAATGCTTCCAAACTAGTTTTCGACGCCTCACAAAAACAAAGGCGTGTATGGTGGTTTCTAGATTTCCACACCGAAAACATCTCTCATCCTTAACCATCTTCCCACGAGCCAAATTAAAAGAAGTAGGTAAAGCCTCATGTTAAAAAAAACATCATTCTTCTTGGGGTGAAGAAGATTCAACATCGAATCTTAAACCATGTTTTTATCCGATGCCTTGTAACGACAACAATCCACTTGGTATGTCAGTGGAGACGATATCAGAAAACTTATTCTATGAAGGTTGAACTTTTTTCGACACCATAAAACCTTCTAAAATGGCCTTCTCATATAACATAAATACCACTTTAGATTCCTCTTTCATTTTCATTTTGGATCGTCAGTCTTTAGTTTTGCCCATTTTTAGCTTCTCCTCCAATATTTTTTTCACTTGATCTAATTTTGGAAAGAATAACTCCAAAGGATTAACTTTTCCACTCAGATCTTGGATTAACTTTTCCACTCACATTAACAATATCATTATATTCAAAATAGCACATAACCTGAAGTATGAAGTGTTGTCAAGATTTACGGAAATAATCGAGAAAAATAGAAAACAAAAATGTAGAAACGAGATGAAGTGAGGTATGTCGTAGCAAATCTCCTTGAGACAGATTTTGTCCTCATCAAAGATGCTAACAAGATGAATGGAAGTCTGTCTTCCAAGACACAACGCTTCTTCCAATGTTGGTACTGAACTATACCAACATTGCTGGTCGAACCAAAGAATGACTACACTCTTCATGAAAGGAAGGAAAAATGATCTTTTGAAAAACTTCTAAACTTATTTTTTCAAAATTTTACTGGGAAATATTTAAGCAGAATTTTGGAGAGAAAGAAAGAATTTAAAATCAATTAATTCAGAATTGATTTGGTATAAAAAAAAAATTGAATTTAGTGGTTTATACGATTTAAAGTGTTGCTTTGATTGGGTGTGTGCCTATTCATGAATCGATTCACCATTTGGTCTAATTAATATGATACTCTTAGATCGCACCATTTTATATTTTTATTTGATCTGATGGTTCATATTAAATCTTTGATGAATGTGTCCATTCATCATACCTATTCACCAATTATGAATGAATGTGTCAATTCGCCACACCTATTCACTAATTACATACTTTTTATTTGAGACTATTTTCAATTCAATCAAAATTAATTATAATGGCCCAATTCATTAAATATATTTAATGATTCAAACTGATAAAATTCAATTAAATCCAACAATCTCCCACTTGAATGGAAGAAGTCGACACAAATCAAGGAAGACAAAATAAGAGTGTTATGTGAAAGATAACTCATCAAGGTAGCTTTCGCTTTCAACTTTCTTTAGTAAGAATCTATCGAACTTACTTGGATAATTAGTAAACACAACGTTTTGAACTATCGGCCGTCATTGCAAGCCCAGACAGTAGATCAAACACAACATCTCTCATATCAAATTTGGTTTTATATTTTGTTCATTATTTCGGTCCTGAACTTCTTGGGTTTTACAAGTGCTTTAGATAATTTGCCTAAGTAAAATTCTCAAAGAACCAACCACGTTCGGACTAACATAGGTGATGTTTTATAAAAAGTATTCTAAAATACTCCACTTTTACTTTTACAAGATATAGTCATCATTAGAAGCAAAACTTATCCTTAACAATCTTTGTAGGCAGCACTTTTACATCATAGAAATGGGAGGGGGTTAAAACTCCGAATTACTTCTCATCGAGTCATTTATAACTAGTTTTCCTATTGAACTTAGTCTGTGGGATCGAGCTAGGTTAGGTTCCATTGAGATGACTCATTGGAATTTAGGCTTTAAACCCATTTCTCTCAATGCGCAGTCTATTCTCTCTCTAGATAACCCTTTTGTAAACATCCGCTAGGTTATCTTTTGACTTAACTGAAATTAATTGATAGATTTTTATTTGAGAGCACTTCCAAATTGTATTATGTCTGCGATGTATATGTTTTGACTTATTGTTATACACAAAATTTTGTACTCTGGCTATAGTTGCTTTGGTTATCACAATGAATACATATAACAGGCACATGTTTTGGCCAATAGGAATATCTTCTAAGAAGTTTCTAAGTCATTCCGCTTTTTCTCCTATTTTATCTAAAGTAACAGATTCCATAGTAGATCAAGCTAAACATGTTTGTTTAGAAGATTTCCAAGATATAGCACCACCACCAAGAATAAATGCATAGCCACTAGTGGATTTAGATTCATATGTGTTTGCTTCACTGTATCCTTCAACTACTGGATGACATTTTCCATAATAATAGTCTCTGGTTCGTTTCAAGTATTCCAAAACTCTAAGTAATGCATCACAATGTTCATCACTGGGGTTACTTGTATATTGACTTAGCTTACTAATCGAGTAAGCTATATCTGGTACAATTCATTGAGTACATTGGACTTCCAATAATATATAAGCGCTACTAATCATTGCTTATACGATTAAAAGCAATCAATAATTTTAGGACCTAACTTAATCCTTTTAGGAGGTGGAATAACCACTTTTGCTAAACACCCTCACACTTTTAAGTATTTGTATGAGGGCATTCTTTTCCATACTTCATAAGGTATTGAACTAGTTTTCTTGTGTGCAACTATATTCATAATGAAGTTAGCAATTGTAACTACTTCTCTCCACAAGTTTTATGATAACCCATAACTCTTAAGCATAGCATTTACTGTTTCCATCGCTTGAATTCCATGTCCTTGAATTTCTCCAATTTCTAATGTCGAATCGTTCCACTAGTATGATCAGTACTAATCATTAACTTGTAAAACCACAATCTTTTAAGATTGTTGTTAGGATTACTAGGAACAATCGAGAAAAGTAGAAAATAGAAATGTAGAAACGAGATAAAGTGAGGTATGTCATAGCAAATCTCTTAAAGACAGATTTTATCCTCTGCAAAGATGCTAACATGATCAATGGACGTCTATCTCCCAAGATACCTGCACTATACCAACATTACAGTCGAACCAAGAAATTACTTCACTCTTCTCGAAAAGAAGGAAATATGATCTTTTGAAAAAACATCAGAAATTATTTTCCTAGAATTTTGGTGGAAAATATTTAAGAAGAATTTTGGAGAGAAATAGAGAATTCAAAATCAATTAATTTAGAATTGATTTGGTGCAAAAGAATTGAACTTGGAGGTCACTATTTATAGGATTTAATGTGTCTCTTTGAATGAGTGTGTGCTTCTTCATAAATCAGTACACCATTTGGTCTAATTAATATGAGCCCTTAGATCGCACCATTTCATATTTTTATGTGATATTATGCTTCAGATTAAATCTAGAATGAATGTGTCAATTCATCATATCCATTCACCAATTACGTACTTTTTATTTGAGAATATTTTAGTTCAACCAAAATTAATTGTAATGACCCACATTATTAAATATATTTAATAATTCAATTAATTCCAACATAAAGTCCAATTCAAGACTATTTGAAAAGAATGTAATACTCATTGACCATT
This sequence comes from Forsythia viridissima, assembly GCA_030279155.1. Classification (NCBI taxonomy): domain Eukaryota; kingdom Viridiplantae; phylum Streptophyta; class Magnoliopsida; order Lamiales; family Oleaceae; genus Forsythia; species Forsythia viridissima. Next base: position 30,175,198 of record CM059042.1, read on the forward strand.
TTTACATACCTGACAATATCAACAAATTCTAAGGATCACTTTATTCAGCAGACCTTTTCATAAAATTCTTCCCTGCTGACTTTTAGGATGGATATCTTTCTCATGTCCAAACACACATATTTCTCTAAACGTAGCCTTAGTAGTTTGTAAGGCCCCAAAATTTCTTTACCCGGAGGGTCGCTTAAAAATCTTGAAATAATATTTGAATATTATAAATAAATTTCCGCATGCCCTTGAATGGTTTTAAAATTTATGTAATGCGTAAAAGTAGCAAGCGCGGAAGGAAAATTGAAATAAACTTCCAAAATCTTAAGGTTTTACTGAACTACATTTGGTGTTGCCACATATTATTTGACCATCTAAACATACTCTAAAAGTTATGATATTTGAACTATAAATACTTATCACCTTATAGGCTACAACATATAAAAAATTCAAAATTTAGCCATGTCGTTTGATATGAGAAAAACGTAGCCAAAGTTGCTTGAAAAACTGTCCCAATACAACTAACACTGCCCACTAAAACGATCATAATAAATTCATACGACTTGATTTTAGGGTGATTCTAATTTCTGCTATTAGATAAATTATAAATCTATCGAACTCTATTTGACTCAAAATTTTGAAGTACACAAAGTTATGGTGTTTCAAAGCTAGCGGCATAAAACTGGAATTTTCATAATCATACTTAACAACGTCTTCAAATTCCAAAACGGAAAATCAATTATATATTCGGTTTTCCTCTATTTTAAAATATTAAAAATGGATTCAACATTTTATGTAACTCTTGATCATAAACGGCTCAATTATATCGACATCAAAAATAAATAATATAAACTACACCATTTTCTTCATGGTTGCTACTTTGCACCGTCGCACCAATGCCAACCATATCAATCTCGAGATTTAATCATTTTGGGATGAGTATTTCAAAAGAAACACTCAACAGAAAATTATACTAACATAAGAGAAAATATACGAAATTAATATGCAACATGCCATTCAGTTTAAACACACATAGGAACAACATATATTTGATAGTCGGGACCATATGAAATCATAATACCTTCAATTACTATCATAATGTTCCATGTTTTATTATTAAGCATGGCATAAAATTTACGTATCATTTCTCCTAAATAAAATTTATGAAACTTGCTTTAAGTAGTATAAGAAAACTACATTGCAATTAGAATTCCCGTTGAATTTATTTGTATAAGAAAAGACCGTACTTTTCCTCAAATTAATTCCATGCCTTTGTCCTTTTTGATTTACAAAATCCATGTGTTTAGTGTGGTTTGAGTGACTAAATTAGAAGTGAGTAAGGAGAGAAAATCCGACCTTGCTAGCCAAGATGAGGGGCTGAAACGGGAGCAGAATGGTACTATGGACGGGTTTTGGACAGAAAATGAAAAGGAAATAAAAGGAGGAAAAAGGGACTTTGTTGCTGGAACTTTGAGGTAGAGGATACGGAGAGAGGTGTGAAAAAATTGCTACTACTTACTACTGGGGGCAAAAAACTTGCAACAAGAATTGCTGCAAGAAAGACTTGCAAGAAGTGGTATTTGAAACTTGAATTCAATAGAACTGGGAATGAATGCGGGGCCAAAAACTGATGTGAGATGGATGGTTGCTGGCCATTATTTGATCAGGTAGAAAGGGGCAAATGTGTTCGCTTATACGTAGATTTCATTGAAGAAATTTAGTTGTAAATCAAGTGGTTAAAATGTGGTAGAAGGTGCTAAAAGTGGGAGGAAAATGAGGGGAAACATGAGCGGTTTTCACTTGGTCTTAGGGGCTATGTGGAGTTAACTTATGGTAGGGATTAAGGGACTGGTGGGTGGTTATCTGGCAGGGCATAAGGGACTGTTTGGGATGTATTAGCTGGACCGAGTTTTGGGCTACAAACAGGAAGGTAATTGGGCTGGAAAAGGGTCTATACTAAAGTGAACAAATGAGATGAAATTGGCCCGCAATTAAGTTAGATAAATTGACCGAAAAATGGGTCGAGAAGATGTTTAAAGGGAAAGTTTTATCAATAAGCCATATTATGTTAATATTTACAGAAAAATTGTTACACATATTTTATTATGTAAATATTGGATGTGGTTTGATTTTTTAGATTTTTTTATCTTTTTTTTTTTCCATTTCAATATATTTAATTGATTGTAACAGACTCCATAATTATCTCCATTTACCATATTGATTATGATTCTTTATTTGACTAAATATCATTATCTCTCCTCATCTTTTATACCTCTCACCTCCAAACGGAAATTCATTTTGGGAAAATTTGTTCTTACTGCAAAATCCAGGCCGAAGATAATAAACCCATAATCGATTTTCGTTCAAGTAGTGTCTGTGTCGTGTAATTATTCCAGTAAGATGTAATACCATAACCGGTGATTTCGAAATTGTTATATCTCATTGAAGATTCGATATTTGATTTCATTTATAACACAATTGATGTTATTTCCACTGCTGATTCATTTCATTCAGTTGCATTGAATGTTTAAATTGCATTGTTGGAAAATTTGATGCAATTAATTGGCATCCGAAATAACCCATTTCGAAGGAAACTCGATGTTAGGATTTACGAACCAACATTGATGTTACAAATTCCGTTGTCAAAGAAACTGTTATAAATCTATAGAAAACAATGTTACAAAATCTGTTTCACTACCTTTGTAAAACTCTGTTGCAAACAATGTTACAAAACCTATTTCAGTTTCTCTGTTATTAATCTGTTGCAAGCAATGTTACAAAACATGTTTCAGTGTCTATGTTATTAATCTGCTGCGAACAATGTTACAAAATCTTTTACATTGTCTATGTTATTAATCTGTTGCAAACAATGTTACAAAATCTGTTATGGAGTCTCTGTTACAAAATCAGGCGACTCCATCTTTGTCGTTGACCGAGTCAATCTTCGAGTTGGTGTATCCATGTTCGGCGATTAAAATTTTTACAAATTGGGGGTTAGGCTTTCATTTAGTGATAGAACCCTAGAGATTTGGGGGATTACATGATACGCTTAGCAGCAATGTCGGCGAGATGTATGGGATGAAGAGGGTTTGTGATAGAAATGTTAAAGACTCTGGTTTTCTCTCTCTCTCTCTCTCTCTCTGCGAAATTCATGGGATTAACATATTTTGTTTCCTTTTTGTAAATATTAAAATATATATTAATATACAAATAATACCCAGTATTTTTAGAATAATTACATTAGAAATGTAAATTTAACAATATATTGTATATACATAGTAATGGGTGTAATTTTCTCATGTTTAAATCTTGTTAATTTTGTGGCTTAAACGGTTTGCCTAAAGACAACACAAAATTAACTCAAGAAAAATTATTAAGTTTAAGAAAGTTTACCTAATCTCGGTGATACATGAAATTTCATAATTGTCACATAAAATATAACGCATACGTGTAAAAAATAATGCGACTAAAATATTTTATACAAAGTTCGTAGCGACACCGAGAGTTGAATTTTACTTCCATGAAGTTAAAAGACGAAAAAAAATTCGGTGGATACACAATTAATTTGCTATGTCCTGTAATAGCCATAAGTGGAATTCTTAGTGTAGTGCCATCGTTAATTTAATGTAAAAATTCTTTCCAATGACAATCCCTCAGCCCGATCAAATCATCAACTATTGATGAATATTTGAATGGTTCAAGTGGAAGACTGGGAGCTGGATGATTTTAGTCCATCATAAGTTGCAAATTCGGCAAGCTCAACTTTCTGTGCAAAACCAAGACAGCACAAGGAAATTTTACACAATTCTAGGAAGGTTTGCAAAATAGAAATATTTGTACTTCTATCCGACGTCACAACAGAACAATCAATCAACTGCATTAATTAATATAAATACTTTAGTAAAATAATTTTTTTTAAATTTCATTTAATTAATTATTGAAATTAAATCTAATTAGTAACAATTACCAATAACTAAGAATTAATTAATTAATTCTAGAAAATGCAGGATTTAAGGTTGTCATAAAGAAACTTGTCATATCCAAAGAAGGAAGTTTCCATTCCTCCTTTATTCTATTTCCTTAGGAGCAACACATGATTGTGGAAAAGCTCCCAAAAATCCCTCCCTAATTCCCTAATTTTGGTTCCCTCTCTTCCTAAACACCTCACACACTTCCTAGCTTCCCCACTCTCTCCCTCTCGGCCATTCTCTCTACACACACACACAAACAAATTCTCTAATAAAAAAAAAGACAAGAAGAAGAAAGAAGAGAAAAGCTAGAAGGTTTTCAAGTTTTATTTAAAGAATTTCATCCTTTTTCCATCAAAGACAGGAAGTAGGATTACATTGTGCAAGTGGAATTATCCCATGCAAAGTTTATGTTTTGATGAAATATTCGTGCTAAATAAATATATTTAAGTATTTTTATGGTAAGAAAGGAATTCATCATACTTTTGGATGTTCAAGAAAGAAAGAATATGGTTTACTAAGATGAAACATAAGAAAGAATACAGGATCATATGACCCTTGAGCTCTCCGGAATTAAGAATGTTTGGTATGGTGTTTTGTTTTAAACTACTACGTTAATTGGAATGCACAAATAGAAGATGTAATCCTATCGAATTTTCCCAAAAAACTCACTTTTCCTCCTTTTCCTATAAAATAGAATTTAGATCTTGGATGGAGGCAAGATGATGATATAATGTGTTCTCCCCTTCCGAGCGCAGTGACAGCAGTGGTAAAAACCTGCAAAAGGTGGCGGGGCTTCTTTCCCTCGTGTCCACTCCGGTGTGATAATCAGTACTTGATTAAACTCAAATATGCAGAATAACTATACTGAGTATGTGTGTTGTGTTTTTTTCTGCGGGGTTGGCGTCTATTTATAGGAATGGCCTGCAGTTACGGCTTTTAATGGTCCTTAATGACGGGTGTCCCTTCATCTCCCTCATTATTAGGAGTTAATAAGGGACGTTTAATCTTTCCAATTACTAGTGGTTCGTCTTCCCAATGGTCGGTGGTAACTATCATTCTATGGGTCGCCTGTCTAGCTAACCTAACGATAGTTGGATTATTGCTGTCTATCTGTTAGAGGAGAGCTTATGAAGCCAAAATGGCGGGTAGGACAATGAGGCGAGCGAACACGGGAGGAAGGCGTCCCAAGGAGTGCAACTATCATCCACCAAAGTATAATCATATCTATCATCATAAGTCCCTATACTTTTCATGAATCACTGTCAATGAGAAGTAGACAAATTTTCTTTCAAGTAACTATTCCTGACCAAAAAATCAAAGAAAAACATATGTTATAATGATTTATTTATTATTATTAATTTTTAATGAAAATCACATGGAAGCGTGTCACTTAGCGAGGCGTGGTCAAGTGATGATTTACTGTGTGGCTGGCCAAATATAGACTAGCTATTTTGGGCCTAATTTAAGCCTGATATGGGCTTAAATCCCAGCCCCATTTAGGGGGATTTTTTTTCTATATAAGAGAGGTAAAGGGGGATATTATTCGTAGTATTCCCATATCTCCTCGCTTGGTTGGAATTCTTTTAGACTGATCTCCTTTTTCCTGTCTGAGTTATACAGGTTTTTTCTTCTTTCATCGTCTAAGGTAATCTTTTCATCCTTGTTCTTCTTTACATTTTTTGGCCTTCTTCTTTTTTCTTTTTTAAATGTATAAGACGGTGATCACTTATAGTAGTAGTTCTTCGACCAATAAATCTGATAGCAGTCTTAGAGACTCGTCTTATCACACTTTATCTATAGGAAGAGATGATAATCTCCCGCCGGTTGAAGAATGGACCTTTGTTAGTTCTTTAGAAAATGGTGGACCTCAATGATTGAATGAACCGATTGATGAGACTGAGATAGGATTGGACGAGGGAGAGTCATCCGTAGCCCAAAACTGTTGAACCCGAGATGAAACAGGGGTGGCCGCCGTGGAAAGGGGAGGGCAAGTGCACCCGAGGCCGCCCCATGCCATGGCCGCCCTCTGCGCGCAGGCACTTTCGTTGCATGTTAGCCCATCTCTAGTTGACGTAGATCGGTTACCTGAACTTTCTGCCTCTATTGGATTTGTAGATTCTGACGCCAATTCTTCTACGGTATCCCGGTATCCCGTGTGCTTAATATACAAACGGGATGCTCTCCAAGTGGTAATTTGATAGAGCTAGACCTACCAAAGGATGGTTGTGTATACAATCCTAAGATTTTTGTGAGAATGTTGAAAAAATATGAATTACCCCCTGGTCACTTATACCGAGTCCCCCATCCTAGTGAGCAGATTCCTAGAACAGACCCTAGAGAGGTGGTAGTTTACCATGACAACATGACAGTTGGTTTAAGGTTTCCTCTTCATCACTTGTTCATTTCTTTCTTTAACAAATTTCATGTTATTCCTAGTTAATTGACTCCTAACTCTTGGCGTATATCAACTTATTTCTTATACTTTGTCTTACAAATGATATCGAGCCATGTCTGAGACTTTTTAGAAGTGTGTTTGATATGTTTTTCGTGATCGGGCATAACTATTATACATATATTCAACTTAAAGTATGATTGTTATTACCCCACTTTCCCAATTCGAACAGCGGTTGGATGAAGCGTTTTTTTTTGTTCAGCCTGAGGTAGGACAGTTCTCTTTTAAAACTTATTGGAGAACTCCTTTTTGCAAGCATTTTAATGAGCCTCTAGATCCTGATCATGAGTTGAAGCCACGTCTAGATACGCTTTTACACTTGGTGCCTCCGGGGTTGCATATGAGCGAGGTGATATCTAATGAGAACTTGTGGCTGGTTCACATTGGATCACCTGAGGGTAGGCTACTTTTATGTCTTTATTCTTTTTATTTTGCATGTACTTGCCTTATCAACCTCTACTTTTCTTTTTCAGATATAGATAATTTTGATTTTGGAGGTGTGATGGATGTGGCTGGATTCGCCACCGATGTTGAAGACCCGTCTCTATCCCTTTTAAACTAAAAGAAAAGACGGGTAGATAAAGGAAAAGCCCATACTGAGACAACAGTTGTCCCTTATTCTGTGCCACGTACTACCAGAGGTAGTGATGCCCATGCTTTCAGGGAGTTTGGATTTCTTCGTGTTGACTCGTCGGTTGAAGCCGAGATCATGTTGGGCTGTGTGAATAAAAAACTTATTGAGAATTTCAAAAATGAAGAAGCAGCTGCCATGTGACGTATCATGTATACCAACCACCTCAGGTAAGCTGTTGTATTTTGATGGTGCTCTATTGTTTTCTTATTTAATATTCATCCTCTATTTAATTTCAACTTCCTCTTATTTTGTACAGATGGTTGCTATGGAGGAGATAATACTACGTGATTTGGAGAAATTCAAGAAACGTGTAGCCGAGAATGACCATGACAAGAAGAACGCTGTAGCGGTAGTGCAATCTCTATTAGACAAGGCAATGGCTGCGTCCAAGAAAAAAGATCGTGAGATCAATCAACTTTATAAGAGGTTGACCAGCTTCGCAAAAAGTTGGAGATTGCAGATGATGAAGTCGTAGCGGGATACAAGATGTCTGCTAAATATAAGAGCAGCTTACACATGTATGGTGCAAAATCCTTGAAGGCTACTATCAAAATGACTAAGGAGTGGCTGGTTGACGATCATTCAGAGGTAAACTCGGATGAATTTGACAAGTATCTGAGGAAACGCCGGACTGAAGAAATAGCTGCTTAAAAGTCCAGGAAAACTGACCATAGAGGGGTTGAATCTCGACCCGATGGCTTTCTTGATAATTAAACAGTTGTTATTTTTGTTGCCTTTTCTTTTTTATTTTAGTTTCTTGACAGTTGTCCCGTTTAATCATGAAAATTATAATATTCAATCTATTTTGTTTCGAATATTATTGAATACTGCGAATTTCAGTTTTGTATGTTTGGTGTGAAACATACATCTTTATTTTAATTAAAACAAAATTGTTCTTCACTTTTTCACTTTGTAATCGTTGGTTGTATTTCACTTGTTGGTTGTAATGTATGAAGGTATATCCCCCGACCAACATAGGAAAGTGAAAAAACTGTGTGAAAATATCGGGCTGAGAGTAGGGATGGCACACCCGGGAAAAGGGGTGGGCGCACCTGTCCCTTAGGTAGGGCGGGCCTGCCGAGCGTGGGATATCCCATGCCCGAGTTGGGGCAAGCCAATGCGTGTGAGGGGCAATTTCATTTTATTTTTTAAATTTAAGGATTTATATCCTTCGTTATTTTGAACTAAGGCTCATCGCCCTTTATTAAATGAAGGCTTGTCGCCTTGATTTTTGAACCAGGGATCATCGCACCTGATTTTTGAACCATAGCTCATCGCCCTTGATTTTTAGATATTGGCTCATTGCCTTGACGTGTAGACTAAGGCTCAGCACCTCGATTTTCAAATGAAGGCTCATCGCCTTAATATTTTAGTCATAGGCTCATTGCCTTAACATTTAGACTAAGGCGATGAACCTTGATTTTCAAACGAAGACTTATCGCCTTAATGTTTTAGTCATAGGTTTATCGCCTTGACATTTAGACTAAGGCTCATCGCCTTGATTTTTTAGTCATAGTCTCATCGCCTGACATTTAGACTAAGGCTCATCGCCTTGATTTGATTGTGGTAGTAGTTGATAAGGATATTTGTATTGCTCGACATAGCTTTAATAGAGACAATAGCAAATAACAAATAGTTGTCGTAGGTCGAGTTAGTAGGTGCACCAGGACTTCCCAGCAAGGCTGATCCTTCCGTAGAACCCTTATCATTCATTCGCCTTGGCATTTTATTAAATTGAAAATCAAATGTATGAATGTTATTTAATACAACTACAGATACTTGCTTTTATTCAAAAAAAAGAATGCCGATAATTTACTAATAATATTTCTTCATGTCCTATGTATTTCATGGTCTTCCCATTGGTTTGCCATTCATATCTTTGAGACTATATGCTACCTTTCCTATCTTCTTGATGACTTCGAAAGGACAATGCAAATTAGGCTCCTGCTTAGATGGAGGGTGCCCAGCAGCTACACTGCTCCTTAACACTAGATCATGAGGTTGGAAACTCATGGGCTTAATTCGGCTATCGAAATATTTGGCAGCCTTGCTTTTATAAGCTATTGTCTTGATTGCAGCCCTTTCTCTAACTTTCTCAAGTAGGTCAATTTCTGCCCTTGTGGTATTGTCATCTGTCTATTCGACTTGCATTCTCAAAGTTGGATTTACAATTTCAACATGTATTACTACTTCCATTCAAAAAGATAACTTGAACAGTGTCTCTCCCGCTAGCTCCCCAGGGGTGGTGTGATATGCCCAAAGTACATTTGGTAGTTCATATGCCCAAGATCCTTTTTCTTTTCCCAACCTCATTTTTAAATCCCAAAGTACGGTACGATTAGTGACTTCAGTTTGGCCATTCCTATAAGGGTGTGCCACCGAAGTGAGTCGGTGCAAGATTTTATGACTTTTGCAAAAATTCTTAAAGCTGTGGTTATCAAATTGTCTTTCGCTATTCGTGACTATCACCTGTGGTATCCCGTAACAGAAGATTATATATTTCTATACGAAACTCTGTATCTTGGCGGTGGTTATAATAGCTAATGGCTCAGCTTCAACCCATTTTGTGAAATAGTCTATGGCCACCAACAGAAATTTTCTTCGACCCTTAACAAGTGGCAAAGGACCCAGGATGTCCATTCCCCATTGATAAAATGGATATACTACATAAATTGCCAATTGTGGCTCGGCTGGCTAAAGAATGTTGCCCAACCTTTGACAGGCATCGCATTTCCTTACCAGTAGCTTAGCTTTTTGCTTCATTAACGACAAATAGTACCCTTGCATTAAAACTTTAAAAGCAAATGCGTCCTCACCCAAGTGATTTCCACACAGACCATTGTGTATTTCATATAGGACCTCAGCTGCTTCTGCTGGTCAGAGGCACTTCTGATAAAGCACTGAGAGTCCCATTCGATATAATTGTCCATCAATTACAGAATAAATAGCAGCTCGTACCCTCAACAGCTTTTCTTTAGTTAGGTCTGTCGGTAGAGTACCTTTCGTACGATAATCCAAGATTGGGTTTATCCAGCATGTTTTGTCATTTAATTCAAGAAAAACAATTAATAACACCGAGCTGGGCTCACTAAGTACTTGAACACTAGTTTAGGCTGGAAGATTTTTTGTTTGGTTGATGCTAGCTTGGCGAGAGCGTTAGACCGTTCATTCTATTTTCTTGGGACCTTTGTAATCTTTAACCTTTTGAATTTTTGCTGTAAGTCTCTTACTTTCATCAGATAAGCAGCCATGCAGCCATCCTTGGCTTCATATTCTCTTAAAATTTGTCCAACGACCAATTGCGAGTCGCTGTAAATTTATACAACTGTCACTCCAAACTGTATGGCTACTCCTAGCCCTGTGATAACTACTTCATATTCTACATCGTTATTAGTAGCTGAAAATTCAAAGCGAAGTGAGTATTGGAGTTCTTAGGCATCCGAGGAGCAAATTATGACCCCGGCTCCTGAGCCATCACTATTACATGATTCGTCTACATATATTATCATGTTGCTTTGTCGCCTAGGGAGGGTGCTTCAATGAGAGTGAGTTCTGCAATGAAATCTACTAAGGCCTGTGCTTTTATAGCTGTGAACGGTTTAAAATCAATATCAAAATCGTTATGTTCAATAGCCTATTTCAAAAGATGCTCAGATGTCTCCAGCCTATGTAGTATCTATTTAATTGGTTGGTTAGTCATTACCTGTATATGATGAACCTGGAAATACTATTTTAATTTTCTAACTGCCACTATTAAAGCTAGAACCAGTTGTTCAACTATGTTGTACCATGTCTCTGCTTGTCTTAGTACTTAACTCACATAATAAACAGGTTTATGTCCCTTCAAAAGGTCTTTTACCAATACAGCGCTGATGGAGTGAAAAGATACTACCAAGTAGAGGCTTAGATTGTCACCGGGGTTGGGACGAACCAACACTAGTGGTTGCTACAGTGATTTCTTTAACTGTTTAAAAGACTCTTCACATTCCTTTGTCTATTCAAAATTGTTGGACCCCCCTATGGCTTTGAAGAAATGATAACACTTATCCGTAGCCCGTGACATGAAACGATTGAGAGTTGTCACCCTTCCAGTAAAATGTTGAACTTATTTCTTGGTAGCTAGGCTTTTCATGTCTAGGATAGCCTGTATTTTGTCAAGATTGGCTTCAATGCCTCGGTGTGTGATCATAAACCCTAAGAATTTTTGGCCAGATGTGCCAAACACACATTTTTTAGGATTTAACTTCAATTTAAGCTTCCATGCAACACCGAAGACCTCTTGGAGATTCGTTATGTGATCCTTTGCCAATTGGCTTTTAACCACCATGTCATCTATATTGGCTTCAACATTATGACCAATGAATCCATGAAATCCTTGATTTACCCATCTTTGATAAGTAGCCCCGTGTTTTTTAACCCAAAAGGCATAGCGGTGTAGCAGAAAGGTCCACTGTCAGTGACAAAGAAAGTCTTCTCCTGATCACCTTCAGTCACGGATATCTGATGGTAACCAGAAAAACCATCCATGAAGCTTAACCTTTCATGTTAGGACGTTGCATCTACCAGATGGTCTATTCTTGGAAGATGATAAAAATCATTGGGACAAGCTTTATTCAAGTATGTGTAATCTACACACATCCGTCATTCTCCACTTGATTTCTTTACTAATACCACATTTTCCAACCACTCTAGGTAGTGTACTTCTCGAATGAAACCAGCCTCTAGTAGTTTTGTTATCTTCGTAAAAATGGCCTTTTGTCGTTCTGGAGAAAATTGTCTTTTATTTTGTTTGATCAATTTTATTCTGGGAGGGATCACGAGTCTATACTGAGCAATCATGGAGAAAATTCCCTTGATATCATTGGGTCCCCAAGCGAATACGTCTATATTGTCAGCTAAACATGCCACTTATTTATGCTTTTCACCAGAATCTATCCCACCTCTGATTTTTAGAACCTGACCTTCAGCTATCACCAATTTCTCGGTAAGTTGCAACGGTTCGATTCTTCCTTTAGGCTACTCAACGTCAAGCATCATCACCGTATTTTTGAGAAGTATGATGTCTATATAACATCTAATTGATGCCTGATATTCACCCCTTACACATCCTACCCTCGACTAGTGGAGAACTTCATCACTTGGTGGTACGTGGATACCACGGTCCTAACTGCATTCGGAAGTGGACAGCCATAAATCGCATTGTAGGCCATATGAGCTTTCACCAACATAAAGCTGGTCATTATCACCACACTAGCTGAGTAAGTACCGAAAGTCACTGGTATCTTAATTTTTTCCTCTGGTATGACGTTGGCTACTCTAAATCCATAGAGTGGGGTGGTGACAGGTTTGATCTTACTAGGTGATATCTTCAATCCTAGGAAAACTCCCAAGACATAACGTCAACTGCATTACCATTGTCCACTAATACCATCTTCACATTAAAATCTACAATGTCAGCCACTATTACTAGAGCGTCATCATGTGGACAGGTAACGCCTTTCAAGTCTTTATTGTTGAAGGTGATATTCTGGATGAACCTTTCATTTTTATCTACCAAAGTAGATCCACTATTCTGGGCATAGTTCTTTCATGTTGAATTAGAGTGACCTCCAGTAGCAATGCCACCCACCATAACATTTATAACTACAGCACGATGAGGTGGTTGATGTCAATATTCAGCTTCTTTTTCCTTATCTTTATCTATTTTCACAAATATCAAGAGGTGTCATCTTTTTATAAGTCGTTCTATTTCATCCTTTAGCTGCTGCCAGTCCTCAATATCATGTCCATGATCTCGATGGAATTTACAATACATAGTGTCATCTCTCTTGTGTGGTGGCACCCATATTTTTTTGGGCCATACAAGCTCCTTCATATTTCGAATTTCTATCAGGACATTAGTTCTGGATGTATGCAGAGGTGTATTATACACATCCTTCCCAGTACTATGTCGATTAGGGCCTGGGTGGATCATTTTTTGCTTGCCCTTGTCCTCTCGGGGCCTTGGCTCTTCCCGGGTCTTCCTTTTGTTATACTCGAGTTCTTTTCGATCATTCATACCTTTAGTAATGTAAAAGGCTTCTTCTGCATCCATATATTTATCCCCTCTCCGTAGTAACTCGTGCATCGTATTAGGTGGGTTTTTGGAGACTGACATTTTAAAAGGGTGACTTCGAGTTCCATTGATCATAGCAGTGACTACAGCAGATATCTATAGATCCTTAATTCCTAAAGTAGCCCTATTGAATCGGGTGATGAAATCTTTCAATAATTAATCCTTTTCTTAGATCAATTACATTAGGCCAATGGCAGTTTCCTTAGCACGTTTGATGTTGGCAAAGTATACAGCAAACCACTTGAAAAAATTGTCAAATGTATGAATCAATTTTGGGGAAAGGGTAGCTACCCAGTCTCTTAAGTGTTGGTGAGAAAATCCTGCACATAATCGCATCGGGAGTGGCTCGCAATCTCATCAAGTCGACAAAAGCCCTAAGGTGATCGAAAGGGTTAGAGAATCCGTTGTACTTCTCCATCTTTGGCTGTTCGAAGTCTCGTGGCAAGGAGACTGCCATCACTTATAGGAAAAAATGATCTTCTTCCAATACCATAGATTGTTGCCTACTACTTTTTTTAGACATGGCTTCAGCTATTTTGCAACCCATCATATCTTCTAATCGTTGCTCTAGGCTTAACATTGGTGTCTCAACCAGCGTAGGCGTGGGCACCCATGATGGTCGTCCCCAATGTAGATTTGGGCTAGATGTCAATTAATGAAAGTGGGGTATGGTAGGTAGAGCCAGAGAAACTGGAGTCAGCGGTGGAGCTGCCGTTGGCAGTGTTTCCATAGCTAGAAAGTTAGGAGTCTGGAAAAGAGCCCCTAGCGGTAAGGGCCTTACTAGTGGAATGCTAGGACCTTGGGACAGAAATTTAGTAGTGAATGTCCTACCGGCGGAAGGCTAGAATCTTGTGGTGGCTGAGAAACCGTACCGTTTCAATCTTGGAGTAGAGGCGTTAAGGCCACCGCTTGAGCTTGCAGTGTCGTAAGTTGAGCGACAGAGGCAAATTCTTGTTGTGGGTGATTAGTGGTGGTGTTAGACTCGGTGTTTGCATCCCCGTCGGGGGTTGGATGGGAGGTTACATTCTTATCTCTTCCAATTCGAGCCATGACTTCTTTCCCCCGTGTCCACTCCAGTGTGATAATTAGTACTTGATTAAACTCAAATATGCAGAATAACAATAATGAGTATGTGTGCTGTGTTTTTACATGGGGGTTGGCCTCTATTTATAGGGATGGCCTACAGTTACGGCCTTTAATGGTCTTTAATAACGGGTGTCCCTTTATCTTCCTCATTATTAGAAGTTAATGAGGGATGTTTCGTCTTCCTAATTGCTGGTGTTTCATCTTCCCAATGGCCGGTGGTAACTGTAATTCTATGAGTCACCTGTGTAGCTAACCTAACAGCAATTGGGTTATTGTTGTATATTTGTCAGAGGTGAGCTTATGAGACCAAAGAGACGGGCGGGGTGTAAGAGGTGAGCTTATGAGACCAAAGAGGCGGGCGGGACGATGAGGAGAGTGAACACTTGAGGACGGCATCCCAAGGAGTGCAACTATCATCCACCAAAGTATAAACATATCTATCATCACAAGATAATGGTGATGATGAGCCGTGGATTAATTTAAAGAAGTTTCGAAGACAATAATGACTCTTTTGATAAGTTTCTTTGCTTATTTTCTCGCTGAGATTTAACAGAATAATTGTTCCGATGGAATTCTACTTTAACTAATTGTTGTGGCCATTTTCACAACTTTAATACACTATAAAACCAATTTATTAAATGTTGAATGAAATAAGACATGTCCAGTGTTTTCTAGCGAATATGTCCTACATCGGAATAACGCCCTTGGATGTGTATTCAAGATTTCAAGGTGAGACCAATTGAGCTAGATAGCCTGATGGGTTCTTGCCTCTAATATTTGGAATCATGTCGATAGAGTCAGATACACAAGTTTAATTTGGTAAACAGGGACAGTGCTGGCCGAGAACCTACCTTTCTGCACTTCATTACTTAAATTGAATGCCTTGGTGACTGAGATAGTTTGTGCTATTTTGATATGTCTTATTGTGACATGTTATGAGATTGCTCAATTTTCAGAATGTTTTGCGATCACAAGAAGTGTTAAATGTGTCTAGAAGTATAGTAGTGACTGAGACTACGAGATTCTGCTTAGATGAATTTTGCTCTCTTTATTGAGGCCTTTAGTGAAGGAAGTAAAATGAAAAATTTTAACAAACTATTAGGGGATGATTCATGAGTTTACTGAACGAATTATAGAACTTTTCATGTTCATTTGAGGTGTTGTTTACCTACTTAGGCTCACATGGGCAGATTTGCTCTAATAAACTGGCTGAGCTTATGTATTGTATTATATGCAATCTCAACAAACGGTATCCTTATTTTCACATTAGTTGTTTACCTACCCAAGTTATGATACATAAGTGATGCACCGGCTCCTCCAAGAACTCGGGGCATCACATGAATTGACTATTAGCTTGTTTGGCTATGCTCATAAGTTGCAAACTTACCCTGGTCCTTGGTCTAGGGTAGTCTAAACAATGGCCGCACGTGGATATTGTTGTTGGTTATTTTGTTTGAATCACCGACAATATTGATTTTCATCAAAATGTATAGTTTATGGTGACCGTCGACAATCAATGACAGAATTGTTTTTAGTGTTAATAAGTTATATTAAAAATTATTATTTTTCATGAAATGGCCACTTCAAAGATTTAGCCTTATGATCCCATGTTGCTTGATCAGCGTATGGTCATTTGATTAAACTCATTCTCTTAGAAACCTCATTTTGAGAAAGAGCCACAATGACAAATTAATTCCTTTGTATGTTTCTTTCTCAAGCTCGTATATATGTTTGTACACTCCTATAGTTTACTCTCAATCTCTTAGAATATTTTCAATATGTCTTTAAAGTGACCGTCCTTTATCTTAAATCGTTATATTTATAGCTCTTGCTATTGCGTTCGTAAAATTTGCACCGTAATACATTTAAGAGGTAATTAGAATGAAAGCTTAATTAATTTCTCCCTAAAAGAAATATAGTTTAAGATTCCCATTTTGTGTTGTCATGACCCTAAATTGTCGCGTAAATTTCACACATGTGACACAAATAAAAATTTGGCATAAAAGGCTAAAGTTGCTTTTTAAAATGGGACTTCATGACACGACCCGTCCCGAACAATATTATATACCGAAGACGTGACGTTCGCTGATGGTGAATACTAACCAGAGGTTGGACCCACCACCAAGGCTACTATAGTTACAACTCATTATTTCTTATTTTTAAGAAAATTTCGGCATTATCTCCCCTGTAATTTAGACTAACCAACCTGAAATAAATTACAACATATCCCACCAAACTTATTCATAACTAAATAGGACAATTTGCCCATCCAATACCTATAACAAAACAACGCGATAGAGACTAGCCGAAACATAATACTTTTACTATTGAATTAACATAAACTGTACATACGGATGCAAAATACATAGTGAGCCACCTATCTATTTATAAGTGATGCAAAATGATATCCAAAAATGAACATGTATCCCCAAAGTAATGACTACATACTCTATGAAGTGAGTCACATTAAATAACTCTGTTGTGTGGCTCCGACTTCGGACTCAAAATCTTTAAATCCAAAAGCTGCCCAGAAACTCAACCGCTACCTGATAAGAAAAATCATCATTGGAAAATAAATGAGTTGATAGGATCAGTAAGTGGATATTTTCAAAAATAATTATACTCTTTTCATTTATAGATACCATTGAAAACGAGCTCACGTCACTTAAAAATTCACATTATAACTTCTCATAACGTAAATGAGCCCACATCTAAATCGACATTTACATCACATTAATTTCAACAAGTAATATCAGCTCATAATCGTAGAATATTCATCAGCTAAAATATATATCATCACTTCATCATATCCTCATATCACAGTATAATGGAAAATCTCATCAAAATGTACCTATTTTATATAATATCAGCATGCGTGCACAGACTGCCTCAAATGGCTAAGCTTTCTAGTATACGACCAAGACCCCTCAGTGTACATGATTCACGGTCAAGACCCCTCAATGTACGAATACACGGCCAAGGCCCCTCAGTGTACTACTCATAAAAAGACAAGACCCCTCAGTATACTAGAATAATCAATGAATTCATTGGGTACTTTTTATAGATTTAAACGTCATCTCAATTCACATTAATTTCATAATAGGCAATTTCACAATCTTTAGAATTCACAAGATAACATAATTCAATAAACAATTATAAGAAATCACGTAATTTAACATTTAGTGATATAATATCTTATAAATGAAATCTAAATTTTCTAAAATATATTTTTCCACTCACAATTATCTATTGAAGACTAAATCGGCTGATAGACTGTCCCGATATTTGAGTCACTCCCTGAGATAACAATAGAATCCAATTCAAAACTCACTTATGATTCTCCTTTTTGTAGAATCCAATAATTAAGGTTAAGAATTGAATTGCTAATTCTTAACCCACTATAAACACACAATTAAACCAATTCTTAAAATTGAAGTTTCTCTTCTTACCTCGTATCGTAGCTAAAAAAAATAGAGAACTAGTTGTTTCAAAAGCACTCTAATTTCAAAAGTCTAATGAATCCACTAAATTTTTGGTGAAGAAAATGGAATCATTTGGCTACAATTTTTCCCGCTTCTGGTACATATTGTAAAAGAAAGTGAAAATGAAAGGAAAGAAACCAAATGCAAGATAAGGAGGAATGAAATTATTTATTTGGTTATGCTTTCTGTGCCACCGCCTGACTTTCATCCATTATCCTTTTTTTTTTTTGAAACTTGGCATGACATAGTTGGCCAAGAATTTATTTGTTTCTTACAAACTCACTCCCTTCAAAAAATTTCGTCCTCGAAATTCAACCGGTTATGCACTGAAGAGCTGTGGATACTGAGAACGCATCTGATCTTCATTTTCCCATGTAGCCTCTTCTATTGCGTGATTTTTCCATAACACTTTAACCATTGCTATAGTTTTACTTTGAAGAACTTGTTCTTTTCTATCTAATATTCCAACTGGTTTTTCATCATATGTAAGATTCTCTTTCAATTCAACTGGTTGCGATTCCAATACATGAGACGGATTTGGAATATACTTACGGAGCATGGAAACATGAAACACATTATGAATTCTTGCTAACTTAGTTGACAAGGCTAAACGATAAGTAACTGGACCAATGCGCTCAATAATCTCATATGGATCGATATATCTTGGACTCAATTTTCCCTTTCTACCAAATCTGAGAAAACCCTTCCATGAAGATAATCGTAGAAAAACTCTATTTCCAACTTCAAATTCAAGAATTCTTCTACGATTTTCTGTGTAATTTTTCTATCTGTCTTGAGCCGTCTTTATTTATTTTTTATTAGTTTCACTTTCTCAGCAGTAATCTGAATAAGTTCAGGGCCTAAAAGTTTTCTTTCACCAACCTCATCCCAACAAACTAGATTTCTGCACTTTCTACTATATAGTGCCTCAAAAGGAGCCATTTCTATACTAGAATGATAAATGTTATTAAATGCAAATTCCATTAAGGATAGATGAGTATCCCAATTCCCTTTAAACTGAAGAACACAGGCTCGTAACATGTCTTCTAAAGTCTGTATAGTCCTTTCTGATTGGCCATCTGTTTGTGGGTGAAAAACTGTACTATAATGTAGTTTAGTACCCATGGCTTTCTGCAAACTAGGCCAGAATTTAGAAGTGAAATGCGAATCTCTGTCTGAAACAATAAATATTGGTGCTCCATATAAACTAATTATCTCATCCACATATATTTTCGCTAGTTTATCCAATGAATAAGTAACTTTAATCGGCAAAAATCTGGCAGTTTTTGTCAATCTGTCTACCACGATCCATATACCATCATGACCACTCTGAGTACGAGGAAGCCCAAATAAGATACATTTTAGTATACGATAATGTTCCTTAAGTATACGATACATTTCTTCATTCCGTGCCACCAATAATGTTCCTTAAGTATACGATACATTTTAGTACTACCCGGATGCATTGCATAAGTTGAACTATGTGCCTCTTCTAGAATTTCTTTCTTTAACTTTGAGTCATCCGGAACACATAGTCTACTTCCTATAACCAAAGTTCCGTCATCTCGAATAGTATAATCTGTGTGTTTACCATTACTAACTTCTTCTTTCAATTTACTCAATATCGGATCTTGAGTCTGAGATTCTCTAACTTTGTCAATCAAAATAGGCCTCACTTGAAAATTAGCAGATAATGCTCCCAAACTGGTCACTGATAGTTGAGCATTCCAAACTTTGAACTCACCGAAGAAGGAATAGCAAATTGTATTAGTTTGATTTGTAGAAGTAGATGTCTTTCCACTGAGAGCACCAGCAACTACATTAGCCTTCCCTAGATGATAATCGATTCTGCAGTCATTATCTTTTATTAGCTCCAACCATCTACTCTGTCTCAAATTCAGTCCTTTCTAATCAAAGATATACTTTAAGCTTTTATGGTCTGTAAAAATTTGACACCTCTCACCATACATATAATGTTTCCAAATTTTCAATGCTAAAACAACTGCGGCCAACTCTATATCATGTGTAGGATAATTCAGCTCATGTTTCTTTAACTGTCTAGAGGCATAAGCTATGACCTTCCCATTTTGCATCAAAACACAACCCAAACCTTGACGTGAAGCATCACTGTAATCACAAATTCCTCGCCCGGAGATGGAAGAGTAAGTACTGGGGCAATAACTAATCGATATTTCAGTTCTTGAAAACTCTTTTCACATTCTTCAGCCCACACAAATTTGACATTTTCTTTAGTCAGACTAGTCAAAGAAAGAGCAATTTTGGAAAAGCCTTCAACAAAACAACGGTAGTACCTTGCTAAGCCAAGAAAACTATATACTTCAGTCACATTAGTAGGTCTTTCCCATTTTACCACTGCATCAATTTTATGTGGGTCTACATAAATTCCCTCTGCTAATATAACATGCCCTAAAAATATCACTTTGTCGAGCCAAAAGTCACATTTACTGAATTTAGCATATAATTGTCTATCTCACAAGACCTGTAAAATGATTCTAAGATGCTCGGTATGCTCATCTTGATTTCGAGAATATACCAATATATCATCAATAAATACAAATACAAATCTATCGAGATACAGATGAAACACTCTGTTCATTAGATCCATAAATGTTGTTGGGGCATTGGTCAATCCAAACGGCATCACAAGAAACTCGTAATGGCCATACCGTGTTCTAAAAGCAATTTTTGGTACATCCCCATTCCTGATTTTTAGTTGATGATATCCTGAACAAAAATCAATCTTTGAAAACACTGTAGTGCCCCGAAGCTGATCAAATAGATCATCAATACGTGGCAAAGGATATTTATTACAGATTGTCACTTTATTCAACTTTCTGTAGTCAATGCACAATCGCATGGTGCCGTCTTTCTTCTTTACAAAAAAAACTGATGCTCCCCACGGAAATACACTAAGTCTGATAACTTTTTCAATTCTGATGGAGCCATTCTATATGGTGCTTGTGAAATAGGTGCAGTTCCTGGAATTAGGTCAATAGTAAACTCAACTTCCCTATTTGGGGGTAGACCCTATAATTCTTCTAGAAATACATCAGGAAAGTCTCGGACAACTGGGTTGTCTTCAAGTTTTATCTTACTAACTTCTGTATCAATTACATGAGCTAAATACGCATAACAACCCTTCTTTAGTAATCTTCTAGCGTCAATAGCGGATATCATACAAGATGGCAAGATTCTATGCTGTCTACTAAATATAACTTCAGGTTGTCCTGATCGTCTAAACACAACCTCTTTACGAAAACAATCAACTGATGCGTGATTTGCAGCTAAGAAGTCCATGCCCAAGATAACATCAAAATCATGGATAGCAAGAGATATTAAATTTTCCTTGAACTCCTGATCATTCACCTTGATCCCACAATCTCGATATACATTCTTAGCTAAAAGAGATTCTCCTACTGGTGTGCCCACTACCAAACAACTATCTAAAGGTTCTAGCTCTTGATTCGCATATATGGCAAGTGCAATTGAAATAAAAGAGTGTGTAGATGGGGGATCAATTAAAATATGAGCATCTCTATCAAAAATAGATAACGTACCCATAATTACATCTGGTGACTCTTCTACTACCTGCTGTGTCATAGCAAAAACTCTTGCCTGATTCTTTGGACGTCCTGCTTGGCCTTTCAGTTTTACCCCGCTACTACTTGCTACATTGGGCTGAACTTCACTATTTGTGCCTACTTTATTAGTCAAAGTATCTTCTTGGATCTGATTCTGTCTTGTACTACCCACACTCTGCTGGGAAAATATCCTTGGTGATATGCCACTCTCCTGTACTAGAACTGGGCAATTTCTTCGTATATGCCCCGCTTGGCCACAATGATAACAGACACCAAACCCCTTGAACTTCAAACACTCGCCCAAGTGAAATTTTCCACAAACCTTGCAATGAGGAAATTTTGTGCTGCTGGAACTCTCTCCATATCTCGGAGTAAATGATTTCTGGAAGAAACTCAGAGTAGGATGACGATTACTCCTTGATTGCTGTATCGTACTTTGGCTGAATCTAGAGCCTTGACTTCCTCGTGATCTGGGCTTGAACTGGCTTGAAATAGAAACACCAGGTCGAAATCCTCTATTATCCCTCTGAGGTGGTCTGTAGTTAGAAATTTCTGTCCATGTCTGACTACTGCTAGCTCTAGATTATATCTGTTCTTTATCAGTTTGTCTATCTGACATACTTTTCTCCACTCTCGAAGCCGATTCTACTAATTTGCCAAATTCACTCCAACCCGCTACAGTCACTGATGATCTAATCTCTTCTTTTAAACCATCTTCAAAACGTCTGTGTTTGTCAATTTCATTACCAACTAGGACTTGAGCATATTTCGAAAGTTCAATAAACTTCTTCTAATATTCCGCAACAGTTGAAGACCCTTGTACTAGCCTCAAGAACTCATCCTGTTTAGTATCTTTAAAAGAACGGGAGTAGTAAGCATCATAAAACAAAAAAGTAGTACGCCTAAAATCTGCCCAAGTTATAATAGAAGGGTCTAGATATTTGTTCTGCACTGACTGCCACCAATTGTATGCTCACTCTTCTAACAAAAAAGTGGCAAGACGAAATTTTCTATCATCTGGACAACTCATCACATCAAAAACTCTCTCTACTTTTATCATCCAGGCCTCGACAACTGCAGGATCAGTTGTGCCTGTAAAAACTTTAGCCCCTAACTTTGTTGCTCTCTTAATACTGAAATTTCTATATGTATTGCGCAAAGCCGAAACAACTGCAGTAGCAATTCTTTCAACATCAATTAGGTCATTTTCAAGCACATTTCCCTGTCTCGGATGTTCAGGTGGTTGAGGAACTGATTATTCTATTATTTCATCCTCTCCAAGATTATCTCTAATAGGAGCAATATGAGTCTGGGGCAAAATATCTTAGAGCCTGCGAGTTCTGCCACCACGACACATAACTCACCTACATGATATGCATGATATGGTAAATATCAGACTGCATGTGTCATGCAAACAAGCCTATAAACTCTAAACCATGCTTTGATACCAATCTGATACGACCCATCCTGAGCAATATTATATTCCCGAGACGTGACGTGCGCCGATGGTGAATACCAACCAGAGGTTGGACCCACCACCAAGGCTACTATAATTACAACTCGTTATTTCTTATTTTTAGGAAAATTTCGACATTATCTCCCCTGTAATTTTGACTAACCAACCTGAAATAAAATACCACATATCCCAACAAACTTATTCATAACTAAATGGGACCATTCGCCCATCCAATACCCATAGCAAAAAAACGCAGTAGAGACTAGCCGAAACATAATACTTTTACTATTGAATTAACATAAACTGTACATACGGATACAAAATACATAGTGAGCCACCTATTTATTTACAAGTGATCCAAAATGATATCTAAAAATGAACATGTATCCCTAAAATAATGACTACATGCTCTATGAAATGAGTTATACTAAATAACTCTGTCCTGTGGCTCCAACTTTGAACTCAAAAGCTTTATATCCAAAAGCTGTCCAGAAACTCAACCGCTACCTGATAAGAAAAATTATCGTTGGAAAATAAATGAGTTGATAGGCTCTTTGAGTGGAGATTTTTAAAAATAATTATACTCTTTTCATTTATAGATACTATCGAAAACGAGCTCACATCACTTAACAATTAACATTATAACTTCTCATAACGTAAATGAGCCCACATCTAAATCGACATTTACATCACATTAATTTTAACAAGTAATATCAGCTCATAATCGTAGAATATTCATCAGCTAAAATATATATCATCACTTCATCATATCCTCATATCACAGTATAATGGAAAATCTCATCAAAATGTACCTATTTTATATAATATCAGCATGCGTGCACAGACTGCCTCAAATGGCTAAACTTTCTAGTATACGACCAAGACCCCTCAGTATATATGATACATGGTCAAAACCCCTCAGTGTACGAATACATGGTCAAGATCCATCAGTGTACTACTCATACACGGCCAAGATCCCTCTGTATACTAGAATAATCAATGAATTCATCGGGTACTTTTTATGGATTTAAACGTCATCTCAATTCACATTAATTTCATAATAGGCAATTTCACAATCTTTAGAATTTACAAGATAACATAATTCAATAAACAATTATAAGAAATCACGTAATTTAACATTTAGTGATATAATATCTTTTAATTGAAATCTAAATTTTCTAAAATATATTTTTCCATTCACAGTTATCTATTGAAGACTAAATCGGCTGATAGACTGTCCCGATATTTGAGTCACTCCCTGAGATAACAATAAAATCCAATTCAAAACTCACTTATGATTATCCTTTTTGTAGAATCCAATAATTAAGGTTAGGAATTGAATTGCTAATTCTTAACCCACTATAAATACACAATTAAACCAATTCTTAAAATCAAAGTTTTTCTTCTTACCTCGTATCGTAGCCCAAAAAAAATAGAGAACTAGTTGTTTCAAAAGCACTCTAATTTCAAAAGTCTAATGAATCCACTAAATTTTTGGTGAAGAAAATGGAATTATTTGGCTGCAATTTTTCCCACTTCTGGTACGTATGTAAAAGAAAGTGAAAATGAAAGGAAAGAAACCAAATGCAAGATTAGGAGGAATGGAATTATTTATTTGGTTATGCTTTATGTGCCACCGCCTGACTTTCATCCATTATCCCTTCTTTAAAAAAAAAAAAAAAACTTGGCATGACATGGTTGACCAAGAATTTGTTTGTTTATTACACTTCAACATAGTAAAAGGCGTGTTTTGTTCTTATTTGATCATAGCCATTAAGATTAGTGACTCAGATCATCTTGTGGTTGTATCTCTTATAAATAGTTTTTTTGTTCACTTTCTACGGTCAGATTGAGAGTTATGGTGTTTTGAGTGCAATCATCTTCTACGTCTACCTCTTTAAAATTAGACTATGATCTTTTGAGTGAAGATCTTGACTTCTGTAATGTTTTAGTGTGTATAGATAGTTATATATTTTGGTAGAGAGAAGTCTCTTTGTGAGGTTCTTTTGCTCGAGCATATATTGAGTCTCTTGAGACCAGATCTGTGTGATTGGATGTGTATACTGTTGTAGAGCTCTGGGAATGTAAGCTCAAACGTTAAGTGGGCCAAATCTGGTAAAAAAATCTTGGTGTTCTTTACTGTTTTTGTTTATCTAAGTGGTAATAATTTCACAATTAGTGAGAACTTAGAATTAACCTAAAATCTACAGTGGTCTCAAAGCAATCTTAGGTTCTCTTAGGGTTTTATTCTTGGTTATCTACTGAAAACTAGATGTGGAAAATGGGTCGAGCAGTGGCTCACCGACTCGGACCATCTTGGCTTGGCCTATAATGGCAAAGGCTCGTTGTGGGACAAGCCCGAGTATGAGCCGAGCTCGAAAAAAGGGGAAAATAGACGGGCTGGCTCGTCCATGCTCGTGGGCATTTCCCATGAGCCACAAGCCAAGAGTTACGAGCTGGCTCGTGGTCCTAACAGTCCTATTGATGAGCA
The DNA here is from genome assembly GCA_030279155.1 of Forsythia viridissima. Classification (NCBI taxonomy): domain Eukaryota; kingdom Viridiplantae; phylum Streptophyta; class Magnoliopsida; order Lamiales; family Oleaceae; genus Forsythia; species Forsythia viridissima. The sequence continues at coordinate 30,200,472 of CM059042.1, forward strand.
CAACTTTAGTATACATTTTACCCGCTTATCTTATTTTGTTATTAATTATTTATTGATAAAAGTATTAATTATGATCTTATTTAAATTAGGACATATTATGAACAACTATAAAGATTTAGGGCTCAAGATGGAAGTTTTTGAAAGTATGGGACCAATCTTAAAGTTTGGAGCAAAAAGGACTTAACCTGCAAGTAAAACTTGAATTGGGGACCAAATTGTATACATGTTATAACTTAGAGGACAAAGTGTGCAAATATAGAATTGAAATCCAATTTGGCAGCAAAAGCTTACTGTTTGCCACGGTCAACTGTAGTTTGACCATGGCAATTTTAATTTTACTGTTTGACAAGCAAATCGCAACTCGTCTGGATTTTTTTTAGATATTTTCAACTCTAAGTCGAGGTTTTTTTCGTCTTTTCATGTACACGAGTTTTAAAATTGATAAAAAAAACTATATATGGGAAGACAACGGCTAAAAAACAAGAGAGAAGAATCACGTGGCGAAGAAGAGTTTTTGGAAGATTTCTTCTCTTTCAATCCGTGCAGGTTCTATCAAATCTTTTTTTTTATTTAATTATGTTCTTCTAATTTTATTGAGTCAAGGTAGTCGATGAAACCTTGTTTAAACGAAGTGATTATCTTATTATCCTTTTAATTTCATTTTCAGGCTTTAATTTCCATAGTTCGTTCTTGTTGGATTAATTAAATAAAATCTCTTTCATCTTAAATATCACATATTCTAGATAGTTAGAAGCTAATTTAATTAATTCGTGCTTGGTGCTTGAACTTGTTCTATTAATTTCTTTTGATTTTTCGTTATCTTGTTATCGATTTGGGAAACAAAGAATGCATAGGATGCGAAACCTTTTATTCTTTGTTTTCTTTTAATTGAATTTGATACGGGAAGTAAATGGGAGCCGATATTGGATTTTTTTCTTTTGAATTTAATTGATAAATATTTTAAGACGATAATCGAATTGATTTCGAGTTGTCGTTTGTTTTTTAGAATTAATCAATAATTGGATAATTGCTAAGTTAAACAATGGTGGATTCCAAAACCTTGGTACTTTAAACAACTTGAACGTCCAACTTAACTTTTTAGCATAGTTAATTAATCTTTAAGTTAAATTATTTTAACTAAACTCATTTCGACCCAACTAGCCTATAATAATAGTTAATTTGGTTTAAATTACACTTTCTTCATTGCATCGACCTCGACGCTATTTTTCTATATTCCAATAGATTCGTGCAATTGTAAGTTATTTAAAATTTGACAACACCTATGACCGTTTGGAATCCAATGGAAAACCTTTTTTTTAACCATATAAATACCCACCTCTAAACTAATTTTCTTCACACCTCAATCTCTCAATCTGTTTTACACACAAATTTATCAACCATTCTCAAATCTCATTATCTCAATATTTATTTATTTATCATTTATTATATAAGCTCAGTATTAGTTATTTATTTATTTATTTCTAATTTTCTACTATCTCTACTACATTTCTAGTTTTCTACTATTCTCTTTATAATTTATTCAAAATTGTTTACAATAGAAGTGATGATGATTTTAAGTGGTCTTAATGACATTCCAATTCCTAGTGATATAAATCTTGGTGATGATTATAGTAGCACCGATCTTATTGAGTTGGATGACATTCAAGAAGAATTTGACACACAAACAAATACAATCATCGGTTCGAGCACTAAAAGAAGAGCTAAAAAGCAAAAGACTAGGTGATGGGATCATTTCGATTTGGTGCCCATTGGTAAACTAATAGGCGGACTGCCTGAGTACAAAGTACATTGTAAATGCTATAAATAAAAATTAGCGTGGTAAAAAGAGATAGGCACGACTCATCTAAACAGACACTTCAAAAAATGTGTTTAAACACGGAGGGTTGGAATAAAATCAAATCCAACTCCACCTTGGAGCTCCCAGAGCCAGCTCTAGTTCTACTCCCATTCTATACAATTGGGTCTATTTACAAGATAGCATACGCCGCGAAGGCATGACGTAGTTGGTGGCAAGTGTCGTATTTCCACTTAGCTTGGTGGAAATTCCTCATTTCACAAAATTCGTACGAAGGTATCTCCAACCAAGGTACCAATCTTTTGCTAGAAATACTCTTCGATCAGACACTATTGTTTTATTTAATAACAAAAAAGAAGCTATTATACGTGATATTAATAATAATACTAGTATTTTATCTTTCACTTAGGATTTATAGTCCAGTAATAACGACAAAGGATATATGGCTGCCACTATATACTACATTGATAAACATTGGATCATGCATAAAAAAATAATAGTATTTAGAATAATTAACTATCCTTATAATGGAGGTAATATTTTTTATGTTTTAAGGGATATTTTACATGAATTTAATTGTGAAACAAAGATCCATAGTTTCACTTTTGACAATACTTGCTCCAACAATATTATAATTAAAAAATTAAGTGAATATTTACATCCAAAATTTAATGGTATTTTATTTCAAATTCGTTATGTATGTCATGTTTTTAATTTAACTTTGAAAGATGAGTTAAAATTCATAGAAGAATAAATTACAAAAAATTAGATACGCTACTAATTATATTATAGTCTCACCCGTTAGAAAACAAGTTTTTAGTACTCTACGTGTCGAAAATGGACTTCAAGAAAAAAGTTTTTGCACCAATGTAGGCTATAGGTGGAATTCAACATATCTCATACTTGAATCTTGTAAAGGTACGAATATTGCATTACTGCATATTATAACGACCGACACTCACACGGTCTGGAATATGATTTTCAAACATATGATTGAGAAATCTCTCATCATGTTAGAAATGTTTTGAAATTTTTTTATGACGCAACAAATGCATTTGCATGTGTATATTATCTGACTACTTTACTAGTTCTCAATCATTTATATTATATTGCTAAATATTTTAATAGGTATAAGAATTTTTCTATTTTTTCTAACATTATATTAGCGATGGAGGCTAAATCTGGAATATATTTGCAAGAATTGCCTATATTATTTACATTACATCCATTATGGATCCCAGACTTAACTTAGAGGGTACCAAAGTAACCATAACGGCAATTTCACAAAAATTAACTCATGGGAATCTACTAACATACAGTAATTTAGAAAATAAAAATTATGTGAAATGTATGGTTCTACGCTAAAAAGACTGGTAGGAACGTCAGATGACCCCTTGTTCCAATACCTGCTTCGCCATTACTTGACGATAATGACTTATGAAGTTACCTTAGTTAAGTTAGGGATAGTCAACATACTAGTAATTCTTCTTCTTTCCTTTCCTTTCCTGTACTACAAATGTAGGATTAGGTGCTACTAATATACCTTCATAGTTAGTTAGGTATTTCGCCCACGACATGTGCTAAGTATATTAGATGATGAAAATAGGAAAGAATTCGATATACTACGATGGTGGAGACAAAATAAACATCAATACCAAATTGTTTCAATTATGGCACGCTATCTACTATTTACCCAGTATCAACTGTAGCATCGGAGGCTTCTTTTAGTACATGTGGCAATATTCTGTCTGATTTCAAGTCAAGATTTAAAGTCAGAATATTAGAAAGCTTAATGTGTCTGAAGGACTTGGAGGATGCCGAACTTCAGATCCAAGATAGAGTAGACAGAATGATGGCTGAAGAATTTGAAGATTTGAATACTTGAATTATTTGTAAGTATTGTTTGTGTAAATATATTTAATTCGTCTTACTTTTACAAAAAATTGTACACGCAACAACTTGATCGTGTACAATTTTAACTCTGTCTACGTTAAAAGTAACCAGTCCCAAGCCTGGAAAAAATGAGGAGGGTTTTAAACTTTTAAGTTGTAACTGAAAAATTTTCTTATACTTTATTTCTTTTTTATTTTTAAATTATCAGAAACAATATTCAAACTTCAAAGTTTAAAATGAAAAAAAGAAAAAGAAATAAAGAGCTGGGCTCGTAGGCCGCTCGGCTCAGCTCGTTCGGCCCACGAGCCAAAGGGCCTAACCGAATAGCCGGCTCGGCCCATTGCCATCTCTGCTGAAAACAATGATTATTATCCATTGCAAAGGGTTCGCTTTAAATTCTTAGGGTGAAAAACCTAAGCCCTAAGAGAAAACTTGCTGGAAGTTATTTTTTATTATCCTACTCGAGGCAATGTACGAACACATTGGATGTTTGCTCGCTAAATTTTAACCTAATCCTTTTTATTACAAATCAACACGTGTCTTTGTATGTCAAATTTGTGATTCTTGCTGTAAATAATTAATTATGTGCAAATATTTTTCACTTACATTATAAATACAAGTGTATGCAAGATTGGTTGTTGAAATCTATTGTGCTATAGATGTCTTTTCTTTAACTGTTCTTTTTATCCTCTATAAATTTGGATTTCCCTTGCCTTTACCTAACTTGTGTTGTCCTTGACCTGAGAACAAGATTCACACGGAGTCTTGAAGTCCGCAAAGCAAAGTATAACTAAGACCTAGTTTTTTTTTTTTTTTTTGTTATCTCTTACTCTGTTTTTGTTTGTTTTAAATTTTACTTTGTGTTTATTGCTTTCTTCTTAAAATAAGTACAGTAAGTTTTCTTTGCAAATAAGTATAAATCTATGATATGTATGTCTTCTATAAGATTGTATCTTGAAAAGTACTTTCTACTGAACTTAGCAAAGTTTTTATGTAAAATTGTTCTATAAAACTCCAACAATGAGTTCAAACAATTTTGAAGTTGGTGTTATTAATGGAAAATGAGATTTCCCAATTTGGTATAAAATGAGATAAATTCTTGTTCATAAAAACTGTCTAGAGCCATAGATGGCAATTTCCCAGTCATGGAATTTGTCACCATGATTGAGGATAAAAAAATAGAGGCAGGTGAACTGGCTTATACTTCTGCTATTCTCTATTTATCTGATGTTGTCCTTAGGAAAGTTGGTAAACTTTATACTGGTTTTGATCTAATGCCCTCGGTTGGCATTGTTATAATGCCCACCGAGACAAGTGTCCCGCACTCATTGGATGAATGTAAAGTGTAACAACCGGATATTTTTTGGCTTTTAATTTCAAGTAAATAAATTTTTTACTTTCGGCGCCACCACGAACCCCTAGTACATAATAAAATATTTTTTTTAGTGACGTTAAATGTTGCGCGCGTTTGCTTTAAATTTTTATTTGACGAAAAAGGAAGTATGATTTTATCACCGAGCTTCGTTAAATTTTCTTACATCGAATAAATGTCCTTGGTTTAATTTGTTGATTTAATTAAAGCCAACTTTTTAAATTAAATACTAAGGAAATATTTTTAACACCGATTTCGGCCTATGCTAGTCCAATTTTCAGCAAAGGAAACCGCCCCCTTTTGATGCCAAAATTAGTAAGCTTTTAGCACAAAAAAGTTTCGCCGTAATTAACACCAAATGGCCCCTTATTCTTGCCAGAAAAACACCTCCAAACAGACCTTTATTCCTTGCCAGAAAACATTCCCAAACAGCCCCTAAACCTTGATGAAAAACTGCCTTCCTAACTTCCCCACAACCACATTTTCGGCCCCCATGATCTCCACCACTCAAACCATTTCAAACCTCAGCCAAACCCCTTCCTTTTCACCTCAAGAAAACCGCAGCTCAGCCTAATTGATCCACCATTTTAACCCACTAAAGTTTCAGCCAACTGCCCCATGAAAACTACCGAAAAACTGCTCACTAAGTGCTCCTTTATCTCCAGATTTTTGGCCCCTTAAGTCTCAGATTTTCCCTCATTGTTTCAGCCACCAAATCAAATTGTTTAGCTCCCATTTTACCTACAGAATTCGGCCCCCCTGAAGTCCCAATTGAGCTCCATAAATCAGCAGCAAACAGTCCAGAAATTTCCCCCTGTGCACTACAGTTTCGGTCCCCCACAATCAGCCATAAGTTCCAGCTTTTAATTCCTTTAACACTCCAATTTTATCACCTCAATTTCGTCCACACTGCAGCCCAGAAACCAGTCCAAAATTTAAGCAAAAACCTTCCTTCCTCCCTCAGAATTTCGTCCAGCAAACAGCCCCATATTTCTGCATTTGTCCAGTCCCAAATTTCCATCTTTTCTCCCTCACTTTCAGTTCAGTTTTCGACCAGCAGTGAAGGTTCTTAACCTTGATTTTTAATTCACAAAAGTTTCCTATATACATATATATTTATATAGTGTTCAATTTTGGGTTTATGGAAAGCTGCAGAAACAGTTTTCTTCATCAAATCCTCAACCGAAAACTCGTTTACAAGGTAGTTTCACTTAATATTTTTACTGCAATTTTGAAATGAAGTTTCGGAAAAATTATTATGTTATTTGAATGTCATGCAAACTTATTTATGAAGGAACTTATGATAGTGATTGAAAGTAATCACTTTAACATGTTTGTGATTGAAAGAAATCACGTATAATGATGATGATGATGTTATGTGGTGCCGGCTACCATTTTTTTATGATATGATGTACGTTTCAAAAATCATGGCATGTCGAATTCATGTTTAAGTAAAATTTTCCACATGTCATAAGTATTGCTACTGAGTGTTTCTTATGAAATACTCACTCCCAAACGAATAATTTTTCAGATTGAACTGATCGGCGTTGATGAGATGGCGATAGATTAATGAGCTTGTCATGAAAAGTCTTATATAGTTTATGTTTAGACGTCGAAATGATCGAGTCAATTATGATGTAATTACTTATTTTAAGTATTTGATTCAGTATTTAATTATGTAATATGTACGGAAGACAAGATGTTGGTTTAATTGCCGTTCAAAGTTTTAAATTGGAAATGTCTGAGATTCATTTTCAAACTTTTCAGCTTACTGTCCCCTTTTCGAAAAATCATAACTTTTTATACAGTTGAAGTTTTTGAGTGAATTCAGTTTCTATGTAAACCCCTATATGTGTTCTAATAACAGAAATTGGAATCACTTAAAAACTCCATCGGATGAATTTATTTTGGGCGTTTGAACGGGCTGCCTTAAGGTACCCGGGAATGTTTTTCAAGCATCTTTGGCTATATTTTTCGCCTACCAAATGACGTAGCTAAAGTTTGAAATTTTTACATGTTGTATTATACAGTCCCAAGTATCTACATTTTAAATTTCATATTTTTTTGAGTTTGTTTGGATGGTCTAATAAATTGTGGCGACACCTATCACGGTATAGACAAAACTATGAAATTTTGAAGAAAATTCCTTTTCCCTTGCACGCTTGTCTTTTTTCCGCAACAATTAAATTTTTAAAACCCTTCAAGGGCATGGGAAATATTATTTGGAGTCGTCAAATAAAATTTTAGAGATTATTTTAGTGACCCTCCGGATTGAGAAAATCTGGGGCGTTACATAAAGTGGGTCTTTACACTCATCCAATGAGTGCATGACAAGTGTTCCGGTGGACATTAGATCAAGCCCAAACTTTATACCACCAGTAAACTTCAGAAATATTAGAAGACTTTTTTTTTTGTTAAATCTCTTCCCAATAAACTCTTTCTTTTGTAAAGGTTCTTCAGTTTTAAAATAAATTCCTGAAAAGACCTCGACGAAAATTTGGATATCAATAAATTGGTACAAGATATAGAAATTGTGGAGAAAAAAAGCTATGAGTAATATAAAGAAGTTTTGCCGCTTAATGCTATTCCTAATACATATAAATGTTAAAAATGTCATAAATATGACAAAGATGCTCGAACCCTGACATTGTCATTAAAAGTTGAAAAACAAGAAAGTGAGAATGTTGAAGAAAGAAATGTCATCAAGTATGACAAAGATGCTCTAACCCTGAAATTATCTTGGTGTTCTTAGAAGTAAAGAAATGGAACTTAAAATTGAAAACCAAGAAAGTAAGAATGGTGAAGCCTTAATGGTCACAAGAAGATCCCAAAATAGGCAAAATGGCATCAAGAACATAATAATAGAAATTAGAATAATAATAAAAAGAAGAACATCGGAAGGTCTAGGTCTAAATCAAGTGCTAGGGCAAGAATGGTTGTGCCAAGTTGTGTCACTTTATTAAATATTCCTACCAAAAAGAAAAAAAGAAAAAAAATGAACAGAAAGAAAAGTTGGTAAAATTAGTGCATTATTTATATTCAAACAATTAATCACATGCATGCAAAACGAACAAAATGATGAGTTACAAAAATATCAAAAATTGAAGAATTAGATTTGGTTGAAGACAAGAGTTTCGAGTATTTTTTCTTAAGATGTAATTACCCCACACAGGTGCTTACGGTTTCTTGGCACACGTCTCTCAAGATACAACGAAAACTTGTCGTAATAGGAGTACTCTAAATTACGAGAACAATGAACCCGACAACATTTTGTTCTCTCTTTAAATGAAAATTGGACTTGAACTTTAAATTATTTCTATACTAAAATGATTTGTGCAAAAAGTGCAACGATATTTTGTGTAAAGTGAAGTGATTTTATTTGCAATCATAAGAGCCCTATTTTTATATCTAAAACGTTGTGTCTCAAAAGACACAACTTTATAAAAAGGAATGTCCAAAAGACATGTCTTGTTGGATAGACATGTCGAAAAAGGACATGTCCCTAAAATGAAATGATGTGACTGTTTAGAAATGATATGTTTAAACAGGTACGACTTTTCAACCAAATGATTCTAGAATATTTTATACTATTCTAATATTTTTCAACAATATTCGTATATTTAAGCGATTCATTTTGGGCCTCAATTTCTCATTCACCCGAAATTGATTCGAGCAACTAAATATACTATGTTAATTTACTCGCGTAGTAAAAACACGTATGGCCTTATAATTTCCGTACTTGACTAACGAGTATCGCTTAAATAATTGGTCAAAGTTAGTTAAAACCAACATCTTTCTAACCAATTTCCAACAAGAAAGAAGCAATGATGAAGTAAGGCTTGATCAAGTTCTAACACTACTGAAGTCATTTAGTAATCAATCCTGATTTAGAGACAAGTGGAGAAAATTCAACCCTAAAATAATTCTAATCAGATGAATGGATTCTTGACTCATGTTCCACCTTTCATATAACATCAGGAGTGGTTTACAAATTTTCAACAATTGGAGATGGGCCATGTCGTAAATGCATAATAACATTGCTTGTAAAGTATAGACGATATAACTCTTAAATTTGAAACATGTTGTGTTTGCACTCTAGTAATAGTTAGGTTTATTCTAGGGGTGGAAATTTTAATCAGAACCGAACCTCTCGAATCGGTACCAACTCTGATCCAGTTCTAAAAAATAAAATTAGGAACCGGAATTGGGTCTGGGTCGGTTATTGGTTCTTGAACTAGGACCGTAGGCACCCAATTGGGACCGAATTTGTCATTTTTTTATAATTTTTTTATTTTTTACAATTTATTCATCATAATCCAATGACCTACAACCCAACATCAAAGTACCAACTATATCTTAACTGATAGGATTTGTTGAGCTAACCTAATCTCATTTATCCTAAGAATCCATTCAAATTTTAAACGATATACATTACTCTAATTATCCCACTTTAAATTAATTAAATAACAGATATGCAAATCATATCTAATTATCCAATTAAAATAAAATCTGCAACATGTGGATAATATGTAAATTACGCTTTGGTCCCATACTATTGGTTTACCTCCAAAATGGTCCTCAATTTTTCAGATAATACATGTTACTTAGAGATTCAAATTTAACGGCTATCTACGTTTGTTCTAGATATTATAATCTACGCACCTAAAACAATTTCGTCCTCGAAAATTTACCTCAGTTGTCATCGGCAAACAGTTAGGGATACTTAGATCGCATTTCATCCTCACGTTCCCAAGTTGCCTCCTCTACCGAATGGTATTGCCATAATACTTTAACCAACAGTATCTCCTTGTTGCTAAGCTTCTGCACTTTCTGAGCTATGACATATACCGGTGCTTCTTCATAACTCAGATCTTGTTGAATTTCCAATGGTTGAAGTTTCACTACATGAGTTGGGTAATATACTTTCTGAGCATCGATATATGAAAGACATCATGTACTGTTGAAAGTTTTGGTGGCAAAGCTAATTGGTAAGCGACATTCCCAACTCGTTTTAAAATTTTGAAAGGACCGATGTACCTTGGTCTAAGTTTACCCTTCTTACCGAACCGTAGTACTCCTTTTATTGGCGTAACTTTAAGAGTACCTTATCTCCGATACAAATTCCAAGTCTTTTCTCATTTTATCTGCATAACTTTTTTGTCTATCTTGATCTTTCTTCATACTAACTCTAACATTCTCAATTGCCTGTACCGTTTGTTCAACAATTTCTGGGCCCAAGATTTTACGCTCGCCAAATTCATCCCAATGAACGGATGATCTATGCTTCCACCCGTACAATGCCTCATAGGGTGCCACGCCAATGGAGGCATGGTAGCCGTTATTATATGCGAACTCAATTAAATGTATATGTTTCTCCCAATGGCCTCCAAACTCTAGAACACATAATCAGAGCATATCTTCTAATGTTTGTATCATCCGTTCAGATTGTCCATCTGTTTGAGGATGAAAAGCTGTACTAAATTTCAACTTAGTTCCCATAGCCCGATGTAAACTCTTCCAAAAGTTCAATGTGAAACTTGGGTCTCTATCTGATACAATTGAAACTGGGACACCGTGTAACCTCACCACTTCTTTAACATACAACTGTGCAAATTGATCCATAGAAAAAGTCGTGCGAACCGGTAAGAAATGGGCTGACTTGGTTAATATGTCAACAATTACCCATATGGCCTCATGACCTTTTATTGATTTCGGAAAACCTACAACAAAATCCATCGTCACATGTTCTCATTTCCATTCTGGAACCTCCAACGGTTGCAGTAATCCTGACGGTCGCTGCTGTTCGGCTTTCACTTGTTGACATATTAGGAATTTTTCCACATATTTATCTCCATCCTCCTTCATATTTTTCCACCAAAATATAGTTTTTAAGTCACGATACATCTTCGTACTTCCTGGATGTATAGAATAAGGAGTAGAGTGAGCTTCTTCCAAAATCTCATTTCTCAATTCCTCAAAATTCGGTACACAAAGACGTCCTCGATAACATAATGCTTTATCTTCAGCTATGTCAAAATCCTTCTACTTCTCTGTGCCAATCTCAGCTTTGATAAACTCGAAGAACTGATCACCTCTTTGATGGCTCTTAATTCGATCACGGAGAGTTGGTCGAATCGAAAGTACTGTAATTCGAGCAACAAAATCAGAAGGTGTGGCAATCACCTCGAGACTTAATCTTTCAAATTCTCTCAATAGAGGTCTATGTGCTGTCAACATTGCCACTTGTCCTGTTGTCTTCCTACTTAAGGTATCGGCCACTACGTTCGCCTTGCCTGGATGGTAATGGATTTCAGAATCGTTATCCTTTACCAGTTCAAGCCATCTCCTCTGCCTCATGTTCAACTCTTTTTGAGTGAAAATATACTTGAGGCTCTTATGATCTGTATAAATGTCAAACTTTCATTCGTACAAATAATGCCTCCAATTTTTTAGAGCGTGGACTACCATAGCCAGCTCTAGATCATGCGTAGGTTAGTTCTGCTCATGAGGTTTCAACTGCCTTGATGCATACGCAATTACCTTACCTTGTTGCATCAATACACATCCAATGCCCTATTTGGATGCATCACTGTAGACTACAAAACCCTTTGATCTTTCAGGTATAGTCAATACTGGCTCATTAACTAACTTCTTCTTCAATTCCTCGAAACTGCTCTCACACTTCTTTGTCCAGTTGAACTTTATACCCTTGCAGGTCAGATGTGTTAATGGTCCCGATATTTTAGATAATCCCTCAATAAATCTCTTGTAATATTCTGCTAAACCCAAAAAGCTACGGACTTCTCCTACATTGGTTGGCCTTGACCAGTTCAGTACTGTCTCTACTTTACTGGGGTCCACTTCTATTCCTTGTGTTGTAACCACATGTCCAAGAAATACTACCCGTTCCAACCAGAATTCGCACTTTTCGAATTTTGCAAAGAGTTTTTCCTTTCTTAGGATCTCTAACACAATCCTCAAGTGTTCCTCGTACTTTTCTTCGCTCTGAGAGTAGACTAAGATGTCGTCAATGAATACTATGACAAACTAATCCAAGTATTCATGGAAAATGCGATTCATCAAGTCCATGAAAACTCCAGGAGCATTAGTTAAGCCAAACAGCATAAACTAAGAACTCATAGTTACCATAACGAGTTCTAAAGGTCGTCTTTGAAATGTCACTAGGTTTGATTCTCAGCTGGTGATATCCTGACCTCAAATCGATCTTTGAAAATACTTTGGCCCCTTGTAGTTGGTCAAATAAATCTTCAATTCTGGGAAGGAGGTACTTATTCTTAAATAGTGATTCTGTTCAATTTCCGATAGTCGATGCACATCCTCATTGACCCATATTTTTTCTTGACAAATAGCACAGGTGCTCCCCACGGTGATACACTGGGCCGAATGAATCCTTTTTCCAATAACTCCTCTATTTAGGCCTTCAATTCATGTAACTCTTTTGGCGCCATTTTATAAGGAGCTTTAGAAATAGGTGTGGATCCAGGAATCGGATCAATTGTGAACTCCACTTCTCGTTCCGGTGGCATTTTATTCAAATCATCGAAAAAGACGTCTAAAAAATCCCGTACTACCTTAACGTCACCCAGTGTTAGCTCTTTAACTTTCTTAGCTACTACTGTTATTAAGAATCTCGTACATCCTTCTGACCTCAAAATTTTCCTTGCCTTCAATGCTGAAATGATACGAGGTAGGGGTTTTATCTTGGTTACTGAAATGTGAAGTTCTACCTCTACAGGCTGCTTAGACACCTCCTCCCTTTCAAAGCATAGAATAGTTGTGTGGTTCTTGGATAACCAGTCCATTCTTAAAATCACGTCGAACTCTTGCATGTTCAAGACATATAAGTTTGTCTCCAAGGTTTTACCATCAATCTCTACCTTAGCTGTATTTACTATATGGTCTGCACTCAATACTTTTTCTGAGGGGGTAGCAACATCTAAGGGAGTACTTGCATGTTCACTAGCAGTATTGAGTTTGCTCATAAACTTAGGGCTTATAAAAGAATGAGTAGAGCCAGAATCAATCAAAGCATAAGCAGGTACACAGGAGATGAGGATGTTACCTGCTAACACGTTGCGGTCTTGATCCTTTTTCCTGTTCTAAGAGTGCAAACACCCTGGATTGGCCCTTAGAGAGATTTCCCGACTTTTGTTGCTGCTGCTGCTGCTTCTTCTTTTTCCCTTTGGGACAGAATTTTGTCACATGGCCCATCTCTCCACAGAAATAGCATGAATTGGTTCCCATGAGACACACTCCAGCATGGTGCTTCTGGCACTTGCCGCAAATTGGATGTTGATGATTGTTCGTTGTTGGATGCTGCTGATAATTGTTTGTAATGGAGTCCCCTTTACTCATCTTCATGAAGTTCTGCTTCCATTTATCCTTACCGTCTTCCCACTTACGCTTCTCGAATGACCCGGACTGTGGTTGCTTGTTGCTGCTATTGGAGTTCTCCTTGAAATTGGCTAGTAGAGCCTTAGCTAGCACTTGATTGTACGTGCACAATTCCAAGGCAACTATTGCTTACCTAAGGTCATCTCTCAAGCCTTGCTCAAAGCGCCTTGCCCGCTTAAGCTCAGTGTTAACCAACTCTGGTGTGTAGCGTGATAATTCATCAAACGTCCTTTCATACCCTATCAGGGTCATTGTACCCTGCTTCAATGTCAGGAACTCTGCCTCCTTCTGACTTCGGATGCTTGGTGGATAGTACTTTTGTAGGAAAAGTTCCTTGAATTCATTCCAAGTCCATACATGGTCACTAGCTCTGGACCTGGCTGTCGAGTCCCACCAATGTCTAGCTCTTTGTTGCAGCATGAATGCTGCACAAGTTACCTTTCTGGGATCTGGGCATTCAATTAGATTAAAGATCCGCTCAATTCCAGCTATCCAATCTTCGGCTACCAGAGGGTCAGACCCACCCTCAAATGATGGGGCTTGGAGCTTCCTAAATTTTTCAACAATCGCAGCCACCTCATTCTTTGGAATTGGGGTTTACCCAGCTGGTGGTGGCACCAAATTGCGTATCACGTCAAGGAATTGCATAAATTGATTGGTTGGTTCGTTTGCCTCGTTTTGTGGTTGACCATTCCTATTATTAGCGTTTCTAGCACGAGTTTCCATTTCCTTAGTTAACATGTAAACGTGAAACAATCAATTGTCGAAAGCACTAAACTTGGCAAAAGATTAACATACTTTATTTCATAAATCTTGATAACTTGACATAAAAGGAAAGGATTACTTGGCATACAAGTCCAAAACATATAATATAAAAATTATAAATAACATAGCTTTCTAGTAATCTAAAAATTCTCTCCATCACTTTCATTTAGTCTTGCTTCTTGATTATCCACATGGTTGGGCTCACGTGCTTCATCAGGGTATGGTGTGGGATTGTACTCAGGGCTTCTCTCAGGGTCTTCCTCAATAATGTTACCATTATTGTCAACTGAGGGTACCACTGTGAGGTCGGGCTCAATCATTTCCCTATTGTCGTTGATTAACCATTTTTCCTCAAACAAGTTATCAACAAGGCGGGAGGCGTCTGATATTCAAACATCTGCTCAATCTCATCCATAAACTATTTCCAGTTAGGGCTAAGTGTCCTCTGAAGGTGATACACAATTTCATCTCTATGAAAGTTGTGCCCATTTCTCTCTACTCCTCTTATAATTTTGTCCACAGTGTTCAAGTGCTCTAGCAGATTATGGTTCGGGTTCTTCACATATGTCTTATGTAGTTTCAGAAACATCTCACATCTCTTGGCCTGAGCTCTAATTACTTGTGGACGTCTATCAACCATCTAAAAAGGAAGAAACATATCAAAATTAATTGTTTTTGCTTTATTAATATGAATATCACACAACTAAAAGGCTTCCAGGTAAGGAAGAGGGTCGTTTAGACCACTTAAATCCCAAGCTTTCCTTAGACAGTTTAAGTCCTTTTAACAAAGCCTTTCAATTTTGTGAATATCAAATCAAGAAAACTCAAACAATTGGTAAAATCTTAACGGTTTTCTATATGTAAGTTCTTTTACTAGAAATAACATATACTTAATTAACTTTAAATGTAAAACATGCTTTTCACATAATTCTTAATTTCCATCATAGATTTCATACATGTTCAAACATTTAATCATTCATATTCGCATAATAACTTGAAAAAAATAAATAATTACATTATGCATAATTACTTGTACCTGGCTTGGAGATTCGACGTTTGGACGATCACCGTGGTGAACTTTTAATCAGCTCATCATAAAAGAATATTTACTACTTAACTTAAAAATTGTTTTTTTTTAATTTCATTGTTCACATCCATGAACAGTGTAACGTAACTGTTTACATGAATAGTATTTTGTTTGTCTACAGAAATGTAAACCTTCGCTCTAATACCACTTTGTGACGCCCAAATCCTAAAACCCGAGAGTCATAATGACATAAAACTTTTTTTATTCATGGTTAAAAGATAACCAGTTAATAATTTATTTAAAACAAACTTGAATCGTAAAACATGTGTTCAAAATCCTTATTTAATTAAAGACTCCTAATCTAATTATTCCACCACGGTTATTGTCCATGCTTCGAATCTTCACAAGTCCTACCTGGGAGGGGAAAAATGAAAATGGTGAGAAAAATCTCAATAAGTACATACTTGTTCATACATTAACAATGTTATGGAATCTTGGACTTGAAACTTAAAACATCAAACATGAAACATGAAACTTGTACTTGAACTTTCATTTGGAACTTTCATTGGAACTTCCATGGTAGAGACATAAAAATTATACCGAACTTAAATGGTAATAGTTATTCATGCGTAGCGCTACTAAACTCCGGTCCGAATCTTATAACATACATGTAGACCTATCAATATATTCCATAAGCATGTAACATAAAAACATGTATACACTTACTTTGCTTGAATCAATGAAGAACAATGATTTGCTAAACAGTCACTATCACCTCACTACTCCTTGAATCGTGTGCTTATAATGTATACTAAGAGAGAAGGAAGAGGGAAATGTATGTTGTAGTGTGAAATAAATGATGGACCTCATGTTCTATTTATAGGTTTACCAAGAGACCTAGTTGAAACCAACTGAGACTCTTTCAAAGATAAACCTTATCTTGAACTCTTATCTTAAAAAAACCAACTATATCTTAAGTGATATGATTTGTTGAGGATAACCCAATCTCATTTATCCTAAGAATCCATTCAAATTTTAAACGATATACATTACTCTAATTATCCCACTTTAAATTAATTAAATAACAGATATGCAAATTATATCTAATTATCCAATTAAAATAAAATCTGCAACATATGGACAATAAGTAAATACTATTGGTTTACCTCCAAAATGGTCCTCAATTTTTCAGATAATACATGTTACTTATAGATTCAAATTTAACGGCTATCTACGTTGGTCCCAGATATTATATTATTTATCTTTCAAGTTCAAATTCAATATTTATGATATAAACATACTTACTTCGGCTCCCTATGAACAATACCTTTTTAGATATAGCATCCTCAATGAGGCATTTGGAAGAATCAAATTTAATGAGATAACCTTTATCACATAATTGACTTATATTAAGCAAGTTATGTTTAAGATTATCAACTAATAAAACATTTTCAATGGAAGGAGAAAAATGATTACCAATATTTTCAATGTCTATAATTTTTCCTTTAGCATTGTCTCCAAATGTTACATGACCTCCATTCTTTCTTTTGAGGCTAGATAGTAATGATCGATCACCGGTCATGTGTTTTGAGCAACCACTATCCAATAACCAATTGTTCTTTACTTTTCGTGGTACCTATAAAAAAAATTTAATTTTTGATTTTTGGTACCAACATAAGTTTGGGTCCTTGATAGTTAGTGTTTGTGGATTCTTTTATCCACTTATGTTTTCTTTCAAAGTATAGTCTCTTTTTAGTTGAACAATTATAAGCAACATGACGAACTTTCTTGAAAAAACTACATGTTATATTTTGTTAAGAAAAATTGGATGATTTCACAAATATAGTTTCAAGGGATTTTTGTTTCAAGAAATGTTTATATCCAATTCCTCCTCTATTGAACACACATTTTTGCTCACCAAGCATTAATTCAATATTTTTCTTTCATTGGGTAAACTTGTGAATAATGCTTGTTAAATCAACCACTTTTTCTTTTAGGGAAAGATTTACTTTAATTAAAGATTTATGATCATTCTTTTCCTTTTCAAAGTCATTTTGTGCTATAAAAAATTTCTTCACTACTTTTTGCAATAAAGATGTTTATTGTTGATGATAGAGTATTTTGAAACAAGTTTCTCAAATTCTTCAAGAATTTCATCATAAGAAGTAAATAAGTCATTGTTATTTGTACTTACCTCATCTTCAACAGCCATGAAGCACATGTTGGCGATTTCTTCTTGAACTTCATCTTCTTCGAGATCATCTTCATCGCTAGTGTCCCATGTAGCTTAAAGTGATTTCTTTTTGGTGAACTTCTTCTTGTTTGGGCATTCGGTCCTCTTGTGACCAGGTTTGTTGCAATCATAGCATATGATCTTTTTGTTTTTCTCTTCACCTTCGTCTTCTTTCTTTTGAAATCGCTGATTATTTCGAAATCCTCTCCATTTCTTGACAAGAACAACTTGACATCACTCATGTTGATGTTTGAGGAACCTTCATCATTTGTCGATTTTAAGGCAATTTGCCGCTTAGGAGTCTCATTCATCTCTTCCTTGCTTTTTCTTGTTTTCTCCTTTATTTCGGCATTATTGAGCTCATAGATCATCAATGTTCCATATAGCTCCTCCAATGGATAAGTGTTGATATCTTTTGTATTCTCTATCAACATCCTTAAGGAGTTCTAATCTTTCGAAAGATACCTAAGTATTTTACTCACAAATTCACTGTTAGTAAACTTTCAATCAAAGCCCTTAAGGTCATTAATAATATTGGTAAAGCGAGTAATCAAATCTACTATAGGTTAATCTTGCTTCATAAAGAAATTTTCAAAATCTTTTGTCAATAGATTTATCTTAGTTTCTTTAACCTTGTTAGTACCTAAGTGAGTTATCTCTAATGCATGCCAAATATCATATGCGAAATCACATGTGCTAATACGATTAAACTCATTTTTATCTAAATCACAATAAAGTAAGTTTTTGGCTGTAGCATTCATAGATAATTTTCTTCTATCTTCTTTATCATATTCTTCTCTAGGATTAGGAATAGTTTGGTCAGGTTTATCATCAACTTTAATAATTTTTGTTGGCACATAAGGACCAAACTCAATGACTTCCCAAATGTTATAATTAATTGATTGAATATAAATCATCATTCTAGTTTTCCAATAGTTGTAGTGGGTGCCATTAATGAAGGGAGGACGATTTGTAGATTGTCCCTCAAGACTTTGAATATTTTGGTTAGCCATTACTCATTATTGTATAATCTTTAAAAAAAATAAGCACCTTGTTCTGATACCAATTGATAGCCCAAGAAAAACTAACCAATAGGGAGGTGAATTAGTTTTCTCAAACTTTTTCGTAGAATAACTTCAAAATAAGAAATTTAAGAAATAAAAATTAATCTACTAAAAATACGAGCACAATATAAATAAATAAAAGAGAAGAGAGAGTGCAAACGATATTTTTATAGAGGTTTGATCCAACCAACGATCTACGTCCCCCGTTACCAAGCTCTCCAACACGAGCACAGCTTTTTCACTATCTTGATTGACTTATGGTGTAATCCAAACTCTTACAATGTATTCGGTGACTTACAAACAAGGAGCACCGATCCTTATACAATATTGAGCTTTCAAGGGACCTCAACACAACCCAAAAATATAAAGAGATAGATTTGAGTATTTCTCTATTGATGAATAATAAATACAAATTTGATTCTAAGAGAGACTAACATTTTAATTAATAGCAATATATGAGAAAAGTTCAAGTGTTAGAAGGAAACTTTGTTGATAATGATGAATCAAAAGTTTGATTTGATCAAACAAAGTTTTTCAATGAATGATTTTGTAAATATAAATGCAATGAAGCTTAAAATAAATTTTCTCAATGTGATTCACTCTATAAATGCTCTTGTAAGTATTGTTGAATGATAATAAATGAAGATATATTTATAGAGATGAATTTCGTCACTTTCTGTTGAAACGGATGACCAGACGGTCGACCTATTAGTCAGATGGTCAGAATTAGCCGTTGGAATAGTAAAAATCAGAACGAACACTTTTTAAAAAATGACAGCCAAACGGACGACCGGTTTACCCAAACGGTCGAGCGGTTCACTCCAAACGGTCGACCGTTTTGGCTAAACGGATGACCGTTTCCACAGATTTAAAAAATTCTTGAAAGATTGATTTTTGGCTTTGATAAAAATATTTTATGCAAGTGATATTAACATAAGTTTTGTGCATAAAAATGTTTTTGAGCTTTCATTCATTTAATTGTTAAAAATCAAAGAGTTAGTACCTTTTCAATTTTATCTAGAAATATATTCTTCAAACTTGATCTTCGAATCTTGAATTTCGGATCTTGAGATGCTTGAACTCTTGTATTGATTTGGCTTTGATCTTGACATTGCTTGAGAGTTCGATTTGTAGCGCTTTGAATATTACTTGAAAATAGATTGTTAGTAAACAATATTAATTTGTTTGTTATAATCAATATATTAAGGTTTAAAATTAACCATAAGTCAACACAGATATATATGATTGGACATATATACTGTAATATTCTTCTATATTTTATATGTTCAGTGCAATGATCGTCCACTGTAGTGGAGGTTCGAGATGTAAGCTCAAACGTCAAGTGAGCCTAACATTGTGAAGGAATCTTGGTGTTCTTTACTGTTTTTGTGTACTTGAGTGGTAATGCTCTCACTATCTTTGATATTAGAGAGCACAACTAAAATCTACAATGACATTAATTGGACAATATCTTGACATAGCCAACTTACTTTACCCTTAAGATTATTTTGGCCTTTACTTTCTACGCTTGGGCTATATAAAAAATGGCTGAAGACTATAATGCACATCTAGCACATGACTCGTGTCCTAACCACTTTTAGACAAGGATTTAACATATAAAATGATTCCTGCTTACCTTAGGACACTGACGCTATTACCTCCAAGTCAAGGACCTTGATTGCATAAGACTGATCTCAGTTGACACGTGTGTCCATCATCATGTAGGATTCTCCTATTTCAAATTAATAGGTTTCCTTCATCTGTTTTATAGAAAAATTGTCCTTACTTAAAGACTTCGGTTGGAATTGATTAGAGTCAAATTTTTTATTATCAAATAATTAGAATTTGTCTTAAGTGTATGGTAAACTTAAGAAAAACTGATTATTAGAAAAATCTATATCATCTGGTAGCAGATTTTGATAAGCAACAAAATGATAGCTTATCATATTCTGCTTTTAATTTCTTCAATTGTATATAATTAAAATACTAATTTTAATCCTAAATAATTCATCATTCATTTTTTACTATATGGACTATGATTTTATAGTGTAATTTTATAAATTTTGAGATTTAATAGATTTTTTTTTTCATTTTAAAATAACGGTAGTGAATGTCTTAGAGAAATATTAATAATATCACATAATATCATAAAAGTAAAAATAAATTTACAATACCAATAATAATAATAATACAAGAAGACATCATTATAAATAATGTCAATTTTAGGAATTGTATACGGGCACAACAATATATCGCTTTTATTTACCAACTGCTAAAATGGTGATTTTGAAATGTGCAACAATTCTGGAACAAAAGTAACACTTAACTTCTTTTTTTTTTTTAAGTCAACACATCATTACATCCCCAGTGTGGTTGTCAAGCCTCCACCAAGAAAGGATGAGGGTTCGGATACCCCAACCATACATAAATAACTCATAAAAATACATGGGAGGGGGCATAAAACTTAACCTCCAATTATAAAATCTAAAGCAAACAAATAAATGAATAAATAATAAATCAATAAATAATGAGGTACCACCTCCAAAACAATAAGTCTTAAAAAATCTATAAGTAACACTTAACTCATTCTTCATACAACTTATTCTATCTTCAGTAGAATAAAATATGATTATCTTAAAATCACAACAACATCTGTAACACCCTAATCAATAAACTCTAGATTTAGATGTGTTAGAATTTAATTACTATTAAATAAGAAACTCTAGATCTAGATTTAGATAAAATTATTGCTATTTAAAAAAAACATAATAACATCAACTACTTCTATTATTGACAATAATTTGTCGAAAATGTTGTACTTAACCAAATCATAAGATAATTAATTAAAAATTAACTTTATTCCAAAATAGGTGTAAATCGTTAACATTATTAGTATTGAGTCTGTGTCGTCGTAAGTAATTGTCATGAACCTGATAATTGGATGACACAATTGATTCTAATCCTGATACTAGCCCTCTCCTGGATTGTCGAGATAATGTCGAGGCTTCTATTCCATCTATTTCATCAGCAGTTCCCTCAGATACATCTTGTTCTGTTCAGATGGGTACACACCAACAGGGTCACTTTCGTAGGAGTTCACATGGTGATTTGACTGGTTTGGATGAGCGACAGGGGGCCGATGGTTTCTTTTCAGTCTTGAGTGGGGTCCCACATAGAGTTATTGCTCCTCTGCCTTCTAGACCGATCACTCGGAGTATGTCAGGTACTCATGGTTCCCTCTCTCAGTCTTTGTGATGTCAGTCCTCATATGGAATGTTAGGGGGGTGCGTGCTTCTAAGACTCGCAAGAGACTTAGGAAGCTTGTTCAGTTACATCGTATTTTTTTCCTCGCTCTTTTGGAGCCTTTTCTGTTTGAGGATAGCTTTGACTTTGTTCGTCATTCTGTTGGGTTTGATATCAGTGTTCAGAACCAGTCGAGTAAGATTTGGTGTTTTTGGAATGTGGGGACGACTGTGTCTGTGATTGTTGATCATCCCCAGTTTCTTCATCTAATGATCGAGGATCCGAGATTGGCTAGACCTATCTTTTTATCGCCTGTGTATGCTTCATGTTTTGTTGTAGGACGCAGGGATTTATTTGAGGGACTTCACCAGGTTTCCCAGACTGTGGATGGGCCTTGGCTTGTGGGTGGTGACTTCAATGTCATTGCTCATGATGGTGAGCGGACGGGGGTCAGTACTCGTGATAGGGAGAAGACTGATTTTTGTGATATGATGATGGAGTGTGGATTGACTAATGCTGGATTTTCTGGTAGTCCTTATACTTGGCATAATAGGAGGGTGTGGAAGAGACTTGACAGGGTTTTGATGAGTCATGAGGCTGCATCCTTCTTTAGACAGTTTACAGTGAGGCATCTCAATCGGTCTACGTCTGATCATTCGCCTTTGTTATTGAGTTGGGTTGAGGCTGAGGATGGGGGTGGGCCTAGGCCTTTTCGGTTCCTCAATGTTTGGTCCCGTCATCATGACTTTTTATCCTTTGTCTCTCAAAAGTGGTCATACCCGACTCAGTTTACAGGGATGGCTGCTCTTTGGGAGAAGTGCTTTAGGATGAAGCAGGGACTTCGTTGGTGGAGTAGAAATGTGTTTGGGGATATATTTTAGAGAATTAGAGATGCTAAGAGCAGAGTGGATGAGGCTGAGATGGAATATGATTTGGATCCATCACCTGCACATAGAGAGCACTTACATCAGGTTCAGGCCCTACTGAACCGTGCTTTGTCTATTGAGGAAGGCTTATGGAAACAGAAGGCTTTCTGGCTGGGACTCGTTGGATGTGCGAGGGAGAGCACAACACGAGGTATTTTCATTCAGTGGTGCAGGGGCGCCGCATGCGGGCCCGTATACATTCTATTAGATCTCAGACGGGAGAGACTTTGTCTGCACACGAGGAGATTTAGGGTTCAGCTGTTTCTTTTTTCCAGGACCTCCTTTCTGCTCCCGCCCAGGCAACTGACCAAATTTTACCAGATATTATCCCCTCTTTGGTTACTTAGGAGGATAATCAGGAGTTGAACTGACTTCCATCATTGGCTGAGGTTAGAGATGTAGTGTTCAGTATTGATGCAGATAGTGTGGCGGGTCCAGATGGGTTCACCTCTCATTTTTTTCAGCAGTGTTGGGAGATTGTCAAGGATGATGTTTTTCGTGCAGTTTTGGACTTCTTTGATGGTGGGCATCTGCCTAGGGGATTCTCTACTACTTCTATAATCTTGCTTCCCAAGCGAGACAACGCTTGTCGATGGACAGAGTATCGACCGATTAGTCTTTGCACGGTGTTCAACAAGATTGTCACCAAGCTCCTGAACTCTCGCTTAAGTTTTGTTTTGCCTCGTATCATCTCTCCACAGCAGAGTGGCTTTATTCAGAGGAGGCTGATTGGTGATAACGTCTTGTTGGCACAGGAGATGCTCCATACATTGGATACCCAGGCCCATGGGGGCAATGTCATCCTTAAGCTAGATATGGCTAAGGCATATGGCAAGTTAAACTGGGACTTCTTGATGACTGTGATGGAGAGATTTGGATTCGATTGGATGTGGAGGGATAGGATCAGGCGTTGTATTTCTGAGTGCCATTTTTCTGTCTTGGTGAATGGCAGGCCTTGTGGTTTCTTTCCTTCCTCTCGTGGGCTGAGACAGGGGGATCCCATATCTCCTTCGTTGTTTATCATTGCAGCAGATTACTTCTCTCGGGGTCTCACTCAAGTTTTCCAGCAGTATCCATCGATGGCATATATTCATAGAGGTGACACTCTTGTCTCACATCTTTGTTTTGCTGATGATATGATCATATTTGCCAATGGCCAAAGACAGTCAGTAAAGAGAGTACTTCATTGTTTGGAGCACTATGAGAGGGTCTCTGGCCAGTTCGTGAATAGAGACAAGAGTGGTCTTATTGTGCCTAAGAGGGCACCTCCTTCTAGGATTCAGATACTTGAGAACATTACTGGCTTTCGACGTCAACAGCAGCCTATCACATACTTGGGCATACCCTTGTTTAAGGGAGCCCGAAAGACCTTCTTATATGATGATCTATTTCAGAAGGTCAAGAGCAAGATCTCTGGATGGGCCTTTAGGCTGCTATCTCCTGGTGGCAGGATTACTTTACTGAGGTCTGTCCTTTCTTCCTTGCCTCTCTATCTTCTTCAGATTATGCAGCCTCCCAAGACAGTGCTGAAGAAGTTAGAGAGTACATTTGCTAGATTCTTGTTGGATTCTAAGGATCAGGCTCACCGTATGCATTGGAAGAGATGGAAGGATATTTGCCTTCCTACTAATGAGGGTGGTTTGGGCTTCAGAAGATTATAGGACGTGGTCCATGCTTTCTCTTTGAAGCTCTGGTGGTTATTCAGATCACAGCAGTCGCTCTGGGCTCAGTTTTTACTGGGCAAGTATTGCAGGGGCACCCACCCCCTTCTGGCACCCATACCACATTCTGTTTCTGCAGTTTGGAGGAGGCTAAAGGGGGTGGGACACACAGCGGAGCCCCACATCGCGTGGCAGTTGGGTCAGGGGCGTATATTCTTTTGGCACGACTGTTGGATGGGTGACATGACTTTAGCTCAAATGTTTCCTCATAGGGAGCATACTTCCGTCCAGGTAG
The DNA here is from genome assembly GCA_030279155.1 of Forsythia viridissima. Classification (NCBI taxonomy): domain Eukaryota; kingdom Viridiplantae; phylum Streptophyta; class Magnoliopsida; order Lamiales; family Oleaceae; genus Forsythia; species Forsythia viridissima. The sequence continues at coordinate 30,225,182 of CM059042.1, forward strand.
TTGAGTTTTTTGATGATATTGGATGGGATATCGATAGACTCTTGTTGGTCCTTCAACATGATATAGCAATCCAGGTTGGAAGTCTACCGCTTTGTCCTGATGTTCTTGATAGACCTATGTGGAAAGACACCCCAGATGGTAGGTTTTCTACCAAGTCGGCGTGGCAGCTTGTTCGCACTGGGAGTACTCTTCAGGCCTTTTGTCGCATGATTTGGAGCCCGATCATCCCGCAGACTATCTCTTTCTTTTGTTGGCGATTGTGGCAGGGTTTAGTACCAGTGGATGTGATTATTCAGAGGAGGATTCGGGCCCACATGGCATCAAGGTGTCAGTGCTGTTCAGAGATTGAGACCATCCAGCATGTCTTTATTGATAGCCCTGTGGCTCACCAGGTATGGCAGCACTTCTCAGCTATTTTTGGCATTCCCCTCAGGGTTGGAGAGATGCTACAGCATAGATTTCAGACTTGGAGATTCTCAGGCCAATTTGTCAGGAGTGGCCATATTCGCACTATCATCCCTTTGCTGGTCTTTTGGTACATTTGGACAGCTAGGAATGATGCGAAGCATTGTAGGATTGGCATGGAGCCCAATCGTATCATATGGCGGGTCTATCACACTATTTCTTTACTGCAGACGGGAAGACTCTTTCGATTTGTGCATTGGCGTGGGGACCTTGATCTTGCCCCACATTTTGGTATTACTCTTACTTCTCCTACCCCCAGCCCCTCCTACTTTGGTTTATTAGCGTGCCCCATTGGCTGGATCTACCAAGATCAATACTGATGGATGCGTCAGGGATGGATTTGCGAGTGGCGGGGGTGTTATCAGAGATCACACTGGGCGTTGTATCAGGGCCTTCTCTACTGGCTACGGAGACATACTTATTTTGGAGGCAGAGTTGAGAGCCATTTTACAGGGCATTGAGCTTGCCCGAGGATGGGTCTTGTGGACTTATGGATTGATACTGACTCTACACTTGCTGTTCATTGCATTTCACGTGGTGGGGGGCCGTGGGTGATTCAGTCAATACTCAGACGCATCCGACATCTTCTATCATTCGATCGAGACACAGTTTCCCATATTTTCGAGAGGAAAACCAGGTCGCTGACTCTTTAGCTTCTGAGGGCTGGGACCAACGACATTATCAGGAGTATGGATCTTCAGACTTGCCTCGTCGTTCGCGTGGACTACTTCAGACTGACAGATATGGCCTTCCATCAGTTAGAGGTCTTTAGTTTTTTGTTAGTTTGTTTTTCATTTGCTTTTGCTTTTGCTTTTCAGAATTATGCACCGGAGGTAGTATCTCTTTAAAAAAAAAAAAAAAAAAAAGTAATTGTCACGAACCATCTAGCTTTCATCATCAGGAGAGGATGGGCTAATGCCCACTAAGCAAATCATTCTCGTGATCTATGCTTATGCTTAAAACAATTTGCTTTCGAGAATATGAATCCCTTTTTCTCTTATCATTTTCCAAATAAATAAATAAAAAATGAAACATGAACGTTGTGAGCTCATTTTTGTACATTGCCTAGACAATCAGAATGTAGTGTGCCATTATTATTTGGAACTCGACAATCTACCACTAGTACCTCAAAGTTAACATTAAACATTAACATTATCATTAGTATGTGCCGTTTTTCCACGCTCCATTTTCCAGTTACACCTTTCTAGGCATAGTAATGCACCATTTTTTTATAGAACTGAGATACATATTATTTTTGAAAAAAAATATACTTCATATCATTATCATCTAATAAAAACTTTACTTCATGCATACATATGGATACATTAACATAATTATACATGCAAAAATATGTCGTGTGAAACATTAATCACGTATAAAGCGATATGAAAATATTATGTTAAGATAATAGCAATTTATATAACACATTTAGATATTTAACATTGCAACATACAAATGAATATTTGGAGATGTTTACTTACCTTGAATCCTTAGCAATTTACTTTTCAAATGATAAGTGGAGATGTCCCTAACCGTCCACGAACTAAACGTGCCAAGAGTCCTAAGTTATTACCATTAATTATAAACTTCCACATACTCATTATTTATTATTATTATTGTTGTTGTTATTTAAATTACTTAGATGCACCTAAGCTTTTAGCAACGGTCGGAATACGTTGTCATTGAGATTTAGCAACGTTCTCTTGTACGTTGCGTTTTTTGATGTTGCCGAAAATTAGATGTCTACAGCAACAGACAATGTTCGTTGAGAAAGATAGAAAACATGTTGTTATTTATGTTTTAGCAACGTGCATGTGAGTTTTAACAACATGCATTGCTTATAATGGTAAAACTGGATGTGTAATCTTTTAACAATGTTCATGTGCACGTTGTTATTTCTTTTTGCCAATGTGCTACTGTACGTTGTTATTAGTCTTTTAACAACGGTCATTCGTACGTTGTCAATAATTTTTGTCATTTCTTTTTAACAACGTTCTTTGTACGTTGTTATTTCTTTTTAACAACATTCTTCTATACGTTGTCGTTTTAAAATTGCAATATTTTTAACAACATTCACTGCATGTTGTGGTTTAGCAACTAATTTTTTTACATATTTTATATATTCCTCTGCATTCTAGTATATAACTCAGTCCATACACATTTTCAACCCTACTTTATACAATTAATTAAGGAAAATATGAATAAGACTAAACCAATTTAATATATTATGAAGTAGTAGATTTTGTATAGTCATACAAAATATGACCTACAAGTTTCTTCAAACATGATATAAAGTTTGAACCAAAATCTAACACATGAAGTTTCTTGCAATTACAAAAATTTAATCTACCAAACTCTAAAAACCGACAACGATTGCTGGAGAGTAGAAGCTTGAAACTGGCAATCTAAGACCTCTGCTCAATCCACTACGAAGAGCAAGAGCCCATTTGATAAAAACATAGTGCTCAAATAGTTCATTTTCGACAATCCTACAAAAGAACTTTCCTTTTAGTAATTAAAACAACAATTGAGGGAAACCATAAAACTCATGTAAAAATGTCCAATAGAGTGCCTCGCAATGTCTATATAGCTCGAGAATTATTGCAATCAAGATCAATCATTTGCATCAAAAGCACAATTTAATCTAGATTAGAACCGATTCTATAGATTGCAACCACTTCGGAGTGAACCATTTCACCAAACTTTATTGGACATAAAATTCTAAGCAATCAAATAACCATCGTAGACACAATTAGTTTGTATTCTTCTGTTTCCTACATAATTAAAAGTATCACTCTAAATAATTGTCCTAATGAACCCACAAACTTAAATGAAATAAATAAATTCCTCATTCAGATTAAACAAATTCTTCATTAATTGTGACCATCTACGAGAATGTGAATATATATTTAATAGTATACAACACCAATAATACCTTAGAGAACTACATTTTCTCTCCTGACTAATAATTTGGCATGTTTCTTAATTTTTTTGTGGGTTTTTTTGTGTTTGATAATCCTTTCAGAGCTAAAAGGCTTGGTAGTACTAATAAACAAACCAAAGACAGATCGGAAAATTTTGAGGAATTCACGGGTACCAATAAAAGAAACTTTAATTACTAATCAATGCAAATAAAATATACTTGTCTGATCTTTGATTAGGATCTCACATTATTCAACCCAAAAAAAAAAATTCCAGCTTGTGCAGTAAATTGCTTATAATTGTCCACAAAAGTGGCAAGTTAAAAACTCTACAATGAAACCAAAAATTACATCAAGATATCTACAATTTTCAGTCCAAAATGAAAACAAAAAATGATATGAAAAATATTAAATACTCCATTTCATTAAACTCGTCAGATTTTCCAATTCAAATAGTATACCCAAAAGACTAAACAAACCAAACATCAAGCCTAAAAATCATAATAGCCCACCAAGAAATTCACTTATCAAACATCCCACATAAAACTTCAAAAGGGCCTATTTCAGTGAATACGTGATCAACAACAAAACATTCAACCACTGAACATGTGCACATTTTTCCCATAAAATACACTCTGTATATACATGTATCCCTATTTTCTGACCTTGACAGAGGCAGGATAAGGAGGAAGGGGATCAGGGGCAGTAATATCTTGCGCCAAAACTTTACCTAAGGCCTCATGGAGAGAAACTGTCACGGGTGGCAGCCTTTGAGCGACACTCAACACTATCTCGAGTGCTTCTTCAACAGATATCATACTTTTTGTGGCCATTTCAAAACCAAATACCAGTTTATTGTATATAAGCAGGAGATGATATGTGTACACCGTATGTTTATGTCTATTCTTAGATTTCAATCGGGTGGCACTCAAATAAGGTCAGGAAGAAATCACAAACCCACAAACTATGTTTATTTCATGCTCTTTGCAAGCAGTAGACTATTTTAGTTCCTGTCTTCTGCAAGATAATACCTCATAACTCAAATCAGTAATTCATTAACTTTCTAATTGATATGAACACATGAATGCATTGTGAAATAAGATTTTCATAAGCAAAAGAATATTTGTCTTAATTGCAATTAGCAGCATAACATATCAAAAACGAGGTAAAGAAAGCTTCACAAAAATAGAACACTTGAATCAAAACACTTTAAGCTGAAAATGCAAAATAAGAAAGTCGTGATAGAACCCATCAATTGTCCCAACAAATTGACAGAATTTTATACCTTGACAAAAACTTTAGTAGAGCAAGTGCATTGTCAGCAAGCTCCATACTTCTACTAGCTTCCATGCACATTACATAGCGTATCCAGTATTCAAGATAATTGGCACAAGCTAGACATCTTCTGCAGCATTTGCAGGATCTTATCCTTCAGTTTTTTGACCATCAGCTTATGAATTTGCAGAAGCTGCTGCGGCAGCTTCCTCTGGAGTTTGCAACTCAGATAGAGGCCGACTGGCAACTAACTCCTTAAATCTGTAACAATATTCAACAAACTAAAACGATCTATCTGAAATGAGAACACATATAAACAAGATAACGATCAAAAGGAAACTAATACCAAATTAGATACATACTGAAGTAAATCAATAAACCATTCATCTCAAACAATATTTTCTAGAAAAAGATAAAATCATAACAAGATGGTTAAGGAGTAATGGCCATGACATGCAGTAAGGAGTGGTCACTTTTCAGAAACAACAGAAATGAAGGATTAACCCCACCCCCCCACCCCCCACCCATTTCCCCCTTCTCTTCTTCTCGGCAGAGAGAAGGTAGGGACAAAAAACTCAAATGTAGGAATATAACAAAGGGAAACAAAATCGAAAAAGTTTCTTCCCAACATTTGCAGATATAGCAAGATACACTTCTTATGTCTTTAAAAAACAGACTACTGAACAGAGAGAGAGAGAGAGGTGTTATAAGGTGAATGTCCATCATAGAACCGGCATTACATCACATAGCAACAAATTCCTTGGTCATTAGAACAATATTATGGGTTAAGTAAGGAAGTACCAGTAGCATATCCAACAGAGTACAAATCAGACTACCAAAGAAACCGCCTGCTCTTGCTAACAATGTACAGTTAAAAGTGGGACGAGTCAATATAAATTGCTGCATCCAAGGCATACATGCAGACTGGATTAAAAAAGATAAATTGTGATGCAAATCATCCCTCAAACCACACCTCATAGAATTATGGGCAATTCTCTCCTCCCACTGCCTCCTTCCCTCCTCAATACTCCACTACTCTCATCACTGAGTATAGTTTATACCATCACTTAGATAGTGGAAGCAGCAGCAACAATGCAGAGGCAGATGAAAAGATAACTTGTAATTTTACAATGAAGAATGAAGTCTTTGGAACCATATAGATAACTTGCAATTTTACAATGAAGAATGAAGTCTTTGGAACCATATAGATGACAGAGATGAGGCAAACCGCAAAAGCCAGTAGGACAAGATATTTAAAATAGCAGACAAGCACAATCACCAGTACAAATTAAGACAGAAAATTACCCTTTAAAATAGCGATCCAGTTGCTGGTTCGGGATCTCCAATAACCGTGTGTAAATTGTGGCAACACAGGGCCAATCTTGCTGAGAAATTTCATACTCTATGTATTTAATCAGTTCCCACATAAGCTAATCCTCTTTCAAAAAGCCTGAAATACCGCCATGGTAAAAACCAATTTGAAATCCAATACGCATGCAGGTCGTTATGTCATGTACAAATGCAAGATATTCTATAGCCTATTTACATAAAGTAATCAAAGTCATCTGTTCTAACAACTAATGGGGTATTTTCTTCATAAAATCCATGTCTGATATACCATGAACACTGAACACACCTATCCAAATGGGAAGAACGTATTAAATGAAGAAGGTAGAAATATGGTCTATGAACATGGAGCCATGACAAGACTTTGGATGTCATCAACACTTTGCTAGACATGGGAAACAAAAATTGTAAAGGAAAATCACAGCTGGATCATTGGAAAACTTGTTCTAATGGCAGCAAGATCCTCTTATCCTAATTTTCACCGACAAATTTGCATGGTTTTAGCAAAGCTTATTAAAAAATGGCTAAAAACTATCTGTGGGTAGAAAAATGGCTTTAGCAGATCCTGTTATTGTTCCCAGGCAAGCCAAAAGCAGCAGGACCTGGATAATTGGATATGGGGAGGATGCTTAAATTCTCCCACTACAATGAGCTTAAATCTCCCTTAAACTTCACTTCAATTCAAAGAAACAAACATGTCACTACGAATCCAAAATATTTAAAAAAAAAAAACAGCATATAAGCTTCAAGTGATATTATGGCGAAATATATAATCTTTTTTGCTACAGAAAATGAACATTGCAAAAGGTCCTATTGGCAACGTTCATGTAAATATTGTCGCTATATCTCAATTCTTTTAACCAATGGCAACATACATTTAATGATTGTTGCGATAAATCCTTTTTAACAACAAGCAATTAACAAATGTTATTGTTTAGATGTTGCAAAAGGCTATTTTTCTTGTATATACTTACAAGAATATCTCACATTAAGAATATTAAATAAACCAAATAGATCAAATATCTTCACCATAGACATTTTATGATGGTGTTACATCTTATACAATAATCACGTAAATGAACAAGTGACGTTACAATATCAAATAAAATCTAAGTTATACGGAAAACAAACCTAATTATTATGGCTTCCGGCACTAGGATGTTGATAAGTGCGTTTTGTGTACTTATTTTGGCCTTTGAATTAAGTATCTATCCCGTCATATAGTGATTTTTTTTACTTAATCTAGTTTATTATTGTTTCTATTTCAGTTTTGGACTCGTTTGTGAATAATTGGAGAAAATTAGACGAAATGAGTAATAAATTAGAAGATGTCTCAAAAGGATGGGGACTCAATTGCACTCAATTGAAAGTTGAAGGACCAAATTAGAGATATGTAAAGTTGAAAGACCAAATGAGATGTTATGAAAAGATGGAGGACTGAAATGACCAAGACCTAAAGTTGAAGGACCAAATTGGTGGCTGTGAAAACTGGAAGGACCAAAGTGCAAGAACATAAAAGAACCAAGCTGGGCGAGCGCCCAGCGACTGAAGTTGAAAGCAGAGAGCAATCTGCCAGCCTAGGTGCTCACCCGGGAAAGCACTGGGCGATCGCCCAGTGTTATGTTTTCTGCGCGAATGTATTTTCCTTTTTTACTTCTAATCTAGTTAGGTAACTTTTGGTCCGCGGATTTTGTAACTTTTTGGGATATTTTGGACACAATTAGGGTAGTAAAAATATGAGTTATTAACTCATAACAAGGGTTGAATTTTTAGGAGCTGAATTTGTGAGAAAGATAGAAGATTCAAGAGAAGACAACGACTTAGCGATCAAGAGTTCTTCGAAGATTTCTTCTCCTAAAATCCATGCCGGGTTCTAACAATTCTTTTCTTTTTAATTTAATTATGTTCTTCTAATTTTCTTGAGCCAAGATAGACGATGAAACCTTGTTTTAGCAAAGTAATTGTTTTGTTATTCGTTTAATTCCATTCTAGAGCTTTAACGTTCATGGTTCGTTCTTGTTGAATTAATTACATAAAATTTCTTTCATCTTAAATATCAAGTATTTTTGATAGTTAGATATTGATTTAATTAATTCGTGCTTGATGCTTAAAAGTATTCTATTAATTCCTTTTGATTTTCCGTTATCTTTTTATCGATTTTGGATACATAGAATACTTAGAAAATCTTTGATTCTTTATTTTCTTTTAATTGAACTTGATACGGAGAACGCTTAAGTAATTTATGTTTGAAGCATAAGGGGAACCTATATTGGATTTCTTCTGTTGGATATAATTGATAAATATTTTGATACGACAATTGATTGATTTCGAATTGTCGTTTACTTTTGAGAATTAATCAATAACTGAATAATTGCTGAGTTAAACAATGGTAGATTCCGAAACCTTGGTATTTTACACAACTTGATTCTTCAGCATAATTGTTTTAGCGTAATTAATTAGTCTTTAAATTAAACTCTTTCAACAAAAAAATCTTTTCGACTCAACTAGCCTAGAATGATAGTTAATTTGGATTAAATTAGACCTTCCTCATTGCAGTTTCTGTTGGATCGACCTCGTTACTACTTTTCTATATTTCAATAGATTCGTACACTTGCGAATTAATTAAAATTTGACATCAAGTTTTTGGCACCGTTGCCGGAGAGTGCGTCAGAAGGTTAATTTAATCTTAGTTAATTTTATTCTTGACTAGTTATAATTTAGGATTTTATTTATTTTATTTTATTTTTAAAAAAAACACCAAAAATTTTCATTGTGCATGCTTGGTCGTAGATCTCTAGAAATTAAGCTAGAACATCTAGATAGTAAAATTGATAGAACTTTTCACCAACGAAAACGAGCCACCAATCTAGATAAAATTGAAGAGACCGAAGCAATAATCGCTATGGGTGATAAAATTGAGGAGAGACCTTTTAGAGACTATTTTAGTCCATTGGCTAATTTGAGCACCTCATGCATGCAATACCCACAAGTAACTGCTAGGAATTTTGAGCTAAAACCGAGTGTACTTAATTGTCTTCCATCTTTCTATGGTTTAGATAGTGAAGAACCCTATAATCATCTTACAGATTTTTATGTTGTATGTGAGCCATTTAAATATGAGAATGTTTCTCCTGATAATGTTAAACTTCGTCTGTTCCCTTTTTCTCTGAAACATAGATCTAGATTATGGTTTAATACGTTACCTGCTAATAGTATTACATCTTGTGAACAAATGGTTGCTAAATTTTTGAACAAATATTTTCCTGTTCACAAAACTAATACTATTCGCAGGAAAATTTCAAAGTTTGTGCAGAGAGACGAAAAACCATTCTATGAAACTTGGGAGAGATTCAATGGGCTTCTTATGAAATGTCCACATCACGGTTATGAAAAATGGCACTTATGCCAATATTTTTTGGAGGGATTACTATCACATATTCAAGAATGGTTGATGGTCACATGTGGTGGAGAGCTGATGTCTAAGAATGCTATAGAAATTTGGAGCTTCTTTCAAAAGCAAGCTGACAATTCACAACAGCGGAGTCGATCTTCTGGGGGTTGAACCAAATAAAAGAGGAATCTATAAGATTCAAAGCAGTGAACCTAGCTCAGAAATCAAAGAAGTCAAATGCATGATAGAAGATATTTCTCGCAAATTGACCTCATTGGCAGCCAATAGTCCTACAGAGCCAGATGCATGTCTGATCAAGCCAATGCCCTCAACATGATGAGGAAACAGCCTTACAATCCTTATTCCAACACATATAACCTGGGATGGAGGGACCACCCCAATTTTTTTTGGTCACAGGGTGTTCAACAGGATACTATGGTAGGTCAGGCCCCTCAGCAAACTACCAGACAATTCAATCAAATTTTTTCACAGCCAAAACCATATGAGGAGGCAATTCAAAACTTGACAAAAGCTACACAAGCTGCATTAGAGCATCAGAATCACACCATTACTGAGTTTAAGAATGAAGTACGCACTAGCCAGAACTCACAGGCACAATCCATCTCCAATATGGAGAACATGATGGGGCAACTGGCTTCATCAGTACAACAGTTGGCAACAACTATTGAAAAATGGAAGTTTCCTAGTCAGCCATTTCCTAACCCTAAAGGAGTACACAATATTGGGACCGATTCAAGCAACCAACATGATGAGGCTAAATCCATCATGACTTTGAGACGTGGCAAATTGTTTGACAACAAAGTGGATATTTCAAAGCAAAACACATCTCAACCAATTTCTCCAAGTAATGCCCCAATTGAAGATTCAGTCCAGGAAGCTCCCAAAGAGGACAATGAGCCTACATTCCAAAAGCCTCATTTCCTCAGAGGCTAACAAAGGTAAAACAAAGTGGGTCTCTCAATGATATTATGGAAATCTTCAAGCAGGTAAGTATAAATATTTCTTTACTTGATACTATTAAGCAAGTTCCTGCTTATGCTAAATTTTTGAAGGACTTAAGTACGAAAAAGAGATAATTACATGTGTGCAAAAAGGCATTTTTAACTGAACAGGTTAGCTCTATAATTCAAAGTAACACCCCTCCAAAATTTAAAGATCCAGGTTGTCCTACTATCTCATGCATCATAGGAAACCATAAAATTGAAAAGGCGTTGCTAGATTTAGGAGCTAGTGTTAATCTTCTTCCTTACTTTGTGTACATGCTACTTGGACTAGGCGAGTTAAAACCAACATCTGTGATTTTACAACTTGCTGATAGATCTGTGAAAGTACCCCGTGGAATTGTAGAGGATGTTTTGATACAGGTTGACAAGTTTTATTTTCTTGTTGATTTTATTATACTTGATACTCAACCATTACGAGACTCTACAAAACATATCCCTGTAATTTTTTGTCGTCCTTTTCTAGCAACATCTAACGCTATTATTAATTGCAGGAATGGAGTGATGCAGCTATCTTTTGGCAACATGACAATAGAGTTGAATGTTTTTAATGTCAACAAGCAACCTCGTGATAATGAGGATGTTCGTGATAATGAGGATGTTGCTGATGTTGAAATGATAGAAGCATTAGATGATGATTCTTTTGTTTATACTAATTGTGATTATACCTTAAATATGTACTTAACTCATTTTGGTTCATATTTTGATGATGATAGTACTATAAATGAAGTAAATACTTTAATTAAGTCAACACCTGTCATGGATACAACTAAATGGAGACAGAAAATTGAGCCACTTCCAATAAGTGAGAAGAAGAACATCCCAAGTTCAACAATCACCAAAATTAGAGCTTAAAGCATTGCCTGACACTTTGCAGTATGCATTCTTAGGAGATGCCGACACTTTACCTGTAATTATCTCTTCTGCCCTTGATGATGCACAAAAAGGTAAGTTGTTAGGTGTTTTAACTGAACACAAAGAGGCGCTAGGATGGACCATTGCTGATATCATAGGTATAAATCCAGTAGATTGTATGCATTATATTTATCTTGAAGAGAATTCTATGTCTACTAGAGAGATGAAACGTATGTTAAATCCTAACATGAAAGATGTAGTAAAAACTGAAGTGCTTAAATTATTATATGCTGGAATTATTTATCATATTTCTGATAGCACATGGGTAAGTCTTGTACATGTTGTCCCAAAAAAATTAGGTATCACAGTAGTTACTAATACAAACAATGAATTGGTTCCAACTAGAGTAACTACAGGATGGCGTGTTTGCATTGACTATAGAAAATTGAACTTAGTCACTAGAAAAGATCACTTCCCTCTTCCATTCATTGATCAAATGCTTGATAGGCTAGCCGGTCATGATTATTATTGTTTCTTATATGGTTATTCGGGTTATAATCAAATTCCCATAGCTCCAGAAGATCAAGAGAAAACTACTTTCACTTGTCCTTTTGGAACCTTTGCATATAGAAGAATGCCGTTTGATTTGTGTAATGCAACTACTACCTTTCAAAGATGCATGCTTAGTATTTTCTCTGACATGGTTGAGAGGTTTCTTGAAGTGTTTATGGATGCTTTTTCTGTATATGGAGACTCGTTTGATGAATGTTTGTGCCATCTAACCTTAGTTTTACATAGATGTGAAAAAAAGAATTTAGCGTTAAATTGGGAAAAATGTCACTTCATGGTGAAACAAGGTATTGTTCTTGGCCACATTATTTCTAGTAGTGGTATTGAAGTTGACAAGGCCAAGGTTGATCTTATCTCCAATCTTCCACCTCCAAAATCAGTGAAAGAAGTAAGATCATTCCTTGGGCATGCTGGTTTTTATAGACAATTCATTCAAGATTTTAGTAAAATCTCTAGACCCTTATGCAATTTACTTGTTAAGGATGCACCTTTTGTCTTTAATGATTCGTGCTTAGAAGCGTTTGAAAGACTAAAAAAAGTGTTGACCACTGCACCTATCATTCGACCACCTGATTGGAATTTACCTTTTGAACTCGTGTGTGATGCATCTGATTATGCTATAGGAGCAGTTTTAAGGCAGAGATTAGATCGGTTGCCTTCTGTTATTTACTATGCTAGTAGAATTCTTAACGATGCACAATTGAATTATTCTACCACGGAGAAAGAAATGCTAGCAGTTGTATTTGCACTAGATAAATTTCGATCTTATCTTGTAGGGTGTAAAGTAATTATTTTTTCTAACCATGTCGCCCTCAAATATCTTCTCACTAAAAAAGATGCTAAACCAAGATTGATTAGGTGGATCTTGCTTTTGCAAAAATTTGACATTGAATTTAGAGATAAAAATGGTTCTGAAAATGTTGTAGCTGACCACTTATCTCGTATTGTGCTTGATTCTGTACAGGAAAAACTACCATTAAATGAGTTGTTTCCAGATGAACAACTTATGAATATTGACGTTGTACCTTGGTTTGCTGACATAGTTAATTATCTTGTTACAGGCAAACTTCCAGAACAATGGACTAAACAAGATAGAACTAAGTTCCTAGCTGAAGTGAAGAACTTCTTATGGGACGATCCTTATTATTTTAAATACTGTACTGTACTAAAAAGACTACTGCTAAAATTTTACAGTGTGGTTTTTATTGGCCTACTCTTTTTCGTGAAACTTATATTTTTTGTTCTTCATGTGACAGGTGTCAATGCATGGGAAGCATTTAGAAAAGAAACATGATGCCGCTTAATCCTATTCTTGTAGCTGAGATCTTTGATGTCTGGGAGATTGATTTCATGGGATCGTTTCCTCCATCATTTGGTTATCTTTACATATTAGTTGGCATCGATTATGTTTTCAAATGGGTCGAGGCAATTCCATGTAAGACCAATGATCACAAAAGTGTAGTGGCATTTTTGAAAAGTAATATCTTCTCTCGCTTAGGCAATCCACGAGCCATTATCAGTGATGGTGGATCTCACTTTTGCAATAAACATTTTCAAACCCTACTAGCAAAATACTCCATCACACACAAGGTCCTAACCACATATCATCCACAAACTAGCGGTCAGGTAGAGGTTTCGAATCGAGAAATAAAGCATATTTTGGAGAAAACAGTTCGACCTGATAGAAAAGATTGGTCTCTACGACTTACTGATGCATTGTAGACATATAGGACAGCTTTTAAAACACCCATTGGAATGTCCGCTTATAGACTGGTGTATGGGAAAGCCTGTCACCTACCGGTTGAGCTAGAGCATCGGGCTTATTGGGCCATTAAGAAATTCAATTTTGATATGCAGGAAGCAGGTCAAAAAGGAAATTACAGCTATCTGAACTTGAAGAGATTCGAAACGACGCTTATGAGAATGCAAAGATCTACAAGTAAAGAATGAAAGTCTTTCACGACAAGCACATAGTCAGAAAATCATTCAATCCAGGTAAGAAAGTACTATTATACAATTCTCGCCTGCATTTATTTCCAGGTAAGTTACGTTCTAGATGGTCAGGCCCTTTTATTGTTCATGCAATTTATCCCTATGGAGCTATTGAGGTTGAAAACCCCAAAAATTGTGACATTTTTAAAGTTAATGGCCAAAGATTAAAACCTTATTTGGAGTTTAACTCTCGAGAGAGGAAGGAAGAAATCGATTTGGTTGATCCTACCCATCCATCTTAAACTAGCACACTAAAAAATAAAAAAAATAAAAACATAAAAACAAAAACAAAAAAAAAACCTATATTTGTGTTTTCTCTTCTTATTTTTCTTGTCAGGACTGCGGGTTGTCACAACTACTCCTGGGGTGCAAGAGGAGTTCAACCGGACCTTCGGCCAGCCATATCCATCTTCTCCATCTCTATATCTGGAGAGTAACTGATCTTTTTCCTCCTTTTCTTTGCTTTATTTTGTTCTTACATTGAGGACAATGTTAGGTTTCTGTTTAGGGTGGGATAATAAGTATCAATATACTTAATTGTTTTTGAAGTTGTTTATCACTCTGGTCTGTACTATGGTCTGTTTAACTGAAGTAATAAGTATTAGGATACTTAATTGTTTTTGAAGTTGTTTATCACTCTGGTCTGTACTCTGGTCTGTTTAACTGAAGTAATTTTGATTTAAAAAAAAATTAATAGTTTATTTGTATAGTTACTGTTCAATATCCTACTACCAATGATGATATCTGTTTAAAATCGAGCACATTTTTAGTAGACTATTAGACAACACTTGAACTCGTTCTTTTATCTGAATACTTATCCATGTTATACCTGATTAAGAAAGCTCATAGCCACTATTGACTTATCGTTTATTGGAAACATGACTTGAGTGTTTGTGTTGATATTATTGACTGAGTATCATTATGAAAAATTCCGTTCATACATCTTTAAGCTAGTGACCAAACTGTTTTGAGAACAGTTTGGGGGTGTTAAAGTTACTACTTTTGTTCTGAGAATTTTGATGGTTTGGGTTTTCTGGGTCTCATCTTTGGTTGAATCGGTTATAGTCAAGGAATCTAAACTGAGCACTACTCACTACTGATAAAATAAAACAAAATATCTGACTTGAGCAATTAAACATGTTAGGATATCTTAAAACCTAGTGCCCTATGGTCATCTGACTTGGGAGTCATCGGCCCAATGCTCGCTACATGAGTCATATGTATATAAATATAAAAAAAAAATTGAAAAAAAATATTTATATATTTACATTTTCACTTCTTTATTAGCCTGTGGGACTCAAGCAATTAAGTCTGTCAGGGTATTTTAAAACCTGGTGCCCTATAGTCATTTGACTTGGGAGTCATCGGCTCAAAGCTCGCTACAAGGGTCACATGGAAAGCTAGTAAAAGATAAGTATTGCACAGGATGTAAGGCTGTTAACATGAGTTTAATAAATAAAAAGAGGTAGAAGTGCTTAGTAAGGATTGCTAGGTTAGAACCTCAGAGACTGAAGATGAGAATTTAGAAATCACTCACCATCCTAATTCTAAGAATACAAGTTCTAATTTTACCACTTTATTTAAAAAAAATATTGTGCTGATCAATAGGAACCAATTTCGCTAGAACACCTCGAGAGTAAAGAGAAAAGCATTGGAAGTGTGAGAATTTACGTGAGGTGTGAGGAATAAATGACTACAGGGTTTGAGATTGCTAAAATATCAACAACACAATATTGGTCGTGGTCTAATACATGTATAAGTTTAATTTTTGGCTATTCTCACACTCACAAAAGGTCGAGCATCGGATAAGTGATAATTTTTGTGTTGTTATTTAATATCCTTCTAAAAGTGTTGCTTTATTTTCGAACATGAGGCATAGGGGAAGAAATTCAACATTGACTAATTTTCTGTTGATTCTATTAGCTTAGTTTAAATTTATATTTTAATTTTATTTTTGTTCAAGGACGAACAAATGTTTAGTTTGGGGGTGTTTGATAAGTGCGTTTTGTGCACTTATTTTGGCCTTTGAATTAAGTATCTATCCCGTCATATAGTGATTTTTTTACTTAATCTAGTTTATTATTGTTTCTATTTCAGTTTTGGACTCGTTAGTGAATAATTGGAGAATATTTGACGAAATGAGTAATAAATTAGAAGATGTCTCAAAAGGATGGGGACTCAATTTCACTCAATTGAAAGTTGAAGGACCAAATTAGAGATTATGTAAAGTTGAAGAACCAAATGGGATGTTATGAAAAGATGGTGGACTGAAATGATCAAGACCTAAAGTCGAAGGACCAAATTGGTGGCTGTGAAAACTGGAAGGACCAAAGTGCAAGAACGTAAAAGAACCAACATGGGCGATCGCCCAGCGACTGAAGTTCAAAGCAGAGAGCAATCTGCCAGCCTGGGCGATCGCCCGGGAAAGCACTGGGCGATCGCCTAGTGTTATGTTTTCTGCGCGAATGTATTTTCCTTTTTTAGTTCTAATCTAGTTAGGTAACTTTTGGCCCGCGGATTTTGTAACTTTTTGGGATATTTTGGACACAATTAGGATAGTATAAATATGAGTTATTAACTCATAACAAGGGTTGAATTTTTGGGAGCCGAATTTGTGAGAAAGACGGCAGATTCAAGAGAAGACAACGACTTGGCGATCAAGAGTTCTTCGAAGATTTCTTCTCCTAAAATCCATGTCGGGTTCTATCAATTCTTTTCTTTTTAATTTAATTATGTTCTTCTAATTTTCTTGAGCCAAGGTAGACGATGAAACCTTGTTTTAGCAAAGTAATTGTTTTGTTATTCGTTTAATTCCATTCTAGAGCTTTAACGTTAATGGTTCGTTCTTGTTGAATTAATTACATAAAATTTCTTTCATCTTAAATATCATGTATTTCTGATAGTTAGATATTGATTTAATTAATTTGTGCTTGATGCTTAAAAGTGTGCTATTAATTCCTTTTGATTTTCTGTTATCTTTTTATCGATTTTGGATACATAGAATACTTAGGAAATTTTTGATTCTTTGTTTTCTTTTAATTGAACTTGATACAGAGAACGCTTAAGTAATTTATGTTTGAAGTATAAGGAGAACCTATATTGGATTTCTTCTGTTGGATATAATTGATAAATATTTTGATACGACAATTGATTGATTTCGAATTGTCGTTTGCTTTTGAGAATTAATCAATAACTGGATAATTGCTGAGTTAAACAATGGTGGATTCTGAAACCTTGGTATTTTACACAACTTGATTCTTTAGCTTAATTGTTTTAGCGTAATTAATTAGTCTTTAAAGTAAAATCTTTCAACAAAAATCTTTTCGACTCAACTAGCCTAGAATGATAGTTAATTTGGATTAAATTAAACCTTCCTCATTGCAGTCTCTGAGGGACCGACCTCGTTACTACTTTTCTATATTCTAATAGATTCGTACACTTGCTAGTTAATTAAAATTTGACATCAGATGTTGTTCTTTTCCTTCTTTGCGTTATTATAGCAACTGAACGTTTGCAAAGAAAACGTTTGTGTGCATCTACATTGGGTAAAACTATTGTAAAATGCTCGTTTAGATGGCGCCTAGGTGTGAGGTGTGGCCTTCATGCCTAGCCACGCCTCATGCACCCCCCTTGTTTCACTCTCATCTTGGTTTCACTAGACCCGAAAAGCTTAATGCTCGACCTCCACACCTAGCCACGTTTTATGCTTTTTAGAATACTGGGTAAAACTCTTTTAACATTGGGCATCGTTGTCTTGAAGTACAAACAAAGCAGGTTTTTATTTCCCAATATGTTGTGTCCGATGATATATATACTACCTTGCACGCAAAGGTGTTCAAAACCAAATTACCAAATTCTATACATTGCATTTTTCTGGGTTTATTTATGTACACACGTTGTATTTGGTATATATATTGACATATTTGAATAATCAATACTACATCTATAAGACCCTCAAAAGGAGAAACATTTTTAGACTATTATACCTTTACAATTTTTTTAAAATTTCATATTCACCCTTAGTATTCATTAATATATAATTATTTTTTAATATTTTATTTATTACTTTTTTATTGTTCATCATTATTGTACATTAAATTTTCAATAATTTACTAAATGTAGAATTACATTTTTTAAACATTTAATCTATTAAATTAAATATGAAGGTGAAAAGATGATCTCAAATTTATTTATTTATTTATTTTTTGCATTACGTAGATGAAAGGAATGAGAAATGAGTTTCAACATAAAACAATGAATGGATTAAAATTCAAATCATGGTTGTCAAAACTGAAATCGAGATAAAAAGATTATTTTTAATACATTAGATTATAGTGATTAGGAGCATGTTTGATTCTGTTTTTTAAATTCTTTTTTCTCAAATTTATTTTCAACAACATATTTTGTGAGACTTACAACTTTTATCAACTTTTCAACCACACATTTTACCAATTATTTTCAAATTCTTTAAACTCCACCAAACATATACTATAGTTTAAAACTAACGTGTGAAACGTTTTTTTATTTTTAATTTGATTTAATTAATTAATTAATATATGTATAATGTTCTTCTCATGTTACTTCTGTCCATCAACAATATTCTTAAAACATAAGCAATCATTGACACTTCTTTAATTTTTGTTTCTTACTCACATTTACGACGTTTCATTTACGTCGTCAAATCAAACACGTCTAATAAAAAGAGAACATACATAAAGAATATTGTTCCAAAGGAAGTACAATATTATGTATTCAATCATTACATTCTTTCACAATAAAATTAGTAATTATTAATTTTATTTTCGTAAAATACAGCCCTATAAATCATTAATTCTATAAAATTTGATATTAAAGGTTTGTCAACCATCAAAGTTTAAATCATCAAAAGGTATTTACTGGGTTCAAGTTATTATTGGTATTATCACCATATAAAACTCATCTATGATTGTAATTGTACTTACATGAATGCAATTATCTTTTAATATTTATTTATTACTCTTTTATTGTTCATTGTTATTGTACATTAAAATTTTAACGATTTTTTTAAATGTACAATTAAAATTTGTAAATATTGAATATATTAAATTAGATACAAAGGTGAAAACTCTACAACACATTTAGTCTTTTACGACATTAGTTTACGACGTACATATAAAAAAATGCCGTTAAAATATATAATTTATGGCATACCTTAAATACGTGCCGTAAATTACTAATAACATATAATATTCACGGCATATATATTCAGCACGCCGTAAAAAATATCATTTTAGGGATATATAAATACGCGTGCCGTGTATTTTTGGGGAAGAAAAAAAAATCTTTTGTCCAAAGTTCACGGCATATAATTCAGCACGCCGTAAAAAATTACATTTTACGGCATATGTATATACGCGTGCCATGTATTTTGGGAAAGAAAAAAAAACCCGCTTATTTTTCCTTTCCCGCCCAGCTTTTGTCTCGTGCCCAAGCCGTTTTCTTTCCATTTCTTAATTTTTTTTCACGATTCACTCTTTTTATCTTCTTGGCTGCAAAATCACATTTCACCTTCCATTTTCACCCCCATTTTCATCTCTTCTCGTAGACATCGCCAAAGATCTTCCCAATTGTTGACCTCCAAAAATGGCTGCCAACAGGAACCCACGCCACCTCTTCCTACGTGTCCCCTCCTTTATGTTTGGAACGCCACGTGGTTTATCCAATCACGTGCACAAGTCTTAAATAGAATGTATATATAACAATGGGTAAAGAAGAATACTCTTTTGAAGAGATATGCGGCTTGAGGACCCTTACTAACCCTTTCCCAGGTGGTTCGGACACTTGGAATATTTAGTATAGAGGATTTTTATATCTTTTTGTGAGAGTTATGAATTTCAACATCCCTTTCTTGTGGAAATGAATTGGGTATTTATAGATAAATTCCATCAGATTATCCTTCGTTCTTCGTGACACGTGGCCCAATCTAAGAAGCTTTAGAATCACTTCTTGGGTGTCACATCCGTAGTATTAATGTTGAAGTCTCTTTCAGCCGCAACCTACTGGCTATGATGGTGATGCGCCACCCTTTGTAGGCTGTCCCATCATTCTTTTCATGGCCGAGTGACAGGTTTATTAGGAGAAACCTTTTTGGATACTCAATCGTCTCAGCAAAAGGAATAGTTATTTTAGCCAACCGCCTTAGACGTGAAGGAAACCACCTCGGATGGGGGTGGCGGGTTCCAAGAATTGACCTTGACTTTCTCCAAATACTCCACGTAGGATTGGGGCGTAACAATAGTCCCTCAAGTCCAGGCCCCATTATTTATGAGGAGTGCTGGACCTGGTACAGAGGTGGTGCATTTGAAAGACAGTTAGTTAGTCCCACAAGATCAAGACCTTTCTCATTTATTTAAGGTGTTCAGCTTGGAGGGGAGAAAAATTCGGGGTTGCAATGGATTGTCGCCGCCAGGGTAGTACAGGCGTCTCTGAAACAGGGAAAGGTTGAATAGCTGAGTCTCAAGTAGGGAAAGGGCTGAATAGCCGAGTCCCAAGTTGGGAGAGGGCTGAATAGCCGAGTCCCAAGTTGGGAGAGGTTGAATAGTTGAGTCCCAAGTTCGGAGAAGCTGAAAAGTCGAGTCCTAGATTGGGAGAGGGCTGAATAGCTAAGTCCTAAGTTGGGAGAGGGTTGAGTAGCCGAGTCCCAAGTTGGGGGAGGCTGAATAGTAAAGTCCCAAGTTCGGAGAGGCTGAATAGCTGAGTCCCAAGTTAGGAGATGGCTGAGTAGCTGAGTCCAAAATTGAGAGAGGCTGAATAGCCGAGTCCCAAGTTGGGGAAGGGCTGACTAGTCGAGTCCCAAGTTGCGAGAGGCTGCCTGCTCAAGCAGTAATGGCGTGTCTACAGGGAGCGTGATGATTGGGGTTCCTTTCGTACGTTTCTTCAGACGCGATGAAAGGACAGCTGCAAGTAATGATGATTTCTTTAATTAATTCTGGGTGCTTTGATTTTTCCAAGGAGGTAATGAGTCACGCGCTTGTGAGTAACACGCAGGCATCGTGGCCCCTGACTTGAATGACTGTTGGTATTGTTTGGAATTGAAGGGTTTAGATGTTTTCAGAAGTTTGTATGGTATGGATAGATCTTGATAAGATCCAACGGTGGACATTTATCAGCCGTTGTCTATATATAAGGCAGTTGTTTGTAAACTTCATTTCTTGCGTGACATTTGAAAGGGATTTATTGTGAAAAATTCTAAGAACCCCCATTATTCAGGCGATTTTTACCCAGCGTTTACTTCTCTGGCAGCATTCCCGTTGAAAGCCTAGTTTTAGGTAAACATCTTTCCTAAATCCTTTCTGATTTCTTTTTTATTTCTCCTTTTCTTGTGTTTAGTAATGTCTACGAACCCTATTGAGGAAGAGGATTCTGGAAGATGCAAGGCCGAAGCAGCACCCTCTGTATCTTCATCTATGGCCGATGTGATACCCATTCGGAGAGTGGATACCTCCACCGGTGAGGTATTGGCTATCACATCGACTTCGATGCTGACCCATATTAGGAATCCCTTCGACGTCACTCCCATCAATAATGCTGGAGTGAGACTTGGTCTCTTTGAAGGGGGCATACGGGGTTCCTGGTGACATTGAGTTAATACTCCCGAGACCCAATGAAAGGGCCTGCTTTTCCGAGGAGGAAATGTATTGCATTGCATCTTCATGCATTCGTTGCTGGTCTGCGACTTTCTCTACACTCTTTTTTTTGAAAGATCTTGAGGGCGTACGGATTAGCTCCTACCCAGGTATCTCCAAATGGGTGGAGCCAGATGGTGGGGGGCAAGTACTTGTGGTTCTGGCATTCCTTCGGTTTGGAAATGTCCCTACACATATTCCAGACTGTGTATCAGCCTAAAAATATGCCTAAGAAGAAAGGCAAAGAGGAGGAGCCGGAGTGGTACTGTTTCTGTCCATGGGGGACCCATAAACCACTCGTTACTGAATGTCCCTCCTCCATCAAGCAGTGGAAGGAGTCTTGGTTCTGGGTAAAGGAGAATTGGCAGAGGGTGGTCGACGATTCGGAGCCGGACCTGGATATTCCCAATGTTTACGGAATAGCCAGTGAGTAGGATGGGGGAGGGGTGGTGCGATCTGGTTTTCCTTGAATTCTCGCCTTACTTATGTTATTCTCTCTTTTACAGACGCTTTTCCTTGGTGCGAGTTAAGTTCTGAACAGCAGGACGTGCTCCGCTCTATATACCAGACTTCTCCGACAAATAGGAGGCACGATTTTCTTCTGAATAGGCATGGTTTTCTGATCAAGCTCGGACTAATGGAATCAAGAAGTAAACAACTTCGCCTGGGTTTGGTAGCATTCTATCGCAACCCTTCTAATGTTCTTTTTTCTTGATAGCCGATATTGAGCAAGACAAACGTCCGAGGCCCTCTTTGGCAAAACTGGTGAGCTGTAGGCCGAGGTATTTAGCACCTGGCTCTTCAGAGAATGGCTGGCAAAAGAAAGCTATAGAAGAGGTCAATCGAGAGGTAGCCCGAGAAGAGGCCGAGAAAGCTGACGTGGCTGAGGCTGCTAAGACGGAGGTGCCTCTGATCAAAAAAAGAAAAGTATCTGCCCGTGAGTGTCCAAGGGCTAAGCCAACGAGTGTAGGACCTTCTACTGATTCAAGAAAAAAGGTGATTGAGATTGAGAACGACATCATGTGTAATCCTCTCCCTATTCAGAAGACGCTTACTGTTACACCATCTGGAGAAGTGGTGTTGGATGCTCCTCCTTCAAAGCCTCAGACGGAGGAGGCCCATTTTGATTCGAAGAAAAAACTGTGTGAACTTATTGGGGCCTCCAGTGGGCGTCTCCTAGACCATGCCGTTAGTGGCCTCCCCCTCTACCCCGCCTTGGGGGCTCAAGCCTTTAAGAAATACTTCACTCCCCAGTGGAGAGATTTTGCCTCCAACAGAGAGGTAGATGATATGATGGAGGCTAGCCTCGCAGCGGCTGTGAGGATGACCGGGGTGCAGATGCAGGCCTTAGGCCAGTTTCGGCAACGGTTGGAACAGTATAATAAATGGAAGGCCGAAGCTTCTAAGTCGGAAGAACATAAGGAGGCAATGGACGGCCTTCAAGCCCCGTTGGAGAGTATGCGCATAGCCTACGAGTAACTCCAAGCCAATTTGAAGGAGTCTAATTCCAATGTCTTGCTGCTAACAAAGAAGTTGGTTAATGCCAATGCTGCCCAGACAGTAGCTACCGAAGCCCTTGGGGTGGCCAACGAAGAGAGAAAAAAGTTGAAGGTGGAAAACACTTACCTCATAGCCGAGATGTCTCTGTGCGCGAGGAGAATGAGGTGCTCAGATCCTAGGTGAGGGGTTTGAAGGATGGTTCTAAGGCCTCTGAGGCAGAGCAGAAGGAATTGTCGGCGAAGTTGGAAGAATTAAGAATGAAGTTGGAGAGTGCTGAGCCAGATTTTGTTGCCAACTTCCATAACACCGATGCCTATACCAATTTTTCTGATTATTTTACTAAAGTCGGGCATCAGGAAGTCCTAACCGTGCTCAGAACAAAACATCCAAACTTCGATACTGGGCCCTTAGAAGCTAGGTTTTCCCCACCCGATGTTGAGGGTGAAGAAGACAATTAGGGTTGTCACCAGACGTAGATAGTGTTTTTGTAATGAACTTTATTTTCGAAGCACATTGTTCTGTTATGCTTAGTGAAGAACTTTATTTTTTAAGCACATTGTTGTGTTATGCTTAGACTGTAGAAAATATGTCTAAGTACTGACGTATTACACACAAACGACAAGCCTCACTTTAAAACAAATGACTTGAAAACACATTAAATAAAGGATTGGTCTGATACAACTGGGTCGTCTGAATATAGGATATTCGAAGCATTACATGACGAACCTCTTTTCTGATCTATTGGTAATATCGGTGCAAATGTTCGACGTTCCATGGGTGAGGCTGTTGCTTAGTAACCAAGTCTTCAATACAGTATGAACCAGGGTATACTTCTCTCGTGACCCGGTAAGGTCCTTCCCAATTGGGGCCTAGGGTCCCAACTCCTGGTTCTTTGGAGGAAGTGAACACTCTCCTTAATACCAGATCGCCGATGCGAAATGATCATTTCTTGATTTTCTTATTGAAATACCAGACCATTTTTCTTTAGTAAGAGGCTAGCTTTACTTGGAAAATGTCCATTCGTTCTTGTAGGAGGTCCAGGCCAGCCCTCATGAGGTCATCATTGTTAGCTTCGTTGAAGAGCAGCCGGCGAGGTGATGGCACGCCAACTTCTACTAGGCTTACAGCCTCAGATTCGTATGCTATTGAAAATGGGGTCTCTCCCCTATTGGTGTTTTGGCTATGGTTCTGATCGCCCAGAGGACATGCAGAAGCTCATCGACCCATGCCCCCTTTGACGCCTCAAGCTTGCTCTTAAGAGTGTATTTAATAGTTTTGTTAACAGCCTCCATCTAACCGTTGGCTTGAGGGTGATGAGGGCTAGAAAAGTGTTTAACGATCCCCAGCTCTTCACGTAGGTTCCTGATTTTCTTGTTGTCGAATTGTTTTCCATTATCGAAAACCAGAGAGTGAGGAATCCTGAATCGACATATGATATTCTTCCATATGAATTTGGAGGTGTTGGCCTCGGTGATTTTCGCCATTGGCTCTGCCTCGACCCATTTCATAAAATAGTCGACAGTGACTAAGGCGTGGCATGCATTGTCCCTACCTCTAGGCATAGGGCCTATGAAATCTATCCCCTATTTAGCAAAGGGCCATGGGCTGGACACTGTGGTAAGTTATTGGTGGGGCTGACGTGGTATTGTAGCGAAGCACTGACAATTATGACACTTTCTTGCGTGATACAAGGAATCTTTCTTTAACGAGGGCCACAAGTATCCCTATTTGAGGATTTTTTGGGCCAAGGCCAAACCACCGGTGTGTTTGCCACATATTCCCTCGTAGACTTATCTGAGAATGTAATTCACTTCATTCATCCCAACACACCTGAGGAGTGGTATGGAGTAGCCTCGTTTTTAGAGGACGTCGTCAGATAGTACAAAATGTGCTGCCCTCCTTCTCAGCTTTCTAGCTTCCTCTTTTTCTATGGAGAGTGTTTGGTCTCTTAAAAATGCAAGGATGGGATCCATCCACGTGGAGGTCTCCTCGATCCACATTACTTCCGTGATGGCTTCTATGGAGGGCTTGCTGAGATGTTCGATGGGAACCAACTTAAGAAGCTCCGAGTCTTTGCTGCTTGCTAGCTTGGAAAGTGCATCTGCGTTGGTGTTATCTGCCCTTGGCACTTGGAATAGCTCGAACTTTTCGAAGCAAGGGATGAGGTTCCTTACCAGTTTTAGGTAGGAAGCCATATTTCTTTCCCTAGCGGTAAAGCTCTCATTCACTTGGCTAACTACTAGTTGGGAGTCGCTTGCCACAGAGAGCCTCTATACTTTCATCTCTTTGGCCAGGTGAATGCCGGATAGGAGGGCCTCATACTCTACAACATTGTTCGAGGCCTTAAAGTCGAACCGGATCGCACAGTTCAGTCTATGGCCTTCGAGACTGGTGAGGACCACCCCGACGTCGGAACCCATATCTCCCGATGAACGATCTACGAAAAGACACCAAGTCGGCGATTCCATGGGTGCCATTAGGGTGTCTATTTTGGGTGTGCTAGCAAATTCTTCCATAAAATCTGCGAGGGCTTGCCCTTTGATGGACACTCTTGGTTTAAATACAATGTCGAACTGGCTCAGCTCGACGACCCATTTCAATAGCCTCCCTGAGGCATCGAGTTTCTGTATCACCTGCCTCAGGGGGAAGTTAGTCAGAACGTGGATGCTATGGGCCAAGAAGTATGGCCTAAGTTTCCTGGAAGCGGTGATGAGTGACAATGCCAATTTCTCCATGTCTGGGTAGCGCGTCTCCACCTCCAGAAGAGCCTTACTTACATAGTAAACAGGCAGTTGGTGCTCTTCATCCCTGACAAGGACTGAGCTTACTAATTCGGCGGATACAGCTAAATAGAGCAACAATGTTTCTCCCAACTTAGGTTTTGACAGTAGGGGAGCATGGCCGAGGTGTTCCTTAGGGCCTGGAATGCGGCCTCACATTCCTCTATCTATTCAAACTGGTTACCTCTTTTTAAAACTTTAAAGAAAGGAAGTCACTTATCTATATCCTTTGATACAAACTGGCTAAGGGCTGTCATTCTTCCGGTGAGGCATTGCACATCCTTGGGCCTCCTAGGCGACTTCATTTCTATCAATGCCTTGATTTTCTTTGGGTTGGCTTCGATACCCCGCTGGTTTACCATGTAGCCCAGGAACTTTCCAGAGGCAACTCCGAAGGCGCACTTCAAGAGGTTGAGTCTCATCTTGTAAGCTCGGAGGGTCTGGAAAGTTTTTTCCAAGTGTTGTACGTGATCCTCAGCTTTTAAGCTTTTAACCAACATATCATCCACGTAGACTTCCAGGGTTGAACCGAGCTGGTTGGCAAACATTTTGTTGACGAGCCTCTGGTAGGTTGCCCCGACATTTTTCAAGCCAAATGGCATGACTTTGTAGCAGTAAAGATCCTTGTCTGTTACAAAGGATGTGTGCTCCTCGTCTGGTGGGTACATGGAAATTTGGTTATAACCTGAATAAGCATCCATGAAGCTTAAGAGTTCATGTTCGGACGTGGAGTCCACCAGTTGATCAATCCGAGATAGTGGGAAGCTATCCTTGGACAAGCCTCGTTGAGGTTGGAGTAATCTATACAAATTCTCATTTTCCCCCTGGCTTTTTAACCAAAACTGGATTGGATACCCACATAGGGTAGCGGGCTTCTCGGATGAAGCTGCTTCGTAGAAGTTTCCCCACCTCCTCTTTCAAGGCTTCGTACTTCTCTGGGTTTAAGGGCCTTCGCTTTTGTCGCTGGGATAGAAATTTGGGATCGACGTTGAGGTGGTGACAGCTTACCTTTTGGTCGATTCCAATCATATCCTCGTGTTTCCATGCAAAAACATCCAGGTTGTGGCTGAAGAACTTTTTCAGGCCTCTTTTGGATTCTTCTGCGAGGTCCCTTCCTATTTGGAGCCTCTTCGTTGGGTCACTAGGATCCGCTAGAAAACTTTCCAGTTCCTCGACTGGTGAAGTCTGGGATTCAATTCCCGTCACCCTAGGATCTATGTCCTCGGAAGGAATTGCCTCTCCATCTGTACATCCTCCGGTGCCTCTTCCGAGGCGTCCGTCATCTCTACGTCTAAGAATGTCATATTTAACTCCTTTTTCTCTGCCTTTCTTAGGGCATTTCTATAACATCTCCTAGCTTCAGGTTGGTTGCCTCATATAGTTGCCACACCCCCCTCGGTAGGAAATTTTATGCAGAGGTGGTGGACAGATGTTATGGCCCAAAGTTCTTTCAGTGTTGATCGGCTAAGGACTCCATGGTAGGCTGACCTTCTGTCCACTACCAAGAACTCCATGAAGGTGTGGGCAGCGAGAGGCTCTTCTCCCATAGTAACGGCGAGGCGCACTATCCCTTTCGGGGTTACACAATCACCAGTGAATCTGTTCGAAGTGTTTAAGAAGATGACATTAACGGAGCTTCCATTATCTACCAGCATTCTTCCCAATCCGTTCTGAGCTACAATTGCCCTTACTACAAGGGTATCGCAGTGGGGGTAGTGCACACCCTTCATGTCTTCTTCGGTGAAAGTGATAGGGTCTACTTTTTTTGATCCTGAGGGTCGACTGTTGATGAGCCAATTGGTCATCTGGATCCATTCGGCCTCTTTGACTTAGCTTTTCTGGGCATTCTGGGTTTGGCCTCCAATATAAGGGCCTCCGTAAATGGTGTCTATCTCCCGAATCGGGGCCATTTCAGGACCCTTGATTAGGCAGCGCTCTGAGAGGCTTTCTAGTCGAGGTTGTCTAGCTGGGCTTCTCGAATTACACCTCCTTCGTGGTTCCTGACCCAAATGCCTCCTATCCCATTGTCCAGGGGCCATTTGAGGGGGAGAAATCACTGGGGGTGCACTGGTTCCTGCTTCATAATATGTGGACGGGGACATACCGTAATTATAAAGTCCGACTGCCGAGCCCAATGCTACTGGGGCAGTAAAAGGGGATAGCAGGCCTTCTTGTGCAGAGGCCACGTAACTCATTCCAACGTTCGGGTCGGATGGGTAGTTTCTCCTGCGCAGATTCTGCTAGAGAGGGGGTCTGCCGTGGCTTTGGGTATATCCGGCCCTAGACGCAGGGTTGGCTCCCAATCCACCTCGATTTCTGTGAAGGATCATGTTCTCATTGGTTATTTCTTCGATGATCATCTCCACCAGCTGGTCAAAAGTTGTTGTGTTTTTGTTGCGGACATCCCTCCAAAATGGAAGGTTCATGTCTAGACCAGCCTTTAGAGCGGATAGGGCCTCAGCATGGGTTATTCTTTCACAGAATAGCATTTCTTCATTGAAGTGGCACAGGTAGCTCTGTAGTGGCTCATTTGGAGTTTGTCTTACGTCATGGAGGTGTTGGACCGGGGCCGAGGTAGGTTTTTGTGACGAGAAGTAATTGATGAACGTCTTTTTTAGCTCTGGCCAACTAGAAATGCTTCCAGCGACTAGTTTATTATACCATCGCTTCGCTCCTCCCGACAAGGTAAGGTGAAAAGCTCTGCATTTCAAGGCCGGAGTAGCTCCTCGGAGACTCATTTCTATCTTATACGTGTTCACGTGGTCCAAGGGATCTCTCCTGCCTGTGTAAGGGGCAATCTTGGGCACGCAAAACTCGTGAGGGATGGAAACATTCCTGATTCCGATCGAAAATCAGAGGTTCTCGTCATCATCGTCTATTTCAAATGATCTCGCTGGCCTCGGATATTCTTCCCCGACGTTCATTTCTGGAGGAAATTGCGGGAGGCGCTGAACTTGCTGTTCGCCCCCATAGTCTTGGGGCTGCGGTTGCATGGTTTGCTGAGGTAGGTAGGGCTGGAAGTCAGATTCTCCCCTGGCTTCCACCTCCCTTGCTCTCCTTTCCCGCCTATTTCTAAGGGGACTCTGAGGCTGTTCTTTCCTTGGGAGATTCTCCTTGGGCCACTTTCTGCGTCCGCGTCCACCTAGTCTTTCAAATACGCTGGCAGAAATCGTCGGTTGAGGCCTCCTGTCTGTTACTGGGGGGTTGGCCCCTTCTCCGCATGTTCCAGCGCGCGAGGCTTCTCCCTTGACTTGTGGATCACGGGGATGACCGCTATTAACTTCCTGCTCTTCATCGGGATCATATGGGTCAGACTCATGATGACGGTTCTCACCTCGCACCTGCATCATTTGGATGTATCTTTGCATTTGGGCATGGTGTCGGGCCAGCTGCCTCACGCCGGCTGCCATTGTTCTCATTTCTCGCTCAAGATTGGTGGTAGGCCTTCTTCCACGCCTCCTCCGAGGGGCTTCTTCAACTCTTGCTCCCGCCACGGTTTCTCTTTCCGTTGCGGGCCTGGTTCTTCTTGGGTTTTCATCCTAGTTGCTTCCGCTCATTTGGTGGGTCGATTGATCCCTTGTTCAGGGACTCCTTTGTTCAAGGAGGCTAAGCTTTTAGTTACGTTTTTCACAGACGGCGCCAATCTGTTGACCTACAAAAATGGCTGCCAACAGGAACCCTACGCCACCTCTTCCTACGTGTCTCCTCCTTTGTGTTTGGAACGCCACGTGGTTTATCCAATCACGTGCACAAGTCTTAAATAGAATGGATATATAACAATGGGTAAAGAAGAATACTCTTTTGAAGAGGTCTGCGGCTTGAGGACCCCTTACTAACCCTTTCCCAGGTGGTTCGGACACTTGGAATATTTAGTATAGAGGATTTTTATATCTTTTTGTGAGAGTCATGAATTTCAACATCCCTTTCTTGTGGAAATGAATTGGTTATTTATAGATAAATTCTATCAGATTATCATTCGTTCGATTCGTGACACGTGGCCCAATCTAAGAAGCTTTAGAATCACTTCTTGGGTGTCAGATCCGTAGCATTAACGTTGAAGTCTCTTTCAGCCGCAACCTACTGGCTATGATGGTGACACGCCACCCTTTGCAGGCTGTCCCATCATTCTTTTCATGGCCGAGTGATAGGTTTGTCAGGAGAAACATTTTTCGATACTCAATCGCCTCAGCAAAAGGAATAGTTATTTTAGCCAACCGCCTTGGACGTGAGGGAAACCGCCTCGGATGGGGGTGGCGGGTTCCAAGCATTGACCTTGACTTTCCCCAAATACTCCACATAGGATTGGGGCATAACACCAACCTTTCCAATAGAATTCGGCAGCGACCTTCCTTCCAGCAGAATCGCTTTTGCCAACCCATCCAACAAAAATCGCCAAAACCCATGCTCTCATCAATAATCCTATGTTTATGATTTTGAAGATGATGAGAACTGCTTGTCTTGGGGGAATTTGATATAAGAGAGATGAATTAAAGAGGTATTTTCGTTGCAGATCTAGGTAGAATTTTAGATTTTTTTGTTCAAATTT
Source organism: Forsythia viridissima (assembly GCA_030279155.1). Classification (NCBI taxonomy): domain Eukaryota; kingdom Viridiplantae; phylum Streptophyta; class Magnoliopsida; order Lamiales; family Oleaceae; genus Forsythia; species Forsythia viridissima. Next base: position 30,255,510 of record CM059042.1, read on the forward strand.
TTTCTGCTTTAGTTTTTTTTTTTTTTTTGGATGGGAATTTTGTCTCCTTGATCTACAATCTTAAGGCAGGAAGTTAATTTTAGATAGGAGAAGTACTTCTAATAAATTGTGATGGAGTTCTTTGGTTTATATATATTTCCTATGTTTTGGATACACTATGATTGAAACGGTGGACATCTGTCGATTGGATAATGTGAATTTTTGGGCTCCAGTAGCTAGATTAATGGTCGAAAAACAACCACGAGTGTTTTCTTGAAACTTGTAGTCGCTGCTTTCAGATCTTTGTTGGGAAGACGAGGCTCGTGAAAACTAGACTGTCCAGGTACAATATGTTGAGAGTTTTGTCTGATTTTGAGAATATTAGATAAAATTGGGAAATTTTTTTTATTTGTTATGTTGTTTCATATGTAGGTTACTGAGGTGAGTCTCATATCATTGCTTGAACAAATGAATACCCAAATCATTACCCACGATGGCTGTGACATTGTGACATTGTGAAAAGCTGAGTACCACCATTTTGCATTCCTTGAAGAAGTGATTGGAAGCCAATCATCAATTGCCTTTTTCTCCACTAATTTGTAAGCATTCTGCAATCAGCATAATTCCCTCCAATAATAAATTCAATCAAAAGCATAGGACTTCAATTTTTCCATTTTAATTATGTGATTTTTTTTTTCATTCTTCTTATATGCACCCTATATTCACTGATGTTTCATCTGCAATACCAAAGAAAATTAAAGTAGTCGACAGCTATTGTTGTCCTGGTATATTGATAGTTTGCAGAATATGCTGGCTCACATAGTAGTTCGGGAGATTAGAATATCCCAAAGGGAGATACGCTTCGATAGCCTGGAAGATACAATAATGGACCAATGTCTTATTGAATGTTGTACCACTTGAGCAGATGATCTCTTATTGCTTCAGCGTATATTCTTCTTTTTAATGTTTAACATGTGCCTTCCTTTACATCATTTTGGTATTATCTTTCAGAATGATTCTTGAAAAGATCAATGACTCAATATTTGTTTAATATGTTGTTCTTTGTCCTTTTGTTTCCTTTTTATTTTGTTGCTCATCACTTGTAATAACGATCTTGTTTTTGTGCTGCAGTATAAGCCTGCAACCTGTGAGGTTCAGGCAGTAGAATTAAGCTTCTTTTGTACTGCTCCTTTCCCAAAAATTATAATAGAAATCAATATAATGAATTCCTCTCAACTCCTCTTCATTGCTTTATCTTGGAGGAAGTTATCTCTAGTAATTAGAAATATCAATTCAAGGCTGTTATGGATTATCTTCATTATTCTGTCTTATAGTGTTTTTTTTTTTGGGAATGTGCTTTTAAGTACGTTTTACATCTTAAAACAGCGAGTCATTGAACACTCATGCCCTTGTTTAGTTAAAAGAAAAATAGGACTAGTTCCTTACCCTTTGGGAAAACAAGGAGGAATCTCACTACTTGTTATGATATAATGAAAGAATTAGGTCTCACCTTGGAAATGTAGCCCCTAAAATATCTTTCTGCCCATATTTTGGAAGTTTGGTGCTCCTCGGACCAGGGGATCAGCAAATGGGCTATAGTTTGGAAGAATTGTTAAAGGCTTCAGCCGAGACATTCGGAAAGGGGAGTATGGGGAGCACTACAAAGCAGTGATGGAATAGGGATACATTGTTACCAGAAAGAACGAACCACCACTTGTTGATGCTTTATTTTTGCTCAATTGTTGATGTTTTATCTTTGCTTACAATGCATGAAATCATTTGCTAATATAAATTTGTTTAGCTGTTAAGTGAAAGTACTAATTAAGTAATTAAGAATTGCTCTAGTGATTAAATGTTGATATAAACTATGTTTAGATTCAATTGGTTTTTAATCTTCCTTTTCTTTTTGTTCAGATTACATTTGGTTTGATCTGCCCCTCTTTCAACCAATATTTTTTCTTTTTCACATTTTGCTAAGTACAATTCGACAATGAGTTTGATTATTTTATTTATTTTTGTGATTTGCAGGAAGTTGATTATTTTTGGATAACTAAACTACTTACCAAAGAAGCAAACTTACAGATATATGGATCGATTATTTTGTAATATGTTAATTAGTTATTTTGGAATGGTAGTGATATACTTTTGGCATGTTGGTATCAACTTTTTATTCGGCCAATGATATTCTTAGTTAGTTAGATAAATTCTACTATTTCATATAGTTGTATTGAGCTCTACTCAATATTTTTGTTTATTCTAATTTGGAAAACACGATTATATATATATATATATATATATATATATATATATATATATATATATATATATATATGGGTTGATTTACATAATTTTGTTAATTTTAGCATTTTTTTTTTTCATATATCGGCGTACCAATATCAGCTATAAAATTAAATGAAAAGCTCAAATTTATGGCATCTAATGTATGACATGAAATTTATTTCTTTTACAGCACACAACTGATAGCCATAAAAAGTATTTATTTGTCATTTGATAAAGCATTTACGACAAGTGTTGTGTGCCATAAATAAAGATGTATTTACGGCGTGCATAAGAATGTCATAATAAGTTTATTAACGGTGCACTTTTATTATTATTACGGCATTCAATGTATGCCGTAAAAAGAGGTAAGTTTTTACGGCAATGCTTTATACGGCATTCAGATATACGCCGTAAATATTATTTTACGGCACATATTGCATGCCGTAAAAAGCGAACTCTGTTGTAGTGAATGACGGTCTTAAATTTTATTTTATTTTTTGCATTACGTAGATGAAAGAAATGGTTGTAAAAATTCAAATAATGGTTGTAAAAAATGAAATGGAGATGAAAATATTGTTATTAATACATTAGATTATAGTGATTGTAGTTCACAACTAACATTTGAAACTTTTTAAATATTTAATTTAATTTAATTAATTAATTATATACATATATATATATATATATATATATATATATAGAGAGAGAGAGAGAGAGAGAGAGAGAGAGAGAACGTTAACAATTCTTTAGTTTTTGTTTTCATTTACATTGTCAAATCAGACGCGCTTAATAAAAAGAGAACATATACAAATAATATTATTTATAAGGAGTCACTACCCCAACAAATGTACATTATTATATAGTCAATCATTACATTCTCTCCAATAAAATTAATAATTAATAATTTTTTTTGTAAAATACAACTCTGAAGATCCTTATTAATACATCATTAATTTCATACGATTTGATATCAATGGTTTGTCAATCATCAAAGCTCAAATCACCAAAAGCTCTTCATTGGGTTCAAGTTACTATTCGTATTACCTGTATTGCCACTATATAAAACTCATCTTTGATTGCAATTGTACTTCCATGAATGTAAATAAATTATCAATATCGAACAATACAATACAACATATTATCAAAACCATATTTTTTTTATCCTTATTGCTATTGATAATATAACATTTTAATTATTAACAAATAAAAAATAAAAAATTTGGAAATATTAAAAATTGATAATATGATTACAAAAGCATGTGCAACGCACGCATGTCTAACTAATAAATTTAAAAATTTAGTATCAGAGCTTTTGTTAAAAAGTTTTGGTAGTAAAGCTTTTAGTATCAGAGCTTTTGTTAAAAAGTTGTTGACTATTTGGATATAAATTCAAAAAGTGCTATGAATATTAAATTGAGTGTATAGTTGCATATAAAAGTACTTTTGTATAAACTCTATATTTATTTGATTAAAATAGTAATTAATTATTATATATATCAAATTTTTTTAAATTAAATAAAAAGATTTTATAGCATATAACAACTATTAAAAATAATAAATAATTTAATTATAATAACACAATTATTTCAGTATATCTATACTACATATAAAAGTCTCAATATGGAAAAATATTTATGGACGATATTGCCCCCAAAAATAACTTATAATTCCTAAAATAGTCTTTCAAGTAGTATTATTTATTTTGGCTTTAATTTAAATTCAAATTATTGAATACCAAATAAATATTGTATTTTGGATCATTGAAGGTGGACTGCCCCTTTAAATTCCATTATATATTGTAATTAATGAAAATAAATAAAAATGTAATGCATGAGTTAATTAAAATTGTGAATTTTATTAAGAATGAATTGCGGGAAACAATGCATGAAGCAAAAACAAAAACAAAAAAAAAAAAGCGCCTTGGTTTATGGGTGCATTAAAAATGAATGCCTAGATTGGTGTTTTAGTGGGGATATTGCACGAGAAAAATCTTCTTTATTCTATGTCAAATAATTTTGTGATTCTTTATTTTTTAGGAGAAATAATTGCTTAAAAATGCTAAATTTATTGTTTCCATGTACTTTTTATAATGATACGAAGAAAATCAATAGAAAAATTGTGTTATACGTATTATTTTTCATGTAGTTTAGTATTTGATACTAATTTTCATAAAAGAAAGTTGTCTTTTCTTGATATGTCATTAGATATATGTTTCAAAATATAATTAAAAGAGTATCAGCAGTATATAAATATGTTACGTCAGCAATCCTTCAAACTTCACATTCATGTAGGCCATGTACTTTTTAATAAACTACATGTTTTACCAAAAATTTTGGCTATTATTCCTTAGTTGGTCGTAGTTATGGATAAACTTACTATTGAAAAAGAGTTTCTTATAAGTATTTTATTAATCCATGATTATTAAAAAAAAATCATAATATTATTAATTACATAATCACGTGCAACGCACGTATTCTTAACTAGTTTGCCTAAACAGTAATTAATCGTTACATATCTTATATTATTATTTTAAAAATAAATAATATACTTTTATATCCTATAATAACTATTAAAATTTAATATATTAATTTAATGTCAATAACATAATTATTTTAGTATATATTATATTACTTAAAATTAATTAATTATTTAAATCAAACATATTGTGTAATTTGTATTATATTATTTAACACGCCAATATATATTTTTCACTTTATAAATATATGAAGTGACAGTAAATAAATTAATATTTTTTTATGTATTAATGATAATTTGCTTAATTTTTAAATTTATTAAATGTTAATTACAATTTTCCGTAAAAGCTCAATTAGAATTTTTTAGAGAAGCTCAAAATTTGAACTTCTTTAGAACAATTTTTAAGCTAATTTTTAGTCAAAAAGTTCTTATTGACTTTAGTCAAACAACCATAAATATAATCAAAAATATTTTTGCTCTTTAAGAAGTGTTTTTAGACCTTAATAAAGCCCATCCACACACACTATTAATATCTTCCATTTTGAGTTAGAGTCCTCTATCATCTCTACCCTAAGATAATTTTATTGTAGTCACCTTTTTGACATAGTGGCATTACAGCCTATTTAGAAGTTTCATATTTTTTGTTTTTTTAGTGTCCTCCTCTATATCATCTCTACCCTTAAATAATTATTTTGTACGTACTCACCCTTTTAACATAGTCGTATTAGAGCCTAATTAATAGTTTTAAGTATTTTTATTTCAAAAAACAAAAAGGAACGGTTTTAAGTTTTTGCTATCTAAAACTCAAACAATCTCGTGTCTCTCATTCGTCGGTTCAGTGGAGATGATTATGATTATTAGAGTCATAAGTTTTGTTGAAATCATTGAAGCTGTAGATTGTTGTTGAAGATGGTTTTGAATAACTAAAGATTCAAGATGGATTGAAGGCACCAAAAAAATGCTTTGAATGAAAAGTCAAAAAAAAAATTACTGATTTTTTCAGATTCACCATGCAATTGAAAAATCAATGTTTAAATTAATGTCAAAAGCAGAAATATCAGAACAAGCCTGGGAGCTTTTAAAATCTAAAAGTTGTAAAACCCATATTAATTAAATTAAATTAAATTTTAATCTTAACTAAACAAGCACTGGACATAACGAAGTCAAAATTGACGTGTTACGATGAAAATCAATTTTGACTAGCACATGCAGGTTCAAGCAGTGTTCTCGTTAACATCAGTTTGTTAAGTGCTGAAATTAATGGATTAAACTAAACTCGAACATAAGATATAACGTGGTGAACTCCGAAGGAAAATATCTATGGGCCCCCATGCCATGAGTAAAAACAATCAACTAATAGTTTCAATTAAAAATACAATAGTATCCAATTCTTGTAATTTTACAAAATTAACAAAATAACAATCAAAAGAATATAAATCAACTCCCGTTTGATACTTCTTATTTTGGCATGTTGATGAAGTAGAATCAAACATACCGGTCTTGATTTTATCACCATTTCCCTATTATATTTGGCCACAGCCACCACATAGATAAAGAAACTCCATCTTTAATTTCACGCCAAGTAGATTAATTAAAATATGGAATCGTTCCTGAGTGCCAAACCGTTTGCTTTGAAAATTAATCAATGAAGCTTTATATCTCTTGTTCATCCTCAATAAATTCGACCGAGAGAGAGCTTGAAGAACTAGAACAAAAATATATTTTCAAAGTTTAATTCCTTATTGATTTGTAGCCTTACTTATAGGTAAAGTAATATCAATAAATGAATTATTTCTTACCTAAAAATCTGCAATAATCTTTCAATAAAAAAAGAGATGGTACATCTCCTAAATTACACGGGCTGCATCTGTTTACCTCAAAATCAGATCACATTATACAAGGAAACATAATAAAAAATTGCAGCATACAAATCTGAAAATATTTTGCTTACCATCTTAGCCAGTTAGAACTGGCAACAATGTGTCTAGTCAGAATGTACATGCTTTACTCGTTTTTCAACATTAAAAATCAGCAAGATATATTAAGTAAGTCAATTTAAAATATATGTAAAAATATGTGGCACTCATGTTTTTCCAACAATCTCCCCACCTTTGGCATTGCTTAATTAAAAAAACTTAAACATTCATATTTTTAATGTTGTGCGTGATGTGTGCTAATCATGTAAACAATCAAGAAATATGAGCATCATCATTTCACAATCAATAATCACAAAAATACCATTATTCTCCCTTTGTAGTATACCATAATACCAGCAAAAGTGTTTAATAACACCAACAAGCGCACACACATGTTACTACTCCTTTTTGTAATAATCAAATAGTCAAAGTAAAAGAGGGAGGGAAACAACAAAAAATAGTAGTGCTATTGTTTAATATAGTCATCCATTCCCAACCAGTCCCTCAGTGAGTAAGGACTGAAAGTAATGTATCTCTACCTCACATAGACCTGCCATCTTGATTCATTATTTACTTTTCCCATATTCTTAGGTATATTGGCCATGAACTCCTGTACGAATGTTTCATTAAACTTCCCACTTAATGCCAACAATTTTTTAAGTTTATAAAGCCAACAAGTCCATCCAAATTAAATGAAATGAATTCATGAATAGCTACTCTAAATTCAACTATAAACTTGCGGTAGGTAGTGAATGATAGAAACAAACTTTCAGCAGATTCATTTTAGAAACAAACTTGCGGTAAGTAGTGTTGACCCTCTTTCTTTTTGGGTACTCAAAGTGTTGACCCTCTTTCTTTTTCATTTTTTAAATTTCTTTTTATTCGTCAAAGCATTGACTTTTTGAGTTCATGGAGTTGACTTTCTCACAGCCATAGGAGTAGTCCTTTTCTACATGATGTATGTTCATTATCAACGACGGCGCAAACACCTATGATGGTAGCCTTCGCTTCCAATGAACTTGCCTGTTAACACAACAACATATTATAATTTCGAGAGATATAGATACTAACCATAGGTCCACAACCACTACAAGGAAATTGAGGTTTTGCCACAGTACAAAACCGTGGCCAAAAGCATGAAAACCGTGGCAAAAAGTATTTGCCACGGTGTTGCCACAGCAAACAACCCCTCATAACTGCAGGCGTCTCAAATAATATTACCACAGTCCGAGCACCGTCACAAAAACTATTGCCACAGCTTCGCCACGGTTTTGTACCCGACACAAACAATTTGTCCTACATACTAACTTATTTAACACGACTGTCAAACTATCACAAATAATACATTTGCCACAATATTTTTACCGTCACAAACACTATTGACCACGGTTTCTAATTGTTTAAATCTGTCGCGAATAATGCGTCACAAATACAAAATTGTTTACTAAACCATGGTAAATAATGCCAACGTCCACAGTTGTTTGCCGTCACAAATAGCATTAAAACTTATTTACCACACGTTATTACTTTTATTATTACTTATTTATCACGGGTATCGCTGTTGCAAAAAAAAAAATTTGATTATCTCGCTTTCGAATTTTAATTTTCATACTCCTATGAAGCAATCTATAAACTCAATAAAGCTAAATTTGTAACTTTGAAAATAACAACTATATTTACTCAAATGCTTTACCAAATATTAATTTCAATAAACGAGCTAAACAAGCTCTACAAATGTAAGTCAAAAATATGTATATCCAAAAGTCTCCCCAACTCGTGAAATAATGTATTTTCAAAAGCACAAGGTCTAAAATAGATATATAAAACACCAATGCATATATTCTTGAATCTTGATTGCCCGACCCTCTGCTAGACCTGAAAATAACAAGAACTTGTATAAGATAAAACAATTATAAAATACTTAGTAGTAAACACACTCAATGGATCAACTTCTAAATCATAGCTACTATCAATAACATTCATCACAAATATAATTTGTCCCTAGCTAGAGTGCAAGCTTGAGTACCAGAAATTAATTCACTTATATTACAAATCCATTATATCCTACCATAAATGAATATATATAGAATTACAAAAATAAATTTTCAAAGTTCGTTGTACACACCAAAACTCCTTCACCCCAAAAGAACTTAACCATTAGGAAATAAGACCAACAAAAACTCCAGCTTTCACAATGGCACCCTGAAATTCTAGGAATTTGATACAAAAATAAATTCAAAATATATACAAAGAACAACCTTGTGATTTTCACCAATAGAGAGATGACACCATCCAACTGATCACTTAGAGTTCACAACATTTGCAGTCACAGATAAGATTGATATTATCTACATATTACAAAAATTTATTCTCATTACTCTCTATTGGTAGCTTTTATCACTTAGCACTCCATCTTTCAAAATTTCTCATATATGAAGCAGTCTTAGACGACATAAATAACTTTTGTAACCTTGGTTTCAAAGGAAATATCTCACTCGTTTTGCAACAATCTTTTTACCATCAGACGTGTATCTAGGTGCACTACAAATCTCACACTTATCTAATTCTTTGTCCTTGCCACGATACAATATACAATTATTAGGACATGCATCCCACATTTCATAGTTGAATCCCAATTCATCCATAATTTTTTGGGCTTCATAATACGAGCTCGGTATCTTATCGCACTGTGGAAATATCTCTTTTAATAACTTGAGCAACATAGTGAATGACTTGTTTGTCCAACTGGATAGCACCTTTAAGTGCAAGAGGCGAACAATGAAAGGTAACTTGGTGAAATTTTTACACCCGGGATACAATTCACTTTCAGCATCCTCTAAAAGTTCTAGAAATTTTTTTGTCATCTCGTCAGGACCATTTATATGCTGATTGTTCTTAGAATTATTATTTGTATGAGGAATACCAAATGCTTCGTGCACCATATCAACCATATTTTCTCTGTTGTCAAGTTGTATATTATCTTCAACTGCTATACTTTCACATCTGGGAACATAATTTTCACCATGATAGACCCAATTTGTGTATCCTGCCGTAAACCCACGAATTATCAAGTGTGACATAACCTCATGTCGTGTTTCAAAATACCGGTTGTCACAATCCTTACATGGACAATAGATTCTTGAGTTCTCAGATCTATGTCTATATGAAAAATTCAAAAACTCTTCAACTTTATCTCTATATTCTTTTGAAATTCTATCTTTCGAATTGACCCAACTTCTATCCATACCTAAAAAAAAATTAAATTGAAATATAAGTATTTAAATATTGCTGAAGAGAATTTGAATATGTGAAACAATTATTCATAAAGATCAATAAATCAGTAATAGTATAAATTGATTGATATAGGGCTCAAAACACTAATTGAAACACTATTAATTTACCATTTCCTGATATTTGTAGAGTAGAATGGGATCAATTTGATGTTTATCTAATATGAAGGGGTTGATTCTCCCAAGGCAAGAAAAGTGTAGCAAAACTTTGAAGAGGCCAACAGGATTTGCATTTTGTGTTCTTGTTTGTTGTTTTATTTAAATTTCTTTTTCCTGCTAAAAAAAAGTAAAACCTTTTTACGGTTGGTGGTTTCTTTATTCTATGAAGGCCCTTTTGATGATAATTTATTCTGATTTTCATTTTTTTGATGTAGAGAATTTTCTATTCTTTCACTATAGTTTGGGATTTGCAAGAAGTCTGGATAGATTTTTCATGGATTTCATAACAAGTTTTGTGCGGATCCACAACTACAGCAAGAATCAATCCTACCTATAGCTTTGACAGGTAAAAAAATGCAGCAAGAAAAGAGAGGCAGCAATGAAGAAGGCAGTCAAGAAGGGAGTTATAATTCACTTACAGGAGAAGTCAATCAAATCACCTAGGTATCTAATAGCATTAGAGTCTCATCATGAATACACGAATGAGTTCGAACACTACCTTTATCAAATTGATTTTGCAAAGGGGAAACATGCTTCTTCTTGCAGTATTCATAGTTCACACGATTCATTGGAAAGTGAAATTATAAACAAACAACACCACTAATGTGCAAGTTGTAAATGGCTGATCATTTATTATCCTAATAAATTTTTTAATGAGAATCCAAGCAATTAAAAGTTGCAGAGACAGGGGATTTGTAGCTATATAATGCTATTTGCCAATTGACACAAAATCTATCTATATGTGAATTTGATATTAGATATTCAAACAAACACCCAAATCATTTATGAAATTAGTTATTCAAACCAGAAAATCAAAGAAAACCGAACACCCAAGTCAAAAAAATAAAAAAACTAAACGCCCAAATCAAAAAAAATATAAAAACCGAGAATTAATAATTCTCATATGCTGGAAGAAGATAACAAAAAATTGGCTATTCAACTCTAATGAGAATCAAAATCTAAGGATTTGCAATGTACCTTAAAGTTTTGGAAATCAAACTTTAATCACCACCAATCTTCCTCTCTTCTTGTAATCTTTACCGTTAAAGGGCCTGCTAAAATCCATCCATTAAGATATCTTGGGCAAGAAATTGAGGGAGGGATGGAGGAAGGGAGGATTGCATAAAAAAAAGGGGATTTGCTTACCTTGGAGACGTTCAAGCATAGAATTAGGGCTGTTTAAGAACAGGTTCAGATTTTATTGAAGTAGTTTTAGTGTTCCACAGTTTTAGCGGGAGAAGGAAATTATTTGGGACAAAGCGGGAGATAAAAATAATTGATGGAAATAAAAATTTTTACAACACTAAAACTGTAATAAATAATAATATTATTTATGATGGTCGATTAAATTTGTCATAAATATTGGTCAACATAGATGACGAAAATTAATACTGTCATAAAAAAAATCTTTGGTGACAGTATAACTAAAAATCGTCATAAAAAATAATTTTATACGTGACAGTCTAATTTTCGTTGTAAAAAGTGTTATTTACGATGGCAATAGTACCGTCTCAAAAAAGGAGTCACAATTATCATGTTTTCTTGTAGTGAACAAAGTACAAAATACTTTAAAGAGAACAACACAGTTAGTAGTAAAGCATAATCAAACTAGTCAAGATGTTCTCAAAGTGTGCTTAATAGAGCATATATTACCATAAAGTTTAATGAGCACACCATACTGATTCGTTAATCCAAATTCATCACAACATTCATAAATCAATCATAAATTTATTTCTTATGCAATTTACAAGAGTCTTCTCTTTTTTTTTTCGATTTAAGTAAAATGAAAAACAAATACAATCACAGGATGAATTTAGGCACAAAAAAAAAAATAAACAAAAGAAAAACTAAACTACTTCTACAACAAAAGAACTTTTTAATGCATAGAGCAAATGCCCACCACTTTTCGTAAAATCTCAAATCGAGCAAAATCTAAGGCTTTGGTGAACAAATCAGCCAACTGATACTCAGTCTGAATATGTTCCAAATCGATTATTTTTCTTTCGACCAAATCTTTAATAAAGTGATGTCTAATGTCAATATATTTGGCCCTAGAGTGCTGAACAAGATTTCTAAAAATATTAATAGTATTAGTGTTATCACAAAATATAGCAACAGGATTCTGATTAATACCATAGTCACTTAGCATTTGTTTCATTCAGAGTAACTGAGTGCAACAACTACCAGCAGTAATATACTCAGCTTCTGCAGCAGCTAAGGAGATGGAGTTTTGTTTCTTACTTAACCATGTAATGAGATTGTTACCAATATAGAAACATCATCTAGTCGTGTTTTTCCTATCATCTGTGTTTTGTGCCCAGTCAACAGCAGTGTATCCTGCAAGATGAGAGTTAGTATCATTAGTGTGCCACAAACCAAAATCAGAAGCACAATTAATATATCGAATAATTTGCTTCATAGCTGCAATATGAGATTCTTTTGGTTTGGTTTGATAACGCGTACAAACTTCCATACTGAATGCTATTTCAGGACAGCTTGCAATCAGGTACAGCAAGATGCCTATCATGTTCTAGTACAAACTGGAGTCGACTTCCTTACCCTGGTCATCTCTGGAGATCTTCAAGGACATGGCCATGAGAGTTCTAACTGACTTGGTCTATTCCAGATCAAACTTGTTGACCAGAATTTTATCATATTTTGCCTGTGAGATAAAAATCTCTGATTCAACATGTTTGACCTACAAACCTAAAAAGAAGTTTAGTTCACCAACCATACTCATTTCAATTTCATTTTGCATAAGTGTAACAAACTCTCTAGATTTTATTTCTAAGTTAGAACCAAACACAATATCATCAACGTAGATTTGTACAAGTGTTAATTTAGATTTGAGATGTTTGAAGAACAAAGTTTTGTTAGTTCCTCATCTCTTGTATCCTTGTTCCAACAAGAACATAGTCAGTCGTTCATACCAAGCACAATGACCTTATTTTAGTCTGTATAAGTCCTTTTTGAGTCTAAACACATGGTTGGGAGAATAAGGATTAACAATTCATGTAGGCTGCTCAACATAGGCTTCTTCATTCAGAATCTCATTCAGAAAGGCACTTTTGACATCCATTTGGTAGAGATTGAACCTCATTTGACATGCTACATATAGTAGGAGTCTAATAGATTGAACTCAAGCTACATGTGCGAATGTTTCATCAAAATCCACTCATTCTACTTGAGTGTATCCTTGTGCAACCAAATGTGCCTTGTTTTTTACTGTGTTTCCATGTTCATCAGATTTATTTTTGAAGATCCACTATTTCCCGATCACATTTGTGTCCTTTGACCGAGGTACACGTTCCCACACTTCATTTCTTTCAAATTGAGCTAACTCTTTATGCATAGCTAGAGCCCAATTTTCATCATCAATTATTTTATTTATATTTTTAGGTTCAATATGTGAAGTGTAGAAAACATTTTCACGTTCAGTAGCAAGCCTCTTCCTTGTCACATTGCCTTCACTGAAATTAGAGAGTACATTGTCCAAGTGATGTGCCTTATGTATCCAAGAAGTAGGTTGTCTTCTCATATCCTGTTCCACATTTGTATTAGGTACATCAGAACCTCCAATAGTAGGAGCAAAGACATCAAAACCTAATTCTGGAAATTTAGTGTGTTCGTCAATGTCTGAACTAGACACATGGTTGTCTTAAGTATTCTGACTTCCACCAACCTATTCTTCCAAGGTATGAATTTGAGGTTCCTTTAAACAAGAGGAAAAATCATCAGTGTCATTAATTTTTACGTTGATCGACTCAATGATAGTTCGAGTATGTATGCTGTAAATTCTGTATGCTCCACTGTTTTTTGAATAGCCAATAAATATTCTCTCATCACTCTTTGAACCGAATTTACCCAAATGTTCCTAATCATTCAACACATAACACTTGCTACTAAAAGTATGGAAATACTTGAGATTCGGTTTTCTTCCTTCCAAATTTCATAGTGAGTTTTTGATGTACATGTTCTCAAAGACACATGATTCAAAATATAACATGCATTATTAATGACTTCAACCCACAATTTAATAGGGAGTTTCTTACTATTTAGCATCACTCTAGCCATCTTTTGTAAATACTTATTTTTTTCTTTCAACAACTTCATTTTGTCAGAGGTTTTAGGGGCAGAGAATTTATAAAATATGCCATATTTTTCACAGAATAAAGATAAACTGACAGTTTCAAACTCCTTTTCATAATCACTCCTAATCTTTAAAATTTTTATCCCCTCAAAGTGTTTTCTCAGTATTAATTTTAGGTGCAAAAATTTAAATCTTTTAAAAACATCATAATTTTCTCTCATGAAATCTACCCAAGTATATCTACAAAAGTCATCAATGCAAACATAGATATAATTTTTCCCACCAATACTTTCAGTCTGAATATGTCCCATCAAAAAAATTTAGGTAATCCAGTGCTTACTATCATGCATTTCACTTCATCTAAAAGAGTTCTATTTATTCTTTATGCCACTCTACTTTATTGGGGTGTATATGGACAATTTTATGTCTTAGAATTCCATGTAATTTGCAAAAATTATCAAAATCAGAATTACGGAATTCTAAAGCATTACAAGTTCTTAATGTTTTCACTTTCTTTCCAATCAGATTTTCAATTAAAATTTTCCATTGTTTAAACTTTTCAAAAGTGTCTGATTTATGTTTCAATAAAAAAATCCACACTTTTCTTGAATAATCATGAATGATGGAAAGAAAATAAATACTTTCCCCCATAGTGGGAACTAGAGAAGGGCCCCCATAACTCTGAGTGAATATAATCAAGAATTCCTTTAGACTTGTGAGTTTGCCTAAAATGCAAGTTTCACATAAATGCAAGGCAGAAACTTTATCTTTGCCAAAAATACCAATTTTCTTTAGGATGGAAAAACCTTTATTGCTAACATGAGCAAGTCTTTTATGCCATTTCAAAGTGTCAATTTGGTCATTAGTTATAGTGAGTGTTGAGTGATTATCAGTTAAAGTACTGGCATTAAGGACAAAAATTCCATTTTATTTAGTTCCTTTATACATAACAAGTGAACCTTTTGCCACTTTTAGCACACCCTTATCAATTTTTGACAGAGAATTTAATATCATCAAGCATACCTAATGAAATTAAATTTCTTTTCATTTCAGACACATATCTTACATTTTCAAAATTGAGCACACAGCCACTTTCAAATTGTAAAGAAACAATGCCAATTCTAGAAATATTACTAGTAATTATTTCCCATTGTTACAAAACCAAGATCATTTTCAAGCAAATTTGAAAAACATTCTCTTTTTGAAGTCATATGAAAAGAACAACCAGATTCTAACAACCACTCTTCTTCATAAACATATTTATAAGTCAATTTTGATTCAATAATATGAGGAATTTGATTTATGACCACATGAACTTCAGTAGTATCATAATTGGAAGAAGAATAAATGTTTGCCTCTTCCTTATTCTGCTCTTTTTCCATTCATAGAAACCTTTTATGAAATGTCCCATTTTCCCACATCCATAACACTTCTTTTCTTTGGCCCTTGACTATGATCTACTTTTTTCTTTATTCTTCCTTTTTATTTCTAGTTTGATGATTGTCACAGTGCCCATTTTGCCTAGTGAGTGATCTACCTCTCATATTTAGCCCTTTCCCTTTAACAGAATCCAAATTTGGATGTTGAATATCCAGATTTTTGGTTCTAAGAAAATTAACAACAATTTGAGTAGTTAAAGAATTTCTGCCATACTCAATGGCATTTCTTACATTTTTGAAAGTTTCAAGTAAAGCATTTAATAAAATGATGTATTGATGCTCATCAGAGAATTTTTCACACAACTTGCCAAATCTTGGCTTAATTTTGAAAAATGATCATGTTTTGTTTCAAGATCCACATAAGGATCCATTTTATAACCAAAAAATTTCTTTAAAATATATATTTTGTTGGGAATGGACCTTGTATGAAACAAAGATTCAAGTTTATTCCAAATGAGAGGGGTAATGGTACAATAACTCACTTTCCTCATTACATTATCAGCCAAATGTAAAATTATGACATTATAAGTCAACTCACAAACTCCTTAATTTGAACACTAGTCATACCCATCAATTGCTTTAGATAGTTTTTGTTGAATTAAATGAGCTTTCATTTTCTGTTGCCATACTAAAAATACCTCTACCACCAATCATCTCGAGCTCAAACTTACTAGTTCCCATTATAAAAGGAACAAGTTTTTTTTTTTTTTCACACAAACAAATAGTGCAAGCTAGTAACAAATAAATAAATAAATAACTAATTTCTAAAGACAAAAAACACTTTCGCAAATAACTTGTATAGAACAAACACTTTCTTGCAATATGCAAGATAAAATCATGAAAGTTCTAAGGTCACAGTTATACATTGTTTAGAGATCTCTAGGATTCCTTGAGACTCTTGTTCTCAGGTCAAGGATTTCTACCAAATAGGAAGCTTAAAGGTGATGAATACACCTAGTATGAAAAAACATGAAAAAAAGGTACTCAATGGTAACATTTCTCAGACACAAAGTACAAAGAAATAGACAACTCGCTTAAATTAGGTTGAACCCACATTTAAACGTAAAGATCTAAACAAGAAAGAGACAGATAGTTAGTTTTATGCACAAATCTATTCAAGGAATACATAACTGAGAACGAAACTTAGTGCATATTTAAAAGAGAGAGAGATATTTTCACCGAACGAACACCTAGTGTTCGTTAGAAGTGACTCCAACAAAATTTAAGGTTTCAAGATTTGAGTAGGATATTACCCTAGAAACTTTTTTATTTTCTTTTCTCATGGCTTTGCAAAACTGTCCCAAAAACAACAACCAGGGCCTTCTAATATTTCAAGAATCACACCCAGATCCATATCTCAACCATTAGTGTATTTAGGAACACAAAGCTCTGATACCATTGTTATGATTTATGCTCTTACATTTGAATCCAACCACGAACAAGAATGTAACGCACAAAATGTTAATGAACACCTGAGTTTTCGTCCCTAAGGACCAGGGTTTGCCCAACCGTTGGCTACTTCCAATTGAAGCTCCACAAAGTGGATTTCAGCTTCAATGAATTAAAAGATTCAAAACGTTTCAGAGATTACAAGTACAAATCACAAAGATACCAGAAATCCTCTAACCCTTTACAGATCGAGAGTCAATCAAAGATTGACTTCTAAAACCATCACAAATGAAAATAACTCTCACGGATGGAGTAAAACCACCATATATATGGTAAGATTTCATAGAGGAACCAAACCAGATAAAGAGAAAAAGAGGAGATAGATTTCAGCCGTAATCAGAGAGAATGAATGAGAGAAAGTCAACGTAGAATTTTAGACTGAAAAACAAGAATACCTTTAAATACCCCCATCAACGGCTCAGATCAAACCCACATAATGGATAGTCCATATGAAGTTGAAGCCATTAAGGAAAAATCGCATTTCCCTTATACGTTTCTAAATGAGAGTAACAGCTTCAGTCAGCTTCTCAATTGGATCACATTTAACAGGGGGGTTCGTGATAGAGGCCTTAGCTCTTTGAGAAAGACTACTCCTAATTCATAACCAAATGAAATGATTTCCACATCTCTATCACCAAATGTGATGCACTACGAGTGGTTTATACTCTGAAGTCTGAGTTTAGTTCGATAGCAAATGCATCAGTCCTTTATGATATTGTAGCATTGTTATACGATGTAAATTGTGGCTGTTTTGTCCTAGAAATAAGAACAAATTATGTAAACCACAATTATAACGTCTTTTTTCTTTTTTGAGCTCGGTTTCTTATGATTGGGTTGATTGTATACCGTATTTTATTACAAGTGGCGTGCAGAGATCTTCCATAACGAAATTCAATTTACATAATATCTTTACATGCATACAATTATTTGATATAAGGAATACAAAATGGAAAATTCAATATTAAAACAAAAATATTTATTATAAAAAAGACACAAGTAGATGTAAAAGTAATAGAAAAGTAGATTACTAGATTACATAAACATCATGCAGCCTCAAGAGATTTTAAATGAAGATGTTTGACATTACTAATGGTCTTTCATCATACAAGAAGTGTCTCTAGCTAATACTGTTTAGGAGTGCACAACCGCAAAGCGTCTAAGGCACCGAAAAACCAATAAGAAATTGAAGAATGAAGTGAAAGAGAACATGTGACAAATAGAATTAGAAAAGATATTTGACATGGTACATACATATCAGTCCCGTTCTCTAGCCTACAGTGGGCAAGATAATTATTGCCCACTGTCTAGGTGGTAAGCCCATTCAGCATTTTTTTGCCACGTGGTCGTTAGCTACGTTACCCACTAAAGTGGGTTAAAAAAAAAAAAACCACCCCTTCCTTCCCCCCCAAAACCCATCCCACCCAATCTCACCCATCCCCTTCCCCCACCCCAATCCAATCCCCACCCCACCCCACCCCACCCCACCTACTATTATCAGACTCTCACCTCTCTTTCTTTGTATCCTCTTCGGACCCACCATTCCAGTCTTGTTACTTAGTCTCTCACGCTCTCTCTCTCTCTCTCTCTCTCTCTTTCTCTCTCTCTCTCTCTCTCTCTCTCTCTCTCTCTCTCTCTCCCCTCCGATCTCTCTCCATTTGGTGCCCTAAATTGGCAAACCGCCTGTAACGGCTAACAATCTCTTACCGCTGTCGACTAACCCCTCTCTTGTCGCTGGACCCCCACGATCGTATCCACTCAGAAGTAATTTTTTTTTTGTACGAGAAAGTATTTGTAGAAGATGTTAAATTTGAAGCCTCGGCAAATGGTGCCATGGAATGGGGAGTTATTAATGAAGTTACATCTATAGAGAGCTACATAAGCATCATGGCTCGTGATGTGAGTTCATTAGAGTTTGCGGTCCACTTAGAGGAACGATTTGATTGGCTCGGTGCTTCTCCAGATGGGCTAGTTGGAGCCTTTCCAGGAGGCAGAATTCTTAAAGTAAAGTGTCCTTCAACAAAGGAAAGCCAGATATGGGGCTTCCATGGTCGACCATGCCATTATATTACATGCCTCAAGTGCAAGGACAAATGGAGATAATGAATAGAGATTTGGTAGATTTGTATTGTTGGACACCAAAAAGAGGCATTATATTCACGTCTGTAAGCAACGTAGTCATTGGGAATTAATACACAGGATTTTGCAAGAGTTTTGGAGGGAAAACATCGTTCCAGCCCAAACAGGACTTGCCATAGTTAAAAGCATGAAATTGGCAAGTGAAGTAAAGTTGCTAGGCCATACATTTTTGGATCTGTGATCAATTGGCTCATGTTTCCACCTTGTGTTTGTTGTATTTCTATATTAATTCTGGAGCATGATAAATTATGATTAGTTAAATGTTCAATTATTTTTTAAATATTAATTTGGTAATTTTTTTTATTAATTTATTTTCCACTAGAAGGAAATTTTTATTGATTTTCATCAGCAAAAAATCATAGAAATAAACAAGAATTTTGTGGTTTAGATGTCTATTTGAGATACGAAATGGTTCGTTATTGTATAAATTATGTACAAAGTTATGTTTCTCAAGAGACTGAGTAACAAGACTGGAGTGGTAGGTTCGATGAACTCGTAGTTGTCCGACGATATGAGTGGTGGTTCTGACGGTAGGAGGTGGTGCTATTTGAGACACCAGCTGGAGGGATAGAGTGAGGGAGGAAGAGGTATGAGTCTGATAATGGTGGTTGGGTGGGATTTGGGGGGAGGGGGTTTGTTTTTTTAACCCACTTTAGTGGGTAAGTCACTTGACAAAAAAATGTTGAATGGACTTGATGTAAGGAATTGAAGTATACATACACAGCAGAAATTAAATTTGCAATTCATATAAACTGGATCAACCTTGTACTTAGATAGAATTCGTAATAAAAGTTTACTTTTGATGAATATTGTGAAATCTGATTATTTGGAGGTGCGATCTTCAATACCACAGCTATCCAATTGTCCAACGTTCAATGGTAATCCACACAGCAAGAACATACTTAGACTTCCACGATCAAGAACAGATGAAAGTGAAATTTTTGGGTGTAATTGTATTTGGTTGTCTTTTGCTTGTGCTAGCAAGTAATGAAGACCAACTTGTAAACTTAATCTGTTGTGCCTTTAATTTATAGGCGGCCCTAACCATAGCCCTAATTCCAGTCCAACTAGAGCTCATCAACAAACTGGCCCAATTGATTAATCTAACTAATTAATTTGATCCAATAAGTAATTAAGTCTGACCCAACTAATTGGATTTTGAACATTAATTCTTACAATTTCCCACTTCGACAAGGTCCAACTCTAGATGTTCAATTCCAGCCTCCAATGGTAATCCACACAGCAATAACAGATATGGACTTACACGATCAAGAACAGGTGAAAGTGGAACTTTTGGGAGTAATTGTATTTGGTTGTCTTTTGCTTGTGCTAGCAAGTAATGAAGACCAACTTGTGAACTTAATCTGTTGTGCCTTTTAATTTATAGGCAGCGCTAATCATAGCCCTAATTCTAGTCCAACTATAGCTCATCAACAAACGAGCCCAATTAATTAATCTAATTAATTAATTTGGTCCAATAAGTAATTAAGTCTGACCAAACTAATTGAACCTTGGACATTAATTCTTACAATCTCCCACTTGGACAAGGTTCAACTCCATATGTTCAATTCCAGTCTCCAATGGTAATCCACACAGCAATAATAGATTTGGACTTCCACGATCAACAACAGATGAAAGTAGAACTTTTGGGAGTAATTGTATTTGGTTGTCTTTTGCTCTTGCTAACAAGTAATGAAGACCAACTTGTGAACTTAATCTATTGTGCCTTTTAATTTATAGGCGGTGCTAATCACAACCCTAGTTCTAGTCCAACTAGAGCTCATCAACAAACGAGTCCAATTAATTAATCTAATTAATTAATTTGGTCCAATAAGTAATTAAGTCTGGCCCAACTAATTGGACCTTGGACATTAATTCTTACAATCTCCCACTTGGACAAGGTCCAACTCCAGATGTTCAATTCCAGCCTCCAATGGTAATCCACGCAGCAATAATAGATATGGACTTCCACGATCAAGAACAGGTGAAAGTGGAATTTTTGGGAGTAATTGTATTTGGTTGTATTTTGCTTGTGCTAGCAAGTAATGAAGACCAACTTGTAAACTTAATCTGTTGTGACTTTTAATTTATAGGTGGCGCTAACCATAGCCCTAATTCTAGTCTAACTAGAGCTCATCAACAAACGGGCCCAATTGATTAATCTAATTAATTAATTTGATCCAATAAGTAATTAAGTTTGACCCAACTAATTAGACACTGGACATTAATTCTTATATTTGTCATTTAGACAGATAAATAAATAGCTTGAAAATCCAATTAAATAAATAGTAGGCTCCCATGCCCATTTAATTTAATAATAAGCTCGCAGGCTCAACCAATATCAACACGATTAAATTAATCATACAAATAATTACATGGGTTGAGTCCATAATAATCAATTAAACATCTATTTTATTATTTAATATTAAAAATATATTAATTTCTAAATTTGCAGCTTAACAGTGTAAGTCTAACATTTTAGACATTTCAAAACAGACTAGACGAAATTAAATAATTAATCTAATTAATTAATTAAGTTTCCAACAATAAAATTAGGTAATTAATCAAATTAATCAATTAATTTTATTCATAAAGGAGATTTTCAAAATTTATTTTATCTCCCAATTTAAAGTCATTCCTTAAATTGAAGACAAAATTTAGATAGGGTCAAAATTACAATTTTATAAAGTAAAGTCAAAATTTAATCTGATCAAAAATTCAAAATATGATTTAAAAGTGATTTTATTCAATTTTGAATATTTAACAAGCATTAAAAATTTAATAATTACAACTTTTTCAAAAAAATTCAAAATTGTAAAATGACTTAATGTATAATTTCTAAAATTGCACAAACATTCCCTGATTTTAAAATTAGTGGGCTTCCTTGTGCAATTTCAAAAATTGCGCACAAAGTCCTTTTAAAACTTTGAAACAGTGGGGCTTTCCTATGCAATTTCCGACATTTGCATAGGAGGCCCATTATTACTTTTGAAATTGGGGGGCTTCCCATGCAATTTCCAAAATTGCATGGGAGCCCCCGTCCCCATATTCATCAGAACGCAGAAACCAGTCAAAACCTTTAGGGTTTCAACGTTTGCATAGCCGGCGCCACTTCTTTTCACTGGCGGTGGTCGCGCCGGTGTCCGACACCGGCGGCCACTACCATATCACCATCACACAGCAGCGAAAGATGCTGTTTGGTGTGGGCTTGCGTCGCTGCCATAAGCAGCAGCGCTATGGCAATAGCCGCCGCTGCCTTCAAAAGGTACGGACTAGCAGTTGGTGGCTGCTTCCACTGCTGGCGGCGCTTTAGTCCCTCTTCTCGTTCCATTTATTTTATTTTATTTTAAAAATTCACAATTTTATTTATTGACAAATCAAATTAATATGTTAATAACAATTATTGTTTAATTCATCAAAGCAATCTAACGAACTCTAACAAATAAAAGCAACTCCAACAAACTCTTTAAACATAGATTACTTTTTAATTTAAAGAAATGTGTTTTCTTAGGTTATCCTGAAAATGTGAAGGGGTATAAGATGTGGGATAGAAGCCAGAAGGGAGTGAAAGTCATAGTAAGTAGAGATGTTACATTCAAAGAATCTGAAATGCCTTGTTTAAGATCTGATGTAGAGAATTAGGTGAAGATCAACAAGAAATGATAGTAGACAGTTGGACACTATTAATGTTAGTAAACATATCTCTAATACGTATAGTTAGGTGGTGATTGGAGATTCAGTAACCCGAAATAGATGATATATGTGAGATGTTGTTAAGGAATATTTAGATAAGAAAGATTCTTTAAGAGACTATCAATTGACAAGAAATAGGATGAGAATACATCATAGAGAGACTCAGAGATTTGGGTTTAAGTCGGAGGTGACATTTGCTTATGCTAGTTTTGAAGAATTAGTCGATAGGGAACCAAGATCATATCAACTCAATTTTGTAATCAATCAACTCGATTTTGTAGTTAGATAGAATTCGTGATACAAGTTTACCTTTGATGAATATCGTGAATTCTGATTA
This sequence comes from Forsythia viridissima, assembly GCA_030279155.1. Taxonomy (NCBI): domain Eukaryota; kingdom Viridiplantae; phylum Streptophyta; class Magnoliopsida; order Lamiales; family Oleaceae; genus Forsythia; species Forsythia viridissima. Next base: position 30,278,753 of record CM059042.1, read on the forward strand.
TCTGATTAGCTGGATTTGCTATCTTCAATACCACAATTGTCCAATTGTCCAGCCTCTAACGGTAATCTACACAGCAAGAACAGATCTGGACTTCAATGATCAAGAACAAATGAAAACAGAACTTTTGGGAATAATTATATTTGATTGTCGTTTGCTTGTGGTAGTAAGTAATGAAGACCAATTTGTAAATTTAATTTGTTGTGCCTTTTAATTTATAGGCTGTGTTAACCATAGTCCTAATTCTGGTTCAACTAGAGCTCATCAACAAATGGACCCAATTAATTAATCTAATTAATTAAATTAGTTCAATAAGTAATAAAGTCTGACCCAACTAATTGAAAATTGGACATTAATTCTTATATTTGTCATTTAGACAGTAGGCAAGAATTTTTGCGCACTATGAACAGAAAGAACAGGATTGACATATATATACACCCACACGAATATTAAAAACACTTCCAAAGTACTTATCAAATATTTAAGGGCCTGAACTCCTGCCCCTTTGGGGGTAGGATATCCTGCCCACATGCTGAGGTGTCAGCATGTGGGCCTGGTATCCTGCCCACTTGAGAGGCAGGAGATCAATGCCACAAAGATTTAATGGAAGAACCATAAAATGAATACTTTTTTAAGGATTGGACAATGACAAAGCTAATAATTAATAGCCCAAACTAGGTTAGAGATAACAGAGGATGAATTAGAGAGAGTACGTCCCAACTTACGAATCAACCAGACAGAGGACTGGATAATGATTGTAGAAATTTGGTCAGCTCACGAATCAACCTGACAGAGGCAATCTAATGCAGTATTTATAATTTTAAATTGCAGTATGTCTTATACGGCGTTTCGAACATAGAAAACATAGATAGAAAACTAAATTTAAAATTATACTCAAAATTGTGGGGTAGATTCATATTAATGGAACTTGCTAATACCACTTCTATAAGTGGATAAAATTACCATCTTGATTTTTTACACTGGACTAGACTAAAAGAGATTAAAATCAGGAATGATGTCATACGTACCAATGACGTGATATTTCCATCCAATGTATATTTTATTTATTTATTTATTATGGGAGATGTACCGCTATCTTAGAACTACCTATGCATGTTATCGGTGCTTAGAAAATCATTAAACACTATCCGGAAGCTGCAACATTTACAACTTCTTCAACAAATATACAATGCAACTTAAATTTGGTGTTCAAATTTTTAAGAAAAATGGTTTTCAAGAAAAACAAACTTAATTACTTTAATTTCTAAATATTTGTTAAAAAAAAAAAAAATATGTTCTTTCTTATTGGCTCAATTACTAAAATTTAGCTCTAGTACCATGGTAAAACATAATCGATCAATATGCTATGTAAACAAAATAAAGGAGGTACAAAACTTACAAGTAAAATGCAATTCTTTCACGCATCTGCATAGTACAAGAAGGAAAATTATAAACTTGCATGGTGTAGATAATTTGGTAGTAAACTGATAAACTTAGTGTAAAGCAATATTAATAGATGTGTAGAGAACTTGTACAGCAGTAATCCACTCATAGACTATCTTTGTCATTATAAATACTAAATAATATATAGATTTAGGATTTTGATTGTCGGTTAGTCTTTAATTAGTTCAATTGATATAGTAGGACTAGCTGATTCATGTTAAATTCAACTTGTTAAAAAGAATCCTAACTTAAAAGACATTTAAAATCGTCATGCATGTATATGTTTAGGACTTGTTTTACCTAGTTTAAATCTTCTTACACGCATGCACTTTGCAATTTAAATAATTGCAATTAAGACTCTACTCGGTTTCTTAGCAATTATCATTGAAATCCATCTTTATTGAAATCCTCAAGGCTGCGTATTAGTCCTAGAAATCCAATTTTTAAATATTTTTAAACCTCAAATATTCATTGGCATGGACCAGGCCAAGGAATCTCTATACCGATATGTTATATGATGTTTCATATGTTGTTGCACACTTGCATATCCACTAATTTCAACGACGAATTGTTAAGGTGAAGCATTATCAGCAGGAAAGCCAAAAGTTTAACTTTTTTATTTCCCCTAAAACAATCTATGGTGCTATACAAGTTTAAATTAACGAGGCACAGAACTTACGAGAAGTTTATTCACAGAACTTAAATAAATGTGATGGACAGTTTTATGCCCAAGGGAACTCTTACCTCACGAAAGGAGGTGCCAATTTTATAGAAATCGTTGCAATTGTGAACCTGAAGGCCATCATTTCCCAATTCCTGTTGTTCCTCTTATATTGAATATGCTGAGGACACAACAGATTTTTTACAACGAAACAAGGCAATTACTTGAAGAGTTGGAATTTCTCCAATTTCAGAAGGGATGCACTTTAAGCGCGGGCAATACCCAAGACTTAGGCACTGAAGGCTGGGGAGATGTGTTCCCTCAACTTCCCAGAATTCCAGATTAGTGTTTCCAATATGTAGGAATTTTAATTTACGAAATTCCCCTTCATTTGTTTTCCATTTATTGTCTTTGAAGTCAAAATCTTTCAGTTTGAGCATTTCAAGATTGGCTAGTGAACCAAAAGTCGACATATTTTTCCAAGAAATTCTGCAACCACTTAAGAGTTAACTTCTTCAGATTCGGTGGGAAAGCAAGGTCAACTGCCAGAGAAAACAAAGGTGTTCTCCAAGACTTGGGAACAAAGTGGCACTTCAAAGTTTCAAGTTGATGCAGATTGACTAAATTCTCAAGACAACATATTGACCACTTTGTTCTCGAGTCATAACGGTATGAAATTCCCAATGTCTTCAGGTTCGGAATTCTTCCAAGGGCCTCCTCGGTACATCTGAAATCTATTACACCAGTAAGTGTTCGAAGGTTCCCATTTACTGCATCAGAAGGACAAGGCAAGACAAGATTTCTGACGGTAAGTATAATATCCTAACTTTACCATACCGTAGCCTTCGAAAACAATCAAGGTTTGAAGATTGCAAAGCATGGATATTGAGGCAGGAATCTTGCGTTTTCCAGTGTAGATCAAAGCAATATACCTTAAATTTACAAGTTGTACTATTTCAATTGGAAACGTGCTGAAAGTTATATTGCGTGCATCCAACACCCTGAGCAGTGGAAAACATATATTAATTGACAATAGACTATCTGCAAGGTATAGAAGAGAACGGACAGTTGAGTCATACATGTCTCCAACGTCAAACCGTATTTCTCCATGAATACTTAGGTGACGCTGATTTTTTATGATTTCTGGAGAAATCTCATCTTTCTGATTCAAGACATGAAGAAACTTTTCCTCCTGAGCTTTTCTTACGATCAGGTCTCTTATGAGGTCATGGATGCTGCAGGTTTTGAGTTCACCACTATAACTCCGGTCTCGAATCATTATCAGATTTCTATCAATAAGATCTTCTAGATACTCCTTTGCCACTTCTTCCAAACTTTTAGGTATAATAGGCTTTAAAAATCCCTCTGCGACCCATAATCTGATAAGATAGGATACATGGATCACATAATCTTCAGGGAGAACTCCCATATAAAGGAAGCATGCTCTGAGATGATGAGGCAAGTGGTTGTAACTCAAAGATATTATCTCCACGAAATCATAATAATTTCTAGTTACTGCAGATTTTACATTTTCTGCAACATACTCCCAGTAAGCTCGTGTCTTCTCGGATTTGTTGAGGAGGCCACCGATCACTACAAGTGCAAGTGGAAGACCTTTACATTTTTTTGCAATCGTTATTCCAATTCCCTCAAGTTCAGAAGGAGAACATTCTTCCCCAAACACCACCAGGTTCAGAAGTTTCAAACTTTGTTCAAGACTCAGAAAATTCATATGGTGAATAGGGCCAGAAGAAATTAAATTTCAAAGAGTTAATTTGATTCGGTTAAGGTTATTATAATTGAATTAAACCATCTAAATCCATGTGGGTATGATATTTGAACTATTTTGTACTAGGATTACGATGAAACTTGTAGTTTAAATTCTTCTATTTGAAAACTTGATTTTTGACGATTTACTTCAATGTAGTTTTGAATAATTAATTTTGATTTCTTCTAATCTACAATTATATACGTAGTAATTGTATGATTCTTGTAGTTTGTTTTTGCTATCGAGAAATTGAAAATATGCTATACATAATTTTAATTATCTTAAAGTCCAATAGGAGATAGAGATATACCGTTATGCTTTATGTGATTTTTAATTATCCATATAAACTTAATGCATTATTGTGTATTTACATTCGTATAGGCTTCTTCATTCAGAATCTCATTCAGAAAGGCACTTTTGACATTTATTTGGTAGAGAATGAACCTCATTTGACATGCCACATATAGTAGGAGTTTAATGGATTGAACTCGAGCTACAAGTACGAATGTTTCATCAAAATCCACTCATTCTACTTGAGTGTGTCCTTGTGCAACCAAACATGCCTTGTTTCTGACTGTGTTTCAATGTTCATCATATTTATTTTTGAAGATCCACTTTTTCACATTTGTATCCTTTAACCGAGGTACAAATTCTCACACTTCATTTCTTTCAAATTGAGCTAGCTCTTCATGCATGGCTAGAACCCAATTTTTATCATCAATTATTTCATTTATATTTTTGGGTTCAATATGTAAAGTGTAGCAAACATTTTCAAGTTCAGTAGCAAGCCTCCTCCTAGTCACCATGCCTTCACTGGAATTAGAGAGTACATTAATGTCCAAGTGATGTGCCTTCTGTATCCAAGAAGTAGGTTGTCTTCTCGTTTCTTGTTCCACATTTGTATTAGGTACATCAGAACCTCTAATAGCAAGAGTAGAGACACCAAAACCTAATTGTGGCAATTTAGTCTATTTGTCAATGTTTGAAATAGACACATGGTTGTTTTGAGTATTCTGACTTCCACCAACATGTTCTTTCAAGGTCTGAATTTGAGGTTCATTTAAACAAGAGAAAAAATCATCAGTGTCATTAATTTTTACATTGATCTACTCAATGATAGTTTGAGTCCGCATGTTGTAAATTTTGTAAGCTCGATTGTTTTTGAATAGCCAATAAATATTCTCTCATAACTCTTTGAATTGAATTTACCGAAGTGTTCCCGATCATTCAACACATAACACTTGCTACCAAAAGTATGGAAATACTTGAGATTCAGTTTTCTTCCTTCCAGATTTCATAGGGAGTTTTTGATGTACCTGTTCTCACAAAGGCACAAGATTCAAAATATAACATGCAGATGACTTCAGCCCACAATTTAACAGGGAGTTTCTTACTATTTAACATCACGATAGCCATCTCTTGTAAATACCTATTTTTTCTTTCAACAACTCTATTTTGTTCAGAGGTTTTAGGAGTAGATAATTTATGAAATATGCCGTATTTTTCACATAATATAGAGAAACTAGCATTTTCAAACTCCTTTCCATAATCACTTCTAATCTTTAGAATTTTTATCCCCTCAAAGTGTTTTCTCAGTATTAATTTTAGGTGCAAAAATTTAAATATTTCAAAATTATCAAAATTTTCTCTCAAGAAATCCACCCAAGTGTATCTAGAAAAGTTATCCATGCAAACATATATATATTTTTTGCCACCGATACTTTCAGTCTGAATAGGTCCCATCAAATCAATGTGTAATAATTCTAATACATGAGATATAGCAAGAAACTGACATTGTTTATGTTTACTTATAGTTTGCTTACCTTTTTGGCATGAACCACACACACCTTCAGGCTAATTAGCGAGCCTATGAAGTCTTCGTACTGCATTTAATTTTGTTAGTCTCAACGGATCAACGTAGTTCAAATGTCCAAATCGTTTGTGTCACAGTTCTGTAGAGTCAATCTTTGAAACGAAGCAAATAATTTTGGTGTCAAGAAGATAACATTTATCACTAGACCTAGTACTATGTAGGATACAATTACTATCATATTTCAAGACTTTACATGAATTTTTTGAGAACGTAACTTGGTGATTATCGTCATACAATTGACTTATACTAATCAAATTAGCTTTTAAATCTACAACAAATAACACTTCTTTTAAAGGAGGGAATCCATCAATCAGGATAGTACCCATATCTTCAATTTTACCTTGTGCCCCATGTTCAAAGGTAACCAGACCACTTGCATGACTCTTGTAATTAGTTAAAAAAGAGTGATTACCAGTCATATGTCTACAACATCCACTATCAAAGGAGTTAGGAACAAATGTTCTATCGGCAACATCAACCATATAACAATTCAAATCACTTTTCTAACCCAAACTTGTATTACTTTAGTGTTACTATGGTACATCATTTGTCTACCAATAAAGTTCTTTTGAGATAAATAATTAAAGAAGTCATGTCCAAACTTACCACATATGCTACATTTTACACAATATTTAGGTTTACTTCTGTGCATTGGAACTTGGTACCTTGGTTGTTTGAACAATGAAGGAATCTAAATTCGAGTCATGGTGTCGGTTAGAACGTGTAAAGGTGAGTTAGACTCAACTCTGACTGCAGTATGATGAGTTCTGTCTGGAACACTGCAGTTTGACCGCCCGTGCAATTTTCTTTGAAAAATTTAATCTAATTCGAGAGTACTTTTTCTTTTCCTTTTCCCTCATATCTCAAGTCCTCTTTAATGTTTGAGGTCCTTCTATAGCTTAGTATTTCATTGAATATAGAGGCACCAATTGTAAATTACTTGACCCTTTATTTTGATTGATTTAATTCATCTAGTAATTCTACAATTTGATTATCATTCTCCTTTAAGAATTTGGTTAGATTATTCTTTTCAGCATCAACTGTTGCTTTATCATCTTCCAAAAATTCCATCATTCCATAAATAGAGAGATTCTTCTCCCATTCATTTTCTAATTTTTTTGTTCAAATTAATGCAGTTAGAACACATACGATTTGGTCCTTCTGATGAGGTATCCAAGGAGTTAGAACTTGCAGTCAAGCTTTGCACGGAATAAGTACCACATTGTAAATTTACAATTTACAGTCAGAAATGTTACTTGCTCATCAACAGTTTTGTCATCAACAGTGAAAAGTAACGAATTAAACTAAACATGAATACAAGATGTAACGTGGTAAACTTCAAAGAAAAACATCTATGTGCCCCCTTGCCATGGGTAAAAACAATATACTAATAATTTTGATTAAAGATACAATAGTATCCAGTTTTTGAAATTTTACAAAATTAACAAAATAACAATCAAAAGTATATAGATCAAATCTCATTTGATACTTCTTCTTTCTACTTTGTTGATAAAGTGAAATCAAACCCACCGGTATTGACTTTATCACCACTTTCCTATTGTACTTGGTCGCAACCACAACTTGGATTAAAAACCCTCGTCCTTAACTTCACGCCAAATTGATTAATAAAAATATAGAATCGTTTCATGAGTACCAATTTATTTTTTATTCTTCAATGCGTTTGAAGAAAATAGTTTGCTTTGAAACATTATCAATGAAGATTTATGTCTCGTTCATCCTCAATAAATTCGAGAGAGAGAGAGAGAGAGAGAGAGAGATTGAGATTGGACAACAAGAAGAAAAATATATTTTCAAAGCTTAATTCCTTATTGATTTTACATATATTTTCAAAGCTTAATTCATTATAGGTAAAGTAATGATCAATAAATGAATATTTTCTTACCTAAAAATTTGCAATAAGAGTGGTAACAATATGAGAGTGTAAGATACAAAATATTTCCTAGATTTGTAGATAGAAAGTAGATTTGTAGATAGAAAGTATTTAGGAAAGTCATAATTAATTGACTAAAATCTTCCTAAACAAATCCAAGAAAATAAGGAATGGTACATCTCCTAAAATACATGGGTTGCATCTGTTTACCACGAAATCAGATCATGTTATATTAGAAAATAGAATAAAAAACTGTAGCTTACAGATTTGCACTTACCATCTCAGCTAGTCAAAATTGGCAACAACGTGTCCAATCAGAACGTTCACGCTTACCTTCTTTTTCAACATTAAAAATCAATAAGATATATTAAGTAAGTCATTTTAAAATATATGTACAAATATGTGGCACTCATATTTTTCCAACGACGTCAACACATTAAAGAAAAAAAATGTTAAAAAGAGAACTTCTTCATCCTTGAATCAAATTTTTGGTGGTTATGGTTATAATAATTCGAGCTGACGGGGAAGGAGTAGAGAGAAGATTGGAGGACAAGAAAGAAGTTGCAGTTTTTATGGAAGAAGAAGAGAATTTAAAAGTGATGGAAATTCTAAAGAAGAAGAAAAGGACGAACATAAAACAAATATTCAAGAGGACGTGGCCGAGGATATCAACAAAGACGTAAAAAAATGTTACATTGAATGTTTGCTTTGTATATGATTTACAATGTGCTAGGAAAATTATGCAACCCTCAAAGATAAGTAAGATTCTACAGGTTGTCAAAGTGTAGAAATCTGTTGGAAAAAAATAATTCTATAAATTATATAAACAATGGAGTTACATATGTTAAATTCACAAAGTTTTCCACATATTTTACAGGTTCCAAATTCACGTGGTGACAAACTCTTTATAGGCATGTGACTTTCCATGTGTAGTATTTGCACATTATGAAAAAAATAAGTGTAGTTGAATAAGATTCATGGCTTTTCATTACTCTCCTAGTTAAGAAAGCCAACAAAAACAATAATTACGAAAAATACAACACATATTTCTCCGTATAGTTCTTATGTTTGACAACGCAAAAAATATTAAAAAATGGAGTGCTCCTCGTTCACGATGAACAACTTATATGTGTTTACCTATTTGGCAATAATACTGAGACAGCTAAATAACTACTATTGACTTTTTAAAACTATCTTTACATAAAATATATATACTAAATCAAAGTGGATTTGTCTCGAGTTGAAACATATCTGATAACATTCTTTTAGCACAATAATTGACATATTATCTAGATAAAAAGTGTAGAGGCAGGAATGTAATGATCAAGCTAGATATGGCGAAAGCTTATGATTGTATCAATTGGAGTTTCCTACATTTAAATATGAATAAGTTTGGTTTCAACTAGTCGTGGATAGAAAAAATAATGCATTGTGTGGAAATTTGTTGGTTCTCAATTTTAATAATTGGTAAAATAGTATGGGTTTTTAAATATTCATGAGACCTACGTCAAGGAGACCGAATCTCACCTGTCTTCAAGAGGTCTGGATTTGTGTTAAACTGGTACCCATATTATTCTTTTTACCATGAGGGTTGTTGATAAGTGTGGATTTACACTTATCTGGACCATCAAAATTAGATGATTTTAAGTACTCTTAAGTGAATTTTTACTTAATTGTGTGTTAATTTGATTGCTTTAGGTCAAAACCTAAGTTCAGATGGAATTGGAGAAAAACAAAGCAAAATAGGCGAAGAATGACTGAAAGTGCACGAACACATGGGAATGGGGACCAACTTGCAAACATCCAAAAGATGAAGGACTTATCGTGCAAATAATAAGGGACTTAAGCGCAATTTGTAACCAGAATTTAGTTTCCTTATTTTCGTCAAATTTTAGTTTGATAATTCTTTTGGGACACGACTTCTACATTAAATTAGGTATTTTGGGACATTTAGATAGAGATGATGATGGAAACAAAAGAGAAGATACGATATACAATAATCAAAGGAGACGATATACAATAATCAAAGGAGACACGAGAGAGCAAAGAGGAGGAGAGATGAAGAACGACCAAGACTTTGAAGATTTGGATGTGAAGACGACGAATTCTTGGTGCAAAATATTCAATTTTTTCCCATCCTTTACTTAAATCCGGTTATGTATTCCAAACTCTTCATGTTTTCTTTCTCCCGAATTATGAGTAGCTAAATTAATATTTTGGATGATCAATGTAACCTAGTTTAGATTTTTTAATTTCAATTCTAAAGTTTTGCTTATAAATTAAATACGTATTGATTTTACTTTTTTCTCTTAATGCTTGAAATACTTGGCTATTAATTTGAATTGTGGATCGTAACAAATTGAGATGTAAGTTATTAATCTAGACCACATAGTAAAATCGAGCAATTGGATAAAATGTAGAGATACGCTTTTGTTATTGTTGCGATCTTGAATTGAATTCTTAAGAGATTTAATGCATCTAGTTAATGATTTTTCTGACTTCACATAGAGATATAATGAGTTGACTTAATTAGATATGACTAATTTGAACTCGAAAGAGGTAAATTAGGTTAAATTCGTGAAATCGACCGAGTATAACAATAGGAATAAATCTTGAGATGAGAAATTAGAGATGACAACTATGGTGAATTCATGAATCCAAATCCTTTAATAACTATACTTGATAAATTCTTGATATTTGCGTTTACACTATTTTCTAGAATTAATAGTTATAACTTAAATCTTTTAATAATTTATTTCGAAGTGTCTTAATTGGATTAGGATTAGGATATTCAAATCAACATATTTCAAATTGTTTTCAATAGATTATTGTTTAGGATTAAGTGAGTTAGTATATAAATATGATAGTCTTCGTGGGAACAGTAATTCGGATGCATTAGGTCCACTTTATTACTTGTTAACGATATTGTGCACTTGCAATTAATATTTTACACAATAAGTTTTTAGCACCGTTGCCGGGGACTACTTTTATTTGATATTAGTTTAGATTACTCGTTAGTGTTAGTTTTTTTTTTTTTTTGTTATTGTTAATTTTTTTCTTTTTCTTGAGAAGGTATTTGTTGCATGCTCTATTCATAAGGCGGCAATCTTGAGACTTTCGATCCTGAAATTGAACGTACTTTCAGATGAAGACAGAAAGAACACAATCAAAAACAAAAAGATAAGCAACAAATTCAAATAACAGATGCACAAGTAAGAAGAGAAGGTGAACAAGAGGCTGCAAAGGCAACCGCTGTAGAAGCAGCCCGATTGGCAGCTCAGCAAATTTATCAATATGATGAAAAAGACGAAGAAGACGATGGAAATATGTCAATTGCTCAGTTCTTAACTCCGACAGCAGCTCTTGATTGTTCAAGCACAGTTTACCCTGGTTTTGGTCTGCATAGCTTTCAATTAAGGGCCAATCTGATTAATCTCTTCAACAATAACATGCAATTTTAAAGAAAAGCGCATGAAAATCCGAATACACATCTTTCCAAATTCTTACAAATGTGCCGTAACTTTCAATTTCAAGAGGTGAATGATGATGCCATCAGAATTAGGCTATTTTTCTACACATTGAGGGATGGAGCATTAGAATGGTTGAACTTAGAACCACATGCTAGTATCACCACCTGTGATGACTTGGCTAGAAAATTTTGCAACAAGTATTTTTTACCAACTAAAGTAGCTAAGATGAAACTGAAAATATCTACTTTTCAGCAATTAGATGGAGAAATGTATCATGAAGCTTGGGACAGATTTAAAGAGCTACTCAAAATGTCCAAATTTTGGCATTAAAAAGGGATTATAGGCTCAAAACTTTTACTTTGGGCTATCTTATCAATCCAAATCCGTAGTGGACTCTTTAGCAAACGGGTCCATTACAAATAAAAATATCAACGAAGCATGTGAACTATTTGAATTGATTGCAAATACACATACTAAGTTTTCATCTGATCGTGTCACTCCAAAAAAAGTAGCAGGTATACATGAGATTGACAATCTTTCAGCTACTAATGTACAAATTGCTGCATTACCAAAGCAGGTAGAACTCTTGGTCAAAACACAAACACATGGTGTGAATGCGGTCCATATAAGTTCTACTTGTGAAAATTGTAGGGCAAATCATTATAGTGCATATTGTATGTTGTTGGCCAGTCCAAATGAACAAGTAAATTTTGTGCAAAATAATTCAACCCAGCAGTACAATCCATTCTAACAAACATACAATCCAGGATGGAAACGACACCCAAATTTCAGGTAGTCTGAGAATCAACGAAATGACAGTGCCAATAATGCTCAGCAAGAAAGAAGACCAAGTTTGGGAAAAATGTTTCAACAGTATATGCAGAAAATTGATAAAATATTGGACCGGCTGGACACAACCTATCAGAATCAACAGACGTCTATCAGGAAATTAGAGACTCAGATTGGCCAGTTAGCCTTGCAACTCAGATAGGAAACCAGGCACTTCGCCAATTCCTTTTCCTCAGAGGTTGCAGAAACACAAGCTCGATAAGCAGTTTGAAAATTTTCTTGAAGTCTTCAAGAAACTACACATCAACATTCCATTCGCCAAAGCATTAGGCCAGATGCCTTAATTTGTACTTAAAATTTATGAAGGAAATGTTGTCCAAGAAGAGAAAACTAGAGGAAGCTATTCTGCAAAATAAGCTGCCTACAAAGTTAAAAGATCCAGAGAGTTTTAAATTGCCTTGCACAACTGAAAAATTCTATAATTTTAATGATTTATGTGTATAATTTTAATGATTTATGTGATTTAGGTGCAATTATTAATTTGATGCCCCTTTTTGTCTATAAGAGATTAGGTTTGGGAAAGGTAAAAGCAACAACTGTGTCTTTGCAGCTTGCTAATAGATCAATCAAGCACTCGCGAGGTGTGGTTGAAGACGTGCTCGTCAAGGTGGATAAATTTATCTTTCCGATTGACATCATTGTCCTTGATATCGAAGAGGACCATGATATGCCAGTAATATTAGGTCGACCATTCTTAGTGACAAGTGGAGCCCTTATTGATGTTGAAAAAGCTGAGTTGATCTTGAGGGTACAGAATAATGAACGAGTAGTATTCAGTATGTACACCGTACCTGAACAACCAGTCAACCCTGAAGGGTGCTTTAGATTTGGTGAAAATTGGCCAAGAAAACTGTTGACGTCAGAACCTGCAACGTCCACGTGTCAACAGATCTCCAGTCACTCCTCTGCCAACTCGTATGTTACCTGCACACTAGGACAATCGTTAGGCACCAAGATCTCCAGAGAAAAAGGGTCCAGCGATCGTTGGCACTCCGAAAATCAAGTCAACTGCCGGTATATGGGTGATACACGGGGGGTAGAAATAATGAGGTATGGGAGAGACAAGTAGGCAGAGATTTGAGCAAAGTTTCGGGTGGGATTCTTAAGCATAAAAGAGTACGTACCTTGGAACAACCGGAGACGTTGTATTTATAGTGTAAGAGTTCTAATTGATTTAGGAGACAAATCAATTTGATACTCAATCGGATCCTCATTCCTTATGTGATAAAGATCCTTCCTTCTCCATGCAATCTCCGAGATCATCTTCCTTCTTCGAGTTTATCACGTTGCATGATTTTAGGAGATTACGATTCGGTTTCCTTGTGAGGATTCGTACGCCAAATCAACACAATCTTTCCTTACTTACTTATCTGGTCATTCCGGCATATCGAGCTGCTTGCTGGTTGCGAATGATACGAAGCCTGACGAGGTCCTATGGATCGCACGTGAGTGTCGAGGGACTCCACGAGCCCAGCGGATTTCTGGCTGCCGAAGGCCAAGACATGTGATGGGCCTTTGGGCGTTTTATCAGAACTTTCGAGGCCCTAGCAGGGCCCAGCTGGAGTTCTTGATGGATCTTGGACGGGACCCTTACTGGGCTTAGATGGGGCCCTTGCTGACGTGGAAGCCATATCATAATCGTGTGGTAACAATAGTCCCCCAAGTCCAAGCCTATTATTCATAATGGGCGTGGGACTTTGAGAGTAAACAGAATACTGATGCGCTTTGCAGGAAATACGGTTTCAGAGTGGTTCGGCAGGGAGTGATTCAACCTACCCAGCATACTGATGCTCTTTACATGAAATACGATTTCAGAGTGGTTCGGTGGGGAGTGATTCAACCTACCCAGTATAGTCCCCCAAGTCCGAAGCCGAACATTCATGACGGGTGAGGGCTTCAAGTAGCCATACCATTGGCGACGTGTCCTCCGTTGGTGTGATTCTGTCAATCAAGACTGTCCGTCCTTGGTCAGGCAATCATGAGTGAGAGGGTGTATACAATTAATACGGTTGCGTGTGGCAGAAAACGGAGGCGCGCGTGGGACGCTTGCGTCCTCGGTTCACTAAACGTTTGGGTTTTCGCTTTCCCGCCTGTAGTGCAATTGAAAATACGTGTCGACTGTCCGTATGCTTAGATGGGACGTTTGGGATTTGGACGGTGGATATGAGAGTGCACCACTATAAAACCAGGCATCCCCCTAGACATTACAACTTCTTCTTGCCTTTGTGCTCATTGTGACTACTTTGCCGATAAGCGAGAAGCTCCTAGTGGGTGTGCCGTTTGAGTCGTAGTCTCGAGGTAAGCGCGCTGAAAGCAATTGAAATTTGTTTTCATTGTTTATTTTCGTAGTTACTGTACGATTCCATAACCTGGAGATAGCAAAATGTTGTCTGGAAATGACGATTCACAGAACCCCTCTGACGTCCCCACAAACCCTAGTATTATTGGGAGTGTTTCCTCACCGACCGCCACATCATCTTCCGAAGTTGTAGGGAGGAAAAATCCAGAGCCTCCTGTCGTAAGCCCGCCGGCTCCGTCGACGAGTGGGAGGGAGGCTTGTCCGTCTGTGTCGGCGGAAGAGACGGCGGTGAAAGGGAGGCCCGAGGCTGGGGTGCCCGAAATGAGGGGATCACTTGACAAGAGGGACATCCCGGCTGCAAGGACTCTCGACGAGGAGCTAAAGCGGTCGGCAACCGAAGTATCCATGGCTCAGTCGAGGATCACTGAGGTGGAGTTGGAGGACATACAGTTGTCCTATGACATTCCTGCGATCGTGACGCTCAGAGCCCCGGGCCCAGAAGAACGTGCCGACCATCCCTCCGAAGGGTACGTGGCAATTTACGAACCTGCGATGCAGCAGGGCCTTCGCCTACCAATGCATCCCTTCTTTCGCCTGGTGTTAAGAGATTGGAACCTGGCTCCCTGTCAGATAACGCCGAATGGCTGGGGGCAGATGGTTGCCTCCTACGTTTTGTGGAGCGTTGCCGAGGTGGGAGGAGACTTGTATCCCAGGGAGTTCGAGTTCATATATCGGCCTTGCCGATCTGCTGGCTGGTATAATATTTCTCTCCAGCCGGGTCAGAAGTGGGGGACGGCCACCGATAGCCCCAACAAGGTGCACAATTGGAAAGAGAGGTTTATCTTCGTTGGAGGAGACTGGGAATTTGTGCCAGAGGACCCTCTTCCTTACGTGTCTATCCCTCAACAATTTGGAGAACTTGGTATAAACCGCGGCATTCGTGTGGAATTTTGTTTACAGTTACTGACTTAATGTATTTGCTTGTTTTTGCAGATTGCAGGAAACCACCAATCCTGAAGAGAAACCAGGGAAAGCTGAGGTCGAAGTGGGACAAGGTTCGATCTCTCAGTAGTGACTTTCGGAGCCTCAAGAACCTGTTGAAAGACGACAACCTGTTGGCTAGCTGTAGATTGATGTGTAAGTCTCGCTTGCCTTGATATGCTGGTGCTATAGTGGAGTATTATCTGGACGTGTCGCGTACTTATGTCTATGCTTAACAGCTTTCAGGTTCAAAAGCGTCCCTATATTCCATCTTGCCCGTCTCGCCAGTAGAGAGGGTTCTTCTGTCCAGGCACCGGTGATGGAGGCGCCTGGGCCATCGCAGGACATCCCGGCTGCTGTGCCATCAGAATCTGCTCCCAGCCAGGATGTTCCCCCTCCGCCCCCGCCTTCGGCAGCCGTTCCATCTCCCAGCCCCGTTCCACCCAAGGACAAGGAGAAGGTCATTGCCGAGGATGCGGGTGACGTAGCTCCATGGAAGAGGAAGGCTCCCGCATCTGCTGGGGGGTTTATGGAGGATGCACGCAAGTTGGGTCAGACCGAGGGTGCAAAGAAATCTGGCCCCTCGTCCGGCCAGGGGAGCCCCATCCGCATATCTCAACGCCAGGGAAAATTGGAAACTTCCTTCATGGAAATGCTCCCGGTCCATCCTGCAATGATGGCGGTGAGCGTGCATAAATACTGGACCCAGAAGTGGGAGAAGGCCGCCGAGGGGGCCACTGTTCGGGAGCGGCTGAAGATGGCAGAGATGAACCTGATACGGGGCCTGGTGCTGAGCAAGGAATTGTTTAGTACTTTGAAAAGTTACGACGGCCAATGCCACGAAGAAGGGGCCAAGTCCGCCAAGCTGGCCGAGGAGCTGAAGGCCGTGCAGCTCGAGAAGGTGCAACTGGAGTTTGAGAAGAGGGGGCTTCAATTCAAGCTGGACTCCGTAGTGGCGACGGAGGCGGACGTGAAGGAAAAATATGAGATTGAATTGAAGGCCTCAAAAGAGTGTCTGAAGGACGCCCGGGAACAGAAGCGGTCTGCTGAGGCCTCTCTGAAGCGAGCCGAGGAGGTCCAGAGGAATGCCGAGGAGGCTCTGAAACTGGCCGAAGATCGGGCCCTTGCTGCCGAGACAGCACTAGTCGCCGCGAACAGTAGGTTGGAGATCATCGTCGCAGAAGAAGAAAAGTTGCTGGCGGACACGATGCTGGAATTGGAGAGGGTCCGAGCTGAATGTGTGGGTGCCGGGGCCAAGGCGGTGGAGGCCTATCAGGATACGTTCGTGGAAACGCCCGAGTATCAGGACCTCGCCCACCGTCTGATGACCGCTGAGGGCAAGCAGTTGGTGGAGCCCATCGCGGAGATCCATCCGGAGTGGGACCTTTCTTTTCTTCGGCAGGACCCCTCCGAGGCTCAAGCTCCCGATGCCGAACCTAGCGCAGTGAATGAACAGATACCCCCTCCAAATGAGGAAGGCCCGCAATGTGCCTACCCTTGAAGAGGCAGCGGGGCACCCAGACATTTGTAATTGTTATCCGTTTTTGCCTATGTTATTGAAACAAAATTGTTTGACGTATTGTACTTGAATTTTTGCTATCCGGTCGTTTTAATTTTATGGGTGATTGCGCATGGGGGGAACGCCTCAAATTTGGGAATCACCCCCTTGGGCATTAATGGCGCAGACATCTGGTGGAATCTGGAGAGTTGGTGCCTTGGGGAGGTAGACCAGTAGCGTGGCGGTCCAAATCCCCCTGTGACGACTGTATTCATTGCATTGTATCCATTTCCAACGCAGTCCTTATATATAGGATGCAAACGTACTAAGGCTCTTCCACCGTGAGGCTTTTGTATCTAACTTGTCAGGGCCGTGTGATCGGGACGAGTATAACAAACGTGTGATGGTAGTATAGCTGGAGGACTGGCATCCAAGATGCCTGTTAATCTGAGAATCAACATTCAAAGGACCAAAAGCCTGGCCAATTAACGTTCAGGGGACCAAACGTACGGGGTGGAGATTTAGGCTTAGCAGCCTTAGCCCGACCCTGCCCTGAACGGTTGATGGGGCTGGGGGTTTCTTCCACTGCCAAAAAAGGCGTCAACGGCCTTTTTTGAGCAGTATGGCCTAATTAGCCATCAAATCAACTCAGGTTGGTTTGGGAGACTCCCAATCACGGTGAAGTCAGGTCTCCCGATCTGGACGATGCCAGCGTAGACCAGGGGATAGGTTTAGTAGATCTAGTTATCCTACTCATGTGCCAACACAATGAGGTGGTGGGGTGTTAAAACATATTTCCATTGTATCTGTTTCTGTTCTGTATTCTGGGTTTAATAAAATCGTGCCGAGTTACCTTCTTATTTACGCATGTGTCATCATCTTGTTTGTGATACCTATGTTTCATACGTTTGTTTCAGACTTCGTTGACGTTTAGTGTCGCTTACGAAGCTACTGGCATAATTTCGAGGACACCCAACATGCCCCAGGTGGCGCGGAGTGGTTCGCGAGGAATAATCAATACCTCCTTGTTATGTAGGAATTTCGACGAGGTTAGGGCGAACGTTAACAAAATCGCTCTATCGTGGGCGGGCGCCGACGGCATCGCTATCATGCCTTAGAGTTCGCACAATCACGTGCCGCGCGTCTCCACGTGCTCGATATATCTCCCTAGGGTTTACTGAAAGTGCTTTCAGTCTTCCGCCACGTGCCGGCCCATCTGACTGTTGGTATCCCGTTGGGCTTATATATTGTGATAGGACTCCCCTAAATCACCATCTTCCCTGCTATTCTGCCGTCATATCCAGACTTCTGATTATTGCCGGTAATGTCGGGTTTCCATTTTTCTAAAGTCCCAAAGTTTAAGATAAGGAGTGGGGGGATCGTGGAGGATGTCCCTCTTCTCCACTTAGCGTCACCCACGGTGTCCGGTTCTAGGCCCACAGTGTTGCAAGAGTCGGAGACGGTGGTGGGTAACCCCCATATTCTCCTAGCGCCGGAGGTGAGAGCGGACATTCCGTCTCCATCAAATCCAGCTAGATCCATGCCTTCTCCCAGAAATGTTAGACAATCGGTGAAAAGGAAACCAAAGGTCGAGAGCGGGGAACAGGCGGCCCGGACGTCCATGTCTCCCCCTCCTGCAGGTGTGAATATATCAACATTGGGGCCTGCCAAGACAAGCTGGATCCGTCAGTTGTAGAAAAGTTACCTCCAGCGGTTGCCCTTGCAGCTACGTCAGTCCACAAATATTGGACTTCTTCCTTTGGGAAGGCGGCAGACACCGCGAAAATGACAGAGTTGATGAAGCTGGCCGAAATGTACACCTCCTGCAGTCACGTCTTAAACTGTGAGTTGTACAAAATGCTGGAGATGAAGGTTGACAAAATACATTCCATCCTTGGTGAGAACGAAGATGCTGAAGTAATGCGGGCCGAAATCAAACGTCTTCGGGCACGACTCGCATTTTCTGAAGACGCGCGAACTCGTGCCACGTATGACGTTACGAAGGCCCAGACAATCCAGAAGGCGTGTGTCGTTGCCCAGAAGAAGGCCGAGTCACAGCTGAAGTCTTGTCAAAGCATGATTCAGGCCAAAGATAAAGAACTGACCGAAGTATTGAACGAGTTGACGAAGGCTAAGGGTCTGCTAGCCAAACTAGGGGTCCCCGGTTACACCGAGACGTAGGAACTGTGGACGTGTTTATAGGCGATACCTCCTGATTATGCTGTTGTAAAATTCTATGATGTAATTAATTCGTGAAGTATTAGTGGAAATTTTTATGATTGTTCCAAATCGTAGCTGCATGTTTACGCGTTTAATGTTTTACCCAGCGAGTCAATAAAGTTGGCCGCGAACCGCACTCCCCCGCTGTCGAATCGATTGCATTCGTCTCATTACGCGTTGAATGTTTACCCATCGAGTTGATAGAGTTGGCCGCGAACCATACTCCATCGCTGTCGAATTGATTGTACTTATCTAATTACGCGTAAAATATTTACCCAGCGAGTTGATAAATTTGACCGCGAACCACACTCCCTCACTGCCAAATTGATTGTACTTGTCTAATTACGCGTAAAATGTTTACCCAGTGAGTTGATAGAGTTGGCCGCGAACCACACTCCCTCACTGCCGGATTGATTGTACTAGTACTTTTTGCATGAGGAACACTTCAGATTCATAAACAACGAATATTATTAGACGGCGCTGAGTTTCGGGGCGTCCGAAAAGAACAAATTGTAAGAAGATCCAAATAGTGCAAAAGAAAAACAGAAATACTGATGATACGGCCTCAGGTGGGCTCCGAGCGTACGGTCGTTACTGCTGGGGTGATATCCTCACGTTTGGCAGCCTTCCGCAATGCGTTCATGTAGCATGCCCTTGTCTCTGTCTGATTACCGCAGATTTTGACTACCCCTCCGGGCGTTGGGAATTTCATCGCCATATGGTGTATAGACGTAACCGCCTGCAAATCCTTCAGCACGGGCCTCCTAAGGACCCCATGATAGGCGGAGCGTGTGTCCACTATCAAAAACTCCATTAACTTCTGGAGGTGGCACGGAGGTTCTCCGAAATCCACCGCCAGAGTGATCTTTTCTCGCGGGACAAGGTTATCTCCTGTGAAACCAAATAGCAGGTCTGAGATGGCCGTCAATTCATGATCCACGTCCATTTGGTCGAAGGCACTGCTGAACAGAATGTTCACGGCGCTCCCGTCATCGACCAACATCTGGCCCAGGCCGTTTCTGGCAACTACGGCGTGGACTACCAGGGCATTGCAATGTGGGTAATGTATGCCAGACTCGTCCTCTTCAGTGAATGAGATTGATGGCGCTTTTGGTCGATGCCCGTGGACCTGCCAACTATCCAGGGGTTCTTCCTTTACTGCCCTCGCGTAGTTGCGTTGCGAGTTCATTGTGTGCCCTCCAACATAGGGCCCTCCAATGATTGTGTTTATCTCTCGGACAGGGGGGGCTCCTTGGGACCCCTCCTCCCTCGGCTGGTCCCTATCTCCATCATTCCTTCTTCCATCACGGCGAGGTCCATCGTTCTGGCACCGAGGAGGAGGTCTTCGCCCTTACATGGGCGGTCCTCGACGTCCTCGCGCCTGCTGATCCCCCTCAGCTTGCCCGTGGTTCCCGCGATTGATCAACTCCCTTACATCTGGGCAGTCTTCCGTGTTATGCACCCTGGTCCGATGTACACGGCAGAACTTGGGTGGGGTTACGGATGGTAGGGAGGCCGCTACCGGTGCCCTGGGACGGAGCGCAGGGGCTACCTCCGTCTGATTGAACCACCTGTAGTGGTTTTTGGCCAGTTCTGGAGAACGTCTCCTCTGAAAGCGAGAGAACCGAGACTCCGGAGAGCGACGTCCTTCTCTCCTGTAGCGGTCTCCTCTCTCCCTTTCGGCCCTCTCTCTGATCTCGATTGTCTCTTCTGATCGGATTTCGCGCTGGATCATGTCCACCAACTGGCTGTAGACTTTTGGTTGGCTATTTTGTACATTCCTCCAGAAGGGAGTTCGCATGTGTAGCCCAGTTATCAGTGCATCCAAGGCCTTCTCGTTAGTCACCGTTTCGATCTTGTTGATAACGTTGCTGAATCTCTTGAAGTAGCTCTTGACGGTCTCTCCTTCCTTTTGCCGGATGTCGTTGAGTTGGGCGATGTCAGCAATCATCGTCCAGTTGCCAATGAAGGCGTTGACGAACTCCCTTTTAAGCTGTGGCCAGCTTCGGATACTCCTTGGCTTCAACTTATTGTACCACCTCTTTGCGTTGGCAGCGAGTGTGGTATGGAAATTCCGACACTTCACCGTGGGAGATTGGCCCTGGAGCTTCGTCTTGTAGGTGTTTATGTGGTCCGTGGGATTACCTCTCCTGTTATACTTGTCCATGATGGGCATTAGGAAGTTTGCGGGCACCTCCATTGCCTTCATGTAGTTGGTAAATGGGAGGTTCTTGTCATCATCGTCCTCGTAACACTCCAGCCTTTCCTTTTCCTCCTCAGACTTTTCGTGACTCTTCGGGTCCTTTCTCTTTTCTGTACGGGCCTCGCTGTGTTCACTGTGCCTGCTGTGTACGGGCAGGGGAGATGCGATCGAGGACCCTACTCCCAACCTATCAAACACGCTAGCTGCAAGAACGAGGTGGCTCTCTCGTATAGGGAAATGTCTCCCTCTCTGGCCATCCTGTAGGGGCTTCGGGGTGGGGTTACGAGGGTTCCGGCCGTTAGAGACAGGTAGTTCCTTTCGAGAACTACGGCTGTCCAGTGAACCCGATGGTGAAGGGCTCCTCCGGGCACGGCTGCACTTGGGTCCATGTTGGAGGGATTGATTCTCCAGCAGTTCAAGTGCGGCCTTCATCCGGGCGTTATCCATCTTCAGGTCTTGGTTCTCCTGTTCCACTGTCCGTTTCTATCGTTGTCTTCTCTTTCTGCGACGGGTGACGTTCTGCAGATCCTGAATGCTCTCCTGTCGCAGGTTAGTGTGGTGGGACTCCACCTCTTCTTCTGTGGAATGTTTGGATGTCATGCTCTTTTGGGTAGAAAACACGTTTTTACCACAAGCTCTTGGTCGTGTAACGTTTTTCGATTCCCACAGACGACGCCAATCTGTTGACGTCGGAACCTACAACGTCCACGTGTCAACAAATCTCCAGTCACTCCTCTGCCAACTCGTATGTTACCTGCACACTAGGACAATCGTTAGGCACCAAGATCTCTGGAGAAAAAGGGTCCGGCGATCGTTAGCACTCCGACGATCAAGTCAACTGCCAGTATATGGATGATACACGGGGAGTGGAAATAATAGGGTGTGGGAGAGACAAGCAGGCAGAGATTTGAGCAGTGTTTAGGGTGGGATTCTTAAGCATAAAAGAGTGCGTACCTTGGAACAACCGGAGACGTTGTATTTATAGCGCAAGAGTTCTAATTGATTTAGGAGACAAATCAATTTGATACTCAATCAGATCCTCCTTCCTTATGTGATAAAGATCTTTCCTTCTCCATGCAATCTCCGAGATCGTCTTCCTTCTTCGAGTTTATCACGTTGCATGATTTTAGGAGATTACGATTCGATTTCCTTGTGAGGATTCATGCGCCAAATCAACGCAATCTTTCATTACTTACTTCTCTGGTCATTCCGGCATATCGAGCTGCTTGCTGGTTGCGAATGATACGAAGCCTGACGAGGCCCTATGGATCGCACGTAAGTGTCGAGGGACTCCATGAGCCCCGCAGATTTCTGGTTGCCGAAGGCCAAGGCATGTGATGGGCCTTCGGGCGTTTTATCAGAACTTTCGAGGCCCTAGCAGGGCCCAGCTGGGGTTCTTGATGGATCTTGGACGGGACCCTTACTGGGCTTAGATGGGGCCCTTGCTGACGTGGAAGCCATATCATAATCGTGTGGTAACAAAAACTACAAACTGGATGAAGATATATGTGGACTAGTTGGAGCAATCAAAGATGAAAAGGGCCAATTTAAAATATGGAGAGCAAAGAAGAAGTCTTGCAAAGCCAGTAATTGTAAGTAATGCAAGACTTTCAAAGCCCAATTCGAGCCTCCGTGAGTTATATTTGCAAAAAGTCGAGCTTTGGAGTCTAAATTAAGCGCTCAATGGGAGCTAATCCATATTTCTATCCCTTATCTGTTTATTGTATTGCACGTAAAATTTTAGTATTGCATTAAGAATTAGAGCATATTTCCCGATTTTTAGTAATTAAGCAAATTTAAATTTTCTAAACTTAAGCTAAACATCATTGTTTAAAAAAAAATTTACGGTTGAACCACAGCAAATAGTGACTGAGAGAAAAAATTACAGTTGACCGCGGCAAACCGTGACTTACGATTTGCCACAGCTGGGCCGCAGTTTGCAAACCGCACCCTAACCGCGGTCAACTGAGGGGGGGGGGGTTATTTTAAACCCTTAACTTCTTTTCTACACTTCATCTTCTCTCTCCAACAAACAAAAATTTTCATCCAATCCTTTCACCATCGTCTCAAATTGTTAGTTTCATCATAGAAAGCTAACAATTCATAGCAATTTAGGCCTCCACTTCTTACATTTTCATCTTCTCTATTAGGATTGCACAAAGGTAAACGTGTCACAAAGACTCAACTCCCGATGCTTACTGATCGAATACTATTTCGATGGTCTCTCTATGCCTTCGCCTACACTCTTTTCGTTTTTATTTATTTTGCTTTCTTTTGTCACATTGAGAATAATGTGTATTTTAAGCTTGGGGGTGCAGTTGATGACTTTATTATTTTCGTTATGTTTGTGTGTGCTATTGATGATATTATGTGAGTCACAATTTTTTTTTTTTTTTTGTGCTTGTATGTTGGATAGCCTTGCCGGCTAATTATGATATCTAACTGAAATTATTATCGATTCATGAATAATTACTAGGTGATGCTATTTATGCTTATTTTTTTATACTATACTTATTCATGTGAGATATGATTAAGTGTCAGCATAATAGTCATGATTATCACAACCTTTGGTTAGTTTATTGAATAGAATACAATGAAAAAATATTGAACCTAAGTTGTGAAAACCAAGACCACCAATTGAAAACTCAATTACTTAACTAGTTGAAAGGATAGTTTGGGAGTGGTTAGTCCAATGCGGAAAGTATTTAGCTAGGTGTTTATTCCGTGCATGCGTAATATTTGTGTGAAGTATATTTGGCTACCAGGTGGAATCAAGGTATTGACCGGATGCTAAGAATCTAATCCCCGCATATCTATCTTGCACAAAAGGCATTACACTTGCATCATCTTATACCTCTCTTTGTAGCCTATTTGACTTGAGTGATAAAGCCTGTAGGCCTAAAGCTTGCTACAAAGGTCATCTAGAAAGCTTAAGAGAGCGAGGTCTTACATATAAGATACAAAAAAAGCATTGCACTAACATTATCTTATACTTCTCTTTGTAGCCTATTTGACTCGAGTGATAAAGCTCGTATGAGTTCTCAAAATTTGGTGCCCTAAGGTCTTTCAAACCTGGGAGCTATCAGCTTAAAGCTCGCTACAAGAGACATCTAGAAAGCTTAAGGAAGTGAGGTCTTACATATAAGATATCAAAAAAAGAAAAAAGAAAAAAGAAACAAAAACAAAATTGAGCCTTTGTAAGTATAACTTGGGGATTTAGATAACTAGTGGGTTTGACTTGCTTAGTGGAAACTTGACGGTCGAAACACTTAATAAAGGAGAATCATCACAGATCTAGATAGTTACTGTATTGGCTAAATCCAACCAAATATGAGTGGTAAAAGAATAAGTGTTTTGAGGGAAACATTAGAGTTAACACCAAGGGTAAGAGATTGAATATCAATATGGGAGTGTGCATTCTTATGAGAGAGAAATGAAATATTTGACCATTGAGGGGCGGAATATTACCATCCTAAAAGTTTATGGTGATTGGATTGACTATGCGCACACACACGTGTCAGTCGAGCATCGGTTGAATAAAAATTAATTTGGTAGCATGATTTAGATGTCTTTCATGAATTGTTTGATGTGTTTCAAAAATCTGTGTCAAATACAGAAAGCTTTTATTATAGTAAATTTTAATACTATTTGTTTGACTGTTTAAGTAAATAGTCATGTTCGATGATGAACATATGTTCAAGTTTGGGGGTATTTGATAAGTGTGGATTTACACTTATCTGGACCATCAAAAGTAGACGATTGTAAGTACTCTTAAGTGAATTTTTACTTAATTGTGTGTTGATTTGATTACTTTAGGTCAAAACCAAAGTTCAGATGGAATTTGAGAAAAACAAAGCAAAATAGGCGAAGAAGGACTGAAAGTGCACGAAGACTTGGGAATGTAGAGCAACTTTCAAACATCCAAAAGATGAAGTACTTATTGTGCAAATAATAACGGACTTAAGCGCAATTCGTGACTAGAATTTTAGTTCCTTGTTTTAGTCAAATTCTAGTTTGGTAATTCTTTTGGGACACGACTTCTACATTAAATTAGTTTTTTTGGGACATATAAATAGAGATGATGATATAAGCTAAAGGAGAGATAAGATATATAACAATCAAAGGAGACAGGAGAGAGCAAAAAAGAGGAGAGAGGAAGAACGACCAAGACTTTGAAGATTGAAACATGAAGATGACGAACTCTTGGTGCAAGATATTCAACTTTTTCTCATCATTTATTTAAATCCGGTTATGTATTCCAAACTCTTCATGTTTTCTTTCTCCCGAATTATGAGTAGCTAAATTAATATTTTGGATTTACGATGTAACATAATTTAGATTCTTTAATTTCAATTCTGAAGTTTTGCTTATAAATTAATTATGTACTGATTTTACTTCTTCTTTTAATGCTTGAAATAATTGGCCATTATTTTGAATTGTGGATTATAACACACCGCGAAGTAAGTTATTAATCTAGACCACGTAGTAAAATCTGACAATTGGATAAAAGGTAGAAATACGTTTTGTTATTGTTGCGGTCTTGAATTGAATTCTTAGAAGATTTAATGCATCTAGTTAAGGATTATTATGACTTCACATAGAGATATAGTGAGTTGACTTAATTAGATATGACTAACTCGAGAAAGGTAAATTAGGTTAAATTCGTGAATTCGGCTGAGTATAACAATAGGAATAAATTTTGAGAGTAGAAATTAGAGATGGCAACTATGGTGAATTCATGAATCCAAATCCTTTAATAATTATACTTGATAAATTATTGACATTTTCTTTCATACTATTTTCTAGAATTAATAGTTATAGCTTAAATCTTTTAATAAACTTATTTCGAAGTGTCTTAATTGGATTAGGATTAGAATTCTCAAATCAACCTAATTCAAATTGTTTTCAATAGATTAAAGTTTAGGATTAATTGAGCTAGTATATAAATAGGATAGTCTTCGTGGGAATGATAATCTGGACTCATTATGTCCACTTTATTATTTGTTAACGATATTGTGCACTTGCAATTAATATTTTACATTCTTGACATTCTTGCCTGAATCTATTAATGCACTTTTAGCCTTAGTCCATTTTGAATTTCATTGCCTCATGTACCTGCGAAACAAAAATAGTTAGTAAATAAACTAATTAAGTAAAAACAAAACAAAAAATCTTTTACTAACCTGCATCTAAGTTCAAAAGACTTAAACAACTTTTAAACTTGCTCAGAGGTAAGATTTTAGTGCCCATGTCTGTTGGATTAAATTGGGATGGAACCTTTTCCAATTTAACTAACTATCGAGAAACAATGTCCCATATAAAATGAAGTTTAAGATCAGTGTGATTTGTTCTTTCATGAAAAACTGGGTTTTTGCACAAGTGAATGGTAGATTGACTATCAGTATAGATAATATGAGACTTACTTTCATATCCCAATTCTTTCAATATTCCTTTCAACCATAAAGCTTTCTTAACAGCTTCAGTGATGGCCACGTACTCAGATTAAATGGTTTAAAGGGAAACAATATGTTGGAGTTGGGATTTCCAACTAATATAGGTATCACATATAATAAAAACATATGAAGTTACATATTTCCTATTATCCCTATCACTTGCATAATCAACATCAACATATCCTTTTAACTTGATTCCTTCAGAACTATGTCTAAAGGTAAGGCCTAAATTTGAAAACCCTTTTAAGTATCTCAATAACCATTTTAAAACTTTCCAATAAGAAGGACCAAGATTAGACATGTATCTACTTAGCATACTAATAGAATGAGCTACATCAGGTCTAGTACAAACCATAGAATACATTACAGAGCCAACAACATTACTGTAAGGAACATTTTCCATTTCAGCAAATTCTTCTTTTGACTTAGAGAAATCAACCTTGCTAATTACAAAACGGTTTCCAAGAGAGATACTTAATTCCTTTGCTTCAGACATAGAAAATTTATCAAGAATTTTATGTATATTAGGGATCTGAGTCAGTTTAAGTTCAAGAAGTTCTTTATTCCTAATAATTTTCATTCCAAAAATTCTCTTTGCATTTCCTAAATCCTTCACATCAAACTCAAAAACCAAATAAGATTTTAGTTTCTTAATTTGATTTATGCAAGAACTTATCAAAAGCATATCCTCGACATATTGTTTTCATGTTCAGATTTAAAATACAAACAATGGTCATATTAACTTCTTTTGAAATTGAAAGACATAACAAAAGTATCAAACATTTTATACCATTGTCTTGGAGATTGTTTCAAGCCATATAATGATTTCTTCAACAAACAAACACATGAAGATTTTGACTCATCTTTAAAACCAGGAGGTTCCTGCTTATAAATCTTTTCATTCAAATCACCATGGAAAAAAGCCGCTTTTACCTCAAGCTGTTCAAGTTCCCAGTTAAAATGAGCAGCTAAAGCAAACATCAGTCTTATAGTTGTATATTTAACCACAGGAGAAAAGATTTCATTCTGGTCAATACCTTCTTTTTTAGTAAAACCTTTAGCCACTAATGTGGCTTAAAATCTAACCCCTTCTTTAACCTTATAAATTCATTTACAATCAACAATGGACTTATTTTTAGGTTTGTCAACTAACTCCCAAGTTTTGTTTTCAACAACGGATTTCATTTCTTCAATCATAGATCTTTTCCAATCCAAAGAGTGACTTCCTTTCATAGCTTCTTCATAAGTTTTTGGTTCTTTTTCACAAAGATCTTGATAACTCAAGAAAGTAAAAGAAACACAGTCTTTAAAACCTAACCTTTGAGGCTCTCTTATATTTCTTCTCACTATGTCCCTAGCAAGCTGGTAATTCCTAAGATTACCATCATCTGGGACATAGATTTCTCGATCAATTTGAGGATCTACCTGAGTTTCATCAGTTCTTTCAAGATCATCCTAAGTCTGATGATTTTTAGGCTCCATCTCAACAACAATATGAGGGTCAAGTTTATTCAAGTTTTCATCAGCAATGGTTAAGAATAAATCCTTTTTCTTTTCACCTTTCTCTTCTACAGGCAGATCACTTTCATTAAAGGTAACATCTCTACTTATTATAATCTTTACGGACCCCTAGCCCACAATCTATACCCTTTTACACCTTGGGGATAACCTAAGTAAACACATTTTTGAGCTCTAGGCTTAAACTTACCTTCATTTTGTTGAGAATAAGCACTGCAACCAAAAGTTCTTAAAGAATTTTTATCATTTAGAGCAGCAGAAGGAGTCAAATTCACAATGTAGCAGGCAGTCGTCACAAGTTCACCCCAAAAACTTTTAGATAATCCAGAGCTTACCATCATGCATATCACTTTATCTAAAATAGTTCTATTCATTCTTTCTGCCACTCCATTTTGTTGCAGTGTATATGAGATAGTTTTATGTCTTAGAATTCTATGTAATTGGCAAAAAGTATTAAAATCAGAATTACAGAATTGTAAACCATTATGAGTTCTTAATGTTTTCACTTTCTTTCCGGTCAGATTTTAAATCAAAATTTTCCATTGTTTAAACTTGTCAAAAGTGTCTGATTTAAGTTTCAATAAAAAAAAATCTACACTTTTCTTGAATAATCATCAATGATGGAAAGAAAATAAACAATTCCCCCCATAGTGGGAACTGGAGAAGGGCCCCATAAGTCTGAGTGAATATAATCAAGAATTTCCTTAGACTTATGAGTTCCAGCATTAAAATGCAATTTATGATGTTGGCCTAAAATGTAAGTTCACAGAAATGCAAGTCAAAAACTTTATCTTTGCCAAAAACGTCATTTTGCTTTAGGATGGAAAAACATTTATTGCTAACATGAGAAAGTCTTTTATGTCATTTCAAAGTGTCATTTTGGTCATCAGTTATAGTGAGTGCTGAGTGATTATCAATTAAAGCAGTGGCATTAAGGAAAAAAATTCCATTTTGTTTAGTTCCTTTAAACATAACAAGTGAACATTTTGTCACTTTTAGCACACCCTTATCAATTTTGATAGAGAACTCAATATCATCAAGCACACCTAATGAAATCAAATTTCTTTTCATTTCAGGCACATATCTTCATTTTGAAAATTGTACACACAGCCATTTTTCAAATTGTAAAGAAACAATGCCAATTCCAGAAATATTACTAGTAATATTATTTTCCATTGTTACAAAACCAAGATCCTTTTCAAGAAAATTCGAAAATCACTCTCTTTTTGAAGTCATATGAAAAGAACAACCAGTGTCTAACACCCATTCTTCTTCAAAAACATATTTATAAGTCAAATTTGATTCAATAATATTAGGAATTTGATTTATGACCATATAGTCTTCAGCAATATCATAATTGGAAGAAAAAGCAATGTTTGCCTCTTCCTTATTATGCATTTTTTGCCCATTTTTCCTTTTATAGCAATCTTTTATGAAATGTCTTATTTTCCTACATCCATAACACTTCTTTCTTTTAGCCCTTGACTTTGATCTACTTTTTTCTTTATTCTTCTTTTTATTTCCAGTTTGATGATTGTCATAGTGCCATTTTGCCTAGTGAGTGATCTACTTCTCACATTTAGCCATTTTCCGTTAACAGAATCCAAATTCTGCTGTTGAATATCCAGATTTTTGGTTCTAAGAGAATTAACAACAATTCCAGTGGTTAAATAATCTTTACCATACTCAATGGCATTTCTTACATCTTTGAAAGCTTCAGGTAAAGAATTTAATAAAATTATGGATTGATGCTTAAATTCTAATTTTTTACCACAACTTGCCAAATCTTGGCTTAATTTTGAAAAATTATCAGGAGCTTAATTTTGAAAAATTATCAGGATTTGTTTCAAGATCTACAAAAGAATCCATTTTATAACCAAAAGATTTCTTTAAAAGATATAATTTTGTTGGGAATGGACCTTGTATGAAACAAAAATTCAAGTTTATCCCAATGAAAGGGGTAGTCGTACAATCACTCACTTTCTTCATTACATTATCAGCCAAATGCAAAATTATGGCACTATAAGCCAACTCATTAGTGTGACACCCCAAATTTTCTTAGCCCAGGGGTCACTAAAATATTTTTTAAATAATGTTTGACAACTCCAAATAGATTTCCCGTGTCATTGAATGGTTTTAAAAATGTAACTATTGCAGAAGATAACAAGCGTGCAAGGGAAAATAATTTTACTTCTAAATTTTAAGATTTTTACTTATTACGTGATAGGTGTCGCTATAATTTATTTGACCATACAAACGAATTACAAAAATTACAAAAATTGAATTGTAGATACTTGGGACTACAGACTAAAACATGTTAAAATTTCAAATCTTATCTACGTCTTTTGATAGGTGAAAATATTGGCTGAAGTTGCTTGCAAACTGTCCCGGATGCCCTAAGGTAGCCTGCTAAAACATTCATAATAAATTCATACGATGGAATTTCTGAGTAATTCCAATTTTTGCCATTAGACCACATATAAGAATTTCCATAGACCCTAATTTCACTCAAAAACTCTAAACGTACAGAAAGTTATGATTTTTCAAAGTAGGGGCAGAACGCTGTAATTTTAGAATATAAAACGAGACAAATTCTATTTTAAAAATTTAAATGATAATTAAACCAACGTCTTGTTTTCCATGTACATTATATGATTAAATACTGAAAAGCCAACTTCTAAATTATAATATTTACATCATGATTGGCTCAATCATCTCGACACCAAAACTTAATTTAAATAAAGTAATTCCACTTCATGTTCGATAGCCTACGCCATCGCGTCAACACCAATCGTTTCAATCTGAAATTTGTTCATTTTGGGGTGAGTATTTCATAAGAAACACTCATTAGTAACAATATCTAACATGTGAGAAAATATATGGAATTAAATTGCGACATGCCAACCATTTAAAATATACATAGGAACATATTCGGTAACCAGTACCACGTGAAACATAAAAGTGATTACTTTCAATCACTAATATACATATGTGATTAACTTCAACCGCAATCACATAGTTCCGACTTTGACATTTAGCATGACATTCAATTCACATAATATCTTCTCTATTTAAAAATCATAGAATTAAAATCGATAGTACAAGAAACTACCTTGCAACCAAAAAGGATTTATGTGGAACTGATTTGTGGCTGAAAATGACCATTTCTTTTCTTCAAATAATGACTCCGTGTTTTCCATTTCTTGCTTCTAAATATCTAAGGTTTGTAGTGTGATTTGAGTGACAAAAACAAAAGAAGAAAAAGGTAAAATCTGGTTCTTTGCTAGCCAAAATAAGGGATTAAAATGCTTACTGCTGGGGGTATTCTTTGGTGTTTGTAATGAGGGAGAATTAAGGGAACTTAAGGACCAAAAATATAGAGTGAAAGTGCAGGTGTAGTATGGGAAAATAAAAGGGGAAATGAAAATGTAAATTGGCCGAAAACTAGGAGAGAAAATGGACAATTTACTAACTGAAAAATGCAGACCTCAGGCACAGTGTTTCTTTAGTAAAAAGAGCTGATCAAGGTAGTTTTATGGTAGCAATGAAAGTAGGTTTAGTGGTGTATAAGTGGGAGGAAAAATGGTCTAATTAGTGGGGCTAAATGGGGCTTTTTTGCTGAGTTTTTGGGGCAACAGTGGGTCGGTTTTTTTCTGTCTACTTGGGGGAGCTCTTTTGGGATGATTTTTCTTCAGCAAAAAAGGAGAGAGAATGACTGGTTTATAGAGTAGAAGAGAGGGCTACAAGTGGAGTTGAATAACTGTAAATTGGTGGCTGAACAATGAAGGGGAGAAATGGACTAAGTGGCTGATTTCATCACTGATCATGGAGCAGTATTGGGGAGCTCTTGGGCACGTTTTTTTTTTTGGGAATTTTAGATGCCAAAAAAAATTTCCGGTCGTTACAATAAGACTCCTTAATTTGAACACTGGTCATATCATCAGGAAAAGACCCATCAATTGCTTTAGACATTTTTTGTTGAATTAAATGAACTTTCATTTTTTATTGCCATATTGAAAAATCACCTCTACCATCAAGCATCTCGAGGTCAACTTAATGATTCCCATTATAAAAGGAACAAGTTTTTTTCCACACAAACAAATAGTGCAAACAGGTAACAAAAACAAAACAACAAAGAACCAATTTCTAAAGACAAACACTTTCGCAAATAACTTGTACATAACAAACACTTTCATGAAATATGCAAGATAAAATCATGAAAGTTCTAAGGTCACATTTATACACTGTTCATAGATCCCCATGGTTCCATAAGACTCTTGTTCTCAGGTCAAGGGTTTCTACCAAACAAGAGGCTTAAAGGTGATGAATATGCCTAGTATGAAAAACATGACAAGAAGGCACTCAATGGTAACATTTCTCATACACAAAGTACAAAGAAACAGACAACTCACTTAAATCAGGTTGAAACCACATTTAAACATAAATATCTAAACGAGAAAGAAACAGACATTCAGTTTTATGAACATATCTATACAAGGAATACACAACTGAGAACAAAACTTAGTGCGTATTTAAAAAAGAGAGAGATATTTTCACCTAGAGAACACCAATTGTTCATTAGATGTGACTCCAACAAGATTTAAGAAGATCAGAACCTAGGGTTTGCGATTTTACCCTACGAACTTTTTGAGTTTCTTTTCATAGGGATTTTCAAAACTATCTCAAGAACAACAACCAGATGCCTTCTAATGTTTCAAGATTCACACCCAGAACCAGATCTCAAACATTAGAGTCTTTAAGAACACAAAGCTATGATACCATTGTTACGATTTCTGCTCTTATGTTTGAATCCAACCATGAACAGTATTGTAATGAGAAAAATGTAATTGAACACCAGAGTTTTCGCCCCCAAGGACCCGGGTTCGCCCAACTGTACTTCATGTTGAAGCTCCAAAAAGTGGATTTCGACTTCAATGCATTTAAAGATTCAGAAAGTTTCAGAGATTACAAGTACAAATCACAAAGATATCGAAAATCTTCTAACCCTTTATAGATCGAGAGTCAATCAAAGATTGACCTCTAAAATTATCACAAATGGAAATAACTATCATAGAGGGAGTACTAAAACCACCATATCTATGGTAAGATTTCACAGAGGAACCAAACCAGAGAAAGAGAAGAAGAGGAGACAGATTTCAGCCGTAATCAGAGAGAGAGAAGGAGAAGAAGAAGAAGAAGTCAAAGTAGGGTTTTAGACTGAAGACCAAAAGATGCACATGAGTATCTTTAAATATCCCCATCAACAGCTTAGATCAAATCCAC
The DNA here is from genome assembly GCA_030279155.1 of Forsythia viridissima. Lineage (NCBI taxonomy): Eukaryota > Viridiplantae > Streptophyta > Magnoliopsida > Lamiales > Oleaceae > Forsythia > Forsythia viridissima. The sequence goes on from CM059042.1 coordinate 30,312,160, forward strand.
AGAATGAATAGTCTAGATGAAGTTGAAGCCATTAAGGAAAAATCGCATTTCCTTCATTCATTTCTAAAGGAGAGTAACAACTTTAGTTAACTTCTCAATTGGATCACATTTAACAAGTGGGTTCATGATAGAGGATGCCATAGGCCTTAGCTCTTCGAAAAGGACTACTTCTAAGTCCTAATCAAATGAAATGATTTCCACATCTCCATCACCAAATGTGACGCACTACGAGTGGTTTCATACTCTAAAGTTTGATTTTAGTTTTGCAGCAAATGCATCAGTCCTTTATGATATTGTAGCTTTGTTATGTGATGTAAATTGTGGCAGTTTTGTCCTAGAAATAGGAACAAATTATGTAAACCACAATTAAAGCATTTTTTGCTTTTTTGAGCCCGGTTTCTTATGATTGGGTTGATTGTATACCGTATTTTATTACAAGTGACGCGTGCGGAGATCTACCATAATGAAATTCAATTTACATAATATCTTTATATGCATACAATTATTTGATATAATGAATACAAGATGACAAATTCAATTTTAAAACAAAAATATTTATTATAAAAAAGACACAAGTAGATGTAAAAGTAATAGAAAAGTGGATTACTGAATTACATAAACATCATGCTGCCCCAAGAGATTTTAAATGAAGAAGTTTGACATTACTAATGGTCTTTCATCATACAAGAGGTGTCTCTAGCTAAATTTGTTTAGCAGTGCGCAACCGCAAAGCTTCTAAGACACCGAAAAACCAATGAAAAATTGAAGAATGAAGTGAAAAAGAACCAGTGACAAATGGAATTAGAGAAGATATTTGATATGGTACATATATATCAATCCGTTCTCCAGCCTACAGTGGGCAAGATCATTCTTGCCACTGTCTAGGTGGCAAGCCCATTTAGCATTTTTTTTTGGCACGTGGTCGTTAGCTACGTCATCCACTAAAGTGGGTTTTTTAGAAAAAACCACCCCACCCCACTCCACCCCACCATTATCAGACTCTCACCCCTCTCTCTTTTTATCCCCGATTTTTCCCAACTAGTGCTCCAAATTATACCGCCTTCTGCCGTTGGAACCACCACTCATATCGCCGAACAACCACGAGTTCGCCAGACCCTCCACTCTGGTCTCGTTACCCAGTCTCTCTCTCTCTCTCTCTCTCTCTCCCCATTTGGTGCCCTAAATTGGCAAACCACCTGTGACTGCTGACAACTGCCTATCGCTGCTGACCCACCACCCTCTTGTCGTCGGACCACCACGAACCCACTCGAAAGTAATTTTCTTTTTTGGTACGAGAAAGTATTTGCAGAAGATGTTAAATTTGAAGCCTCGGCAAATGGTACCATGGAATGGGGAGTTATGAATGAAGTTACAACTATAGAGAGCTACAAAAGTATCATGGGTCGTGATGTGAGTTCATTAAGGTTTGCGGTCCACTCAGAGGAACAGTTTGATTGGCTCGGTGCTTCTCCAGATGGGCTACTTGGAGCCTTTCTAGGAGGCGGAATTCTTGAAGTAAAGTGTCCTTCAACAAAGGAAAGCCATATATGGGGCTTCAATGGTCGATTATGCCATTCTATTACATGCCTCAAGTGCAAGGCCAGATGGAGATAATGAACAGAGATTGGATAGATTTGTAATGTTGGACACCAAAAGAAATCACTATATTTCACGTCTGTACGCAACATAGTTATTGGGAATTAATACATGGGATTTTGCAAGAGTTTTGGTGGAAAAACATCGTTTCAGCCCATGAAGGGAGGAATAAACAAATTTGTTAAAACCAACATCAACTCATAGACAAATAGGACTTTCCATAGTTAAAAGCATGAAATTGGCAAGAGAAATAAAGTTGGTTTTTTTAACCCACTTTAGTGGGTAACGTGGTTAACGGTCACGTGACAAAAAAATAAATGCTAAATGGGCCTACCACTTAGACCATGGATAGGAGAAAAGGACACACACACACACACACACACACACACACACACACATATATATATATATATATATATAACTCCTCTCCACTGTGGAGAGGAGATCACCATCAATATATATATATAGAAAGAATAGTGATATAGCACTCATAGTGGGTACTAATTATGGTGTCCACTGTCCACATGGCATCACCATATTGAGTGCTATACAAAAAGTTGTTGACAACTTTTTGAACTTTTTAAAAAGCACCAAATATGGTGATGTCACGTAGACAGTGGGCATCATAATTAATGCTCACTGTGGGTGCTATATCACTACTTTATATATCTATATCTATATATATATATATATATATATATATATAAACACTTCCAAAGTGCATATCAAAGATTTAATGGAAGAACTATGACACGAATACTTTTTGAGGATTGGACAAAGACAAAGCTAATAATTAATAGCCCAAACTAGGTTAGAGATGAATGATGAATTAGAGAAGAGTACGTCCCAACTAAAAGGCAGTGATATCTTCTGCTTCGTAGTTAGGATTCAACTTTTATTTGTCTTCCCAAGCATTTATTAATTGTTTCCAAATGTTCTGCCAATTCATTCGATTTGGACGTTAAGTACCTACGGCAGTTGGACAGTACAACTATAGAGATGAATATAATTTCTAAATAATTAATGTATATTTGAGTAAATAATAAAAGTTTATGACACAATTCATGACTATAATTTAATTACATCCTAACTATGTTGAATTTGAGATCAATAAAAATTGTACACTTAATAATTCAATATTTAGAATTATTAATCACGACCGTATGGAATTTTCATTTCCACTCACAATTAAAAAAACACTTATATCTGTCTTCAAAAAACTTCAAAAATTTAGGTAAGAATGGCCCATCTCTTCATCATATCTCATATATCCATTTGTTTTCCGGGTTTTTGATTTGTGCTAACAATTAAAAGATTACTCAGACGATGTGTAAGGAACAAGATATTTTGAGACAATATCCCAACAAGGGGTGTCTGAATTAAAAGATTATATTATACAACTTGCCTCCAAGAGGCGCAAACACACGAAATTACAGGGTTCGTAAATAGAAAGCAAAAAATTTCAAACATAAATTCACATATTTCTTTGTGAGAAAGTTGTTCTGCCTTTCTTTTCAGTTGCTTTGTCTCATTTATACCTTGATCACCATTTGCATAATTTTCGCCCATATCTGACCAAGACTTCATAGCACTTCTTATAAAATAACTTCGCATAACTGCCATCATGTCTTTTCCATTAGCTAACGGTTACTTTGGATTATGGGCCACGTATAAAACTGTTCAATTAACTACGCGATGCAGTTATTGCTTCATTCGCCCAAACCTTGCCTTATTTCACCCTGTCGTTCAGGATTTTACATACTTGAGAAATTCTGGGTCTCGTCTTGATAATTTGCTCAAGCTTAATGCTTGGACCTCCTATTTTGGGCATTTGTTTTATGCCTTTATGTTGGGAATATTTTATTCATCAACATCATCAAATCTCATTTCCTCAAATCCATCTCATTCTTCATCTGATATTATTTTGTAGTCCACAATTGCACTGCTTTGTAATATTAATTTGCCATTGAATTGGAATTCTAACTCTAGGTCGAATCCCACCGCCAAACGTTATACTAGTATGTGTAAATATATATATATATATATATATATATATATATATATATATATATATATATATATATATATAGCAATTAGCAAATGATATTGAAATAATTCAAAACTCACGATTCATCTTTCACACTTTAATGTTCTTTGTTAGCTTCAAAATTCGACCAATAATGTGCATTACAATCCTTTTAGTTTCTAAAGAAATAAAGAAATTATAACTAACCAGAATTAGATTTTAGGCGGAATAAATTTATAAAAAGTCAATATTACATAATTAATAATTTAATATAAAATATGTGATTATCTCTAACTTGGATCATAATATTATTAGAGTAATGTCAATTAATAACATTAAAGTAATCATAGTCGTGTCAGGGGCACAAACACAATTAGTAGTCGTTAATTATAAAAAGGAAAAAGTGCATTTAGGGAAGGAGAATAAAACCCACTATTGGAACTATTTTAAACTGGAACAAAGGACATTAGCAAATCATTTTCGATCAAAAAATAAAAAAATAATAAAAAATAAAAAAATAAAAAAATAAAAAATAAAATAAAATAAAAAGGACTGAAGATATTGGTTGTTCAGGTACAGCACCGCACGTTTCAACCTGACAGGGGCAATCAAAGCAACTAACAATGAAGTAAATTTCGGTAACTGGTCATGATGTGTTGACTTGTTTTGTAAATTTTCTTAAAATGTAATTAGAGATAATTTCTAAATATTTGTTAAAAAATAAAAGAATATGTTCTTTCTTATTGGCACAATTACTGATTAGCTCTAGTACCATGATAAAACATAATCAAACAATATGCTATGTAAACAAAATAAAGGAAGTACAAAACTTACATGTCTGTTTGAATACTTTGAAGCATCTGCATAGTACAAGAAGGAAAATTATAAACTTGCATGGTGAAGATAATTTGGTAGTAAACTGATAAACTTAGTGTAAAACAATATTAATAAATGTGTAGAGAATTTGTACAGCGGTAATCTACTCGTGGACTATCTTTGTCATTATAAATATTAAATAATATATAGGTTTAGGATTTTGATTGTCGGTTAGTCTTTAATTAGATCAATTGATATAGTAGGACTAGCTGATTGATGTTAAATTCAACTTGTTAAAAAGAATCCTAAACTTAAAAGACATAGAGGAAGAAATCGTCATGCATGTATATGTTTAGGACTTGTTTTACCTAGTTTAAATCTTCCTACACTCACTTTGCAATTTAAATAATTGCAATTAAGACTCTACTCGGTTTCTTAGCAACTATGACTATTTTCCACTGCCTGTTCTAACATTATCATTTTCCCAGTGAAAAGTTCTTTTACCAAACTTGATGCAACACATAATCTACAACATCTTTATTTTCTACCTCAAGGCTACGTATTAGTCCTAGAAATCCAACTTTTTAATATTTTTAAACCTCAAATATTCATTGACATAGACCAGACCAAGGAACCTCTATACGGATATGTTATATGATGTTTCATATGTTGTTGCACACCTGCATATCCACTAATTTCAACAACGAATTGAACTTGCAAATTAAGGTGAAGCATTATCAGCAGGAAACAATCTATGGTGCTATACAAGTTTAAATTAAGAACGCACAGAACTTACCGAAACTTTATTTGCAGGATCTAATCGATTTGACCTGTACATCTGCAAAAAAGTATAGCAAAGAAAAAAGAACTTAAAAGTTAATTTTTCAGAAAGCAGATTCATGTTCAAGACTATAGTTGATACTCATTTATGAAAAATTATCACATATCAGACTTTTTGATAAATATATGTATCCAACCTTCATGTAGTAGCAAGTGTGGAAAGAATAAACTTAAATAAATGTGACGGACACTTTATGCCCATGGGAACTCTTACCTTATGAAAGGAGGTGCCAATTTTATAGAAATAGTTGTGAACCTGAAGGCCATCGTTTCCCAAGTCCTGTTGTTCCTCTTGTATTGAATTTGCTGAGGTCACAACAGATAATCCACATTGTAACAAGGCAATTACTTGAAGAGTTGGAATTTCACCAATTTCAGAAGGGATGCACTTTAAACGCGGGCAATACCCAAGGCTTAGGCACTGAAGGCTAGGGAGATGTGTTCCCTCAACTTCCCAGAATTCCAGATTATTGCTTCTAATATGTAGGAATTTTAATTTACGAAATTCCCCTTCATTTGTTTTCCATACACTGTCTTCGAAGTCAAAATCTTTCAGTTTGAGCACTTCAAGATTGGGAAGAGATCCAAAAGTTGACATATTTTTCCAAGAAATTCTGCAACCACTTAGAGTTAACTTCTTCAGATTCGGTGGGAAAGCAAGGTCAACTGCCAGAGGAACCAAAGGTGTTCTCCAAGACTTGGGAACAAAGTGGCACTTCAAAGTTTCAAGTTGATGCAGATTGACTAAATTCTCAAGACAATATATTGACCACTGAGTTCTTGAGTCATAACGGTATGAAATTCCCAATGTCTTCAGGTTCGGAATTCTTCCAAGGGCCTCCTCGGTACATCTGAAATCTATTACACCAGTAAGTGTTTGTAGGTTCCCACTTCCTGCATCAGAAGGACAAGGCAAGAAACCTTGTTCGAATAAGAGATGCCTTAACTGTGGCATCTTCAAGATTTCTGACGGTAAGTATAATATCCTTTCTTGACCAAACCGTAGCCTTCGAAAAACAATCAAGGTTTGAAGATTGCAAAGCTTGGATATTGAGGCAGGAATCTTGCATTTTCCAGTGTAGATCAAAGCAATATACCTTAAATTTACAAGTTGTACTATATCAATTGGAAACCTGCTGAAAGTTATATTGCGTGCATCCAACACCCTGAGCGATGGAAAACATATATTAACTGACAATAGACTATCTGCAAGGTATAGAAGAGAACGGACAGTTGAGTCATACATGTCTCCAACGTCAAACCGTATTTCTCCATGAATACTTAGGCGACGATGATTTTTTATGATTTCTGGAGAAATCTCAACTTTCTGATTCATGACATGAAGAAACTTTTCCTCCTGAGCTTTTAGTACGATCAGGTCTCTTATGAGGTCATGGATGCTGCAGGTTCTGAGTTCACCACTATAACTCCGTTCTCGAACCATTATCAGATTTCTATCAATAAGATCTTCTAGATACTCCTTTGCCACTTCTTCCAAACTTTTAGGTGTAATAGGCTTTAAAAATCCCTCTGCGACCCATAATCTGATAAGATATGATACATGGATCACATAATCTTCAGGGAAAACTCCCATATAAAGGAAGCATGCTCTGAGACGACGAGGCAAGTGGTTGTAACTCAAAGATAGTATCTCCACGAAATCATCATAATTTTCAGTTACTGCAGATTTTACATTTTTTGCAACATACTCCCAGTAAGCTCGTGTCTTCTCCGATTTGTTGAGGAGGCCACCGATCACTACAAGTGCAAGTGGAAGACCTTTACATTTTTTTGCAATCGTTATTCCAATTCCCTCGAGTTCAGAAGGACAACATTCTTCCCCAAACACCTCCTGATGCAGAAGTTTCAAACTTTGTTCAAGACTTAGAAAATTCATACGGTAAATAGGGCTAGAAGAGTCGGCATAAACAGCCACATTGGATAGCCGAGTAGTCAAAATGATTCGACTTCCATTATTTTTATCTGGAAATAACCTTCTGACTTCCTCCCAGGCATTGATTTCCCACACATCATCCATTACAATTAGATATCTATTGCACTGCAACCTTTGATATAGTTTCTCTTTTAACTCTTCTATGTCCATTTCATATAATTTATGACCAAGGTCTGTCATGGAATTTAGAAGGCTTGCAAGTAGTTCTTGCACATTATATTCTTGAGATATTGTTGTCCAGGCACGAATGTCGAAGTAATGCACAATATGTGGATCATTGTAAACATTTCTCGCAAGTGTAGTCTTGCCAATGCCTCCCATCCCAACAATTGAGATGATTTTCAACATAGAAGATTGTCCAATGAGTCGTTCCTTAATTTGGAGCAAGTCGTCATCAAATCCCACCATAGCACTTTTGTTCGTGGAAGCAAATTTTGATGAAGTAGCAGACAATGAGTTCCTTTGTTGCAGATCTTCTAAATCATTTCTGTCCATCTCCACCACATCTTCTGAAATAAGAAATCAAGATTTAGAAAAAGATTTTGATTGAATCGCCTTAAAAAATATTGGTTTCTTAAATTGTTTGCCATATTCTTTTCAAATCTTACAAGATTGAGAAAATTAACTAAGTTAAGTTTCAGATTATGTTAACATTGTGAATCTAAGATATCAATGCCTTTGAACAGGTCCTCTGTTATCTCTAACTTTGTTCCAGCTTGTTGTCTTATGCCTAGGGATATTTTTCTTGTTGCCATCTTTCACATTTGAACATAAAAATTTAAGATTTTGTACGGAGATATAAATAATTTGTCAATATAAACTCATAGCAAGATCATAGATAAATTACAAAGTAAGTGAGAAGGATTTTAACAAAACTATTAGAACAAAGAGATATTTTAGTCAGTAATTAATAATTAATTTGATTTGGTGTTGGGTGAGTTTAGTCTTACCAATGCCTTTCATCTCAACAACTGAGATGCTTTCAAATTCCACCATAGTACTATTGTTACTAGATCTGGATTTTGATGAACCATCTGGCATGATTGGTTGCAGATCTTCTATGTCGTTCATCTTCTCCACGTCTTTCAAAATGGAATCAAGTTCTTCTATTACCTTCTGTAAGCCTTCGTATTTCTGCTCCAAATTGTCCATGGACCTCTTACACTGAAGGAACGCTGGTAGAGAAATTAGTTTCCAAAACCAAGTACTGATAACTCCATGACTTGCAGGTTTTGATATATTTGATTCAATAATATCTTCTGCTTTGTACGTTGCATCTCTAATTCTTCCTTCCAAAGATGTAATTGTTTCACTATATTTGTGTGTAGAATCTTCCAGAAATGATAGTAAGAAGCTAAGCTTTTCATATAGAGATTTGATCTGTTTCTCTTCATGAAGAATTCGGGATTGATCATGAGAATGCAGGAATTGTTCTAGTGTTTGAGTAAGTGAAAGTAAAGCAGCATAAGCCATCTCCAATATGTTTCCAGACACACAAACTAAAGATTCTTAGGCAAGTACGCCAATAATAAGCCAATTTAATCGATGGGGTGACGATTTAATGAATTTAATAAGCCATCATATGCAACTTGCTATTTATGTAATTTGAAGTCATTGGAGTGACAGATAAGATTAAAATTAATGAATCCAGTGAAAGCAATAAAACCTATTGTATAATATCAACTTGGGATTTTTAATAAATTAAACAATACATCATATGCAACTTGGTAGTTTTGTAATTGGATGTCAATAGAGTGACATATGATTACTATTATTAATATTGCAGTCTAGTTTGGGAAATTAAACAATACATCATATATTTCCTTTTCAGAATTCATTGTTTGGGAAATTAGGGATAAACACGGTTCGGTTTAACTAGTTTTTGACTTTTTTTCAAACCAAATAAAAAAAATATTACAAATCAAACAATACCGTTTCATTTTCCAAACCAAACCAAGTCCAACCGTCATTAGAATCGAAAGCAAAATCTGACGAAGGACTTTGAAGAACTGTAAAGAGGGAGTACTCACTTTCAACCGCATCGACATGGCACTCCTTTTGTATGGGTCAACTGTGAAAACAAATAAAACGATTTGGTGAAAGAAAAGGAATCAAAAGGACCACAATAAAATTATATGAACACAAATACAATGAATTTTATTGTTAATTGATAAGTACAATTTTGTACAAATCGGGCCCCCACAAAAATGGACAATTATGGGTACTCTTACATGTTTTCAGTATAATGACGTATTTGTTTTTCATTATAGGAAAATAACCAATTTCAAGTATCGATCAAATGAAAATAAAACAAACAGAAGAAAAATGAACTAAATTGAACAGATAAAGAGAATTTAGGGGCTTGTCGAGCAAATATCAAAGAGAACAATTCAGGAACTGGATTTCAAAGAACCATGCGACCACATGGTTAGGAAGTTCTACGATCGCAAGGGATGAATTTCATCTGTAGAATGTTATTCAACAGTACCGTCAAATTGCAAGGTATTGAACCAGGCGATCGCATGGCTTCCGTGCAGAATTTTTGTTGTCTTCTTATGGAAATAGGACTCTATTCAAGTGCAGGATAAAACAACAACTTAAAAGATGTTTTCGAGAGTTTGGCAAAGGGATATAAAAGGCAGAGAATATAGAAATCGCGGGAGGCGAATTTTGGAAAGAAAAATACATGAGAAGAATTGAAGATCAAAGAACAGATTGAAGATTCTTTGGCCGAAATCACGAGTTGTATTTCTTTTTTCTTCTTTTTTTCCCTAGAACGTGATTAATTCAAATCTTGTAATATTTTACGAAATCATATCTGGCTAAATTACTTATTGCTAGGATAAACGATGAAACCTCACGTTTTTAATTGATTAGAAGTTTTTCCGTTTTAGTAATTAATTATTTTTGGATTGATTATTCTTTATTCTTTCTTTCCAACGTTTTAATGCTTGATCATTGTTGTGCGATTATAATCCCACAAGTGGACGGATCGTTCACAAGTAATAAAGTGATAAATAAAGTGTCGAACCCACAAGGACTAGATATTAATTTAACTAATTAATTTCACAACTTAAATTTTAACAATGTGAAGAAACACAGATTTGATTCTTGTTCGTGATTCTAAAACTAACTTAACTATTTTAATTAAACTTAAGATATCAATAAGCAACTTTAAATGAAGAGAGAACGAATTCAAGATTTACTGACACTAGGATTCACAAATCCACCTACACGCTTTATAATCAATTATCCGTTAATCACTTTTTAGCTTCTAATTATCTTGGATTGAAAATCAGCGTTCCTAAAATAATCAAAAGCCTCTCTCGATGGTCAATCAATTTTATATGTTATGCGAACCTAATTATCTCTAATTAAGCTTCGAACATAAACACATGCATTAAAATCTCAAGAACACTTAAATGGATTTCATAAAGCATAATAGTAATCTCTATCTATTATTGGACCCTATGTTATTCAATACTACGTGCTTAATCTATATTAAATCTCTCGACTTCAATATAGATCACAATATATTCTAATGGTGATCAAGCATTAAAATAATGGAATTAATGCATAAAGAATAATCAACCCAAAAGCAATTAATTACAAAAAAAAGAAAAAACTTCTAATTAATTAAAAACGCGAGGTTTCATCGTTCATCCTAGATAAAGTAAGTTTAACCTGACATGATTTCGTCAATTATTACAATAATTGAGTTCATCATGATCCGGAAAAAGAAAAACAAAAAGTAAAATAAAACCTGTGATCCCGGCTCGATGATCTTCGATCCCGTGCCTTGATCTTCGTCTCTTGCTTTGTATCTTGTTCTCCCCAAAATTCGTCGCCCGCGAGATCTCTATTCCTCGCCTTTTATATTCTTCTCCCAACTCTCCAAAATGTGATTTAGGTAGTTGGATCAGTATGGGCTTGATAGTCTTTCAATTCTATTAGGAAACTGTAAATTTCTGCTGCGTTTGGCCCATGCGATCGCATGGTGTAATACCGTGCGATCGCATGGTATTCATGAAAAGCATTCTGCATATTTTTTGTTCTTCCTGCGATCGCACAGAATTCGTGCCATGCGATCCCATGGTTGATTTTGGTACTGAATTTGAATTTCCCTCCTTGATAATTGTACGTCAAGCCTCTGAAGTCTCTTTTCTTAGCAATTAAGTCCCATTTTCTTCATTTTGCTCTCTTTTCATCCGAGTGATACTTGAATTTGATTATTTCCTAAATTAATAAGAAAATAGCATGCAATTAAACTGAAATCAAATAATATGACTCATAATCCTCCCTTTTTGTGAGTCCAGATAAGTACAAAATTGTACTTATCAATCATCATTGGAATGTTTTGTGATATTTATTGAAGTCAAGAGATTCAATCTAGATAAGCACATGATATTGAATAACATAGGGTCCAATAATATATAGAAATTACTATTATGCCTTATGAAATCTGTTTAGGGTGTTCTTGTGATTTAAATAAATATTTTATATTCGAAACTTAATTAGAGATAATTAGGTTTGCATATCGATATAGAATTGATTGATCATCGAGAGATGGACTTTTGATTATTATAGGATCATCAATTTTCAATATAGGGTAATTATAAACTAAAGTGATTAACAAATAATTGATTAAGTAACGTGTGGGTGGATTCGCGAATCCTAGTACTAGTAAAACTCGAATTTGTTCGTACAATTATTTTTTATTGCGTTTAGATATAATTAAACTCAATTAGAATAACTTTAAGATTGAATTTATAAATGAAACTGTGTTCTTATCTTGTTAAAACTTGAAGTATACATTAATTAATAAATTGATAACCAGTCCTCGTGAGTTCGACACTCTACTTATCATTATATTACTTGTTAACGATCCGTCGACTTGCGGAATTAAAATCGACAACATTAACCAAGACTCAGACTAACTCTAATCTCACACTATAAGTTCCACATACTCAACCTAACGTTCAAAGGAAAATATTCACAAATAAATCAATTTGGAAAAGAAGACAACATTCTCGGTTAATCAAGAAAACAAAGAGGTTAGAAGCAACAATTTTATAAAGCAGTAGCCATGGAATAAGATAAGCAACAAATGCATCCACGTAAGGTAAGAAACAAAACATGTGGTAGACTCTTTTTTTGGTTGGTTAATTTAAATGGTCACTTAGCACATATTTATAGTTTAATTAGGCTAGAGTTTTACTTTAAGTAAAACCCTAGTCTAAATCCATCACTTAAAACCAAACAGGATAAGGTTGGTTCAACCCTGATCACTTGAACAACAACAATCGGCTACACCTCAAAAGTGATCGTTATCCAACTCGACCAAACAACCATGATTCTGATTTATCTTCTCCAATTTGAACGGGTCAACGACTCGATACGCTAGTGTGGGATGAATTTGGATCGTACATTTTATTTAAGGCATAAGCCTAATTGTGTACGTAACATTTATCTTCATTGTCTTGGGAATTGTTTGGCACAAAATACCCAACAATCCTCCACCGTTGGTGCCAAAGAATCTATTCTTCCACCCTTCATATTACCTAAACAAGAAAATTAAAAAGTTAATGATTTAATCACAAAAGGATTAGTAAAATCAAAAAATTTACTAACCTTTATCATTATTCAAGAGATTTAAACAACTCTTGAATTTTATCAAGGGCTACACTTTTGTACTTGTATATAAGGGATTAAATTGAGAGAATACATTTTCAAGGTTAATACTTCCATGTGATACAATACTCATATAAAATGAATTTGAATATCTATATGCTTAGTGCGTTCATGAAAAACCAAATTTTTACACAGATGTATAGCAAATTGACTGTTAGAGAACACAATTACATTACCATCTAAAATACATAGTTCATTTGGAAAGACCCTTAAGCCACAAAAACTCTTTAATAGCTTCTGTTGTAGCAATGTAATCATATTCTGTAGTAGATAAAGCAACTATATGCTACAATTGAGATTTACTCACACAAGAATTACGTAAAGTAAACACATAAGAAGTAGTAGACTTTCTATTGTCTGTCACTTGCATAATCAGCATCAACAAAACCTTTTAACATAACACCCTCAGATTTATTTCAAACTACTAAGCATGTATCACATGACCCCTTCCAATATATTATCACCCACTTAAGTGCTTCTAAATGATCTAGACCTAGATTTGATATGAACCTGCTAAGTGTGCTCACAGCATAGGCAAGGTCAGGCCTAGTGCATACCATCAAATATATAATAGAATCTATCGCATTAGAATAATGAATTATATTCATGTATTTCATACTTTATCACTTACTGGAGATTGATCTTTAGACAAAACAAAATGATTTGCTAAAGGTATAGTAACATGTTTACTCTCATTCATGCCAAATTTTTCAACACCTTTAACACATAAGATGTTTGATGCAACCGCAACCGCAACCAAGAATTTGATTTATCCCTTTCAATTTCCATACCTAGGATTCGGCTTTACCTAGGTCTTTCATATCAAATTCTACACCTAGAGCAGTTTTATCTTATTAATCAAGATAATAAATGAACTAATCAACAACATATTATCAACATGTAATAAAATAAACACACAGTCATTATTATTATGTTGATAATATAAGCAATTATCAAATTTACTTCTATTGAAACCAATAGAAAGAACAAGTGAATCAAACATTTTGTACCACTGTCTAGATGACTATTTTAAGTGATACAATGATATTTCTAAGGTGATGCACATGATCAAGTTTTAATTTATCCTCAAAACCTTGATGTTGATACATGAATTTTTTTTTTCTTCGAGTTTGCCATGTAAAAAAATAGTTTTCAAATCGAGTTGATTTATTACTCTTAAAAGCCTCTTGATATGATCTTGGCTCCCTATCGACTAATTCTTCAAAATTAGCATAAGCAAATGCCACCTCCGACTTATACCTAAATCTCTAAGGCTCTCTATGAGGTCTTCTCATCATATTTCTTGTCAATTGATAGTCTCTTAAAGAATCTTCTTTATCTAAATATTTCTTAACAACAGTCTCACATATATCATCTATTTCGGGTTACTAAATCTCCAATCACCACCTCACTAGAGGTATTAGAGATATGTTTACTAACTTTAATAGTCTCCAACTATCGACTATCACCTTCTTGTTGATCTTTACCTAATTCTCTACATCAGATCTTAAACAAAGCATTTCAGATTCATCGAATGTAACATTTCTACTCACTATGACTTTTCCTCCCTTCTGGCTTCTATCCCTTATCTTATACCCCTTCACACTCTCAAGATAACCTAAGAAAACACATTTCTTTAAATTAAAGAATAATCTATGTTTAAAGAGCTTGTTGGAGATGCTCTTACTTGTTAGAGTTCGTTAGATTACTTTGATGAATTGAACAATAATTGTTATTGACATATTAATTTGATTTGTTAGTAAATAAAATTGTGAATTTTTAAAATAAAATAAAAGAAAATGGAACAAGAAGAGGGACTAAAGCGCCGCCGGCAGTGGAAGCAGCCACCAACTGCTAGGCCGTACCTTTTGAAGGCAGCGGCGACTATTGCCATAGCGCTGCTACTTATGGCAGCGATGCAAGCCCACACCAAACAGCAGCTTTCGCTGCTGTGTGATGGTGATATGGGGGTGGCCGCCGGTGTCGGACACCGGCACGACCATCGCCAGTGAAAAGAAGCGGCGCCGGCTATGCAAACGTTGAAACCCTAAAAGTTTTGACTGGTTTCTGCTTTCTGATGAATATGGGGACGGGGGCTCCCATGCAATTTTGGAAATTGCATGGGAAGCCCCCCAATTTCGAAAGTAATAATGGGCCTCCTATGCAATGTCAGAAATTACATAGGAAAGCCCCACTGTTTCAAAGTTTTAAAAGGACTTTGTGCGCAATTTTTGAAATTGCACAAGGAAGCCCACTAATTTTAAAATCAGGGAATGTTTGTGCAATTTTAGAAATTGTACATTAAGTCCTCAAGTTTTAAAAGGAAGATTTGGACTTAAATATAATTTTGAATTTTTCTGAAAAAGTTGTAAGTATTAAATTTTTAATGCTTGTTAAATATTCAAAATTGAATAAAATCGTTTTTACACCATATTTTGAATTTTTGACCAGATTAAGTTTTGACTTTACTTTATAAAATTGTAATTTTGACCATATACAAATTTTGTCTCCAATTTAGGGTGTGACTTTAAATTGGGAGATAAAATAAATTTTGAAAATCTCCTTTGTGAATAAAATTAATTGATTAATTTGATTAATTACTTGA
This sequence comes from Forsythia viridissima, assembly GCA_030279155.1. NCBI lineage: Eukaryota > Viridiplantae > Streptophyta > Magnoliopsida > Lamiales > Oleaceae > Forsythia > Forsythia viridissima. Next base: position 30,327,688 of record CM059042.1, read on the forward strand.
TTTTATTGTTGGAAAATTAATTAATTAATTAGATTAATTATTTAATTTCGTCTAGTCCGTTCTGAAATGTCTAAAATGTTAGACTTACACTGTTAAGCTACAAATTTAGAAATTAATATATTTTTAATATTAAATATTAAAATAGATATTTAGTGGATGATTATGGACTCAACCCATGTAATTATTTATATGGTTAATTTAATCATGTTGATTATTAGTTGAGCCTGCGAGCTTATTATTTAATTAAATGGGTCTGGGAGCCTATTATTTATTTAATTGGGTTTTCAAGCTATTTATTTATTATGGGTCTGCGTGCCAACTAGTATAAGATAATGTTACAGTTGGGCTACAAGGAATCAACTAGTATATAATACATGTTGCAGTACGAGATAGAGATGATTGCATTTAGCATTCGATGAAAGAATGCAAAGTCTTTTAGGAATTGACTAACTAATCTTATTTTTGGCTCAGGAAGATTAAATAGATAAAATTCATAATTATCCACAGTTATTATTATGTATGATTGATTGCATATTAGATGTTAGTTAATATACATAAATGTGATGAGACAAACCCCTATTTATCAAAATATTAGATTCGTATTAAATAGTTAATACAACGTGCCTTCTATTGTTATAGTGAAAAACCATAGTCTATTATCGACATTAGTTTGTTGAGTCGTTCAAAGCTGCTCGCTCATAGATATGTTTATCACTATAAAACATTCAATGTTTCTGAATAATTGGTCGAATTTAACTAGAATTTTTTTTAGTCGCTCAAGGAAATAAAAGATTTGGGGCACAATCAAGTAAAACACATAAGATATGTACGAAAATAAGTTGTTTACTTGAACATATAGGAGTTGCATAGAGATGTGATTGATAGAGTATCTACCTAGATATTTTATTAGGGCTTGTTGAGTCGCTCAAAGTTCTAATAAAATAAAATGGATCTTTGATATGTCGTTGAGCAGCCAATGCCAGATGTTCCTAGTGAGGAGACTATGCTAGAGAATGTGTAGACTTACAATAAACATAGTGATGACAGTAACACTGCAACATGTGATGCTTGCAGTATGTCACCTAAATTAGAAAACTAGCACGAGGGTATGGACGTGTATACCAATATATATCATTCAAGGAGTTGAATGGTGTACAGTCACATACTGAATGATATGAGACATCCAAAAGAGTTATACAGATGTGTGATGGTAAAAGGATCTTTAGTTAGTGCTCATGTGCTGAAGACGATTGATTATATTGAAAAATTAAATCAATTGAGTTTTACCATGGACCACAAGCTGAGTGTTGACTTATTTATGCAATTTTTACCTGATAGCTTTACGCAATTCATTATGAACTTCGCCATGAATAAGATTCAATGTACCTTATCTGAGCTGCTAAAATATGCTGAAAACTGTTGAGGCCAAGTTATACAGATGTGTGATGGTAAATTTTGGCCTTTGACACCTCTAAGGGCACTAAGAAGAAATCTAAAGAGACCTTTTAGAAATGATCTAAGAAGGCCAAATCTGTTGAAAAACAGTTAAAGCAAAGACAAATCTAAGTCTGATGATCCGCGTTTTCACTCTGAAAACAAAAGTGCATTAGAAGAGCAATTGCAAGGCATAAAAGATATAAAACTAACAACTCAAATCTTTGATATTGCAGACTTGGTCATATAAATAAAAACACATCACCAAGTTACATAAAGATGGATTCTTGGATTCAAATGATTATGAATCATTTGATAAATGTGAATCATGTCAGTTGGGAAAAATGACCAAGACCCCCTTTTCTGGAAAGGGAGTCGTAGTTGCAGACATTTTGGGTCTTGCACATACTGATGTACATGGAAAAATATTTAAAGATGCTAGAGGTAGCTTTCTTACTTCATTATATTTATAAATGACCATTTTAGATATGGTTTCATCTACTTGATGGAATTAAAGAGTGAAGTCCTTGAAAAGTTCAAGGAATTAAAGCAATAAGTAGAAATACAAACTGAGAAAAAATATTCTGACACTTAGATCTGATCGAAGTGACAAATATTTAAGGGGTAAGTTTTTAGACTATCTAAGAGAGAAAAAGATTCTCTCGCAGTGGACTCCACCGTATACACCACATTCAATGGTGTATCAGAAAGGAGAAATCACACCATACTTGATATGGTGCGATAAATGATAAGCCACACAATTTTCCCAAAATCGTTTTATAGATATGCACTTAACATTGCATGTCACACACTAAACTGTTTCCCATCTAAATTGGTCGATAAAACTCCATACGAGTTATGGATAGGAAAAAGACCCAATCTTTCATACATAAAGGTTTGTGATTGCGACGCTTATGTGAAGCGTGCAGAATCGGACAATGTATGAGCTAAATCCAATAAATATTTATTTGTGGGGTATCCAAAGAAAATTGTTGGATACTATTTCTACAATTCCATCGAGATAAAGGTCATCATATAAAAACATGTTGTATTCTTAGAGAAATGGTTCATTCTAAGGGAAGACAGTGGAAGGAAAGTAGATCTTGAAGATGTTCAAGAAACCACAAATGAAATTGACCAATTAGATTAACTAATGGCTGAGCCTACTTTTGATGTGTCACAGATTGGAAATGGAGAACCGTCAGTCCTCGAGGACACAATAGCTCTCTGTAAGTCGAGCAAGGTCATTCATCCTCCTAGGAGATATGATCTCCTGATTACCAATGATGCATTGCTAATCAAGGAAGATGAACCCACTACTTACGCATAATCTAAGTTAAATGTTGATTTAAAGAGATGGCAGGAAGCCATGGAATCTAAAATGAACTCTATGTATGAAAACAAGGTATGGACCATGATTGACCCGCCTAAAGGAGTAAAACCAATAGGCTGTAAATGGGTTTACAAGAAAAAGGTCAACATGGATGGTAATGTTCATACTTACAAGGCAAGATTGGTTGTGAAGGGTTACAAGCAAAGACAAGGTGACTTTGATAAAACTTTCTAACTAGTAGCCATGTCTAAATCAATTCGGATTCTGCTTGTGATAGCAGCATACCAATACAATGAGATATGGAAAATGGATGTCAAAACCGCATTCCTTAACAAGAATTTTAGTGAAGATGTGTACATGACACAATTCGAAAGTTTTGAATCCACAGAGCCAAACAAGGTATGCAAAGTACAAAAATTCATATATGGATTAAAGCAAGACTTTCAGAGCTGGAATCTTCGTTTTGGTGAGACAATTAAAATGTTTGATTTTATCAAGAATGAATATGAACCATGTGTGTATAAAAATTTTAGTGGGAGTAAAGTTGTGTTTCTAATTTTGTATGTGGATGACGTACTATTATTAGAAAACAATGTCCCGATGCTAAAATCAGTAAAATTGTGGTCATCCAAAAATTTCTCCATGAAGGATATAGGAGAGACAGCGTACATTCTCGGTATAAATATATATATAGATAGATCTAATAGAATGCTTGGCCTATCTCAATCTACGTACATAAATAAAATCTTAAAAAAAGCATGGACGAGTCCAAGACAAGATTCTGTCTCAATGGGCATGGGATCTATCTCTCAAAAGAAATGTGTCCAAAGACACAAATTGAAATAGATCACATGGATAGAATTCTTTATGCATTAGCAATAGGATCTATCATGTATGCAATGCTATGTACTCGACCGATGTTTCATTTTCTTTGAGAGTCACAAGCAGGTTCCAAGCGAACCCTGACGAGAAATATTGGATCACAGTGAAGATCATCCTTAAGTACTTAAGAAGGACTAAATACATGTTTTTGGTGTATGGAGAAAATGAACTTAAAGTTCAAGGTTATGCTGATGCCAGCTTTTAGTCTGATAAAGACGATAGAAAATTCTAATTCGGATATGTATTTACTCTAAATGATAGTGCAGTTAGTTGGAAAATTTCCAAACAAGATACGACCGTTGATTCAACTACAAAAGCTAAATATATAGCTGCTTTAGAACCAGCAAAGAAAGCGGTCTGGATCAATAAGTTCATTACTGAACTTGGAGTAGTTCTTAGCATTGTTGATCCAAATATCTTGTATTGTGATAACAATAGAGCCATCGCACAAGCCAAGGACCCAGGTCTCATCAATGATCCAGATATATATTGAGACAGTATCATCTCATCAGGGAGATAATCTTAAAAAATGACATAAAGATAGAACGAGTCCTAACATACGATAATGTAGCAGATCCTTTAACAAAGTTGTTGTCCAAGCACTATCATGATGGTCATGCTAAATATGATGGTATTATGATACCTGAGTGATTGGATCTAGTTTGTATGGAACATTTTGTGATATACTCTTTGTGAGACATTGAAGTTTATGAACAAATTGATTAATTAAATATTTGTCTACATTTTAATGGCAGATCTGTTATTTTTACATTTTATTATTTAAAATAATAGAGTTCGAAGAAAAGTTCACAATAACTTGTTAATCACAAGGTGTTGTAATTGTAAGATACAAATTATAAATAACTTATTTTTGAAATATCCCTAATTATAGTAATAATGAGATACAGATATCATTTTGTGGATAGACTAGCATGCGTTGTATTTCTCTTGAAGAAAGTAGTTGATCTCACGAGCTAAGATATAGAGGGACATCTAAATGAACACACGAATACATTGTTGTGAGAACATGACATTGAATGATCCGCATAGAGATTCCACATAGATAACTATCCAAACGTCAGTGGTAAATCTCTAATGTGTGATAGTGGATTTGGTCCTTTGACTTGAGGACATCATAGAATCTTATGTGAGGATCGCTATACTTTGGCGAGCATTTGATGGGACTTGAAGATTTTGAGTCACCAGAAAGACGTCGTACGGGTATAGTGAGAATCATATGAAGGTTGTGAATGTCCAATATGAGGATTCGTCACTCTTAGAAAGCAGGAGATTGTAACCTGATTTTTGCCCACTTAAGTTGATATAAATTTTCTCGGTCGATGTGGAGTTATGAGTTGAAAATGTTTCAATCATAACTAGATTAGATCAACGAATTGTTGAAGTGAATAATATAATTAGTTGAAATGAGATTAACACTGATCCATATCTCTTAACCAATTGGGTTATATTGATGAAGGGATTATATTTCTACGATAACCACACATATATTGGTTTTGTTATACCACATGACATTTCTCTTCACGTGGATTGCCTTGACACATTGCTAGATGTCAATTTTGGACGGCGACGTAAATTGATCGATCTAGATGAATTGATGAGAATATCACTACATTTGCCATCGTGAATAGAAACCTAATGGGTCACACATAAGGCGAGAATTGAGCATTTGGAGTTGAACCTTGTCCAAGTGGAAGATTGTAAGAATTAATGTCTAAGGTCCAATTAGTTGGATTAGACTAAATTACTTATTGTACCAAATTAATTAATTAAATTAATTAATTGGGCCCTTTTGTTAATAAGCTCTAGTTGGACTAGAACTAGGGCTATGGTTAGCGCCGCCTATAAATTAAAAGGCACAACAGATTAAGTTCACAAGTTGGTCTTCATTACTTGCTAGCACAAGCAAAAGACAACCAAATACAATTACCCCCAAAAATTTCACTTTCATTTGTTCTTGATCGTGGAAGTCCAGATCTGTTATTGCTGTGTTGATTACCACTGGAGGCTGGAATTGAGCATTTGAAGTTGGACCTTGTCCAAGTGGGAGATTGTAAGAATTAATATCCAAGGTCCAATTAGTTGGGTCAGACTTAATTATTTATTGGATCAAATTAATTAATTAGATTAATCAATTGGGCCAGTTTGTTGATGAGCTCTAGTTGGACTAGAACTAGGGTTATGGTTAGCACCGCCTATAAATTAAAAGGCACAACAGATTAAGTTTACAAGTTGGTCTTCATTACTTGCTAGCACAAGCAAAAGACAACCAAATACAATTACTCTCAAAAGTTCCACTTTCATTTGTTCTTGATCGTGGAAGTCCAGATCTGTTCTTGCTGTGTGGATTATCATTGGAGGTTGGACAATTGGACAGCTGTGGTATTGAAGATCGCACCTCCAGATAATCAAATTTTACGATATTCATCAAAGGTAATTTCTATTACGAATTCTATCTAAGTACAAGGTTGATCTGACTTATTGGAATTGCAAATTTAATTTCTACTATACATGTGTACTTCAATTCCTTACATCAAGTCCATTAAGCATTTTTTGTCACGTGACTTATCCACTGTTGACGTCGGAACCTGCAACGTCCACGTGTCAACATATCTCCAGTCACTCATCTGCCAACTCGTATGTTACCTGCACACTAGGACAATTGCTAGGCACCAAGATCTCTGGAGAAAAAGGGTCCGATGATCGTTGGCACTCCGACGATCAAGTCAACTGCCGGTATATGGATTATACACGGGGGGTGGAAATAATGGGGTGTGGGAGAGACAAGCAGGCAGAGATTTGAACAGAGTTTAGGGTGGGATTCTTAAGCATAAAAGAGTGCGTACCTTGGAACAACCGGAGAAGTTGTATTTATAGCACAAGAGTACTAATTTTTTAGGAGACAAATCAATTTGATACTCAATCGGATCCTCCTTCCTTATGTGATAAAGATCCTTCCTTACCCATGCAATCTCCGAGATTATCTTCCTTCTTTGAGTTTATCACGTTGCATGATTTTAGGAGATTACGATTCGGTTTCCTTGTGAGGATTCGGGCACCAAATCAACGCAATCTTTCCTTACTTACTTCTCTGGTCATTCCGGTATATCGAGCTGCTTGCTGGTTACGAATGATACGAAGCCTGACGTGGCCCTATGGATCACACGTGAGTGTCGAGGGCCTCTACGAGCCCCGCGAATTTCTGGTTGCCGAAGGCCAAGGCATGTGATGGGCCTTCGGGCGTTTTATCAGAACTTTCGAGGCCCTAGCAGGGCCCAGCTAGGGTTCTTGATGGATCTTGGACGGGACCCTTACTGGGCTTAGATGGGGCCCTTGCTAACGTGGAAGCCATATCATAATCGTGTGGTAATAATAGTCCCCCAAGTCTAAACCTATTATTCATAATGGGCGTGGGACTTTGAGAGTAAACAGAATACTGATGCGCTTCGCAGGAAATACAGTTTCAGAGTGGTTCGGCGGGAAGTGATTCAACCTACCCAGTATAGTCCCCTAAGTCCGAAGCCGAACATTCATGACGGGTGAGGGCTTCAAGGGGCCATACCATTGGCGACGTGTCCCCTGTTGGTGTGATTCTGTCAATCAAGACTGTCATTCCTTGGTCAGGCAATCATGAGTGAGAGGGTGTATGCAATTAATATGATTGCGTGCGGCGAAAAAAATGGGCGCGCGTGGGACGTGTGCGTCCTCGGTTCACTAAACGTTTGGGTTTTTGCTTACCCGCCTGTAGTGTAATTGAAAACACGTGTCGACTGCCCGCATGATTAGATGGGACTTTTGGGATTTGGACGGTGGTTATGAGAGTGCACCACTATAAAACCAGGCATCCCCCCAGACATTACGACTCCTTCTTGCCTTTGTGCTCATTGTGACTACTTTGCCGATAAGCGAGAAGCTCCTAGTGGGTGTGTCGTTTGAGTCGTATTTTCGAGGTAAGTCCGCTGAAAGCAGTTGAAATTTGTTTTCGTTGTTTATTTTCGTAGTTACTGTACAATTCCATAACCTGGGGATAGCATAATGTCGTCTGGAAACGACAATTCACAGAACCCTTCTGACGCTCCCACAAACCCTAGTATTATTGGGAGTGTTTCCTCATCGGCCGCCGCATCATCTTCATTTTTTGAAGTTGTAGAGGGGAAATCCAGAGCCTCATATCGTAAGCCCGCCGGCTCCGTCGACGAGTGGGAGGGAGGCTTGTTCGTCTGTACCGGTAGAAGAGACAGTGGTGAAAGAGAGGCCCGACGCTGGGGTGCCTGAAATGAAGGGATCATTTGACAAGAGGGATGCTCCGACTGCGAGGTCTCTCGACGAGGAGCTAAAGCGGTCGGCAACCGAAGCGTCCATGGCTCAGTCGAGGATCACTGAGGCAGAGTTGGATGACATACGGTTGTCCTATGACATTCTCGCGACCGTGACGCTCAGAGCCCCGGGCCCAGAAGAACGTGCCGACCATCCCTCCGAAGGGTACGTGGTGATTTACGAACCTACGATGTAGCAGGGCCTTTGCCTACCAATACATCCCTTCTTTCGCCAGGTGTTAAGAGATTGGAACCTGGCTCCCTGTCAGATAACGCCGAATGGCTGGGGGCGGATGGTTGCCTCTTACATATTGTGAAGTGTTGCCGATGAGGGAGGAGACTTGTCTCCCAGGGAGTTCGAGTCCATATATCGACTTTACCGGTCTGCTGGCTGGTATAACATTTCTCCCCGGCCGGGTCAGAAGTGGGAGACGGCCACCGATAGCCCCAACAAGGTGCACAATTGGAAAGAGAGGTTTATCTTCGTTGGTGGGGACTGGAATTTGTGCCAGAGGACCCTCTTCCTTACGTGTCTATCCCTCGAAAATTTGGGGAACTTGGTATAAACTGCCGCATTCGTGTAGAATTTTGTTTACAGTTCCTGACTTAATGTATTTGCTTGCTTTTGCAGATTGCGGGAAACCACCAATCCTGAAGAGAAACCAGGGGGAGCTGAGGTCGAAGTGGGACAAGATTCGATCTCTCAGTAGCGACTTTCGGAGCCTCGGGAACCTGTTGAAAGACGACAACCTACTGGCCAGTTGTGGATGGATGTGTAAGTCTCGCTTGCCTTGATATGCTGGTGCTATAGTGGAGTATTATCTGGATGCGTCGCGTACTTATGTCTATGCTTAACAGCTTTCAGGTTCAAAAGCGTCCCTATATTCCACCTTGCCCATCCGGCCAGTGGAGAGGGTTCTTCTGTCCAGGCACTGGTGACGGAGGCGCCTGGGCCATCGCAGGACATCCCGGCTGTTGTGCCATCAGAATCTACTCCCAGCCAGGACGTTCTCCCTCCGCCCCTGCCTTCGGCAGCCGTTCCATCTCCCAGCCCCGTTCCACCCAAGGACAAGGGGAAGGGCATTGCTGAGGATGCGGGTGATGCGGCTCCCCGGAAGAGGAAGGCTTTCGCATCCACATGGAGGTTTATGGAGGATGCACGCAAGTCGGGGCTGTCTGAGGGTGTAAAGAAATTCAGCCCCTCGTCCGGGCAGGGGAGCCCCATTCGCATATCTCAACGCCAGGGAGAATTGGAAACTTCCGTCATGGAAATGCTCCCGGTCCACCCTGCAATGATGGCGGCGAGCGTGCATAAATACTGGACCCAAAAGTAGGAGAAGGCCACCGAGGAGGCCACTGTTTGGGAGCGGCTGAAGATGGCGGAGATGAACCTGATACGGGGCCTGGTGCTGAGCAATGAATTGTTCAGTACTTTGGAAAGTTACGACGGCCAATGCCACGAGGAAGGGGCCAAGTCCGCCAAGCTGGCTGAGGAGCTGAAGGCCGTGCGGCTCGAGAAGGCGCAGCTGGAGTCTGAGAAGAGGGGGCTTCAATTCAAGCTGGACTCCGCAGTGGCGAGGGAGGCGGACGTGAAGGGAAAATATGAGATTGAATTGAAGGCCTCAAAAGAGTGTCTGAAGGACGCCCGGGAACAGAAGCGGGCTGTCGAAGCCTCTCTGAAGCGAGCCGAGGAGGTCCAGAGGAATGCCGAGGAGGCTCAGAAGTGTGCCGAGGAGGCTCTAAAATTGGCCAAGGATCGGGCCCTTACCACCGAGACAGCACTAGCCGCCGCGAACAGTAGGTTGGAGATCATCGTCGCGGAAGAAGAGAAGTTGCTGGCGGACGCGAGGCTGGAATTGGAGAGGGTCCAAGCCGAATGTGTGGGTACCAGGGCCAGGACGGTGGAGGCCTATCAGGATGCGTTCGTGGAAACGGCCAAGTATCAGGAACTCGCCCACCGTCTGATGACCGCTGGGGGCGAGCAGTTGGTGGAGTGCATCGCGGAGATCCATCCAAAGTGGGACCTTTCTTTCCTTCGGCAGGACCCCTCCGAGGCTCAAGCTCCCGATGCCGAACCTAGTGCATTGAGTGAGCAAATACCCTTCCAAATGAGGAAGGCCCGCAATGTGCCGACCCTTGAAGAGGCGGTGGGGCACCCAGACTTTTGTAATTGTTATCCGTTTTTGCCTATGTTATTGAAAAAAAAATTGTTTGACGTATTGTACTTGAATTTTTGCTATCCCATTGTTTTAATTTTATGGGTGATTGTGCGTGGGGGGAACGCCTCAAATCTGGGAATCACCTCCTTGGGCATTAATGGCGCAGACATCTGGTGGAATCTGGAGAGTTGGCGTCTTCAACTCCTTGGGGGAGGTAGAACAGTAGCGTGGCGGTCCAAATCCCCCTGTGATGACTGTATTCATTGCATTGTATCCATTTTCAACGCAGTCCTTATATATAGTATGCAAACATACTAAGGCTCTTCCACCGTGAGCCTTTTGTATCTAACTTGTCAGGGCCGTGTGATCGGGACGAGTATAACAAACGCGTGATGGTAGTATGGCTGGAGGACTGGCATCCAAGATGCCTGTTAATCTGAGAATCAACATTCAGAGGACCAAAAGCCAGGCCAATCAACGTTCAGGGGACCAAACGTACGGGGTGGAGATTTAGGCTTAGCAGTCTTAGCTCGGCCCTGCCCTGAACGGTTGATGGGGCTGGGGGTATCTCCCACTGCCAAAAAGGCGTCAACGGCCTTTTTTGAGCAGTATGGCCTAATTAGCCATCAAATCAACTCAGGTTGGTTTGGGAGACTCCAAATCATGGTGAAGTCAGATCTCCCAATCTGGACGATGCCAGCGTAGACCAAGGGATAGGTTTAGTAGATCTAGTTACCCCACTCATGTGCCTACCCAATGAGGCGGCAGGGTGTTAGAACATATTTCAATTGTATCTATTTCTGTTCTGTATTCTGGGTTTAATAAAATTGTGCCGAGTTGCCTTCTTATGTTTCATACGTTTGTTTCGAACTTCGTTGACGTTCAGTGTCGTTTACAAAGTCACTGGCATAATTCTGAGGACACCCAACATGCCCCAGGTGGAGCAGAGTGGCTCGCGAGCCATAATCAGTACCTCTTCGCTATGCAGGAAATCCGACGAGGTTAGGGCGAACGTTAACAAAATCGTTCTATCATGGGCAGGCATCAGCGGCATTGCTATCACGCCTCGGTGTTCGCACAATCAGGTGCCGTACGTCCCCACGTGCTCGATATATCTCCCTAGGGTTTACTGAATGTGCTTTTAGTCTTCCGCCACGTGCCGGCCCATCTGACTGTTGGTATCCCACTGGGCTTATATATTGTCATATGACTTTCCTAAATCACCATCTTCCCTGCTATTCTGCCGTCATACCCAGACTTCTGATTATTGCCGGTCATGTCAGGCTTCCATTTCTCCAAAGTCCTAAAGTTTAAGATAAGGCGTGGGGAGGTCGTGGAGGATGCCTTTCTTCCCCACTTGGCGTTACCCACGGCGTCCAGTTCTGGGCCCACAGTGTTGCAGGAGCCGGAGACGGTGGGTGGTAACCCCCATATTCCTCCAGTGCCGGAGGCGAGAGCAGACATTCCGTCTCCATCAAATCTGGCTAGACCCGTGCCTTCTCCCGGGAATGTTAGGCAATCGACGAAAAGGAAACCAAAGGTCGAGAGCGGGGAACAAGCGTCCCGGACGTCCATGTCTCCCCCTCCTGGCAGGTGTGAATATATCAACATTGGGGGTCGAAGAGACAAGCTGGATTCGTCAATTGTAGAAAGGTTACCTCCAGCGGTTGCCCTTGCAGCTACGTCAGTCCACAAATATTGGACTCCTTCCTTTGGGAAGGCAGCAGACACCGCGGAAGTGACGGAGTTGATGAAGTTGGCCGAAATGTACACCTCCCGCAGTCACGTTTTAAACTATGAGTTGTACAAAATGCTGGAGATGAAGGTTGACGAAATACATTCCGTCCTTGGTGAGGATGAAGATGCCAAAGCAATGCGGGCCGAAATCAAACGTCTTCGAGCACGACTTGTTGGAGTAACTTCTAACAAACACTGGGTGTTCGCTTGGTGTAAATATCTCTCTCTCTTTTAAATATGCACTAAGTTTCGTTCTCAGTTATGTATTCCTTGTATAGATTTGTGCATAAAACTAACTGTCTGTCTCTTTCTTGTTTAGATCTTTACGTTTAAATGTGGGTTCAACCTGATTTAAGCGAGTTGTCTTTTGTACTTTGTGTCTGAGAAATGTTACCATTGAGTACCTTCTTGTCATGTTTTTTCATACTAGGTGTATTCATCACATTTAAGCTTCATGTTTGGTAGAAACCCTTGACCTGAGAACAAGAGTCTCAAGGAATCCTAGAGATCTCTAAACAATGTATAACTGTGACCTTAGAACTTTCATGATTTTATCTTGCAAATTGCAAGAAAGTGTTTGTTCTGTACAAGTTTTTTGTGAAAGTGTTTTTTGTCTTTAGAAATTGGTTATTTATTTATTTATTTGTTACTAGCTTGCACTATTTGTTTGTGTGAAAAAAAACACTTGTTCCTTTTATAATGGGAACCCAGTAAGTTTGAGCTCAAGATGATTGGTGATAGAGGTATTTTCAATATAGCAACAGAAAATGAAAGCTCATTTAATTCAACAAAAACTGTTTAAAGCAATTGATGGGTATGACTAGTGTTCAAATTAAGGAGTCTGTGAGTTGGCTTATAGTGTCATAATTTTACATTTGGTTGATAATGTAATGAGGAAAGTGAATGATTGTACCATTACCCCTCTCATTTGGAATAAACTTGAATCTTTGTTTCATACAAGGTCCATTCCCAACAAAATATATATTTTAAAGAATTTTTTTGGTTATAAAATGGATCCTTATGTGGATCTTTGAAACAAAACATGATCATTTTTCAAAATTTAGCCAAGATTTGGGAAGTTGTGTGAAAAATTCTCTGATGAGCATCAATACATCATTTAATTAAATGCTTTACTTGAAACTTTCAAAGATGTAAGAAATGCCATTGAGTACGGAATAGATTCTTTAACTACTGAAATTGTTGTTAATTATCTTAGAACCAAAAATCTGGATATTCAACATCCGAATTTGGATTCTGTTAAAGGGGAAGGGCTGAATAATGAGAGGTAGATCACTCACTAGGCAAAATGGGCACTATGAAAATCATTAAACTGAAAATAAAAAAGAAGAATAAAGAAAAAAGTAGATCATAGTGAAGGGCCAAAGAAAAGAAGTGTTATGGATGTGGGAAAATGGGACATTTCATAAAAGGTTGCTGTAAATGGAAAAAATAGTAGAATAAGGAAGGGGCAAACATTTCTTCTTCTTCCAATTATGATACTACTAAAGTTTATGTGGTCATAAATCAAATTCCTGATATTATTGAATCAAAATTGACTTATAAATATGTTTTGAAGAAGAATGGTTGTTAGAATCCGGTTGTTCTTTTCATATGACTTCAAAAAGAGGATGTTTTTCAAATTTGCTTGAAATGATCTTGGTTTTGTAACAATGGGAAATAATTGCTAGTAATATTTCTAGAATTGGCATTGTTTCTTTACAATTTAAAAGTGGCTGTGTGCGCAATTTTGAAAATGTAAGACATGTGTCTGAAATGAAAAGAAATTTAATTTCATTAGGTGTGCTTGATGATATTGAATTCTCTGTCAAAATTGATAAGGATGTGCTAAAAGTGGCAAAAGGTTGACTTGTTATGTTTAAAGGAACTAAATAAAATGGAATTTTTGTCCTTAATGCCAGTACTTTAACTGATAATCACTCAACACTCACTATAACTAATGACCAAATTGACACTTTGAAATGGCATAAAAGACTTGCTCATGTTAGCAATAAAGGTTTTTTCATCCTAAAGAAAATTGGTATTTTTGGCAAAGATAAAGTTTATGCCTTGCATTTCTATGAAACTTGCATTTTAGGCAAACTCGCAAGTCTAAAGGAATTCTTGATTATATTCACTCAGAGTTATGAGGGCTCTTCTCTAGTTCCCACTATGGGGGAAAGTGTTTATTTTCTTTCCACCATTGATGATTATTCAAGAAAAGTGTGGATTTTTTTTATTGAAACATAAATCAGACACTTTTGAAAAGTTTAAATATTAATGGAAAATTTTAATTGAAAATCTGATTGGAAAGAAAGTCAAAACATTAAGAACTTGTAATGCTTTAGAATTCCGTAATTCTGATTTTGATAATTTTTGCAAATTACATGGAATTCTAAGACATAAAACTGTCCCATATACACCCCCAATAAAGTAGAGTGGCAAAAAGAATGAATATAACTCTTTTAGATGAAGTGAAATGCATGATGGTAAGTACTGGATTACCTAAATTTTTTTGGGGTTAAGCTGTGATGACTTCTTGCTATATCGTGAATTTGAATCCTTCTGTTGCTCTAAATGATAAAACTCCTTTCGAAATTTGGAATAATGTGCCTAGTCATTACTCTTCTTTAAAAACTTTTGGTTGCACTGCTTACTCTCACCAAAATGAAGGTAAGCTTGTGCCTAGGGCTCAAAAATGCGTTTTCTTAGGTTATCCCCAAGGTGTGAAATGGTATAAATTGTAGGCTAGGGGTCAAGGTGAGGTAAAGGTTATTATAAGTAGAGATGTTCCTTTAATGAAAGTGATATGCCTTGTTTAGATCCTAAATCTGTAAAAGAGAAAGGTGAAAAGAAAAAGGATTTCTTCTTAACCATTGCTGATGAAGACTTGAATAAACCTAACCCTCATATTGTTGTTGAGGTGGAGCCTGAAAATCATCAGACTTAGGATGATCTTGAAGGAACTGATGAAACTCAGGTTGATCCTCAAATTGATCAGGAAGTCTATGCATCAGATTATGGTAATCTTAGGAATTACTAGCTTACTAAGGACATAGTGAAAAGAAATATAATAGAACCTCTAGGGTGAGATTTTGAAGACAGTGTTTCTTTTGTTTTCTTGAGTTATCAAGATCTTTGTGAAAAATAACCAAAAACTTATGAAGAGGCTATGAAAGGAAGTCACTCAATAGAGTGGAAAAGATCAATGATTGAAGAAATGAAATGCCTTGTTGAAAACAAAACTTGGGAGTTAGCTCCTAAACCCAAAAGTAAGTCCATTGTTGATTGTAAATGGATTTATAAGGTTAAAGAAGGAATTTTCAATTCTGACCCTATTAGATTGAAAGCCAAATTAGTGGCTAAAGGTTTTACTCAAAAAAAGGTGTTGAATACAATGAAATCTTTTCTCATGTGGTTAAATATATGCTTGCTTTGGTTGCTCATTTTAATTGGGAACTTCAACAGCTTGATGTAAAAATAGTCTTTTTACATGGTGATTTGGATGAAAATATTTATATGCAGCAACTTTCTGGTTTTAAAGATGAGTCAAAATCTGCATGTGTTTGTTTGCTGAAAAAATCTTTATATGGTTTGAAACAATTTCCAAGACAATGGTATAAAATGTTTGATACTTTTGTTTTGTCTTTGAATTTCAAAAGAAGTGAATATGACCATTGTTTATATTTTAAATCTGGACCTGAAAACAATATCAGTGTATACCTACTCTTATATGTTGATGATATGCTTTTGATAAGTTCCTGCATAAATCAAATTAAGAAACTAAAATCTGATATTTTTTTTATAGTTTGATATGAAGGATTTAAGAAATGCAAAGAGAATTTTGGGAATGGAAATTATTAGAAATAAATAACTTCTTGAACCTAAACTGACTCAGACCCCTTATATACATAAAATTCTTGATAAATTCGCTACGTCTAAAGTAAAGGAAGTAAGTATCCCTCTTGGAAATCATTTATAATTAGCAAGGATGATTGCCCAAAGTCAAAAGAAGAATTTGCTGAAATGCAAAATGTTCCTTACAGTAATGCTGTTGGCTCTGTAATGTATTCTATGATCTGTACCATACTTGATGTGGCTCATTCTATTAGTGTGATAAGTAGATACATGTCTAATCCTAGTCCTTCTCATTGGGAAGCTTTAAAATGGTTATTGAATACTTGAAAGGGTCTTCAAATTTAGGCCTTACCTTCCGACATAGTTATGAAGGAATCAAGTTAAAAGGATATATTGATGTTGAAATTTGTATCTTCATATGTTTTTACTATATGTGATTCCTGTATTAGTGTTGGAAAACCAACTCTAGCATATTGTTGCCCTTTCAACCACTAAATCTGAGTATGTGGCCATCACTGCAGTTATTAAGGAAGCTTTATGGTTGAAAGGAATATTGAAAGATTCGGATTATGAAAGTAAGTCTCCTATTATCTATACTGATAGTCAATCTGCCATGCACTTCTACAAAAACCCTGTTTTTTATGAAAGAACAAAGCACATTGATGTTAAACTTCATTTTATAAGGGACATTGTTTCTCAAAAGTTAGTTAAATTGGAAAAGGTTACTTCTCAATTTAATCCAGCAGACATGGGTACTAAAATCTTACATTTGAGCAAGTTTAAAAGTTGTTTAAGTCTTTTGAACTTAGATGTAGGTTAGTAAAAGTTTTTTGTTTTTTTTTTCCTTAATTAGTTTATTTACTAACTGTTTTTTTTTTTTTTTTTGGCAGGTACATGAGGCAATGAAATTCAAAATGGACTAAGGATAAAACTGCATTAATAGATTCACGCAAGAATGCTAAGGATGTTATCTATTTGATCAAGGTGGAGATTGTTAAATGTGATCCAATTGAGAAGCTGGCTAAAGTTGTTACTCTCCTTTACAAACATATAAAGGAAATGGGATTTTTCTTTAGTGGCTTCAACTTCATCTAGACCATTCATTATGTGGGTTTGATCTGAGCCGTTGATGGGGTATTTAAAGCTACTCCTGTGCATCTTTTGGTCTTCAGTTTGAAACTCTACTTCGACTTCTTCTCCTTCTCTCTCTGATTACGACTAAAATCTGTCTCTTCTTCTTCTATTTCTCTAGTTTGTTTGGTATACTCTGTGAAATCTTACCATAATTATGGTGGTTTTATTCCCTATGTGAGAATTATTTCCATTTGTGATTTTAGTAGAGGTCAATCTTTGATTGACTCTCGATCTTTAAAGGGTTAGAGGATTTTTGGTATCTTTGTAATTTGTACTTGTAATTTCTGAGACGTTCTGAATCTTTAATGCATTAAAGCTGAAATCCACTTTGTGGAGCTTTAACGGGAAGTAGCCAACGGTTGGGCGAACCCGGGTTCTTAGAGACGAAAACTATGGTTTTCATTTACATTTTTTGCATCACATTCTTGTTCATGGTTGGATTCAAGCATAAGAGCAGAAATTGTAACATCACCCTCAATATACTTTGAACAAGCTGCAATAATCTCTCCATGATGGTCGCAAATGACAGCCCCAGCACTAACGATTGTCCCCCGTGCACACTGTTGCGTCCGTGTTGCATTTGAGTTGTCCAAAACACTGAGCTTCCCAAATGACTATCACCTGTATTGCTACCTGAACCTCACGGCTGTTCGAACCTATTAAACAATAATACTGAAGGAAAGATTTGAGGAACAATCACTGTACAAAATTGGTAAATGGAGAAACTTACCTCATCAATTGATGAAATTGATATGTAACGTCCACTTTCCATTACATATTGCATTTAGTTTATTTTATTCCATGTAGAAAGCATTATTTTATTCTTTCATTTTAAGGTTGTAATCTTCTTGTATACTTAAACATTGTACAACAATGTTATTCATATATGTAATAAGAAAACCACTTTTTACTTGCTGCTTTATTTTTTATCATCGTATCGTAGTCTTCTTGTCTTTCAATCTAATACTTCGCACCGCTACTGCCAACAGCATCAGGACGAGCTAAGAACTAATATTGTTAATACTTCAGACCCAAATGTGGTTGCCCCCAACTCTGTTACAGATCCTTTCTCAAACCCATACACACTACATTATTCTGATAACCCAACTATTGTCCTTGTATCACCTCCACTAAATAGAGACTATAATACTTAGTACAGGTCAATGCGTATGGCTTTGAGATCTAAAAATAAATTGGGTTTTGTAGAT
Source organism: Forsythia viridissima (assembly GCA_030279155.1). Classification (NCBI taxonomy): domain Eukaryota; kingdom Viridiplantae; phylum Streptophyta; class Magnoliopsida; order Lamiales; family Oleaceae; genus Forsythia; species Forsythia viridissima. The sequence continues at coordinate 30,345,764 of CM059042.1, forward strand.
GGAACTATTTCCATTCCAAATCCTAATACTCCATCTTTTGAACAACGGGTTTGAGCTAATGACATGATTACTTCATGGCTCATTCATTCAACGGTTCTAGAATTAGCAGCAAGCATTATTTAATTTATGCAGATACAGCCCAAGCCATTTGGAAAGACCTGCAGGAACGATTTTCTCAAAGTACAAAAATTTATGAGGTAAAAAAGGCAATATCAGATTGTTTACAAAGAGATCTTTCTGTTACCACTTATTCCAACTCGTTTAAAATTTTTATGGGATGAATTAGCATCATCTATAACCATTCCAAGATGTTCATGTATAGCTACAAAGTCGGTAACAGAGTTGTTGCAACAAGATCGTGCAATGCAATTTTTGCAGGGACTCAATGATGGGTATTTTGCCATCCAGAGATTTTATTACACGAGTCTCTTCCAACAGTGAATAAAATATATTCATTCTTATTGCAAGAAGAGAGGCAACGACTACTCAACATCTCAACTCTTAGAAATTCTAATGAGGGATCTGCATTAGCTTCATATACCAAAACAACAATTATCGAAGTATGAAATTAGGTTCTAACTCTCCCATTCAGGAAAACCTGGAAATGGGCAAGCACCGAATCAAGGGGGTGGACAAAAGAATCGCTCGAAGCATTACTACTGTTATTGTCAAAAGGAAGGTCACATTATTGACAAATGCTACAAAATACATGGATATCCACCACACACCAATAATAAATCTTCTGGAAGTCCTTCTATACCTCGTAGCTTTTACTGTGTCATCTGAGCAATCACTGAGACTTGGTCCAGGAATTTAGTAGCAAGACAATACATCTTCTTTTGCAATAAGATAAGAACAATACAATCAATATTAGCCATTCTTCAACAAGGTAGAAATGATCATTTGACTAATTTTGTAGGTATTGCTCTCAATTTTTCTTTTCATAATACATGGATAATTGATAGTGGAGCCACAAATCATATGTGTTCCACTCCTCAACTCCTCCAAACCTTATCATAAAAAACCTTTCTCTCCAGTGTGCAAATGGCCGATGGTTCTACTGCACAAATAACAAAGATTGGTGCCACTTCCATTAACTCTTCTCTTCAACTTGATAATATTCTTCTTATTATGTCTTCCAAATTCAATTTAATATCAGTATCACAGAATCCCTCAACTGTTCAGTGACATTTTTCCCTGACCATTGTGTATTTTAGGACCTCACCATGAAGAAAACGATTGGAATGGTTAAATGTTGGAATGACCTTTATCATATGCAACACTCAATCAATCTTTACGCAAATGTGAAACATTCATTTGATGTTTGGAATTGGCGATTGGTCCATCCTACTGCCAATCGAACAAGTGTTACATCCGCTTTAAATCCAAAACTTTCTTTTTCTAATAAAACAATCTGTGATGTTACCCTTTGGTAAAACAATCCGTGATGTATGTCTTTTGGGAAAACACACAAGAACCCTTTTTATTTAAGTTAAATGAAGACTACTTCTCCTTTTGAATTGATTCGCTGTGATATTTGGAGAAGTTTTGTTACTCCTAGTAATTCTGGTGCACTTTATTTTTAGACTATTGTTGATGATTTTAGTCGATACACTTGGGTATTCTTGATGAAACATAAGTCGATGCACTTCGGTATTCTTGATGAAACATAAGTCTGATATTAAAACTCAATTTTAATATGGGCTTCACTTAAAGCCCAAACCCGCTTTTTATTTCACAAAGTGATAATTGCTACATACTTGTTTCACAATTACTTTTTAATATTTTAAAATTCAAAAATAACAAATGTAACACACATTTTTTTATAAGAAATATAACAAACATAACAAATGTAACAACAAGTGTTACAAAAATAAAAACAATATTTTTAGAATAGAAAAAGCTAGATAGTATTTTTTAAAATTATTTTATATTTCGTGGTTAATAGTAAAACTATATCAATTGTTGAGTATCCATCACATGCATTGAGATGGATCTATCAACATATTTATTAGAGTTGTAAGCGATATTTCTCTTTTAGTCATTCAATATCATTTTAGATAATTTATTTATTCTATGAGTTAACCTATTACATTTTTACATTTTTTGGTAATGATTGAACCAATTGAACTGATTAAGGTAGACTTGATTTTGTCATTTCTGGTTGAGATCATATTTTGCATTAGTGAAATTTTCCCCTCAAATATGTCTATATGCCGATAAAATTATTGCAAAATTGGTTATGATAAAAAAAAAATCATAGCATTCTTTATTGTTGAGTATTACATTTTATTTATTATTTTATTGTTATATTTTGAATTTATAGATTTAGTATTAGAAAACTATTATGAAGAAAAAAATATAGGGAAAATTTTGGGCCGGTCACAGTTAATGCCAAGGTGGGTTGAAAAGTCATATGATCTAATCTTAATTCAACTAAAGTCATACTTTATTACTAAAAGACCAATATGCCCTCTAATTGCAAAAACTGTCATTTACACACGTAAAAACCCACAAAATCATTACACTCCCTGTTTAGAAAGTCCTCCATTTACTTCTAACAATTTGCATCTTGTGTTTGATTATTCTCACCGTAACATGTAACCGCATACAAACAATTTGAAATCTGCTATTTCAATGGCGAACATATTTTTTTATTTTTTATTTTTGTATAAAGAAACCATTTTCGGTTAAAAATAACCATGAAAATGTTGAGATATTGTTCCAATTGAAACATATGCACTGCAGTTAATGAATAGAATTTGGATGAACTGATTCAACTAGTTTTGATAATGTAGTTGCTGTGAGTTAGAGTTTTATGTTAGAACATGTAAAATGCTTGATACTGTTTCAATATATGTGTTTCAATATATGATACTGTTTCTAATAATAGTGAAATTTTTTGATTTTTTCTTTGTTTTTAATGATAGTAAAATATTAAGATACATTTAATATGTTGATATATTAAGTCACTAGTATTTATGATACTGTTTTATTTAGATAATGCGCAATTATATACTTATACCATGTTTTAATCTTTGATACTGTTTTATTATGATAATGTTTCAACATATGATACTGTATTAAAACAGTATAATTACTTCAACCATTAAAATATTTCGTGCTTAGTTTTATAATACTATTTTATTTGTGATACTATTTTATTTAGATAATGTGAATTGGTATACTTATATCATATTTTTATTTGTGATACTGTTTTATTATGATAATATTTCAACATATGATACTGTTTCAATATATTAAAACAATATCATTACTTCAACCATTAAAATATCTTGTGCTTAGTTTTATGATACTATTTTATTTATGATACTGTTTTATTTGAATTAATATGAATTGGTATACTTATATCATGTTTTTATCTTCGATACTGTTTTATTATGCTAATGTTTCAATCTATGATACTGTATCAATCTCTTTATTTTATCTATGATACTGTTTTATCTTTGACACTGTTTTATTTATATAATTTTCATTGATATACTTATACCACGCTTTTATATTTGATACTGTTTTATTATGATAATATTTCAACCTATGATACTGTTATTTATAACAATGTTTAAACCTGTTATATTGTACTACTAATGGAGCATTTTAAGAACAGTATCATTAGTTCAACTATTAAATTATTTTGTACTTAGTTTTATATATGATACTGTTTTGTATATATAATGTGCTATGGTACACTTATATTATGCTTTTATCTTTGATACTGTTTTATTATGATTATGTTTAACATATGATACTGTTTTAATCTATGATAATGTTATTGAATGCAAACAGTATCAATTGTCTTATAATACTAATGGAGTATTTACAGAACAATTTAATTACTTCAACTACTAAAATATATATGATACTGTTTTAATTTATGATAATGTTATTGAATACAAACAGTATCAATGGTCTTATACTACTAATGGAGTATTTAAAGAACAATTTAATTACTTCAACTACTAAAATATCTATGATACTGTTTTAATCTATGATAATGTTATTGAATGCAAACAGTATCAATGGACAAGAACAACATATTTCCATGTATAATACTAATATATTAAGATACATTTATCTATGATACTATTTTAGAGGATGTATGATACTGTTTTGATAAGAAAATTAAAGATTGTCATTTTAAGCTGAAGAGACGACTTCAAACGGGTAAAATCTATCACACGCAGTGAAAAAGTGACTGGTCTTGATTGTCTCGTCGAGACCATTTCGAAAATATATTATAATAAAAATTCTGAGTACATATGCCAATTCTATGCCATTTCTATTATGATAATATTTTGCGATACTGTTTTGGTATGTATGGTACTGTTTTGACAAGAAAAAATAAAGATTGTCGTTTTAAGTTAAAGAGACGACTTCAAATGGCTAAAATCCATCATATGCAGTGGCGAAGCGACTAGTCTTGACCGACTCGTCGAGACCATTCGAAAAACATATTATAATAAAAATTCTGAGCACATATACAAATTCTATGCCATTTCTATTATGATAATATTTTGTGATACTGTTTTATATAATACAGGATCAAGCTACAATCTGATTATGGTATTGAATCAACATATTTCACTTCTCTTTATTTTTCCCAATTCAATCAAATGGTGGAGCATTATCACCTATCTTTGTTCTATATCTTCATTCTTTTTCACATACAATTCAATTCTTTTCAAAATCCAATTACTAACCAAACCACTTGTGTATGTGAAGCAAGTGAATGTGTACAACCCAATGTTTCCCTCTGCCTCAATATCCACTACCACCGCCGGCGAGACCAGAATTAAATATTGAATGAATGTAATTTTGAACTTCTATTTCCTTGCTTGCAATTAGAAATTGGAATTCAACCAGAACAAAGTATTTCCAACTAATTGATTCACGTAAGAAACATCAGAAAACCAGAAAGCAGGAAACACCAGAAAACCAGAAACCAGAACCAAGTTTTTTATGGTAGACCCGACCCCAAAACCACTAGACCCGAACTTCACCATGGGCGGATCACCTTCGATCACCCTTGTCGCACTCATACCCAGCCTTACGCCATCAAATTCAGGCCCCCACGCCAAAAAACAGCACCTAAATCGCCGCCGTAACCTCTTCCACCGAACGCGCAACCACCGGACAGTCACCAGTCAACTCGCCCATACCCAAGTGACTGATGGAGGTTTGTAGATGTAGAAGAAGACGCTAATGTTTGTGTAGGGTAATTTTGGAATTAATTTAAAATATTGCTTAAAGTATGACTTAATCACAATTTTGAAAAATGTTTTGATCTAATTTGAAACAAGTCATGTACAAGTGACTTATAGACAATTTTCCCAAAAATATTAACTCTATTTGAAAGCCCAATTTTTAAATGCTGACTCAAGTGTGCAAAAACCAAAGTCCAGCCCTAATTAGAGTCTTCTCTTAACATGACTTCTGATAAGAACATATCTGTGTACTGTTGAAAATCATGAAGTTTTTTTGGACAAGTAAGATTCATTAGAGCTCAGAAGATCTTTCAATGAATCAGGCCAGGTCTCCAACAAAATGTTTTAATATTGAAAAGAGCACGGTTGGAACTGCATCTTCAACGGAGGGGATCGTGCCGTCATCTTCCTCATTTTTTACTGAGGTTAAAATTTGAGTTTTTTCTTGATCAGTTAAGTAATTTTCCCACCAACCTTATAATTGTCCTGAGAATAGTGAGACTAAGTTGATAGCACAACTATGGTCATTGATTCCCTTAAACTTTATATGCTGTGCAGGCCATTCCCATTTCTTTTAAAGTTTGAATTATTTGATGTTCTGTAAGACCATCAATATTCAATTGTATTATGCTTTCTCCATTATATGTAGTTCGTTGGTGTCTCGATTCTTCAAACTGCGTATCTGGTAAAGATGGTCTTGAATAATAATTAGGCATTGTATCTTTTGAAAATAATATTATTTGAGTATGATCTTGTTTAATAGGTAACGTTTGTTCAAATATCTTGATTGAATAATCTTTACAAAAATAAAAAATACCTACTTCATAAATTGTTTTTTGACCTACTCGTGGAATAGACCAATTCTGCAATTTTTCAATTTGAGCTATTTGGATTCCCCAACCCTGTAATAATGAAAAAAAAAATGTCACAGTCGGGAGAGGGACTTAAGAGTCTTACCTCTAGAGTTATATTGGGAGGGCGACGAGAAAGTTTGAAAGCTATAAATGTGGAAGTACTGCTTCCGTTAGATAAAGCATTTATTCTATGCAATTTATTTAATTCTAACATAAGGCAAGCTTTGTCTGTCAAGTCTTAGGATATGTTTCAGGCCACTTTGCAAGTCATTGGGTTCCAAAATATTTAGATCTCCGACGACTTTCTCAACACCCTGGTTTACAAGCCAGTTGGCTGTGTAATTGCCTTCTCTATAAACCTGAGATATTTGAAATCTTTTTTAGCGAGCATGTTCCTGATGTGTTGGATGGTATTTTAGTATGGACCACAGACCAAAATAATTTCAGTGAATGAGATTTATTAATGCCATGGAGTCCAGCTATATCCATACATTCGTCAATCCCCTTTGCAAGCACAAATTCAGCCCTCGAAACAAGGCATTGGTTTCTGCCTCCATATTTGACCGTAGTCCCATAGATTCATGAAAACCAGAGTAAATCACCATGCTCATCCCTAACTAGACCACCGCCTACTCCTTTTTCCTGGTTCCCATGACTAGCCCCATCTATATTTAGTTTATATTCACCCTCCATTGGCTTGTTCCAGAACACTAGAACGGGGTGAAAGTGATGTTTTCCAGTTGAGGATATCCCCCACTCTTTTGTAATTCTACTAACCCTCTCCATGTGCACTAGTTAAGTAAACGTGTTTTCCCTCATTTGGTTATAAAGTTATCCACTCTCCACAGAATATGGCAAAAATTAATGAGCATACTTCAGTGTTTTTCTTCATTTCGACTCATCCGAAGACTCCAGATTATCAACAAATGCAAAATAATAGTTATACGACCAACACTATTGGTGGTTGCTTGTATTCAGATGGAAAATATCTCATATACTTATGTCGGTTAAAAATCAATGCCCTTAATGGCTGAATAATGATTCTATACCCTTTGTGCTAATCGGCTTTACACGAAAACATGAAGAAGATTTTATTATTTTTGCAACAAAGGCACGTTGACGCTATCTTAAATTTAAAGCGATGTTGAAGAATTTCATCAACCGAGATCCATTTGTTGGTTATTAGGATTTACTGTTTTATTAGGATTTGAGTTTATTAGAAATATTGGTTAATAAACCTTATCTATAAGGGTTAGTGGTTTAGGATTAGTATATTATCACATTTTTAGATCATTCAAATGTGGGTGGTTATTTTTGATTTTATCTTCTTGTAATTGGCTATATAAGCCGCTGTTTGCAGTCAATTTAATTCAGACTTTTGCACTAGAGAAATATCATAGTGTTTTCAACATTTGGTATCAGAGCCCCATCATAGGGGCCTGGTTTTGTGTGAGTAAAAGAAACAGTAGTTTCTTGTGAGTGGTGTGCTAAAAGGAATGGCAGTAGAGACTGGCTTTGTGCAGCCTGCGATCCCAAAATTTGATGGTCACTATGATCATTAGTCGATGTTATGGAGAATCTCCTCCGTTCAAAGGATTACATGGGGTCTTGTGGAGAATGGGATACCGGCAGTAGCAGACGGGGATGAGTTGACAGAAGCACAGCATAAGTCTATTGAAGAAGCAAAGCTGAAGGATTTGAAGATAAATAATTACCTATTTCAAGCTATAGATCGGAGTATTATCGAGACTATACTCAATAGGGACACAGCAAAGCACATTTGGGACTCGATGAGGCAGAAATATCAAGGCTCCACCAAGGTGAAGCGTGCACAGTTGCAAGCTCTTCGAAGAGATTTTGAAACTCTCTACATGAAGGAAAGAGAGACTGTAAATGATTATTTTGCCCGTACTCTTACTATAGCCAACAAAATGAAGGCTCATGGTGAGAAAATGGGTGAAACGGTCATTAATGAGAAAATTTTGAGGTCTATGACTTCAAAATTTGACTATGTGGTCTGCTCTATTGAAGAATCCAACGACTTGGATACTTTGACCATTGACGAGCTGCAGAGTAGTTTACTTGTCCATGAACAAAGGATGAATGGCCATAGAGAGGAAGAACATGTTCTAAAGGTTGTTCACGAAGACAGAACAGAAAGAGGAAGAGGTCGAGGAAAGATCAAAGGCAGAGGAAGAGGTAGAGGAAGACAGTCTTTTAACAAGGCTATTGTGGAATGCTTTAAATGCCACAAATTAGGGCACTTTAAATATGAGTGCCCTAGTTGAGAGACAGGAGCCAATTACGCAGAGGTAGATGAAGAAGAAGAGCTGCTGTTAACGTCTTATGTGGATCTGAACCAAGCAAAAAGAGAAGAGGTGTGGTTTCTTGATAGTGGATGCAGCAATCACATGAGTGGAAATAAAGAATGGTTCTCTGATTTGGATGAATGCTTCAAACAAACAGTGAAGCTAGGCAACAACACAAGGATGGTAGTTGTGGGGAAGGAAAATGTCAGACTGCAAGTCAAGGGAATCACTTAGATAATCTCTGAAGTTTACTATATTCCTGAGTTGAAGAATAATCTGTTAAGTGTGGGACAACTTCAAGAAAAGGGTCTAACTATTTTGTTCCAACATGGGAAGTGTAGGATCTTTCATATTTCAAAGGGTTTGATTATGCAATCTGAGATGAGTATGAACAGGATGTTTGTTGTGCTTGCAGCCATGATGCCTAAAGCTCCTACTTGTTTCTAGGTTGTGACAGAAAATGCAACTCACCTATGGCACTGCAGATTCGGGCATTTGAACTTCAAAGTGTTGAGAACCCTTCAGTACAAAAATATGGTCAGTGGCTTGCCTTCACTTAGAACCCCTACAAAGCTTTGCACAGATTGTCTGTTTGGTAAACAGCACAGGGAATCTATTCCTAAAAAGAGTTTGTGGAGGGCCTCACAGAGGCTGGAGCTTATACATGCGGACATATGTGGTCCTATAAAGCCTGCATCAAATAGCAATAAAAGGTATTTGTTAAGTTTTATCGATGACTTTAGTCGTAAAACTTGGGTTTACTTCTTGCATGAAAAGTCAGAAGCTTTTGCTGTTTTTAGAAGATATAAAGCATGTGTTGAGAAAGAGACAGGTGCATATATTAGATGCTTAAGAACTGACAGGGGCGGAGAATTCAATTCAAATGATTTTGTTGAGTTTTGTAAAGCTAATGGAGTGAGCAGGCAATTAACTGCAGCTTATACCCCTCAGCAAAACGGAGTTGATGAGAGAAAAAAATAGGACAATCATGAATATGGTACGTTCTATGCTCTCAGAGAAGCAAGTTCCTAAAGTTTTCAGGCCTGAAGCAGTAAGGTGGAGTGTGCACATTCTCAACAGATCTCCAACTTTAGTAGTACAAGATAAAACTCCAGAAGAAGCATGGAGTGGCATGAAACCTAATGTGGAGTATTTTCACGTCTTTGGCTGCATGGCTCATGTGCACATACCAGATCAAAAGAGGACCAAGTTGAATGATAAAAGCTACAAGTGTGTCCTTCTTGGTGTGAATGATGAATCAAAGGCATACAGGTTGTTTGATCCAGTTTCAAAGAAAGTAGTTGTCAGCAGGGATGTTGTATTTGAAGAAAATGAAAGCTGGAATTGGAATAGAAGTCAAGAAGAAGTAGGGCTTGACATCCTTGAATGGGGTGACAATGATGATGAAATTAATCAAGAAAGGAATGAAGCTGAAGAAGAGACTAATGAATATAAGAATGGTAGTGCTTCAAGTGGAGTTGGTTCAAATGATGCTAGCTCATCCTCTAGTGAGTCACCTGCTGAGAACTCACCAAGCTCAAATGAAGGAAGGGTGAGAAGAGAACCACTTTGGATGCAGGATTATGCAACAGGAGAAGGCTTGTCAGAAGATGAAGGTTTGAATGTTATGATTATGCTTATTGAGGATGATCCAATCACATTTGAAGAAGCTGTCAAGAGCAAAAAATGGAGGGCTGCAATGAATGCAGAGATTGAGTCGATTGAGAAAAACAAAACTTGGGAGCTGACAACTCTGCCAGATGGAGTAAAGTCTATTGGAGTTAAATGAGTGTTCAAAACTAAACTCAACGAGAGTGGAGAAATAGACAAGTGCAAAGCGAGACTTGTGGCTAAGGGATATGCACAGCAATATGGGATTGATTATACCGAGGTTTTTGCTCCGGTTGCAAGGCTTGACACTATTCGATTGATATTTGCTCTAGCAGCTCAACAAAGCTGGGATGTTTTTCAGTTGGACGTAAAGAGCGCTTTCCTTCATGGTGAGCTTAGTGAAGAAGTCTTTGTGCAACAGCCTCAAGGATACGAGAAGAAAAGTGAAGAAGGCAAAGTGTACAAGCTGAGAAAGGCATTATATGGGCTCAAACAGGCGCCACGAGCATTGTACAGCAAGATTGAAGCTTATTTTGTTAGAGAATGCTTTGAAAAGTGCTACTGTGAACACACATTGTTCACAAAGTCGAGGGAGGGAGGTAAACTCTTAATTGTCAGTCTTTACGTTGATGATTTAATTTATACTGGCAATGACAAGAGTATGTGTGATGAATTTAAGAAGTCAATGATGTTAGAGTTTGATATGTCTAACTTGGGGAGGATGAGGTATTTTCTTGGGGTTGAGGTGCTACAAAGTTCAGATGGAATTTTTGTGTGTCAAAGGAAATATGCTAGTGAAATTTTAGCAAGGTTTGGCATGGACAAGAGTAACCCAGTGAAGAATCCAATAGTTCCAAGTACTAAGTTGTCGAAAGATGAGGCAGGGACTAAAGTTGATGCAATCTTGTTTAAGCAGGTAGTTGGTAGTCTCATGTACTTGACTGTAACTAGACCTGATTTGATGTATGGAGTAAGTGTTATTAGTAGGTTCATGTCTTGTCCTACTGAGCTTCATTGGCTTGCAGCAAAGAGAATACTCAGGTATTTGAAAGGTACAACTGAGTTGGAGATCCTTTACAAGAAAGGAGGCTGCAAAGATCTTATAGCTTACACTGATAGTGATTTTGCCGGGGACTTGGATGATCGGAAGAGTACCTCAGGATACGTATTTTTGCTTGGTTCTGGAGCAGTGTCATGGTCGTCCAAGAAACAACCTGTGGTGACTTTGTCTACTACTGAGGCTGAGTACATAGCTGCTGCCTCTTGTGCTTGTCAAAGTGTGTGGTTGAGAAGAATTTTGGAAAAGCTTGGTTATATGCAGAACAAGTGTACTACTGTTTTGTGCGACAATAGTTCAACTATTAAGTTATCCAAGAATCCTGTTTTGCATGGTAGAAGTAAACACATTGACATTCGCTTCCATTTTCTTCATGATCTTGCAAGAGACGGCATTGTTGAACTGATGCATTGCAACACTCAAGAACAAGCTGCTGACATAATGACAAAGCCTCTGAAGTTGGAGACATTCTTGAAGCTTCGAAGTATGATTGGAGTTTGTGAGGTTCCTGATATAAACTGAATGCTGAGAAGTGTTCAGTTTAAGGGAGAGATTGTTAGTTAATAGGATTTACTGTTTTATTAGGATTTGAGTTTATTAGGAATATTGGTTAATAAACCTTATCTATAAGATAAAGCATATCTATAAGGGTTAGTGGTTTAGGATTAGTATATTATCACATTTTTAGGTCATTCAAATGTGGGTGGTTATTTTTGATTTTATCTTCTTGTAATTGGCTATATAAGCCCGCTGTTTGCAGTCAATTTAATTCAGACTTTTGCACTACAGAAATATCATAGTGTTTTCAACACCATTACTTAGCAACCTGAATGCAAGAAAAGAGATCTTAATTAGGATACTTGGATTCCACGGGACCTTGTAGATTGTGGAGATGTGAGCCTTATCTCTAAATTTATCTCATGCCAATTTGGTGTAGAATTCTCCGTTTGTTGAACTATTGCATCTAATAATGTCCTATCTCAACTGGTTTAATGGAATACCCATAATTTGTATCACATTAGATTCAAGTAAGCACACATCTAACTTCTCAGAATTCCATCTGTCTCCGCCTAAAAATTCATTTACTTGAGTAAATGAATGTACATCGAAAGGAAATTATCTTGCCAGTGGCCAATTCCCACTTCAACAGTCAAACCAAATAGAAATTCTCTCTTATCCTAATTACCATGCGATATAAAGCTCCATAGAGAAACTTGATTCCATTAGGCGTATCCAGATTGGAGTTTCGAACCATTTCTTTAGTGCTAGAGCAGTCCATAATCTGGGTAATATTTCTCGTTTAAAAATTCTACCCACAATGAATTTTGTTATCGAAATCTCCACCAAAGTTTACAACTAAATGCATTGACAGTATCCTATAGCTTGAGAAAGCAAATGCCACTTTCATCTATAGGACAGCATAACTCACTCCACTTTGACCAGTGCATACAATGTTTGTGTGAAGTATCACCCCCCAAAAAATACACCTTACAACTTTTTTATTTTATTTTTTCTCAATTGACATAGGTGGCTTGATGACATGCATAAGATATAAAAGGCTTTTCATGGCATTCAAAAGAGGACACTTTAATTAAAGAAATGCGTGCACGAGTTGACTCTTAAGCTGTTGAGCCTAATTTTTATTTGCTTATGTAATGGTGTTTTTGAGATTTTGTCTTTGTAATTAGGTAATTCTAATATTACATTATTATAACTAGAGAACCTTAATTGGGTTTCCATAGAGTTTTATTATAATTAAAGAACCTTCATTTGGTTGTTTTAGAGTTTCATTATAATTAAGAAACTTTCATTGGGTTGTTATATATATGACTAATCTCTTGTAAACAATTATCATCATTCATTACAATGAAAATACTGCAGAAGAGAAGACGTAGTATCACATTGAGACGAACCTATATAAATTATTGTGTTATTTATTTTCGTCATTTAATTATTTATTGCTCTAATATTAACAACTGGTATCAGAGCGAGGTTCTAATTGAGAGCGATGGCTGACGATAATCGAGGACCAACACTTGGAATCACCAAGTTTGACAGTGTGGATTTTTCATTTTGGAAGATGCAGATAGAAGATTATCTTTACAATAAAAAGATGCACCAACCGTTGGACGAGAAATCAAAAACTATGAATGATGATGATCGGAACCTTCTTGATAGACAGGTGTTAGGAGTAATTCGACTAACACTGTCGAATAACGTGGCTCATAATGTTGCAAAGGAGAAAACCATTGCAAAATGGATGACGGTATTATTTGACATGTATGAGAAGCCCTCATCATGCAATAAAGTTCATCTGATGAAGAAGCTATTCAATCTAAATATGGTAGAATGTGGTTCGATGGTAGAGCATCTTAATAAATTCAACACAATTGTCAATTAATTGGTCTCTGTGGAGATTATGTTTGAGGATAAGGTTTGTTCCCTAATCCTCTTGGCCTCACTACCGAATAGTTGGGAGTCTCTAAGAGTGACTATTAGCAATTCCATAGAGAATGCAAAATTGAAACTTAATGATGTTCTATATACAATTTTTGCTGAAGAAGTCTGTAGGAAAGATGATGGAGAAGTATCGACATCCAATTCTGTCCTAAATATCGAAAATATGGACATAGTTTATGAAAAGAATTCCAACAAAAGTAATTGTAGAAAAAAGTCGAGGAATGGTAGAAGTAAGTACAGAAACGGACTGGTTGCTAAATGTTGGAATTGTGGTAAATTTGGTCACCTGAAGGGGAATTGCAGAGCACTTACGAAAAATGAGAAAAAGAACAATAATGCTGCGACTGAAGATATAGAAGATGCTTTACTCTTATCAGTTGATAGTTATATCGATTGTTGGATGATGGATTCTGGGGCATCATTTCACACAACTGCACATAGTGAAAACATGGAGAACTATGTTGCTGGAAATAATGGAAAGGTATATCTCACTGATGGAAAACTTTTGGACATATTGGTATTGGTGATGTCAAGTTGAGGATGCCAAACGGGTCTTTATGGAAAATTAACAAGGTATATACCAAAATTGATACGAAATCTGATCTGAGTTGAACAGCTTGATGATGATGGGCACAATGTGAATTTTGGTGGTGGCCGTTGTAAAGCAACGAAAGGATCCATGGTTGTTGCACGAGAAACTAAAAAGAGAACTCTTTACATAACTACCAATCTCAGAGATACATTTGTTGTTGCTGAATCCATTGTTAGTTCTGATCTGTGGCACTATAGACTTGGACACATGAGCGAGAAGGAAATGAAAGTACTTCAGTCTAAAGAAAAGTTGCTAGGGTTAAAATCTTTTGAACACGGTCTATGTGAAGGCTGTATTTACGAAAAACAAAAAAATGTGAGTTTCTCAAAATCTAGAAGAGAGCCAAAGGCAGCCAAATTGATATCGGTTCTTATAGACATCTGGGGACCTTCTATTGTTACTTCTCTTAGAAGTTCCAATTATTATGTGACGTTTATTGATTATTCAAGCAGAAAGGTATAGGTTTATTTCTTAAAAAAAAAATTGATGTATTTGATGCTTTCAAGATGTGGATAGCGATGGTTGAGAATGAAATAGATTTAAATGTGAAGTGCTTGCATTCAGACAATGAAAGTTAATACATAGATGCAAATTTTCAGAGCTACTGTGTTGAAAATGGGATTAAGATGAGGATGACTATTACAGGTAAACCTCAACATAATGGTATAGCTGAGAGGATGAACAGGACTCTAAATGAGCATGCAAGAAGTATGAGATTACATGTAGGACTACCAGCATGCTCTGGGCAGGGACAGTCAGCACTGCCGCATAATTAATCAACAGAGGTCCTTCAACACCATTGGACTCCAAAATACCAGAAGAAGTTTGTAATGGAAAAGTGGTAGACCTTTCCTTCTTAAAAATGTTTGGTTCTGTTTCTTATATTCACATTAATTTTGCATCTAGAAATAACTTGATGCCAAGTCTAAACAATGTTTTTTTTATTGGCTATGGTGATTTGGAGTTTGGTTATCGTTTCTGGGATGAGAAAAATCTCAAGATTATCAAGAGTAAAGACATAATCTTCAATGAAGGAACCATGTATAAGGACATATTGACAGAAGACCCTAAAATTACAAATCTTGGACTTAAGAAGTTTGAGGTGATTTCGTTACAAGACCTTCCAGTGATTGAGGCAGAGAAAATTGATGGCGGAGATCGAGAAATTACAGCCCCAGAAGGAAATCAGAGCATCCATGTGACAGAGCTAAGGAGATATAACAGAACAATTAGATGTCCACATAGATAATCTCCTGCGTTGCATTATATTCTGCTAACTAATAGAGGTGAACCAGAAAGCTATAGTGAAGACGTGCTAGCTGATGAATCAATCAAGTGGGAGTCAGCCATGATGGATGAGATTGACTCTTTATTGACCAATCAGACATAAAAACTGACAGTGTTACCAAAAGATACGAAGGCTTTGCAAAACAAATGTGTTTACCAAATAAATGAAGAACATGATGGCAGCAAGTGATATAAAGCAATGCTAGTTGTAAAAGGATTTCAACAGAAAGAAGGTATTGACTACACTAAAATTTTCTCTCATGTGGTGAAATCAACTACAATCACAAAAAGTACTTGGACTAGTGACAAAAGTAGACTTGTACTTTCAATTGGATGTAAAGACGGCCTTTCTTCATGGTGATTTGGAGGAAGAAATTTACATGAAGCAACCAGAAAGTTATGAACACGAAAATAAGAAAATTGTGTGCAGACTTCAAAACAGCTCGTATGGCCTTAAACAAACTCCGATACAGTGGTATAAAAAGTTTGATAATTTTATGGATAGTAATGACTTTATGAGGTGCCAGGTGGATCTTTGTTACTTTATGAAGAACCTTAGTGATTCATATATTATCTTACTCCCATATGTTGATGACATGTTGATTTTAGGAGCTTGCAAACCACAAATTGATAAGTTAAAAGAAGAGTTGTCTAAAGAGTTTGCATTGAAGGATTTGGGTGCTGCAAAACAAATCATTGGGATGAGAATTATTAGGGACATGGATATCTTAAAACTATCACATGAATAGTATATAAAGAAGGTGCTGAGTAGATTCAAGGTGGATGAATCTAAACTAGTGAGTACTCATTTAGCTAGTAACTTCAAGCTATCCAATGAACATTCACCTTCTACATAACAATAGCGAGGCTACATGGTCAAGGTGCATTATGCCTCTGTTATTGAGAGTCTTATGTATGCTATGGTACGTACAAGAATGGACATAGCTTATGCAATAGGAGTTGTTAGTAGATATATGAGTAATCCCATAAAACAACATTGGGAGACAATAAAGTGGATTCTTAGGTACTTGAGAAGTACTACAGATTTAGCCTTGTGTTTAAAAAATTCAGGCTTGGGATTACAGTGCTTTGTAGATGTTGACATGGCCGGGGATATTGATGGCAGGAAGAGTACTACTGGACATATATACACATTGGGTGGTACAAAAATTTGTTGGGTGTCTAAGTTGCAGAAGATACTTGTTCTTTCCACTACTGAGGCAATGTATATTGCCATGACTGAAGCTAGCAAAAAGATGATATGGTTGCAGTCTTTCTTAGAAGAATTGGGTCACAAGCATGGGAATGGTGTGTTGCATTGTGACAGTTAAAGTACTATTCACTTAGCAAATAATACTGTCTATCATGTGAGGACGAAGCATATATAAATTCTTTATCACTTTATTAGATCAGTTTTGGAGGATGGAATCTTATACTTCAGAAGATTCAAGACAGTTAAAATCCTGTTGATATGTTGACAAAGACTTTTACAATTGAAAACTGAAGTTGTGTGCAACTTCAGTTGGTCTTCTTCATTGAAGATTGGATGAGGTGTACTGGCCGCTGCATAGGAAGGAGTTGATGATGGATTAATCTCCAAGTGGGAGATTGTTAAGCTGTGGAGCCTAATTTTTATTTGTTTATGTAAGGGTGTTTCCGAGATTTTATCATTGTAATTAGGTTATCCTAGTATTTCATTATAACTAGGGAACCTTATTTGGGTTGCCTTAAAGTTTCATTATAATTAGAGAATATTTATTGGGTTGTTGATAAGTGCGTTTTGTGAACTTATTCGGGTCTTTAAACTAAGCTTTTATCATGTCATTTTATCGATATTCTACTTAATCTAATTTGTAATTGCTTCTATTTCAGTTTTAGACCTATTTGTAAGATATTGAAAAAGAATGGATGAAAAGGCAATAAATTGGAAGATGTATCGGAAATATGGAAACTCAATTGCATTCAATTGGGAAGTTGAAGGACCAAATTACAGATTATGGAAAGTTGGAGGACTAAAATGACCAAGAACAAAAACTTGAGGACCAAATTGGAGGGTGTGGAAACTAGAAGGACGAAATTGTGATGACTTAAAAGAAACAAGTTGGGCGATCGCCTAGCTTATTGCTAGACGAGCGCCCAGCAACATATGACAAAAGCAGAATGTATTGAAGGTCAACTGGGCGATCGCCCAGGCTATATTTTAGCCTACGTGATTTTTTTATTCTTTACTAATTCAGTTAGGTAACTTTTGGCCCACGATTTTTAGATCTTTTTGGTATATGTTGGGGCACCATTAGGGTAGTATATATATGAGTTATTAACTCATAATCAGTTGTTGAGTTTTTGGAAGAAAAACACAACACAAAACATCAACCGGAGATCAAGATTGCTCTTTTCAAGAATTCAACGAAGATCAAGATCAAGAAATCATCCTTTTGGGTTTTCTTCGTCTCTGGGTGATGAATTATATATTTCCTTCTCCTTTTTATTTTCTTATTATTAGTTTGCTAGGATAGTTTAATTAGTGCTTAGAATGCGATGAAACTTGTAGTTTAAATTCTTCTATCTAAAGACTTGGTTTTTGACGATTTATTTCAATATAGTTTTGAATAATTAATTTTGATTTATTTGCATCTACAATTAAATACGTAGTAATTGTATGATTGTTGTGATTTCTTTTACTATCGAAAGATCGAAAACATGCTAGACGCTATTTTAATTATCTTAAAGTCCGATAAGGGATAGAAATATACCCCTATGCTTTAGGTGATATTTAATTATCCATAGAGACTTAATGCATTTGTTTGTATTCGCATTTGTCATAGAAATATAGTCGAGTCATACATATGAATATATTTAACTTTATTCGAGAGAAACTGTTAACCAATATAAGGATATTGATCTTCATAACTAATGTAATTTGTCAAAACCAAGAATCAAGATAGATGAATTAGCAACTATAAGTGAATTCGGGATCCTAGTACTTTTCCTTTTTAAAGTTAAATCAATATTTCACCAACTTAATCTTTCAATTAATTGAGCCATAATTATTTAATTGTTTTTAGTTTAGATTTTAATAATTTTTAAACACCAATTTTCCAAAGTTCATTAGATTCGGTTAAGGTTAATATAATTGCAACTGAATTATCTAAATCCTTGTGGGAACGACACTTGGACTCATAATCCATTTTATTACTTGAGCGATTTGTACACTTGCGGAATATTAAATACACAATAGCGCTGACATGTTTTTGGCGCCGTTGCCGGGGATTTAGTTTTAATTCTTTTCAGTTATATTAGCACTAATTCGAACTTTATTTATTTGTTTAATTATTTAATCATTCTTTTCTTTAGGTATTTCAGTGTATGAATTGTTTCTCTTCACATTGTTGCATGCGAAGTGTGAGACATGAGTCTCTAATTCCAATTGATCCAGAGATCGAACGCACTTTTCATCGTAGGCAGAGAGAAGCAAGAAAAACACACCAAAAAGACCAAAAACAGCAAGACAAAATTCAGAACAACGAGATCACTCGAGCAAGACAAGAGATTGATGAAGAAAATATGCTAGTTGGAGACTTTTTGACTCCACAGATCATCCAGAACCAATCTAGCATTGTCTTCCCACCTTTTGGGCAGCTGAACTTTCAGTTGAAGACTAACGTCATTCATCTATTACAGAATGGACATCAATTCTTTGGTAGGACCAATGAGAATCCACATACATACGTTTCAAGATTCTTGGAAATGTGTCAACACTTCAAATATCAAAAATCTCAGACGACGCCATCCAGCTACGTTTGTTCCCACATACTCTTCGGGACAAAGCTCTTGAATGGTTGGACTTACTGCCAATTGATAGCATAACCACCTGGAATGATCTAGCCCAAAAGTTCTGCACAAAATTCTTCCCACCAGCTAAGGTTTCGAAGTTGAAGCATGATATATCCATATTTCAACAGTCGGAAACAGAATCTTTTGATGAGGAATGGAACATATTCAAAAATATGCTAAGGAAGTGTCATCATCATGGTGTTGGCATGTGGCAACAAATTCAGTATTTCTATGATGGACTACTCCCTTTATTTAAAAGCATGATTGATTCTACATCTAATGGTTCTTTATCTACCAAAACAGTGGTTGAAGCTTTGGATTTGTTTGAAAGAATAGCTACCACCACTGCCATGTGGTCATCAGACAGAGTCATACACAAAAGAACTACATGAGTACATGAGATAAATACTTTCACGGCGTTATCTGAAAAGATTGATTCATTGGTACACAAAGTGGAAAGTATGTCACATTCAGCCAATGCAGTGCAAATAAAGAAATAAACATTTGAAGAATGTGGAGCTAGTTATAGTACATTAGAATGCCCTATTCTATCACTACAGCCTGAGCCGATCGTTTATATTCAAGGTGGTCAGCGCCAACAAAATAACCCATACTCCAACACATATAATCTAGGTTCGTGAAACCATCTAAATTTCTCTTGGAGAGATAATTAGAATAATATCAGACCACAGTTTCAGCAGCCAGAAAAGAGCACATCATTAGAAGACTTACTCGGTAAATTCATCGAGAAAACTGATCACTACATAGAAATTACCAATCAGTTCATGAGAAAGACGGAGACCTCGTTTCAAAATCAATGCGCTTCAATAAAGAATCTCGAGACACAGATGGGACAGATGGCAGTTGCTCTATCAAGCAGAGCAATAGGTACTTTGCCAAGTAATACAGAAGTGAATACCAAGGAACATGTTAAAGTTATTACTACAAGAAGTGGGGTTCAGTTACCAGAGATCCATATAAAGAGATCAGTTGCAAATAAAGAAGTGGTACCTTCCACTGATGATGAACACGTGGAACAGACTGAGCAAGAAACAGATATGAAAGAGAGTTCAGACATACCACAGGTTAAGGCAACCATTCCTATCAAACCATATGATCCTCCAATCCCATTTCCTCAGAGGTTACACAAGCACAAGTTAGACAAGCAATTCAGAAAATTTCTTGAAATCTTCAAGAAACTACATATCAACATCCACTTTGTAGATGCACTTGCTCAGATGCTGAGTTATGCAAAGTTCTTGAAAGACATTCTTTCAAATAAAAGCAAGATTGAGGAACATGAGACTGTGATGTTGGCAGAAGAATGTAGTACGGTTTTGCAAAATAAATTACCTCCTAAACTAAAAGATCCAGGGAGTTTTACAAAACCTTGCACAATAAGAGATTTTTGTTTTGATAAAGCTTTATGTGATTTAGGAGCTAGTATTAACTTGATGCCACTTTCTATTTTCAGAAAATTAGGTTCGGGAGAAGCTAAAGCAACTACGGTAACTCTACAGCCAGCTGATCGGTCTATCAAACATCCAAGATGAGTTTTTGAAGATCTTTTGGTAAAGGTGGACAAATTTATCTTCCCAGCTGATTTCATCATTCTTGACATGGAGGAAGATAAAGATGTTCCACTTCTTCTTGGTCGACAATTTTTAGCCACTGGTAGAGCTCTAATCGATGTACAAAAAGGCCAACTGATTCTGAGGCTTAGTGAAGAGCAGGTCACATTTGATGTCTTTAAGGCAATCAAATATCAAACCGAGTCAGATAGTTGTTTCAAAGTTGATGTGGTTGATAGTACAGTTCATGAAAATTTTCAACTCAATAATCCATCAGATCCTTTGGAGGCCTGTATTGTGCATTCTCAATCCACTCAAGCTAATTCTGTTGAGGTTGAGATGTGTGCAAGGTATCTTGAAGCTAACCCTCTATATATGCGTCGACCACGCTTTGAGGAGTTGGGCACGGGTTCTACAAAACATCTACCTTTTGTTTAACAGCATCCAAAAATAGAGCTCAAGCAGTTGCCATCTCATCTCCGCTATGCCTACTTGGGATAATCATCTACTTTACCTGTGATAATCGCTAACTCTATTAGTGAGCTTGAAGAGGAAAAATTACTCTGAGTGCTTCGAGAACACAAGACAACTATTGGGTGGTCTATTGCTGACATCAAAGACATCAGTCCTATACTGTGCATGCATAAAATCCTCATGGAGGACGATTTTAAACCAAGTATTAACAGTCAGATGAGGCTGAATCCTAATATGAAAGAAGTGGTCAGAGCAGATGTCATGAAGTTAATGGATGCCGGGATTATCTACCCAATCTTAGACAGTTCTTGGGTCAGTCCAGTTCAAGTAGTGCCAAAGAAGGGAGGTATCAATGTGGTTCAAAACGAAAAGAATGAGTTGATTCCAACCAGAACAATCACACGTTGGAGAGTTTGCATTGACTACCGTAAACTCAACACTGCTACTAGGAAGGATCACTTTCCCTTTCCATTTATTAATCAGATGTTGGAAAGATTGGCTAGATATTCCCATTACTACTTTTTAGATGGATACTCCGGCTATAATCAGATTCCAATTGCACCTGAAGATCAAGCGAAGACTACATTCACGTGTCCCTATGGTACCTTTGCTTACCGTAGGATGCCTTTTGGTCTATGCAATGCTCCTGCCACTTTTCAGCGTTGCATGATGGCCATCTTCTCTGATATGGTGGAAATATTCATTGAAATATTCATGGATGATTTCTCGGTGTTTGGCTCATCCTTTAATGAGTGCTTGGAGCACCTATACTTGGTTTTGCAGCGGTGTAAAGATACAAACTTAGCTCTTAATTGTGAAAAGTGTCACTTCATGGTTCAAGAGGGTATCGTGTTGGGACATTGGATTTCAGCTAAGGGGATAAAAGTGGATAAAGCAAAAATTTAGGTTATAGAGAAATTGCCACCACCAACTTCTGTCAAGGGTATTAGAAGCTTTCTTGGGCATGCCAGGTTCTATCGTCGCTTCATCAAAGACTTCTCAAAAATCACAAAGCTTTTGTGTACTCTGCTGGTCAAGGATGTGCCATATATCTTCTCTGAAGAGTGTTTATTGGCATTCAACACTCTAAAAGAGAAGCTCATTTCAGCATATGTGATAATTGTACCTAATTGGAGTCTACCGTTTGAATTAATGTGTGATGCAAGCAATTATGCAGTTGGTGTAATGTTGGGGCAGCAAAAAGATAAATTTTTTCATGTAATACACTATGTCAGCAAAACTTTGAATGATGCACAATTCAACTATGCTACTACTGAGAAGGAGCTCCTGGCTGTAGTCTATGCCTTTGACAAATTCAGATCATATCTTGTTAGATCAAAGGTGATAGTCTACACTGATCACGCAGCCTTGAAATATTTGTTGGCAAAGAAAGATGCAAAACCGAGGCTGATTAAATAGGTGTTACTTCTACAAGATTTTGATCTGGAGATAAGAGACAAAAAAGGAAGCGAGAACGTAGTATCTGATCATCTATCTAGACTTGAACAGGAAAAACAGATCGAGAATATGGATATCACTGAGGTGTTCCCAGATGAACAGATTTTTCACTTGAAAAAAGCACCATGGTTTGCTGATATAGTAAATTTCTTAGCCAAGTCCATCATCTCGCCTGATTATTCAAGCCATCAAAAGAATAAATTTTTCTCTGACTTGAATTACTATTTTTGGAAAGATCCCATTCTCTTGGACGGGGTCCAAATCAAATAATTAGGCAGTGTATTCCTAAAGAAGAAGTCCCTCAGATACTTGAGCATTGCCACTCTTCAGCCTACGCTGGACACTTTGGTGCCTCTAAAACAGCTGCTAAAGTTCTATAGTCTGGGTTATATTGGCCTTCTCTCTTCAAAGATGCATACCTTTTTGTGAAGGATCGGTGCCAGCTCACGGGAAATATCTCGAAAAGGAATGAAATGCCTCTCAACAGTATACTTGAGGTTGAGCTTTTTGATGTGTGGGGTATTGATTTCATGGGGCCATTCCCCTCTTCATTCTCGAATCAATACATTTTGGTTGCTGTCAACTACATATCCAAATGGGTTAAAGAAGTCGCCTTGCCTACCAATGATGTACGGGTTGTGATGGATTTCTAAAAAAATGCATTTTCACTTGTTATGGCACACCCTGAGCCATTATAAGTGATGGGGGTAAACATTTTTGCAATCGTCATTTTGAGTCTTGGTTGGCAAAATATGGCGTTCGGCATCGTATTGCTATTCTCTATCACCGTCAAACTAGTGGGCAAGTGGAAGTCTCCAACCGGGAGTTGAAGCGGATTCTTGAGGTGACGGTGAGTTCATCAAGAAAAGATTAGTCAAAGAAACTAGATGACGATTTATGGGACTACCGGACAGCTTTCAAGACTCCTATAGGCATGTCTCCCTATCGGCTAGTATTTGGAAAAGCGTGCCATTTACTAGTTGAGTTGGAGCACTGAGCATATTGGGCTGTGAAGAAGTTGAACTTTGATTTGAAGGCAGCCGGTGAAAAGAGACTCATTCAGTTGAACGAAATGGATGAGTTTCGGTTGGAAGCCTATCAGAATGCAAAACTGTATAAGGAGCGGACCAAAAAGTGGCACGATATGCATATTCAAAGAAGAAATTTTGAGGTTGGACAGCAAGTCTTGTTGTATAATTCTCGCCTCAAGCTTTTTTCGGGCAAGTTGAGGTCTCGATGGTCGGGTCCTTACACAATCACCGAAGTCTATCCATATGGAGCGGTGAAAATAAACCATGAGAGCAAAGATACTTTTAAAGTCAATGGGCAGCGGTTGAAGGTTTATTGGAGCGGTGGATTCTCAAAAGAAAAGTCAATTGTTCATCTTGCACCACCGGCATGATCATCCCAAAAAGTCGAGCTCTAGACTATAAATCAAGCGCTTAATGGGAGGCAACCCATTTTTCTATCCCTTTCTACGTTTTCATCCTAATTATTTGCTTGTTATAAGTTTTTGGTGTTGATGCATACCGTTTATGTTTTTCAAAATTTTTTGGTACTTAGGTAAATTTAGTTGGGATAGTTTTAAGTTTATTACTTAGGGACATTATGTTTAATTTTTGCATTTGTTGTGCACTTAAGTGATTTTTGTTAACAATTTTAGTTCTTTTAGGTTCATCGTATCCATATTAACATGTTTTGAATGTTTAACATATTAAGTTAGCCTATATGCATTTAGTTTCAACCAAAAAAAAAATTCAGTTTGCTGGTAAATTGGGCGATCGCCCAGTCCATTGACTTGGGCGATCGTCCAGACTCGCGCTGGGGTTTAATAACCCCAACCGCGAGCAACACACCAAACGAACACACAAAAAAAAATTCTTCTTTTCAAACACTACGCGATCTCCCTCTCAATTTTCAATTCCAATCATATTCCAATCTTCTATTAATCAATCTTAAATCACATAATAATTCTTTTCACATTACATTAACATCAAAGTTCCTCACTTTGGCAAAACAAGGTATGTAATTTTTCTAACTTTGTTCCCTCTCTTATGTCCCTTGTAACTTCAATTTTTTCGAACTTTTTGTGGTTCAATTGAAGAGGATGGGCTAGGTTAGATGTTGGATTATTGAGTTTGTGTTTTTGAAGTTGTAAATTTTGGGCTAGATTCAACCTCCCTAATCATCTAAAATCCACTTCAAACGGGATTGCCTTCTAGGTGTTTGCTTAAATGATTAAGTAAAGTTTCATGTGATATTAAGGCAACCATTGATTTGAACATTATTCATACGCATTTCAGCTCACTAATTGTGCCTACATTCAATAGAATTACATTACACATTGAGCCAAGGCACTTAACCCCATATTAGGAAGCCATGGCTGGGCACATGCCACTTCACGTCACCAACTTCGTCCTCCTCCCGTCCAACTCATACGACCTCCGTTCTACCTGAATTTTGAACATGTTAAATACCAATCTATGTAGATTCATATGTCCGAAGTTGGCTTGGGCAAACTTCAATATTTCTTCACATTTTCTGGTGGTGAAAAGTAGTGTATGGTCTATGTGTAAACTATGAAAATTCACTATTTTTATTTTCCTTTAAGGTGTTTTGTTTATTCTTGAGTTTATTTCGATGCTTAAATATGTTTCTCTTATCCTTTTAGGTACCAATGGCACAAAAAATGAAAACCACAACTCAAGAAAAGAGAAAGGAAAAGGTCGGTGAAGGTTCTACTCGTCGTAGACGGTCCGAGGAACGAACTAGTGATGGTGGCATACCACGATTCCTAACTCCAGAAGCCCAAGAGAGATATGATAAAAGGTGGAAAGGGAAGAACTACCACCAAGACAGATGGGTACAAAGGACAGATTTTCAGGGACATTTGTTGGAACACGTGATCCAGCAGTGTGGTTGGAGTAAGGTGGTTGCAGCTCCACATCCGATGTATATAAAAATAAGATTTAATGACATTAATTTGATCAAAAAGTTACAAATCATACTTTCATGCCGTTTAACTCCTTGTGATATCTAATTATAAGTAGACTCAAAGAACGTATGAAACTCATCAAATTTCATGTCATTAAGAATCCAAGGCATGTCACTTTTTACTTGGAAAAGTGATACAATATGTCATTTTTTAGTATAAGCATTTTTTATTAAAATAAAACTACAGCATATAATAAGACTACAATAGTACAACCTTCCAATCAAATATTAATTCAAATGAACAAAAACAAAAGACAACAAATTATTTAATAAACACCGATTCTTATGTAAAAGGTGAAAAATCTTTCACTTGGTTAAATGTTTTCAAATGTGCACCCATATAACAATAAGACTTAATGACATTAATTTGATCAAAAGGTTACAAATCATATTTTCATGTCGTTTAACTCATACTAATATCTAATTATAAGTAGACTCAAAGACAATATGAAACTCATCAAATATAATGTCATTAAGAATTCAAGGCATATCACTTTTTATTGAGAAAGTGACACAATAAATTAGAAGATGTATCGGAAGTATGGGTACTCAATTGCATTCAATTGAGAAGTTGAAGGACCAAATTACAGATTATGAAAAGTTGGAGGACTAAAATGACCAAGACCCAAAATTTGAGGACCAAATTGGAGGGTGTGGAAACTGGAAGGACGAAATTGTGATGACTTAAAAGAAACAAACTGGGCGATCGCCCAGCTTATTGCTGGGCGAGCGCCCAGCAACATATGACAAAAGCAGAATGCATTGAAGGTCAACTAGGCGATCGCTCGTGAATAGCCTGGTCGATCGCCCATGCTATATTTTGGCTTGCGTGATTTTTTTCCTTTTTAGACTTCTAATTCATTTAGGTAACTTTTGTCCCACGATTTTTAGATCTTTTTGCTATATTTAGGGGCACCATTAGGGTAGTATATATATGAGTTATTAACTCATAATCAGTTGTTGAGTTTTTGGGAGAAAAACACGACACAAAACATCAACCGAAGATCAAGATTGCTCTTTTCAAGAATTCAACGAAGATCAAGATCAAGAAATCATCCTTTTGAGTTTTCTTCGTCTCCGGGTGATGAATTCCATATTTTCTTCTTCTTTTATTTTCTTATTATTAGTATGCTAGCCTAGTTTAATTAGTGCTAGGATTACGATGAAGCTTGTAGTTTAAATTTTTCTATCTAAAGACTTGGTTTTTGACGATTTCTTTCAATATAGTTTTGAATAATTAATTTTGATTTATTTGCATCTACAATTATATACGTAGTAATTGTATGATTGTTGTGGTTTGTTTTACTATCGAAAGATCGAAAACATGCTAGACGCTATTTTAATTATCTTAAAGCCCTATAGTGAATATAAATATACCGCTATGCTTTAGGTGATCTTTAATTATCCATAGAGAGACTTAATACATTTGTTTGTATTCGTATTTGTCATAGAAATATAGTCGAGTCATACATATGAATAGGTTTAACTTTATTCGAGAGAAACTGTTAAATAATCTAGGGATATTGATCTTTATAACTGATGTAATTTGTCAAAACCAAGAATCAAGATAGAAGAATTAACAACTATAAGTGGATTCAAGATCCTAGTACTTTTCCTTTTTAAAGTTAAATCAATCTTTCACCAACTTAATCTTTCAATTAATTGAGCTATAATTATTTAATTGTTTTTAGTTTAGATTTTAAGAATTTTTGAACGCCAATTTTCCAAAGTTCATTAGATTCGGTTAAGGTTAATATAATTGCAACTGAATTATCTAAATCCTTGTGGGAACGATACTTGGACTCATAATCTATTTTATTACTTGAGCGATCCGTACACTTGCAGAATATTAAATACACAAAATCGCTGACAGTTGTCTTATAGTTTCATTATAATTAAAGAACTTTCATTAAGTTGATATATATATGATTAATCTCTTGTAAACAATTATCATCATTCATTATAGTGAAAATACTGCACCAGCTGAAGACAAGACGTAGTCTTACATTGAGGCGAACATGTATAAATCATTGTGTTCTTTATTTCTCACCTTTTATTTGTTGCTCTAATCCTAAAATTGACAACATCCTATTTTCCCATCCAAATAACTTGGATTTAATGCCTCACAGAATGTTGTCAAAGATGTGAGCCTTTCGGCCACCTTCGTTGAGCTATACGCCAAGATAAGTTACTAGCAACTGTTTGAGCTAGAACCAAGTGATGTTTTTTATCTTTTGAATTCTATAAGACGAACACTAGGCTAGAACGATAAAAGAGCTTTTGTCTTTGCTAATTAGTTGGTCTGAGACCTTTTTGTAATGGTGGAAAAAATCCATCAGGCCTTTGATTCCTCGTTTCGGTCCGTTAGTGAAAATATTTATGTCATCAGCGAAAGTTAGGTGAGAAATATTTTTAGAGCCCTCATGGTAAAAAGAATAAAATGGGTAGCAGTTTAACACAAATTTAGACCTCTCGAAGGTACTCTACTGCGATCACGAAAAGACAGGTGAGATTGGGTTTCCTTGACGTAGGTCTTGTGAATATTTAAAAAAACCCTACTATTTCATCGTTTATTAAAATTGAGAACCAACAATTTTCCACACAATGCATTATTTTTTCTATCCACGACTGGCTGAAACCAAACTTATTCATAATTGAATGTAGGAAATTCCAATATACGGTCATAAGCTTTCGCCATATCTAGCTTAAACATTACATTCCCGCCTCTATACTTTTTATCTATATATTATGTCAATTCTTGTGCTAGAAGAATGTTATCAGATATGTTTCGACTCTAGACAAATCCACTTTGATCTAGTATATATATTTTATGTAAAGAGAGTTTTAAAAAGTCAATAGTAGCAATTTTAGCTGTCTCAGTATTATTCTCAAATAGGTAAACACATATAAGTTGTCCATCGTAAACGAGGAGCACTCCAATTTTTTAATATTTTTTGCGTTGTCAAACATAAGAACTATACGGAGAAATATGATTATTATTTTATTTGCTTCCTTAACTACGAGAGTAATTCCAAGATTAATTAGGAGTTGTGTCTAATGAAAAGCCATGAATCTTATTCAACTACACTTGTTTTTCCATAATGTGCAAATACTACATATGGAAAGTCACATGCCTATAAAGAGTTTGTCACCACGTGAATTTGGAACCTGTAAAATATGTGGAAAACTTTGTGAATTTAACAACTGTAACTCCATTGTTTATATAATTTATAGAATTATTTTTTTCCAACAGATTTCTACACTTTGACAACCTGTAGAATCTTACTTATCTTTGAGGGTTGCATAATTTTCCTAGCACATTGTAAATCATATACAAAACAAACATTCAATGTAACATTTTTTTACATCTTTGTTGATATCCGGCCACCTCCCCTTGAATATATATATATATATTTTTTTTTTTTTATGTTCATCTTTTTCTTCTTCTTTAGAATTTCCATCACTTTTAAATTCTCTTCTTCTTCCACAAAAACTGCAACTTCTTTCTTGTCCTCCAAACTTCTCTCTACTCCTTCCTCGTCGGCTCGAATTATTATAACCATAACCACCCGAAATTTAATTCGAGGATAAAGAAGTTCTCTTTTTGACATTTTCTTTTTTTAATGTGTTGATTTTGTTGGTAAAATTTGAGTGCCACATATTTTTACATATATTTTAAAATGGCTTGCTTAATATATCTTATTGATTTTTAATGTTGAAAAATAAGATAAGCGTGCACATTCTGACTGGATACGTTATGGCCAGTTCTGACTGGCTTAGATGGTAAGTAGAATATTTGCAAATCTGTAAGCTACGGTTTTTTTATTCTACTTCCTTATATAATATGATCTGATTTCGTGGTAAACAGATGCAACCTGTGTATTTTAGGAGATGTACCATTCCTTATTTTATTGGATTTGTATAGGAAGATTTTAGTCAATTAATCTTGACTTTCCTAAATACTTTCTATCTACAAATCTAGGAAATATTTTGTATCTTACTCATATTGTTACCACTCTTATTGTAGATTTTTAGGTAAGAAATATTCATTTATTGATTATTACTTATTTACTTTTCCTATAAGTAAGGTTACAAATTAATAAGGAATTAAGCTTTGAAAATATATGATTGTTCTTGTTGTCCAATCACTCTCTCTCTCAGTCGAATTTATTGAGGATGAACAAGACATAAAGCTTCATTGATAATGTTTCAAAGCAAATGGTTTTCTTCAAATGCATTGAAGAATCAAAAATAAATTGGTACTCAATGAACGATTCTATATTTTGAT